>OY979717.1:50909139-52109139 GCA_963855995.1 Muricea muricata
AACTGTCTATTTCTAAACTTTAAAGCATAGTACAACCTCATTCTGATGAAACGTTTGAACAAAATAAAGTTGGAAATGAACTCTGCAATTCCAGCAGCAGATGCTGGTAATGCACCTAGGCTAACATAAATGGAAGTAGCTGCAGCAACAGTGTGACCTAATGCATGGCTTGCATATTCAACTTTCATTTTTGTAGACCCGTTAAGGGTTAATAATATCGAGTTGATGAATGGAGCAACGATTTCAACTCCACAATATTTGCATACCATTTTCTAAATGGGCCTTCTTTTTGCCTAGATTGTCCCCTACAGAATAGAACCAGAATAATGTAGATTAATTTAATGTGCAGCAAAAAAAAAGGTTGGCATGAAACATAAACTGACCATGATATCAAGCTGACGTGGCATAAAATTTATGTAATTGCAGCAAGGATGTCTTGTCCGTCCCATGAACGAGGTTGGAATGAACCTCCTGTACATGTAAGCTCACAACTTACGAGTAAGAAACATGGCTGCCAGTTTACAAGTCTTCCACTCAACAAATTCAAATACTACACGATATAAATTTTATATAAAATTCTTCTTACTATGGCACTAAACAATGAGCTTCGTCTATGACAACTGCAATACAGTCCTTACGAAATGTTTGAGAACTTGCGAGGTTCCTCCAACGTTTCTTTCCGACAAAGCATTCTGGAATAACATACACCAAAGAATACACACCGTGCTCTTTGGCTTTTGAAATTTCTTCGTCCTAGCCATCAAATATGGCAGCGGCAGATGTGTCGAAGAACGATATTACAAGTACAATGCTTGTGGAGTTCGACTGGTCGTTTAGAACATCAGCGATGATTGGTATGGCTTAGAAAATGAAAGACTTTCAATAGCGAGTGTGAGCACTAAAAAACAAATCTTTGCCTTGAACGAAATTCCGCAATGCCGATTCTTGATCAGGGTAAAATCTGTGAACATGCTGTGGAAATGGCAACAGAAACTTAGCATGATCAAACACACCTTTACTTGCCTTGTTTTGTCAACATTAAAGGACATTGGCAATAATTCTTTACATCTATACACATGCCTACGGAACACTTAATTACGTATTTTCGCTTGTCCATCGCGTTTAGTTGCTTAGAAATATCGTAAAACTTTCTACCTTCGTCCGAAATCTTGAAAAAATACGGGTATGCTAATTTTACGTAAATAAATTTGTGACATCAGGTGCAGGGTAAACAGATATTAATATAAAATAATACCAGTGCAATCGCATTATAAGAAGATTTGGACAAAAAAAGAACAGATAAACTTCATTTTTTTTGTATAACTACGTAACAATTAAGCAGCACTACTTTACTACATTTTTTAACTATGTTTCTAAAATAAAGGCTTTTATTTTGGCAGTAATGTTCGTAGCGCTTTGTTTACCACTGGTGATATCTAGACTTTATTAACCGAGTGTTTATTTGTATTCCTAATGTAAAGTTATAAAAAATCATATAAAGTATATAAAAAGCAAATTCCGAAAATGAAATATTGAGAATGAAAGATATGCTTCAAAACTAGACGCGGTTGAAGCTGTAAATTTTCGACTCGAAGTCATCATCATTCTGTCTGTATCAACAGAAACAATGGCTCATTAAACACTATAAATGAATTGACAGGGTGCCATAAGTCTTTGTTATTTTCAGTGCGCGTTATGTTTATGCTTATGTAATATTGCTTGTGAGAAAGCCATTTAGTAAACCGCACCTAGCATTGGTGTTTTTTTTACAGACCTCCCAAATTTTCAAGCACAAGTCAAAAGCTCACAGACGGCCACACTGGTCGTTGACGGTTGTAATAGTGACAGCCAAAAACCTACAAACCCATCAACTCATTTCTTATTATTTTTCACCTGCTCCCAGTGGCACACAAAAGGATACTCTTGATCGAAAAGTGATTGCAAGGGATTCTGATGCCGTTTACAACATCACTCGTGGTACCATTAAACCATGGAAACACACTGCACTGAGTCTTGGTTTAGCATCCCTTACAGGATCAAAATTAGTTACGCAGACACTGAATAGATCGGGACACTGTATTATATTATAGTGAAGTCAAAAGCCTTGAAACTGAATTCGCCTATTCAGTTGCCGGTGACGAACGCGACACACCAGATAGTATTCTCCTTGATCCATACGTAGCAACAGCTTGTGTTTGGGGTAGCAATGACGCAAACGTAAAAACTCTGGACGGAAAGGAAACATTGCACGCTACAGTAGGCCATTCATAGTAGAATGTTTCTCAAGATGATAAAGAAGCCAATTCAAATGCAACTGCATTTCGAGGAAAAAGAAACCGACGGAGTTTTGTAGGAAAAGAAAAGGACATACCAGCATTCAAGAAATCACTCCACTCGGCCAATTTCATCTGTCACACTGCCGCAGCTACTGCTGTTGCCACTAATTCAGCATCAACCAGTACATCCCAAACAACAGCTGAAGAGTTGAATGAAAGAAAGACACATCTTAAAGTCTTGGTATATTGGTTTTGGAAGTTAATGGAAGGCAACACTCCATTGTATACTGGGTTGATGAGCAAATACATCGAGGACCCTCTGCCACTTCAACAAATTTGTTACATGGATCTAATATCCAGATCGCCCACAAATAATTACGTGGTGAGGAAGACAATGATTCGCACCATGAATGTAGCAAACGAAACAGGCCAAGAATATGGGATCGCGACTTTTGCTGGTTGCCTTGAGAGCGTATTCTATTCAAGCAATTGAAACGCCCCTGTTTGACAAACTGTTGGTAATGCGTGGCTATTTGCACATTGAGCTAGCATTCTATGGGGCAGTCGGTACATTTATAGATGATAGCGGAATCGAGTTTATTCTTAGCGAAGCCAACATCTTAGCCGAAGGTTTAATGATGGGGTTTACTTAAGGCAAGTCTTACAGCAGACGCACGCGAACCCATGAATTACTTGCCGACGTCGTGGAACAGAAGTTGTACGAACGCTTCGTTGTTTAAACGCTTGAAGTAATCCAAGAATCGTTGGAACAAGTGATGTTCACAGTAACAGAGAGCCCCAGAAAGGTAATAGAGCACCTAATGGATCCAATTGTAACCGAACACCTGCAGAAATACGAAGACTTCTTCCAACGTGTTCTCGAAGGAAGCCTGGGGTCAACGGCTCAGTTCTGGGCCATTTAAATGTTCTTAATCAATCGCTTTCACAGAGAGTTACAGAGATGCGTTAAAACAAACGACGATAGTGGGTACATCGAAATATTTCCAACTCTACTGGTAGTGTATTTTGCTCTAAACCGACAAAACTACGCGAGATGGGGAACAATTTTTCTCCAAAAGTTAAAAAGTTCGCATCCAAAGCTGCGTGAATTGTTAAGGAATGGAGTGTTTTTAATACGACGCACAAAGAAGAACTACAGTTGGTCGGCTGTCGACCTTTCCTTCGAGCAGACAGTAAACCGTGATTCTGCGTCCAGAATGAAAGGGATTGTGTCTTTTCGAAACTTCGAGAGTACAATGCAATGTTGGCCTTTGAGTATGACACAGCAAGCTACAGCAGTCACTGAGTTAAGAGCATTAATGGGTCTTGAGCTTGGTGAAACAGCAACGTCACTATGCCGCCCCTAAAGAATCAAGAAGGACAACAGTCAGATGGCAGAACTGGGTGTAAAAATGGATGAATTTTGCATTCCATTCCGAGATGATGCCCCAGCATCTTTGGTGAATATTGCAGCCGGCCAAGTAGCCCAACAGACCACCGAATCATACCTCCTCCATGTGCTTGAAAGTGGTCAAGATAAGTGAGACAAGTTTCAAGAAGAGTGGATCACAAACAACAGTCAATTTCTCGATCCTGTAAAGCGGACGCGTGTATAAAAATTTCCAGCTTAAAACGTCAAGAAAAAGATAACAGCCTCACAGAAAGCCAAATCAAATGCAGAAAGTCTGAGAGATACTTTTGTACGAATGCTCGTATTCGTTTCTGAAAAGACTAAATTAGACCTTCAGAAGATTATCTCGTATCCAATTACGACATACTCTCTATCCCTTCCTCATTGTGATGGGACGCATATGAAACCGACAAATCAGCATTGCTGAGAAAGTATTTTCAGACGGAGATGATCTCAGTGGTAGAGTTGCCGATTAGTTAAGTCTGTGACAGAAGGCTTCTTGTACATTCTATACTCTCGCTAACTACTATGGGAGCATCATATTTCCTCAATTGCTCGAACTATGCTGTCATTGGTAAGTTCAGGAAAAGCTTAAGAAGTGCATGTTTGCTTCGATAAGTACGTGGAAAATTCCATAAAAGATAGTGAAAAGAAGCAGCGTGGTGCAGTCAACACAGCATACAAAATAACCGGTCCAGTCAGAAGATTAGACAGAATGGGAAGAATCTTCTAAAGAATGGGACATTCAAGAACGAACTGACCAAGTTTTTCTTGGTAGAGTGGAGAAAATCGAACTACTGGGAAGCTTTTAGAGGAGAAAGGTTGTTTGCATCCTACGGTGGAGAGTGTTTCCAGTATGATCCAGACGCACAGCAAAAAATTTCTGTATCTAGCCCATCTCATCTCCAAGGCGATCACGAAGAGGCTGATACGCTGATTGCTTTTCACACGGCAAATTTGTCTGAAGATGTTGCAGTGAGAGCATCAGACATCGATGCCTTAGTTATTCTTATTGGCGGAATTGGTCGGCACATTCAAGGCGAAAGGTCTTTACCTAACATCATCGTGGATTGTGGCATGGGAAACAACCACAGGTATATCAACGTGACCAACAACGCTGACGTCCTAGAAGAAGGCGTACCTGGTCTTGCCAGCGCACTGCCTGGATTTCATGCGTTTACTGGATGTGACTTAAATTCAGCCTTTTATAGGTAAACAAGACGCTCTAGTGAGCGTTTAGTCGCTGGGGTAATGATACAGGCTTTTTTGTAACTTAACACATTTTGACAGTGCTACAGGATTCGGGAAACTTTTTTTCTGAGTGTGATTGTAATCAGGGATGGATTTACTGGGGGGTGCACACCCCACCCCTAGCCAGAGGGGGTGCAGGGGTTGCTATATTTCTTATTATACAGCCAAAAAAATATTACAGATAAAATGAGATACAGTAATTTGAGTAATAACATGATGATAAGGGAACTGTGAACAACAATGACAATTCAAATACAGTAGTAACTAGTTGATGGGTGGGTGGCACGCATGACTGATGCAACTCAGCAGCAGAGCTCATAGGCATGAGGCGGGGGGAGAGTGGCTGGTAGCCCCAGCCCCCCAGTTTGGGCAGAAATTAACAGTATGTGGAGGAATTTGTACTTAAGCTTCTTTAAAAGAATATTCGTAATATTTCTTCTTTGTTTTCCAACAGTTCCATAAAACAATACTTCACTCCAGAATGCAGGAAATCGCATTTGAGAGATTCTAAATTTCAACGGATCCATCACTGATTGTAATACACTTGGCTTACATTGCAACATGTGCAAAGTAAACAAACAGAATAAAAAACAACAATGAATGAAAGTAATATATTCCGTACTGTAATGTCTGTTGGAAAAATATCACATAAATTTATCTTGGTAAAATTATCGATAATGCTTCATGACAAAAACACAATTCTCTGATGGGGGAAGGTGAAGTATACAAGCAACAAAATTGTACCAACTTGCAACAAAATCTGATTTAAACGCATGTTATTTGGAAATACTCACAGAAAATTTGCAACACCCGAGACAACATTAGCCAACATATCCAATTAACATGATGATGCGTTTAAATCAGATTTTGTTGCAACTGGCTACTACTGGGACAGTTGAAGTGAGGTGTAAAAAAGCTAAAGATAACTATTTATGTATTGTTGATATACATTGTGACAACCTGAAATAGTATTGCTCATAGTAAACAAAACAGAACAAAAAGTGAACAAAAAAATTTTTCTGAGAGTTCCCAGTCAAACTGGATGTTTTCTTGTAAACACAAATTCCAATATTGTGTGACAACATTGCAACATTGACTAACTAATTACTGCATTATGCAAATTGCTCAAGTGCTCTCCAGATACTGTCTTACTGATATAACTTTGTTAAATCATAGACAATCCAGAAGACAGTGTTTTTTGGATTGTCTATGGTTAGTCAACAAATCGATACACTTTGCAGTTACAGACGTGAAGACGTGAAGTTCTGTTCCATAGTTTGATTGTTGAAACACATTAGTTAGGAAGGGCAAATTTAGATGTTGTCAAGGGGAAATTTGAATGTTTTCATGACCAGTTAAAGTGGTTTCTAATTCTATTGTCCAATCAGGTATGTAGTTTTGAATGAAATGTCAGAAATTCGTTACTCAACTGTCAATTTACTGAACTGCTAAGCGTAGGTATAAATCTTGCACAAGTTGTTTGGGAATGAAAACTTCTAAATATTTTTTTAAATATTGTAGCTTCTATGTGGAAATTTGTTAAAAACTATTGCAATTTTCTCAGAGCAATTTGCTAGTCAATACTGTACTATGGTCACAGACATGCAGTATATGCAAAATTGCTTGCAAGAGAACATCCAGTTTGACTCTCATATGTTCGCTATTGTATCTATTAAGGCCGGTTTACACTGCACAACTTTTGCTTACAACTGTCGCATGCAATTCGCTTACAACTCGAATTGTACAATGTAAATTAACCTTGCAACTCGCTACGGTAGTTCGATACAACACGAAAAAAGTTGTAGCCTTTTGAAATCATGCTTTAAAAGCTTACGACAATCGTATGAAAGTCAAACCATATTTGGGCATTTCGCAACAAAACTCGGAATAGGGAGGGGAGGGCAACGCAATAGTCTTGCAATTTTGTTTGACAACATGGCGTCGACGTCGATGACAGCTAAGAAAAATAAAAAAAGAGCAAACAGGCTTCTCTTCCGAAGAAACGGATTCTTTTATCAACTTGTGGGGAAAGGAGGAGACCCTGTTCAACTGCCGCCACGAAGAATACTTTGATAATCAGTCCGAAGACGAGCGAAATTGCTTACGATTATCTTGAGTTGCATGGGTTAAGTTGTATGCGTGTAAATCTATCCGAATTCGAGTTGTAAGCGAATTGCATGCGACAGTTGTAAGCAAAAGTTGTGCAGTGTAAACCGGCCTTTACAGGTAAAACTACATCAAGTGTTCCTTGAAAAACTTACTTGCAAATCCCTTACAGTCAAATTCAGTGATTCTTTGCGAGCAACATTGCAATATTGTCACGCAATATTGCAATATCTATTGGCAGATTGCTCAAGCAAATTGCAACTGATGCAGAAAAATTGCAATTTTTACTCAACTGTGAACTGCAAATTCAAAAGTTCATTTACAGACCTATACAGTAATATGATTCGGAAGCACGTTTGTAGACAAAGTCTGATTGGCTACTGGTGAAAAACAAGCCAATGAAATGTTTGTACATAAACAACCTAAATTGGTATTTGACAATTGTCGGTTGCAATTTGCTCAAGCAATCTGCCAATCAACATTGCAATACTGCAATGTTGCTCACAAAGGAACGTCGGATTTGACTGTAAGGGAATTTGCAAGGTTCTCAACTTCCTGTTACAAGTTCCTAATTTCCTGTTCTGTTAATATATGCATTGCAATTAGCTAATAATAATAATGACAACACTCAGAACAGGAAGTCAGGAAATTAAAATTGGAAGTTGGGAAAATTTAAAAGGAAGTTTGTCTGGGGAATGCTTCACGTACAACGTAGTTTACCTATAAAAATACCAATACGTTTCTGTTAGGCGGGCCCATGTTAGGCTTCATTGGTATCAACTTGAAGAGCCATTGCAGTTGCAGTACGGCTTTCTGGGTCGTATGTTAGGCTGATATTGTCTGCCAATAAAAGTTCTTCAGCAACTTGTACATCTGCCATGTTGTCATAATTGGGGAAGAAAGCTTGTAAAACGGAATCGAAAACTTTTAAATAGAGCAGGTTTCCTTCTGCTTTTACAACAATCGCGGCGAAGCGGCGTTTGGGGCAGTTACTATCACAATGAACGACCAGCCCTGCTGCTTGTAGTATTTTTCTAGAGCATTTCACGCATTGCAAATGTGTCTCCACGGTCTCAATGGCATAAATATTTTGCACTTGAAGTGTGCGAGCTGATGGTTGGTCGTGCTGTTCGTCGATATTGGCGTCGATTTGGATTTGCGCGACAGCATCGGCTAGGTCGTCTACACTTATGGCAGTGCGGGTGACTGTTGATATCTTTTTTTTGCCTTGCCATCGACGGATCTGAACGGGGGACATGTTGTAAACATGACCCACTTGCACAGCGGATATATGTTGCTACCACAAATCTAATGTTATTGTTCCAGTGGCATCAGCTAAAACAGCACTGGCGATTTGCAACTGATTTGCGGTGACAAGACTTGGCGAATTGACGTGGGTAATTTTACCACGGACTGACACCAGTTCACCTTCGTTGCTCGGCGCCTCCATGATGTCTTTTACTGAAACCATCTCCACTGCAGGCACAGTTGGGACGTCTGTGAATTGGAAGGAGTATTCTGTTTGCTCGGGTTTCGATATTTTGGTCATATCATTCACAATTACCTTGCAGCCATCACTTGTGTGCGTAAACTTTTGAATTTTGATTGGCGTGCGAGATCTTTCACTTTCTGCCAGCAATGGCCGCTTGGCACTCGAGTACAACAAGCCCTCTACGGTCGATGTGGATGTTTGTAGGATCATTGTCGAACAGTCCATTGTGTCTCGCTAATTTCTCTTCGTTGGCGAAAGCTGATGGACGTACGCAATAATTTCATTTCTAACGGCAGAACTTGAAACGGCAGTTGTGTATGTTGGCTTGGAAATCACGCCCTTGGTTGTGTGGTTGACCGATTTTGGAGTTTCCACGGGTACAGTGGTTTTCACCTGTTCACTGGCACTCTTTGAATTTGATGTCTTTGTAGCCTTTTTCTTCGAACTCATTTCTCTGTCAAGGTTTATATAACTATATCTTTATTAATAGCGAACATTTACTGTAAAATCACGTCTCTGTCACAACAAGGAAGAATTGAGAAATTAGATCACGTGATACGAAAGTCTCTCGACCAATCAAACTTCGAGAGTAGCGGATTTAGAAGTACAGTCACAGAATAAAGACACACAGGTCAATTTTTTTGTTTTTCCTATGATTTTCCTATAATTTCGGCGTAACAGTAGTTCGTCATCAAAAGTGCTGACGCCATTGGCCTAGCCAGCGCGCGTTTGAGAGGCATTTCCCCCTGGAAATATTCAAAATGAGGTAAGTCCAGGGGGGTAATGCCTCTCAAACGCGCACTGGCTAGGCCCATGGCGGTAGCATTTTGATGATGAATCATGGCGTGGCAGCGGTTACGCTTTTGTGGCTGAGTCGACCTTTTGTGTATCTTTATTCTGTGGTACAGTTTCAAGCTTCCGTTTCCGGTGATTGTTCGTGAGCTAAAATAAACTATGACCAACCATATGGTCAGAGGGCTATCGTAGTATTTTCGACTTTGCTGTACCGTTACCCAACTTTTTCATGGAAGCAGTCCCTTTTCACATGATTCCGAAATAAACGAGTACCCCGCGGAAAGTGATTGACATGAGCAAAGCTAGCGCGGATCATGTCTATAAATAAATTACGCGGCCATCATAAAATATTCCCGCCAATATAAAACAGTGATATCATAAGAACTATTGCTAAATGAAAAAACATTGTGATAAACGCCAGTACGCAAGTCGTATTTTATGTTAAGGTATTTACAAAGAGAACATAGTTGATTGTCATTGTTTCTGGTATACCCTCTGAAGCTGGGCCGCTTTTGTACAGTACGTGTGACCGACCAAATTTGGTAAAATATTTTATTTTTGGAAACCATTTCGTCAATTTTGGAAAATTTTAGTAATGGGATACTTTTAGCAAAATTTGCAGGGTTTTTAACAATTCAGGAATTTTTTGGTAACAATTAGTGTTTAATTGGTATCTTGTACAATGGAGAGCGAGTAATGGTTCTCGAGCCTGCAAAACCTGCTGATTTCAAACATGGAATAGGAAATTGGTAGGTTTTCAATTTAATTAAGCCAACTTAGTTTTGTTGAAGCCACGATCGCACTATTGCTTTCGACGAAAACATTTACCTAATACTAATCAAATTTCTAATATATTGATCAACCTCGCCCTTGGGGTCTTCATGGCAGTGTGGAATTGTCATCAAAGACTTTAATTAAACTGGGGCGAGGGCGAAATTAATTTGGTAATTTTTTCTCAATTTAGTAGATTTTGAGCACAAAGTTTAGTAACAACCGCTGGAAAAAAGATGGTCAGAAAGCATACATGGACCTGTTTTCGGCACACTTCAAGCAAACTTCGATCCCAGGGCACTTTTCAAGAAGCACCCTGGTAATTCGTGGTCGCGCGACTGCCCAGATTTTGGGTAGTAAAATAATTTGTTATGAAAGAGAAGTGAGAAAACCGACATTGGTCATCTAGCGAACTTGTATTACGAAGTCGCTAGATGATCAATGTCGGTTTTCTCACCCCTCCTTCATAACAAATTATTTTACTGCGCAAAATTTGGGTAGTCACGTGACTACGAATTACGAGGGTACTTACTCAAATTACCATAGGACCGAGGTTGGCTTAAAGCTTGAATGCAAATGGCAGTATTACAGGGCACCGCACTTTGGTACTGCCTGCTAATAATTATTATTTACATTGTAGTCATTACGTGTCTTCTAATTGGCCAGTAGTTTACAGCAAAATAGGGATAAGCAGATAACTGACTTATGTGTAGCTTGAGCCCGCGGTAAGTAATCTTATACCAAGTGGCAGCTTTAAATACACGAATAATAACACCTACTGGATTCTCAGGGTAGCAACAGTTTCGCAAGACACGGAATCGTATAACTCACATTAAGGTTTTGTGCTTTATTTCGAATAATTTCTTAATGTTTTCTTTGCCGGGTCTTTACGATCTACAAATCAATACTTTTGTCCAGGTTAGCAACAGATAAAACTCTTTCATAAATCCAGGTTAGCATGCATGTGCATTTTGTCTTAACAACATTAAGTGCGTCAAATTACAGTGCAAATGTCAATCATTCCCTAATTAAATCATGTGTAACCTATTAATAAATTCACTATTATAATATGAAGTATCTCAACGGTCCATCCTCCGCCCCCATAAGGGACTGTTCCTTATCATTCCTTTTGCTCTACCGCCTCTACGTCCTCTGCTGGTTGAATCACTGCAATCTTTGTTACAGGTCTCGAGTATTCTCCCGTCGCCGTCTTTACCTTGATGTTCCGAACTTTCCCGTCTTTTCCCGGATAGACTTCGATTACACGACCGACAATCCACTTTCCTCGTACTGCGTTACTGTCCGCCACGATCACTACGTCATTCACTCGCACGTTTCGTTTCTCTACGTTCCATTTTCTACGGGGCACAAGCAACGGGAATACATCTCTCGTCCATCTTCTCCAAAAGGACCTTACAATCTTCTGTACAAACTCGACTCTTCGTCTGGGATTTCTGGTTTCTTCAAATGGGCCTTGTGGTACTTGAGGGGATGCCCTACCCAGTAACATATCGTTGGGGCATAGATAGGAGCCGTCGTCGGGATCGTTTGGTGGTCGTCCAATTGGTCTTTGGTTGACTAGGTTCGCCACTTCCAGTAAACAAGTATACAGTTCAAATGGAGTTAGTACATGCTCACCAACTGCTCTCTTCAGGGCTCGTTTACAACTCTTCACTAATGCTTCGGCGCATCCGTTCTGATGTGGGGCTGCTGGCGTGATAAACCTCCATTTGATTCCTCGTTCTCCACAGTAATCCTTTAATTTCTTCTTGTCAATCCCTTGAATCATTTGACGCAGGTCAGTTAACGCACCAAGAAACTGAGTGCCATTATCACTTAGGATCTCTGCCGGATATCCACGTATTGAAAAGAACCTTCGCAATGACTGAATAAACTCCATCGCCGAACAATCTGTGGCGACCTCAAGATGGACAGCTCTGGTGTTTAGACAAGTGAAAATCACACCGTAATACTTGGTGGTCTTGTTCCGCCCGACTTTCACTATCAATGGTCCAAAGTAATCGCACGACGTGTAGTGGAATGGTGGGGAATGGGGCTGCAATCGCTGTCGAGGCAGATGGGCCATTACTTGCGTCTAAGTCATAGGATTTGCTCTACGACACGTTACACAGTTCGACTTAATGGTCTTCGCTAGATCGTGTACTCGCACAATCCAATACATTCTCCTGATTTTTGCTACTGTGGTTGCCACACTAGTATGACCTTTCTGATGAACTTCTTCCGTTATTAACTTGGAAATTCGGTGCCCATATGGCAGGAGAGCTGGGTGCCGTGTTTCGTAAGAAACTAATGCGCTGTCAATCCTTCCACCAACTCTGAAAATTCCGTCTTTATCTTTAAATGGACTCAACATCTTTAGCTCTTTGGCTTTCACTCTGGCTTCAAGACCGTTCTGGGCTTGCTTGATCCAAAATTCTTGACTCTGTTCTAATTCTTGTGGTGTCAGCGATTCTCCTCCTACACTACTGTTCTCCGTGGGCATCTCTGGTAACTTCGTTTCACTCTGTTCAGGTTCTTGCGGTGTCAACGGTTCTCTTCCTACAATTCTGCTTTTCGCGGGTATCTCCAGTAACTTCTTTTTCATCCTTAGGACCCAGGCTGTAACTCGTACAAGTCTTCTCCAACTTGAAAACCTTTCGCAATCGATTGCGCACGTTGTAGTTACCGTTGTTACAGCTCCGACTACTTCCGTCTTTCTGCACTCCTTTTCCACTTCCTCTTGGTCCGGTTCGGTGTTCTCGATTGGCCAACTTTCCTTCGGTAATTTCAGGAACTCAGGACCGTTCTTCCATCGTTCTGATAGCTCAGCAACAGATATACCTCTGGATACATCGTCAGCGACATTGTGCGCGGAAGGAATGTGTTTCCACTGGGCCGGTTGGATGTTACTCTGTGTCTCTCCGACACGACTTGAAACAAACGGTTTTAGTCTTCTACCTTGATTCCGGATCCACGCTAGGACAATCTCGCTATCTGTGAACAGTATACTTTCTTGCAAAGGGATACGGACTTCATTCTCTATGGACTTGCATAATCTGCTAGCCAAAACTGCTGCTTGTAATTCAAGTCGGGGGATAGTCAGTTCCTTCAAAGGAGCCACTCGTGATTTTGCTGCGACGAATCTAACATTAACTGCTCCAGTCGATTCTTCACTTCGGAGGTATGCACATGTTCCAAAGGCTCCACGCGACCCATCAGCAAAGACACACAGGATTGGTGGTTCCACGGTCTCGGCTGGACATATACATTTATCTAGCCATACGCTGTTCAACTGCTGCATCTCTGTAAAATAGGCTTGCCATTTCGTTTCAACATTTGGTGACAGCTCATCATCCCAGTCAAGACCTTCTTTCCATAAATCTTGCAAACCTATCTTCGCTCTTACCAGATAAGGAGCTGCAAAGCCTATTGGATCATAGATTCTGGCGACTTGGCTGAGGATATTTCTCTTAGTAAACTTGGATTGCTGGGAGACCTTGACTTCTACCTTGTACTTGAGTACGTCATCTTTATTGTTCCAAGCTAGACCTAGCACTTTTGCATCCTGCTTCCCTTGAGGAACGTTGATCTCTTCTGTTTCTTTCCGGTTGTTCTCTGGGATTAATTCAGCGTTAGACGTCCATCCTTTTACTTGGAATCCACCTTTCTCGAGGATACCATCAATTTCAGCTGTTAATTCTGTTGCTTCGTTATTGGTTTGGACCGAATCAAGAATATCATCCATGTACGAATTGTCCTTAATCGTTTGTGCTGCTCTCGGACTATCAGACTCTCCTTCTTCTGCTGTTTTTCGTAATGCGACTTGCGCCATCGCTGGTGCGGGCTTATCTCCAAACGTAAGGACGTTCATGACATAAGTGTCCGGTGGCCTATCAACCTCCAAATTCCTCCACAGGAATCGATGTACATGCTGGTCTTTCAGAGGGATAAGGACTCGGTGGTACATTTTTGAAATATCAGCCGTGATAGCGACTTTATTCTCCCTGAAACGAAGGATAACTCCAAACAGACCATTGAGAAGATCTGGACCCTTTTGCCAATAGTCGTTTAGTCGATGGCCTTGATACATAGATGAAGAGTTGAACACGATTCGGACTGGGGTACTCGTGCTATCAGGTCTCAATACAGCATGGTGAGATATGTAGTGGACTGGTCCCTTGTACTCTTTAATCTCTTCATCAGACAACTTACGCGAGAAGTTCATTTCCTCCATCTCTTTCATCTTGTCGTTATATGCTGTTGCTTGCTGAGGGCTTTTCAGTAGTCGTCGTTCTGTTGATTCCAGGCGTTTTACAGCTTGACTCTTGTTGTCTGGCAGGTTTTGAGGATCTCTTTTCCATGGATATGGGATCAACCACTGGTCTCCTACCTTTCGAGCAGAATTTTCAATGATTCGTTGTTCCTCTCTTTCTACTTGGCTCTGCTTATCTGCTTCACATGTACATGGCTTCACGGTGACCCCCATCGCTTCAGTTGTCCAAAAGTCAGACAGATCTACAGGCTCCGAATATCTCACGTGTAGGACAGTTGTCGTTAAATTGTCCACATTTTCAGTTGATGAACCAAATATGACCCATCCTAACGGTGACTAACGTGATCGATGCCAATGAGCAAATCGACTTGCCCCTTTCCACGTTTGACTTGATCTTTTGGAAGCCCAAGTTTCTGAATAATGCTGGCTGTTTGAATTCCTTTTACATCCTCACTTATACATGGTATACCAATTGCCGTAACTGAATATTTCTTCCAATTACCGATTCTGCTTACTGGAACTTTATAACTCTTTGTGCGGATTAATTCTTCTTCGCCTCCTACTTTCACAATGTTCACCGATACGTCTCTTCCTTTCAATCCAAGGCTGTCTGCTGTCTCCGTTCGAATTAAACTTATCTGAGCTCCAGAGTCCAGAAGAACATTACCACGTTTGTATAAACCATTTAATCCACTAAGGTTGGCTGTAATCACTGGCAGCAGGGAATCTTTCTTGCTGTTTACTGACGCAAGGGAAACACCAACTGTATTAGATTTATGCAGCAAGGGATGGTGAGTTGAGGTACACTGGTTTCCGTTTTCAATCTTGTCGCACTGCTTTCGTCGGCTGCAGTTGGCTTGGCCATGGTCTCTACCTGCTTTCTTTAGACAAGTAAAGCACACGTGATTCTCCTTCGCAGCCTGTAGTCGCTCGTCAAACGTCATCGTCGCAAGTTTTTGACACTGATCAGGCCAATGACTTGAGTTCTTGCACAGCCAACATTTGTTTCGGTTCTTCTCGAGAATGTTGCCATTTACTTGATTAACTTTACGTCGAGTCGGTAAACCACCACTCCTAACAGGAGCGGTCGCGCGCATTCGGGACTTCATCTCGCTCGTCAACCAGTTCATTAATGCGCTCAATGTAGCCGATTTTTTCTCTCTCTCCAAATCTCTTGACCATACCTTACGATCATCTGCGCGCATCTTTTGTTCAATTATGGACAACATATGACTGTTGTCCATGTCGCTCGGGAGTCCCACTTCCTTTAGCGTGTTATAGCACCGTCTCACCAGATGAACTAATTCGCAAAAACGTACATCTTCCCCCTCTTCTAACGCTTTGAATTTAACTATGTCCTGCGTAATTGTGTCCGAAACAAACCTTGGGTCCCCATATATCGCGTCTAGATACTCCCAGGCCGCATCATAGTCGGCACCAATCCCCTTTATCAGTTCAAGTGGCTTTTCTTTCAAACAAGTCCGAAGCAATGTTATTGAATCTCTTTTCGTATATCTTGACTCAATTGCGTGCTTAAAATCTGCGCGGAAAATCATATATTCACGCACGTCACCCGAGAATTTTGGTAATTTTGGCTTTTCCATTCGGAACCCGCAGGGAGGCAAATTTTGTACAGTTCCTATTTCGCTATTAACTTCAGTTTGGGATGCGATTTGATTCGAAGATTGTTCACTATTACTTGGATTGTTTTGTGTTAGGTTGTTGACAGATTCATCGGAAGTTTCCGTGATAGTAATAGAATTTGCCGGGGGACTGTCAATCACGACTTCGCTCGCGCTTGGTTGGATTTCCTCAGTAACTATGGGGCTCGTATTACTGACACTGTCTGAGCTTTGCATTCCGATCATTCCTGAGGAAAGTTGCTCGTTTTTACTAGGATGTTTTTTATAATTTTTTGCTGAAACTTGTTCTACATAACATTTTGCATCAATATCAAGCTTTAAAAAGTAACTTTGACATTCGTTCAACCATTGTTCTTCAATTTCAAACTGTTCGTCGTCGACAATCAAGTTGGCATATATCTCATGTTTTTCCACGACATTGTCAAATGCGTGATTTACTTTAGTAAGGTAATCTCTTACCTCGTCTGCCGGTCTTTCGTTTTCATACAGATGCTTCAACGCATTTCCCAATCTGGTCAAGGACGCTTTCGCGGCTCGGCGCTGTATCTTTGCGGTCTTCAGCGCTTCGTCTGTGTCTACACTCATATTTTACAGGATATCCACGCATATAATAATCTCCAGAAATCGAATGTTGTGGATTCTCAGGGTAGCAACAGTTTCGCAAGACACGGAATCGTATAACTCACATTAAGGTTTTGTGCTTTATTTCGAATAATTTCTTAATGTTTTCTTTGTCGGGTCTTTACGATCTACAAATCAATACTTTTGTCCAGGTTAGCAACAGATAAAACTCTTTCATAAATCCAGGTTAGCATGCATGTGCGTTTTGTCTTAACAACATTAAGTGCGTCAAATTGCAGTGCAAATGTCAATCATTCCCTAATTAAATCATGTGTAACCTATTAATAAATTCACTATTATAATATGAAGTATCTCAACGGTCCACCTACCTCGACCTTGATAATTCTGGATATCACCAAAACCTCATCCAGTAACTGTTTACTAGTTGCGTAAACCCACGCTCCAACTAAGTGTTTATTATTGTGTTGTGCTTTTATCCTTTTAATAACGAGAACTTGTTTATTATAGGATAAATGCCCTATAACAAAGATAACTATCTCCAACGACACTGGCAGTAGGAAAGCATTATGATATAGTCAAACAAATTTTTATCAAAAGTGTTGGTATTTTAATGACGTTATTAGTAAGGTAGTATCATGCAATAACATCACGTTTTGTTGCCGCGACGTACAATAACTAAACAATAAGTAAACTAGGAGTTACTATCGCAAGTGAAGTGCTGCCTTTAACATATTCTCATATCTTATGAAAATTGTAAACCTTCCCACAAACATGAAATCTCAAAACTAATGTTCCAAAACAATTTATTTGATAAAAGAATAAAAATTGTATCTGACCCAGGAGCATTTAGCATTAATTGGCATATTGCCCCGAAAAGGCAGAGGAGTGGGCATAGCCAGGGCTATTGCCATTTGCACTTTTTAAAAGACGTCGAATCGTTTCTGTCTTACAAAGCTTTGTGAAATCCAGAGCACATGGAAAACGTGCGAGCGCAATACAAAATCTAGTCAGTTCCCCCCTCACATAAATATACATGTTCACCCCCGGAAATACGACATCCGGACAGACACAAGTCGAGATCTTGACAATATATAGATCGCGCGAAAGACTGGGTCGAGTGAACTCTGGGAAAACCATAGCACGTCAAGAATAGTCATTCAAAAGTGTTATGTTGTTATCCACAGTGATATAGGCAATTATAATCAATTCAAATACAATTTAGAATAAGATTTTATTGAAGAGAAAGAAACAGTTCGGTTAGCAATAATATAAATACTTTCAGACACACATCGAACAACCATTAAATATATTACAGAATATTCAGTAGCACTATTGCATTGAACCAAAATTCTGAAACAATCACGCAGAATATTTGCATATATAATTACAAAAGGAATCGTCGTCTTAACAACCAAATTTGGTGAGTTCTTTAGTGGTAAAAGTTTCTATAAGCTGGCTTTGTAATCTTTCGTTTTAATCAAGCGTCGATAAATTCATTTTCATTGACACACTATACATGCATATGATGATCTTCGTTGTATATATACAAGTATATATACAAGTATATATACAAGTATATATACAAGTATATATACAAGTATATATACAAGTATATATACAAGTATATATATATATATATATATATATATATATATATACAAGTATATATATATATATATATATATATATATATATATATATATACAAGTATATATATATATATATATATATATATATATATATATATATATATATATATATATATATATATATGTATATATGTATATATGTATATATATATATATATATATATATATATATATATATATATATATATATATATATATATATATATATATATATATATATATATATATATATATATATATATATATGGCCAATGTCCTCGAACAGTTAACAGTCGTATTGCATCGAACTCGTGAAATATCCATACAATCTATTTGAATAGCAATATTTATTTTAGGTACGAAGAACGTACAAATTTACGAACAGTTTACAGATCCGTGATTACCAGTCGGTGATTCGAACGGTTGAGATAGCACGATGAACTTTGTGATCAAATTTGAAACATTGATAACAGCGTTCCATTCTTGATATCATTAGAATTACCTATGGAACATATTTCGTTGTACAAAGTGATTTGGTTGACCATCTTTCTAAACAAATTTAAAAATGTTCAACTGAGACTTGATACTTAATAATGTATCAATATAAAACACTGTATAGATTACGCTGTGTGTTCGCGCCTTGTATCCACGCATGAACCTTACTATATATGTGAACTTGCATGGAGTTAGTCCAGATGACAATTCAATTTTAATGATAAATCTTTTTCTTTAAAGACTAACTATAAATCACACCTATATTGGGACATACCTGAGCATAACTGGCAATAATTTTCCGATCTATCTTATTCTCAAACTTTCCATTTTAAAAAGAAATTTTAAATTACGTATTTGAGCTTACATGGTGAACTAAGTTATTATATAGTTATAAATGTACTGTTGCATCTAGATACAATTTAAATCTGATTGAACATACCTTCTGTGCATGGAATTTGAAGGTGACTCCTCACGTCAGTCATTTTGAGGATCTAGCAGAATCCCCATGCCAGTTTCCAGGATGACTGGCGTTTCTTTTGAGCTCTTTCTTAACATTCAATGTTTTCTTTCTCTTTCTCCAATTTAATACCATAAGTTTAGTTGGTCCTATACGAAGTTTATCAAAACTTGCGTAATACTGAAATTACATGTCAAAATCTCACAGTTACCTTAGCAGCCTCATGATCAGAATAATATACACTCACAACGTTTACTTCCATTTTGCTGCTTATTGACTGTTTTACGTAAACATGATCGAGAAGACTTCCGGATGAAACAAATGTTGGTTTATTTACAAGTTGTACGTAATTTAAAGATTCGGTAAGTACTTTCAAAGGAGAAATATTCTTTTCATTAAAGTAATCAATATTAAAGTCTCCAAATATGATGTCGATATCCAAGCTAGTTATTATGTAATTTAGGCAAGCTATGAACTGCTGAATGCTACTTCCGTGTTTACGATAAAGTAATAGACAGGATAAACTATTCCCATTGGAGTTTAGTAAAAATCTTAAGCCATTTATTGAACTGAGATATTCTGTATCACATAGTGTAATAGTGTCTTTGTAGCAAACAGCTAAACTTAAGAACTTGTCAGAATTATGATCTTGTCTGTGCACAGAAAACTCATTAAAGATTGAGCTGATGTCATCATTTGGTACACTAGTGAAAAGTTGAGTTTCTGTTAGCGCAAGTACATCACATTTTGACAACATTTGGTCATTACTAAGGTCAAGACTGTGCAAATACCTTTGCTTTTTTAAATCAAAACTGACCACAATGTTATCTAGAGTTAATCCTTGTACTTTATGTATAGTACAAGCCCATGCTAGAGTTAAAGGAAATTGTAATCTTTGTATTTCGGGAGATGATGGTTTTTCTGGTCTGACTTTAATTCTCGCTAGTATACGTTGAATAGGAACAAGGTTGTTTTCTCTCGCAAAACTACTGGATGAATTTCGTATAGCAGATGATCCAGCATTACTGTCATCAAATTTAACAAAAATTGTGGAAGTTTTATTACTAACATTGCCAACAGAAACTTTTATTACTGTACCTAACTGGCCATTAATTAGTCGATCACTAATATCCACATTGGTTGTTAGCATAACCCTTGCATTTTCTTTGATCACGATTTTGGTGTCAAGTCCTCGAGTTTCGGATCGTCTTTTAGACAGCACTCTTTCGATATCCTGTTTTCTAAGACAGGGTGGAAATTGATCTGAAGCTTCTAAAACATATTGTGGTGATTGAATTTGTGCTAGGAGATCAATATTGTACTCATCTACTGCTGCATTTTCTGCAAATATGTGTAATGCATCCGATGGATAACTTTCATCACGTGGAGTTATTGTTCTGGATTGAATACACCTGATATCATCATCTGTATGTGAAGCAGTACGCACTCTATTTAATAGTTGAGTGAAGGCGAGGTCATCTTTTTGTCTCATGATCTGTGTTAGTTCTGTCATTCTGAAGACATGCCATGGATGGTACAGATTTAATGCATCATTCTTATAATTCGAAAATGCAATTGAACTTCGAATTGGCGGTAGCTGACAGAAGTCACCAACAGCAAGTATGCTGATTCCTGCAAAAAGTTCGCTGTTAGGTGTAACAAATATCTCTTTCAATCTCTGGTGAATATGCAGCAGACCCATGCTTGAGACCATTGATATTTCATCAATTATGATTAGTTTCAATTCAGCCAAGGATAGTCTCATTTGCGTTCGTTTCTGATCAGACATTGCTGGCACATTATTGTCACATTCCCTTGGAATTGCTAGGGCAGTATGTATGGTCGTCCCACTTATATTTATGGCAGCTACACCAGTTGGAGCCGTTAACAACACAGAAGGTAATTCAGGATTCATAGGAGCATGCCTAAATGTTTTTGTAACTGTATGATATATAGCTCTAATTAAGTGTGATTTACCTGCACCTCCACCTCCAGTGACAAAAACATGTATCGGATCTACCTGAGAACGTTTAAGAGTGTTTAGGTTTGCCATCTTATTTCTACACCAGGAAAGAACCAAGTCATATGCATATCGTTGTTCTTTGTTCAATGATCTTACAGTTTTTCGTAAATCATCATCACTTATGTCTGAAGGTTGATTGTAAGAACATATTCCTGAGGATGGTGGAACTGAAACAGGATTTGGTGCAAGATGTTGTGGCAACGATTGATTAAAAGACTCTGTCTCATCAGAATCTTCAGGTAATCTTTGTCGCAAATCCTCATTTTCCTGGTCATTCATTGTATCATAGGAGTGAGTTGGTACGCCATCAAACTTTCGTAAATTTTCTAGCGCTTCATTAATAGCATCACCATCTGGCTCAAATATTTCTTTGTTGCGTTGTACTATTGTTTGAACATTTGGTTCGTAAAACATAGAAATATATGTCTGGTCTTGACCCAGGAGTTCCTCTTCATTACGCCATGGAAAATACAACATAAGAAGGTGGTGAAAATATTTTTCAGGCTCTTTTCTTTTGTTTGGAGTGTGATACCGAACAACAGCTTTAACTTTTCTGCACTTCATAACTTCTTTGCTGTTCATTCTATTAGGAAGTCCTATGGTATGATTATCGATATTTTGGGACTCAATGAAATCGTCGGTAAGGACTTCAGGTTGAGCATCGGATGCTTCATTAAAATCACTTTTGTAATCTTTGAAATAGTGAGCAGCAAATAAGGCCAAACACATATCATTAATGACCGGAATGTTTTTCGGTCTGTCACTGTAACGAACAATAATATTAGACTTAAAAATGTCAGTACTGTCATCATCTAAGTCATCAAGTTCTTGTGGGGTCTTTGCAACTCTAACACGATCTTTAGCAAAATCTGTGCTAACGAAGACAGTTTTTGGAAATATTTTTCTTAACCAGAGTTCAGGCATGCACCTGTAAACGCATTCTTGAGCACTGACTTCACGAGTTGAAAGAAAAGCTGCACCTATTTTTCTCAGACCATCTCTTACACTTAAGTTGGCTTGTTTAGCCTCTTTTGCTGTACTTATGATTGCTTGAGAACATTCGGTTTCATCCTTTGTAAAGTAAGAACAAACATATGTGATACACTTGTAATGATTAAACACTGGCTGCAAGTCGACATTTGCAGCAAATCCTTTTAACCCATCAATAAAGTAATTGTTGATAAAACAACTGTCTATTGGTCTTTTAAGGTGCAATTCGTAGTCAGAATCTGGAGATACTGATATGGCCCATTTATAGTCTTGTTCTGTAATATCAATATAACTTAGAATGTTATTTGGAGTAGCATTTGGTTCATAAGTAGACTTGCTGGGATTTAACACATCATCAATTTTCTGTTTAACTGTAGACAAAATTTCTTTTCTTCTGGTCAGAAGATCAGACTTAATCTGATCATCCATATCTTCAGCCAAAGGTTCAGTAATAATTGTTCTGTCAGTAAAAAACTGTCCAAAGTTAAATCTACATGTAACGCTCTTATACTTTCTACAGGTTTTACTGTGCTTATGCGTCTGGTATGTTTTTACCAAGTCATAAAGTTCAGGATCTGTTTCAATACCTGGAAGGTATGCTTGAACATGTTGGTCAATGTAGTCTATGTATGCATCTTTCGTATCGTTCGTTAATTATGGGCAATCAGATGTCCATATTAAGGCATGTAAATGTGGTGAACCTCGCATTTGAAATTCGATACGAACTGCATAATATACTATTTTACCGATTAGGTTTGCATTTGTGTGTAAAACCTGTCTGAAAAATGTTTCAACTCGGTATTGAAAATGTTTAGCTACAATAATAGGATTTAAATTTAACATTGAGCATCGGTCATGATAGGACAGAGCTTCTACTTCTTCATCTGTCATGCTGTTGCCTTTTGTTCCAGCAATAATCTGAAAAAGTTCGGGCCATCTTAAGTCTGCACATGAAAGCGTCATAAACCATGTTGGTATTTTCAGCTGTTTAACCATTGCTACTACTTCATACATGAATTTTTGCCAGTAAGCAGGTGAGAATGTTTGTCGTAAAAACAAATATGCTTGATCTTGCAAAAGAAGATTTTGAAAAGCTTGACTGTTTGATTTTACTTGTGATGCTGTGACTGACTGGCCATGTACATTTTTTAAGAGCGATATTTATACTATCAGAGATCTTTTTCTGCTCCATGATGAATTGTGCAAAAAAAAGATACTCTGGATTGGTTGCAAATTTTCCATTAGCACCTAGCATTGAAATATTTTATTGGAGATAATTTTCTGTCTCGTTCAGCAGTGTATCCAAATCTCCCCTTCGGAAAGAGAACTGGAAATGAAAGTTCCTCACAAAGTTTATCAGTCATTATTGATACAGGGTGTTTACCTTCACCAGGTGCAATGTTGAAAACTTTTCTTCCAGTTGAATCACTACAGTCAGTATTCTCCAGATTAACCGGATAATTTGGCAGAATTGACTGAAGACAAGTTTCACTTGCAGCTGAACGGTGTTCATTTAATGGATCATCTTGTTCTTCAGCATCTTGATCAAGCTGCTCTCTACTGTATTTACATTAGTTTGCAAATGCTCATCTATATTTTCTTGATCTGTAACAGGACAGTTCAAATTAGTCAACTCTGGGCTAATATTTCCACATTGAATTTCAATGTTTCTATATAACGGATTGTTTGCTATAAGCCAGTTTAATGCACTTATTACAAATTGAGGGCGAACTGCTTGAAAGTATACATGACCTCTAAACTCAAGTTTTTTAATTTAAGTAAAATCATCCCAGATCTGTCAGGTGGTCTGGGAAGAACATTACATGTTTGACTACATTAAACTGGTATATTACATATTGCACCTTTAATTTTTCGTTGTTGTCCTTTCGGCATTATTACAATTTTTTCAAACACTATTCTCTGTTCAACTAGAATTTGTTCAAGTTTCTCTAATGCAGCAAGTTCAGCCGGGGTTTCGTCAACAAATAAATTATTTACCACAGCTTGACAAGGCTGTTGACCTTTAAGTAATTTAGCATAGCAAGTTTTACAGATATAATGATTGCCATCAAAAGAACATTGAAACACAAAGTAATCCTGACAAGGATATTTATGTTTTTCTAGGATAATTACAGACTTCGGTACACACACAGCAGACATAACATGGGCCAGCTTTAATTTGCTTCTTAAATTCTTCAATGCACAATTCAATGTTGTTAAGCTTGGATTTCTTTTCCACTCGTTTTTCGTTCTCTCTATTCAACAAGTCTTTCTTTTGTTTTGGTTCCAACGAAATGCGATTTTGCATAATTTTACTAGAACTTTTGTAGCAATCAACTCCCTCTTCTTTGTTATATCCATTGCTTGATATCTCATTCTCTAATAGTTTCTTTTTTTTGTTCTTCTCCCATTGTCTTTTTATAACTCAAATTTGTCTTAAGCACTTCCTCTTTCTTCAATTGATCTAAAGCTTTGTATCTTGCTCTCTGATTCTCTAATAGTTTCTGTTTTTCATCTTTTCATATTGTCTTTCTATAATTCAAATTTTTTTTAAGCAATTCCTCTTTCTTTGACTGATCTAAAGCTTTGTATTTTTCTCTCTGATTCTCTAATAGTTTTTGCTTTTGTTCTCCTCCCATTGCTCTTTTATAATTCAAATTTTTATCAAGCACTTCCCCTTTCTTTGCCAGATCTAAAGCTTTGTATTTCATTCGCCTTTTTTCTAGCTTTTGTTTCTTTAAAGCTGGTTCAATGATGCCATTAATATAATTTTGTCTGTGTTCTTTCATAATCCTTTTTCTTTCATAGTTACTCAATTTAGAAGAACAAGACAGAAATTGAATTTCATAATTTACAATTACGTCCTTGAGTTTGGTGTTTGCTAAGTTAAAAATAGCCTCAACTAAAGTGTGTTTGTCTTCTATGTTCTTGATATAATGTGTAGTAGCTGGGCTATGATCTTCATCATATGCTAATATTGAGTATAACTTTTTCTTCAATGTTCCATGGAAGATACAAGAAATACAATAACCTCCAAGCCAAATTAAAAAACCAGTGTTTTCATCACAATGACAAATCACACTTGCAATGTTTAATTTGCTTTCTGCATTGTCACTAACTACTCCTTGGTAATTAGCTTGCAATTGTATGTGAACATCAGTTCCACAAATTTTAATTTTTTGCGGTAGATCACTTGAAGACCAAGTATTTATACCAGTATTATTACACAAAGTAGTGCCAAAGTAAACAACTGCAGATATTGTATTTGAATCCCAGTAATTACATGCTTTAATAACAGAATAACAAATTGAATATAATGAAATTGCACAGCATTGTATACACAAACAGAAAGCATCAGTAGTTTTAATTTCTTGTGAGACATTACCTGATAGGTAAGTATTCCCAACACTGTTGTTTAAATTTTGGTCAGAAGTGCTTTGTACTTCTTCAATATTAACAGCTCTTAGCTCAAACTGACTATTTTCACTGTATAGAGACTAGAAATGCAAAATTACATGGTTAATAGTTGCTGCTTCTAACAACACACAAGTACCTTGTGGATGACTTCCGCCATAGATATCCTTTGAATGTGAGTCAAAAATTTTATATTGGCCATCATTGGTGGAAAATATACAAACAGCATTGCAGTCAATTATTAATATACTGTAAATGCAAAATAGTTTTCAACCAGGAGCAAGTCAAATGCTTCATGAAATGGAACACAATACTGAAACCCTTCAATAAAACTATCTCCAGTTACCCTTCCACTATAGCTCTCACTGTAGTCAAGATGATAATCTGTATCAAATACTGTTAATTGTGAAGGCAGTTCTGTAAACAATAAAATTGATTGTCTTGCTAAACATGACAAGTTTGAATACAGTTCATTACCAATATTCATTATTTGAACCAGGTCTTGAGGTGACCCAATGTTGTGTCTCTTGTTGTATATAAGGCCCCGTCCACACGTACCCGTGTAAATTTAAAACCGGGTAAATATTTTCACGGTTACGCTTACCGTCCACACGTAACCGGGTAAATCGCCCACACAAATTTGAAAACGCCGGCCAGAGTGTGAAAATATTTAAACGGGTAAATATCGGTTACGTGTGGACGGCGTAACCGCGTAAATATTAACACGGTGACGTCAAATTATGAACCAGGCCACTGCTACGTTTTCTTTGGATGGATACTGAGCACGGAATAATTTTGTTTGACATGTCTGCCAGTCAACATTCTCCGCCGTTCGTGCTGTTTTGTATTCAAGAACAACGTTTAGTAGCAACTCGACTTCGTCGTCAGACCAGACAAAGTTGTCAGACTTGCCTTCTTGGCTTTTGACGATTGCCCTTCCGAATTTGGCATTTTTTTAGCAATTTCAAAAGCAATAAATTGAAAATTGGCGTTTTAAACAGTCCAAACACTAGCCACGTGTGATCTTACGAAAAGAAAAACAAACTGCGTGCAGGTTTTTGCGGGCTCGTCTTTTCTCCATCGAATGCTCAGATCGTGTTTCATGAGCGTGTTCAAATTTACCCGGGTACGTGTGGACGGGCGAAAACGATTTGAACACGGTTACGTGTGGACGCGGTACTTTTCGTAACCGTGAAAATATTTACCCGGTTTTAAATTTACACGGGTACGTGTGGACGGGGCCTAAGAGCACATAAGCACATTGCTAAACACTGCTGTCCCGCTGTTTCTCCAAATATAATCTGATTCCCTTGACTATATGGTGCACTGATTGTCTTGTTAGGATCAACATAGAACACAGGTCCTGGATTTGTCTCAATATCAGTAGATAATGCTGACTGACAGACATTCTTCATATGGTTGACATTTTTATATACCTGTTGTGTATGCAAATCACTAGTGAAGCCAGATAAATAAAATATATCTGCAAGAATACCTTCAGGAATGTTAAATCTTGAATGTTTTGCTAATTTAGTCCCATTTGTTTTCTTAGTCTTTCCAGGGCAATGAATATCAGGGATGCACTTTATCCAAGTGTTTTGACTATGTCTACAAACATTTCTTATTATATAATGAAGTTGCGAAGATCTGGGTACAGACTTTTTGATTGTATGTTTCAGATCTTTTCTCAATAACCGACTTTTACCAAGCTTTTGAGTTAACCATTTTACTGGAATTCTACTCGGTTCACGGTCACGGTGACGCAATCGACAGCCAGTGTTGAGTTCAGTTGTGTCATTTACATGCTTTCGAGAGCAGGCTATATTAAATAATGCATGTTGTGGTCGAACAGGGAGCCTCTTTACAGACATTGCCTTGATCTTTGACCGAGGTGTGTCTTTACTGGCTTTATTCATATTACATTCAGAAATATTGTTGTAAAAACTGTAATTACCTCCAGTACTTTCATCTCTTCCGACATTACTTGGCACGTTGTTCTTATTCACAAATTTCGCGACCTTTTTTAATGGCACCTCTTCAGAAGATACCACAACACGGACAACATCGTTTCTACTGGCCATGTGCTCAGTACATTTTGTTTTTTGTATTAACTTTGTCTGTGTATCAGTTGTCATTTCGGTGGTATTTGTGTCAAATTTCTGATAGCTTTGTGTGCAACATTTTTGGCTAGATTTTTGGCTAGATTTTTGGCTAGATAATTGGCAAGATAATTGGCAGGAAAAATACCCGAAGGTACTTTTCGAATCGTGGATCATTGACCCTGTTCGAAATAGCTCAGCATGTTTAGTGTAGGCCTCACCACAAATATGCATAGGTTCATGCGAGGTGAGCGTACTTTCAAATAAAACACATTTTGTACTTACCGTAGACATCTTTGCGCTTTTTTCTTTCATGCAAGAACACCAAAACGTGAACAAACTTAAACTTTACTGAACCTGAATACGTTTGCGAGTCGCTGTTTCCACGTAGATTCTGTAAAGTTCCTCAATTTTCTTCAAAACGTAGGGAAACTAGGGTAATTTATAGATAATTTTAGATAATTCTGGATAGTTCGGGTAAAAATTGGCTGGAGCCGTAGTAATATTCTACTTACATGACGTACATCGTTCTCTTTACATGACGTATTAATGACGTAATGCTCATTTTCTGGCTAACAATCCAAGATTCAAGATTCGACAAAAATGCGTGCCGAAACCTAGAGTCGCCGTGGCACAGTGCCCCAGCGACTAATTACCTTTTACAGCCTTCTTAGATTTTGGTAAATATCTCCGAAAAGTTATCAAGAACATTAGAGACTATATCATGAACATAAATGTCACCCTTACAGTCCCATCCCCTATTTTATCAATGTCAATGCTTCATTCAGTCCGTATTTACAGTACAAAAATTATAAATAATAAAAGATTATTGATCAAGCATGAGGTCTGTACCGTGAAATATCAGACTGAGGTTTTTTAATACGTACTAAAATAACCAAAGTCCGAAAAGTTTGAAAACTTTATTTTTTACACATAAAGTTTTCAAACATATCAGTAAAACGTTAATTTCTTTAATAAGTATATTGCAAGCAGTAAAAAGTGCGATCAAAAACACTGGGAAAAAGCCCGGTCCGAATGCGGAAATTTACGGACCACGGTCCAAATACGAGTTTTTACTGACCGCAGGTCGACCAATCAGAATGCAGGATTCTTCAAAGCCATAATAATGTAAATATTTACATGCTTCTTAACACTATGTGAGCAAGTTATATATCTTTGGATACAGTGTAAACTGTTGGACTATAAAGTCATTAAGTTAGATATTCATCATTTCAAAGAAAAATAAGCACTGATCAATCTTGCTCATGATTAGAATATAATTTGGTATGATCATTTTTACTTTAAAAGTGGATAAATTTCAACTGTTTCTCATGTAAAATGTCCCCAGTTCATATTGAATATCGGATTTACAGAAAAGCAGAACAGAAAACAGCTGTCAAATGGTTTCTAAGTACAAAACGTAACGCTATGTGTAAAATATATTTGATAACTATAAATCACCCAATCCCACAACACTCGGGGGCGTGCCAGATTTTTCGCACGTTAGTCATTAATATTCGTGTAATTCAAGTTAAATATTAAGTAAAATTCATCATATCTGAACTGGATAGAAACTAATCAAATATAGCTCAGTGATGTAAGCGACAACAAATTTAATAAAATTCAAAATGGTTGTTTACTCGTACCCATTCCTTCGCTGTGGACTTTTTAAGTTCTTTGTTTTAAGTTCTTCTTTTTTTGTTTTATCAACCATGATTTCTTTGATCCTAGCCCTTCTCAACCAAAATCGTGATTAGACGAACAAAAAAGTCGGTGAGCTGGTATTTACTCGGGCGAGTTGATAGATTACAGAAACCATTTATATAAAGTTCAGAAATGAAAATGTGCACTTAGCCAGGTACAACGAAACCGGTCTCACAACTCTTACCTGTTAGAAGAAACATTTTCACGTTACTTTTGCAAATCCTTGCGTCTACGAGCAAAAAACTGGACTATTTTTCTTTGATTTTGTCCCCAAAACAACCAAGCCATAATTTTTTTTATGCCAAAACGAATAAGGAAGTCTTTTCAAAAGCTTAGTATCGCAGTTCGTCAGTGGTAAATACCTGTAGCTAGATGAACCATGGCATATGGTGTAAAGCACAGGCTAAAATCCGCCATGTTTTTGGCTTCACTTTTCCCTATACAGGGTGTCCCAAAAAACCCCAAAAACTATTGAAAATGATCTATTGTTAGAATTTCAATGTCTAGCACTAAATTGAACCCACGAGTGGATAAAGTATTGAATAACCGTCATAATTAATAGTAATACTCAGTGTTAACCATTTTTATGCCAGACAAAGAAACTAAACCTACGAGTGCATATTAAAGATGTAATCAAATTTTATGCATGGGTTATTTGATTTAGAGAAAACAATTTACAAATGTTAATCCCCATGAGCAAAACAAACGTACTTTACGTTATTTTAATTTTTTAACAAGTGCTTGGGCATTCAAATGTTAACAATAGAACATTTTCAATAGTTTTTGGGTTTTTTTGGGACACCCTGTATAACCTTAGTGGTTAAACTAGATACCGATTGTTTTTTAGTCATGTTTCGGACGAAGCCAAATTGAAATAAAAACGACAGACTGAAAGCAACTCAATAAAAACTTAATAAAACGTGAAATAGGGAAGGGATACATCTTGTATTCCCCGATCGACCTACCACCTGTCGAGAGTTCACTTCTATCACTAACAGCTCGTCAAGCTTTTCGCAATTCGCTGCTGGAAATTATCCACTTTTCATAGTTTTGAACACGATTCACAGCCGATAAATAAGCTTCTACATTTTTTGCATTTCTCATATGTTTTTACCGAGTCGCTTTTCCTTTTTTTTCAACTCGGATGTCATTTTAATAAACATCACTCCATATATGTATTCATGAACGTGTCCTAGCAGCTAATCAGCGAGCTCAAAAGATATACAAGTTCTGAGGAGCCAATCTTAACCACGCTCAACATCTGCCAACAATGTCATATTATATAAAGTCATTAATAATACATTCATATCATGTCATAATCTTTTTTAATCTAATGATAAACATGCAAGGCATATATTCTACTGTTTTACAACAGCAGACAAACGATAAAAGACAATGCGAAGCCAAGCCAATCCAAATAGACATACTGCCAAAAGACCAAAACTGTACACGATAAGCGATACTTGAACAAACACGAGTCCAGATATACCACGACCAACCAAGGCCGAAATGTTGTAGTCAACCATTGCTAAACTTTGAATGGTACTAGCGTGTTGTGATGGTATGATCTTGGAAACTAGGGAACCGGCGAAAGCAAAAGTTATCTGTGGCATTCCAGAACAAATGAAAACGATGAGACTATAGCTGAATGAAAACGAGACATTTCTCCAAAGCAGCGCGTAAACGCACAGCAGAAGTACTGCAGATAGCTGTAAAATAATACTGAAAGCTAAGATGCCATGTTCACTGTAGTGGTTGGTTGAATTGTAAGCTGCTAAATTTACAAAAAACACAAACATCATTCCAACAGCAAACAGGTATTTTACATGTATTAGCTCCAAGTGAAACAATTCCATCGCTAAAAGTGGTAAATTGGCGGAAGATGTGACCGTCACAAGAGCGCTGATAAAAACTACATAAAACAAACACCAGACTGTCGAGTTGAAACTTTTCATCAAGCCTTCAGCGTTGTCACCTTGACCTTGAAAGCGGGCTTTATTCGTTATTTCTTGGGTCCCAATATCTGATGGTAGACATATGAGCACACACAATAGCACGGACCAAGTGATGACCAAGACAACAGCAGGAGAATTACCATCGTTGATATTCAAACCAAGGATATTTGCATTGAACGTAACTATGCTTCCAATCAGTGGGCCACATGATGCGCCGAAAGTAAACATAGAATCTATCACTATGAATATTTTTGATCGATTTTCATTTATCGTGTATCTTACAATCTCACCATACATTGCACCGTAAGCACCATTTGCAGCACCAGAGAAAAAACACCCCAACAGTGGACAGTAACCGCTCACTGGAATAGCATAGACTAAATTTGCTGTCACTTTAACAAAAGCGCATGCCAAAAGCATTAATTTTACTGCTCTTGTTTTGTCTGAAAGTTTACCAACAACAGGAGTAAATAGTATAAATCCTAGGGATTGAGCAGCTATGACAGCACCATAGAAAGTTTTTGAAAATCCAAGACTTTTGATATAGTACCAGGCTGTTGGCAGAATAATGTAGCTATCCACACCAGAAATAAAGAAATATATACAGAAGAATATTAGTATACTTGGTTTAAGGTTTGTTACTGATTCCATTCTTCAATGCATTGTTGATGGAGCACAAGTCGTTTTCAGCCTGAAAAGAAAATTGTTATAGGATTATAATAGTAGGATTTAAATAGTATACCAAGACAAAGAGAAAACAAGCGCGAGGCAGGACATGACAACTCAAGATAGAACAAAACAAAACAAAGAAGCATGTCATGGCAAACCAGACAAGTAAATATAGGCTAAGCGCATATAAATTAACAAGTATTTAAGTCCGTCAAATAGACCAATTATTAAATTACGCGCGTCTAGAGCTAAACTAAATATCTATTTCTGAAAGATTTTTTGTCAATTAATCTTTACAATTTACATTTTTCATTAATTATCTCACAAATACAGGATATGCACGGGCTATACAAGAAATACATGGTTTTAGCATAAACGTTTCGCCAAACACGCGTGAACATCGCCAAACACGCGATTATTTATTAATATTTATCGGACATGTCATTTTCTATGCTAATATATTCTCAAGGTTGGTAACTCTTCCGTTTTCAAAAGTTACAAATATCTTGGAAACTAATGGTAATAATAAAACAAAAACTACGGTATACAGGGTGTATCAAGAAAGTTTACAGTTGGAAAAAGTCTGCTAATGCAAAGAGCGCTTAATGTTTAAAGTGCCTATCACCCGATTTTTTATTTAATCAATGAAAAGAATATTTACCCAAGGTAAGTAATCAATATATATTTTTGGTAAAAACATTTTATTCTACTTTTTTCGTGCAAAAACTGTGCGTATATATTATTTGACCGAGCGCGTCGTGGCCTGGTACCTGTGACGTAGCGGGAGTAAGTTCGCGTCAGCATAAGCTCCTCATCCGAATTTACTATATCAGTAAATTGCTAAAAGCCTCTAAATTTACTCATATGATAAATTTACGACAAGCCTAACCCTAATCCTAACCCTGAACCTAATCCTGTATGTACTACGACCACATAAATATGTCTCCTAAGTCAATCTCTGATGATAACTCAGAATTCAACTATATTCCGGGTAATTATTTTGTTATCGAGTCTGCTAGACGCTCAACGACACTGGATGTTCTCTGGCTCAAAATTTTAGTGCTGAAATCTTCATCCTAACTTGTGCCAGGAAGCTGGGCAAGAAGTACACAGCAATAAGGCAAGACACCTTGTTTAATGCATAGCTCTATCATTTACTGGTTATGAATATTTAAATATGTCAGTTCAAATTTGCATACGTTCGTGTGGTGAGTGCAAGAGTGCAAAGGTCGAAGGTTATGTGTTTCTGTAGATTGTCGATGTGTAAATGCTTGTAGATGAAACCAGTGACGAAGCCAGCCCGACAATTTGGTCATGCTATGCAAATTTAAATCATCATTATTCATTTCTTTAGAAATAGATCCTTATACGGTCTATAAACAAAAAACACTGAAAAATTCGCATCACCACTGGGTGAAACATTGAGTCAAACGCATTATTAGGAGTTATTTTAATTAACAATGAAAAATTGCTGTGAATATGTGACATGTTTATCAGTTTATTCTCGTCTTTATAATTTAAATAGAGTTTTATGGACCACACCACATGTGTTCATAAATTCAGTCGTATGATAACTAATAAATATTATTATATTAAGAGCTTCCAACAATTTTCAATTAGGTAATGCAATGATGTGAATAATATTATGTGATAATTGTTAGTGCTAAGACAGCTAAAGTTAACAAACCATGATTCACCAAACATCTAATGTGCATCTCAGGTCAGAGTCTTCTGGTAATTGCTTGTATAGTTCTGTGTCTTTGATAATGGTAGGTGCAATAGTTTAGTGAAAGGAACCTCTTCGGATTTTAACATCTTCAGAACTTTCTCTTAATGCTGGGTATTATTGCAATCATCCTTGTTTTTCCACTTTTATAAAAGAGCATATGCATGGTAAGCACTTTCAAAAAAGTGTCATTACCTGTTACCTTTGTCTATTTCAGTTGAGTGCTTAGATACAGGGTTAGCTAAAAATTACTTGGTTAGACATGAAGCTATTTTAGATATTACTGATAAGAAGTGGCCTTTATTTTTGAGTATTCTTGGTCTTTCTTCTGTATTGCGTAGAAATATTTATACTTATTATCCAGATTCTGTTAAAATTTAGAAACAAATTGTTGTTACGTTCAATCAATTTGTTGAACCAAGGAAAAATGCTAACATACTGGAAATGATATTCATATTTTTATTTGTTATGAGGACATTTTGGGGCCTGGGGAAGTTTTTCAACCAAATCATAAATTTGTAGTTGCTGGCAACGCCCTTGGTCACATCTTTGGCCACGCCCCTACAAATATATTTAAAAATTTGACTACCCTTTCAAAAATCCTAGATCCGCTCCTGTATTCTACTGCTTTTCAGTAATCCACCTTTGTGTGCAAGACATTTCAAAGTGATTTTTTATTTATAATAAGCCACCAAGTTAACTAACTTTGAAAGTCAAAATGATGATGTTCCTGACAAAGCCAAGCAAGAATTACCGTATTTTATTAAAACATTGAACCCTTTTTGCATCAACAGGATTTTTCCAACTGTAAACTGGAGTCTTTTCCACAAAATATCATCCATAAATCGTTTTCACAGGGTGGATACTACTCTTGTAAAAAGGTTTTTAAAACTTTTTTCTCACAGTCAGTGTCCTTATTTGATGAAGAATTTTATATGTTTACTGTTTACGGACTTCTTGTTTTCTTCTTGGATCTTCATGATATGCATAAACGATATCTCCTAGATGCTTTGGCTGGAAATTTTTGACATGGATAGAAAGAATAAATCTCCAGCAATGTTGTTTTTATAACACTTCCAAGCTAAATGCAATCAGCTCATGCCCACGAGCTTCTAACGTTAAAGCTAACAACGTAGCCAGGATTAGTGCTAAATTTAAAAGGACAACTTTTTAACAGGGTTCAGGGCTATTCGATCTGTACTCAAAATTTGTCCTTGTTGCCGTTTAGATATTCCAGTATGTATGCATACAAGTACAGTGGCGTCAGCGGTATCATTCATGAGCGGCTCGTAAATTTTCTACCCAAAAAAACAGAACCGGTCGAATACTCCCTGACTCATCCCCAGTCTTCTCTATATAGAATTATAGAATTTAAAATTATAATTCAGATAAGTAGAGATATGATTCCGACAAGGTCGTCTCCATATAGAATTATTGAATTTGAAATAATACTCGAGAGAAATCCCCTCTTCTCCCTTCCCAAGTACCTTGTCTTTTTACTTTAATTATCGCGATTTGATTGGCTATTTACCACCTCGTGATATAAAAAAAATTTTCATTTTCACGATCGTGCAATGGAACCGTGCAATAGCTTTTCTCATTGCACCGTCGATTTCATTATTTTCAATCACTCAAAATGTCACTCTCGCACACATTCCGCACGCATTAAATGGCGAATCCGTGAACGTGGCGTTAAATGTAGTAAACAGAAAAAAATAATGGCGATCTAACTTCCTAACGATCTATTTTGGTACATGTCATTTTTGGTGAAAGATAGAACATTCCATCTTACACCTCATGAAAATATTCTTATCATTGCACTCAAGCATTCATGATTTGTATATTCACATTTGTATATTATTATTCCTTCAGCCACAGTCTTTGCTGGTGTTTCGTTTGTAGTGCATCAGCCAGGCGCAACCCATGCACCAAGGGCATCAAACACTCAAGTCAATTATTCTCTTCACACACAAGGCGCCTTCCTTAGGATTTGTGCAGATCCCAGCATGCAGATTTTTTGCGTTTCTGTAACAGTAGCTCTCTCTGATACTCTCTTAATGTTTTCAATTATCCCTTTCTTTATTGTACCAAGTGCACCGACTACCACAGGGATCACTTCAGTTCTCATATGGCACATTCTCTGTATTTCTAGATCTTTGTACTTATTTTTCTTTTCAGTTTCCTTTAATGCAATATTCCCATCTGATAGGACAGTATCAATCAGTTTACAAGTAGCATTTATTAAATCTTTCACTACAATATCTGCATGGTCTGTTCGCTGTTATAGTTCTGTCAGTATTGACTGCCATATCCCATGGGATAGTAATGTTGTTTTCCGCATTGTGCATCACAGGCTCAGGCTTGTGCTCATACCATTTGTTTGTAACCTCGATATCGTAGTCTTGACAGATTCTCCAGTGGAGATATGCCGTAGCCTTATTATGCCCATGGTAATGTACTCAGTTCTAGCTACATAATACCTCACATCCCGATATAGGATGTGATCCACTGTCTCTTCATGTTGAGAACACATTAAATCTGCATTTATTCTTCACTTGCTGGCTACATATTACTTTTTGATAGTTTCTAGTATTGAGTATTAAGTATTATTTTATTTTCGCCGATAATCTTCAATATATGTACAAACATCTATTTACAGAGAAAAAGTTCATTAGGTCTAGGGATCTACTAGAAGCCTGTAAGGCTTTTTTAAGATCCCTAGATTATTAATTTAAATAAATCTGTTCATAACAATAAAAAGTTTGTGAACAAGTTAATAATAATTTACAATATGTACAATGTAAGCAAAAGTATGTTAAAGAGAATACGTATTTAATTTCAGTTGTGACGACATGAATATGGTATAAGAGTTTTCTAATAAGTAATTCTTTATATCTTTTTTGAAAGAAAAATATGATTTAATATGTTTATAATTGCAATCTAAACTATTCCATATATCAACTCATCTGTCTTTGAGAGTTTGTATTGCATAGTTTGTTTTCAAAAATGATTTATGCAGTTTAGATGAATTTCGTGTGTTGTATTCATGAATTTCCTTATTCGTTTTGTTTTAAATAATTTTTGAATATTTGAGGTAAATTTTCTAATTGATGATGTCGAAACATGAATAAAGTAGTTCAATATTTAGTATTTCTAATTGTCTAAAAATCGGTTCAGGGTGTTCTGTGTAAGGTTTGAATGCTATCAACCTGATTAACTTTTTTGGACGTTCATTAATCTTTTAATTCTTTTCTTACATGTATATCTCCAAATTAAATTACTGTAAATAAGATATGGATAGACTAAAGCATAATAAAGTAGCTTTAGAGAATTTTTATCGAAGCAATGTCTACTTTTTGATATCATTGTAGTTGAGCATGACTATATGGTTTTCTTGTGAATCATATCCAAGTGTTCATTCCATGTGAAAGATTCATCGATAATGAGACCTAAGAATTTAGTCTTTCTAGTTTGTTTAAGATTTTCGTTATTTAATCAAATTGTTACATCATGGGTTTGTTTTCTCTTGAAAGATCTGAATATGATAAATTTTGTTTTTGAGGTATTAATTGAAAGCTTATTTACGAGGAGCCAATTCGAAATTTTATCTAATCAATTTGTATAGTTTCGTTCAGTGTCTTAAAACATTTATGACTATAAAAAATGCTTGTGTCGTCCGCAAATAATATAATTGATAACAGTTCACTGCAATTTTGTATATCATTTATGTACAGTAGAAACAAAAGTGGTCCTAATGTTGAACCTTGGGGTACTCCAGTGGTCATTACCATTTCTTCTGATTTGCTCTTATTGTACTTCACAATTTGCTTTCTATTACTCAAGAAATCTTCGAACCATTTTTTGCATATGCCTCTTATTCCATAGTGCTCCAATTTATCAACAAAAATCTTGTGATTAATAGTATCAAATGCTTTGGATAGATCAAGAAAACAGCAATTGTGTATTTTCCTTCATCTATGGCTCTAGTTATCTTGTCAACCATCTCGATTATAACATGTTCCGTGGATCGATTTTTTTTTTAATCCTTATTGATGTTTTGATAAGATTTTGTTCATTTCAATAAACTTAATAAGTCTTTTATACATAAGCTTTTCTAACAATTTAGAAAAGCATGTGAGAACTTAGATTGGTCTGTAATTTTCAAATTTATTACTTTCATTAGCTTTGAAAATTGGTGCGACTAATGCAATTTTCAGTTTTTGAGGTATAATTCCGGTGTTAAGCGTTGTGTTATACATATGTGTCAGTGGTTTATAAATTTCCTTTGCACTGAGAATTATTGTTTTAGTTAAAATTCCATCATATCCTGGGCTTTTATTTGGGTTCATGTTCCTTTTTTCGGTTTCTAGTTCCAGTTCTGTAATTGGGTCAAAGAACATAGAATTTTGATTTTTATTGCCCATATAGTCAGAATATGTAGTACTAGTATTGTTTTTAATTTAAGCTGCAAGAAGTTTTGGTCTTAAATTGATGAAATATTCATTAAATGTATTAGCTATATCAATTAGATCATTTATTTTATTTACTGAATTTCCCATAACAAATTCTTTTGGTAGATCATTTGTTTTTTTTTGTATCAAATTAAAAACTTTGTATAAAGTTTTCCAAATCATTTTAGAATTGTTTTTATACTTAATCAGTTGTTCTTCGTAATGTAACTTTTTTGATAGTTTAATAACCTTGCTTAATTTGTTTTTGAATTTTTTGTAAATATGTTCACTTTTTCTAGTTGGATTTTTTAAAAATGCTTGTGAAGAAGAAGTGGGAAGAGTACTTTAGATGCTATCCGAATTTTGCTGTCGACAAACATGAGATCGACTCACCCGTTATTGCCATCACTGCTGAGCGTATTAGCGCAAATGATACTGTGCATCGCATCCAAGCGAGAGTGATGCTATACTGGGTCTTTCTTTTCTCTGCCGGCAACCCAGCCAGATGTTTGTAAGCAATAGCAGTCTCTTTTCCCATTCCACCAGATGTTGAAAATACCAGTGGTGTGAAAGCGACGTATTCTACTTCTCTTACGCGATCACGGTATTCTCTTTTCTTCGCCATCTCATGCTACCTATATAGTGCGGATATGCTAGTGTTTCGGTAGCTCGGTGCGTCTGGGTGAAAAACCCTCACGTCAAAGAATGCATCTTGCTGCCGATTCCAGAATCCCCTCGTTCGGATGTCTAGCCTTGCATCATCTTGCTTGTTCGCTGTGCGTGGTAATATGATTTCACCTGAGAGTGGTTGAAGTGATGGCTCCTTTACCACATCAGTACACATTTCATTTAGCCATTGAGCTGTTGATATCTCTAATCTCGTTGTGTCTTGCTATTGGTAGACCACCAAACGGACATATCATGGCGTGATCTGTTGAGAAGGACTTTCCACATCTGCAATGATGGGGTATGTTTCTCAACTGGCACCCATATCGTAAACTTAACGCATCACGGAATTCATCCTTGTTCAAATTAAACCCTTCATCTTGTAGTGGCAAAACCGTTAACCATGATGAAGATCCTTTCTCACAAAGTGAATCCATCTTTCTTTTCTTTCTCGGAGGTAGACATTCCCTTATTTGTCCAGCCATATCTTTCATTTTCTGATTCCTGTCCTTGCCTTGATGGATAGTAACTGCGGTTTACTGAACAACTCTTTCTGCTCAATAATCATATCTTTGAGAGGCTTGCTGATTTTCAGTGAAGCATGATATTCGCCGTTGGCGCTTGTGACAGGATTGATGATCTTCAACCCACTATAACGTACAGCTAATGAAACGAGCTTCCTTTCGTTGGGATTACATGGTCCCCTTCCAGTTAATGCTGGAACAAAAAGTTGATTGATGGCTTCTTCTAAAGGCTGAAAAAATATATCAATAATCTCGACTGTCCGCATTAAATAGCGCCATTTGCTTATAATACAATGCGAAAATGCAGCATAAGCAGATTGAGGGTATCTTTCTGCAATTGTAGCAAGTCTAGATTTCAGTTTCATTCACAAACTGTTCGATGTTCTTAGCCGCAAACTGTTCCGTAAATTGTCTTGAGCATATAGCTGATCCGAGCATTTCGTGCCCTTCGATATTAACTTTGATAGCTGTTCCTTCGAAGTTCGAAAGCTTTTATTGCTTCTTCTCGAAACTGCGGTTTCACTACGAGATGTGTTTTGCAGCATTTGAAAAGTAACCAATCTGTGGACCAATAGATTTCAAACATTGCCACGATCTTCTTAAAGCTACGATTTTTTGCCTCCTGACGAGCAGTAGCGTAGCCAGCCCGACGATTTAGTCCAGCTATGCAAATATTTTCGTGTTCATTGACCGTAAAAACAACAATTTCTAAAGAAATGAATAATTACAATGATTTGAAATTTGCATAGCGGGACTAAATTGTCGGGCTGGCTACGCTACTGCTGACGAGTCGTCTGCAAACCATACTTGTTTAACAGTTGGTTCCTCTGATCTCAGCTTGTAAATTACGGGTGTTACAGCTAGAGTATACATGGCCATGGCGAGCGGATCTCCTTGAGTAATTCCTTCCGATGACTCTATTTTTTCCCCTCCCGTCACAAATAGTCGAACTGGTGTCTGATAGGTATTGCTCAGCACTGTAGATATGGACGGACATATTACTCCAATGCTATGCAGTGCAGCCTGTCTATTGATTGTATTAAAAGCATTGCTGGCATCTACTAATAACACTGCTTGTGTTTCGTCTGATGACATGATCTCCTTCATGACGTGAATTGCTGCATGCTTCACATCCCGCATCATGGCCTGCACAAGCTTCTAATGCTCCGGAGCTTCCTGAATATCATTTCCTACCACTTTGAGAATCGACTTTGCTATTATACGTCTTGGCACCTCACCGATGCCTATAGGCCGTACACCAGGATTCTTATCAAGTGGTACAAGTCAACAAAGTTACAAACCCTGACAGACCCTCTGGATCGACACGAGAGGTGCACAGGCGACGCTACTCCAGGCAGAGCATTACACAGATCGGCCGAGGTACTTTTGAGCGATGAGCAGAAACGACGCCATGCATATGAATCAACTCCTGACGGACCAGCGCACCTTGTGTGTTGTTTGCCGCAATCTTTATTGCTTCGCCGGTAATTCTCTCAAAAATGATTGGATCATGATGCATATCCTCATTATTTGATACTGTTAACAGTGTTTCTGCAGCAGGGGCACAACCATGAGGATGCTTTTCGAGTAGAACTTCACGCATTGTTTTCCATTCTGTATCCCCATTTTCATTCTCACCAACAGGAATCAGCGAATCTATGTTTAAAAGACCTCCTCTATTTGCCTTAGAAATCAATCGGGCATCTTGTCTCGCTTTTCCTTGTAGCATGAGACGATTAAAACCTCTTGCTGTCTTTTCAAATTCCGTTTCTGCTTTTCCACTCGTGATAAGATATTTCAGGATGCACTTTCCTTCCATCATTAATTTTTCAATATTACCCTCCGTCCATAGAACCAACCTACGTTCTAAACATGGTATATGTTCCTTTGTTTTGCTTTTAGCGTGAGGCTTTTGTAATAGCAAGCTCTGCATAACTGAACATGCTTTCAAAGCAATGTATTCTAGCGTGGAATTATCTGCATAGGATTGATATAATCTTGCTAATTCTGAAATAAAGGCTTTTCCCGCTTTCCCAGATGGTAACAGAGAAATGTTTCTCTTCCATTTCACAATTTCTTCATAAGCTATATTTATACGCCGAATAAACACTTCTCCACTGAGGTCGCCCCATTTAAACTGACTTTGTATGTTAATATGTTCGGCCGAAAACTCCTGATTTGCATTTATTACTTCTTCGTTTATGTTATTAACTTTACAAACTGTTATATTTTCGCATATGTCTTGTTCCTGAATTCCGGTTGTATCATCGCTTGCTTCAATTTCACTATTCACATTCGTCTCCTCATTATGTTGCCAATTTTCTTCTCGAGACTTTATTACTTGAGCTGCTTTATCCCTTAAGTTTTGTGCTTTTAAACCTAATGATGCATAGCCTTTCTCTTCCCACAGCAGTCGCATTTTTTCCATGTAGCCTTACCGTCGCTTATCTTGACTGTCTCGTTTTTCTAAAGCTCTTTCTCTACACTCTATAAGGTCTGATATCATTTCTTCCGTGTTTGTTCTTCCGTGTTCCATTTCTTTTGTTTTTGTATTCCGTCTTGTTGCAGACAGTAGTAGCGTAGCCAGCCCGACGATTTAGTCCCGCTATGCAAATTTCAAATCATTGTAATTATTCATTTCTTTAGAAATTGTTGTTTTTACAGTCAATGAACACGAAAATATTTGCATAGCGGGACTAAATCGTCGGGCTGGCTACGCTACAACTTGTAGACATCTTGCATACAAATATTGCTTCGAATATAATCACTTTAAATTTTTGCAATGTTCATTGATTTAGTTTAGAGCAAACGAAGCTAGAATTATCCTCTAAAGACTTATAAACAGGTCATACTCTGTTTGCTGAACCTTTACAAATTAGGAGCGTTTTAGCAAGCACATAGATGATTTCCCCAATGTACAACAACAACTTCCATGTTCGGCACCATGTTCAACCCAATAATTGTTATAATAACTAGAAATACATGCATGCAGCAACCCCTCGCCACTAAGAGCATGCAACTGTATTTTCGGAATTACATGAAGTACTGCCATAGGTTGTTGTCATAGCAACACGGTGATTGTTATTCTTTCTGTATATTTTTTCAAAATGACAAAATATTGAGTTTTTAATCCTTGTTTTATCGACATTTTTAAATGGCACAACATTTGTCATCGGTATGTTATTACGCCTAATGTAAGCTTAAATTTGGTATAAAATACGACCTATTAATTACATTAATAATAAGAAGACAGCCTTGCATTTACAAAACATAAACTTACTCTGGAATTTAAACAGTGAATTGACTGGATGAGTACGGCTACGCCGGCCTTTATAAAGCATTAAAACACAAGTATAAATATGCATTATCAACAATCTTGCCTTGTGTTTCACACCATAGTCAATTGTTGGCGCTTCTCTGAATTTTCCCCGAATTAATCTCTCTTCAATCTTCTTCGGCAGTCTCCTCGAGCCTTTGTCGTCGTCTACACTCGTTTCGCCTTGCTAAACGTTGTGCTTCCTCGTTTTCCTTTCGCTGCTTGCTTGACTCCATATTTGTTGACCTGAAAATGCTTTTTATTCAATTTTTACAACAATAAATTGTTGTTAAAGTTCCGAAAGCTTTTTGCAAAAATACAAAATATTATAGTGCATAAAGCTAACTAAAGTCACAGATATTTGCTGACAGTTGAATAACTTGAATTCGTGATTAATCAATCAACAATAAATTTTAAATCTGGCCAATCAGTGTTAGCCATTCATGATAGTCCGCCATATTGTTGAGATCAGTGAGGATGACGTCATGACATACCATTTTTACTACCTAACTACCACAAGCAACGACTTTGAAATCAGTAGCCCCCGCCCCAGGCTTACGCCCGGAACGGCGCTTCGCACCGTTGACTCGGGGATTATTATCATTATCACTCTTGCCGTGCAACTCGTCCTCATCCGATGTTCGCAATCCCAATATAGCTTTTTCCCATTGTTTTCAATCACTTTTCCTTTTCCACATATCTCTGTGTACCATTCCGTTCCTTCTGACAACAGTTTATTATCAATTAATATTTCCCAATGTACTGCTAGTACTTTTAATGCGTTATCATGTCTTCTTACATACTCTGTTCCCGCCAACTTTTTGCATCTTGCCAACAAATGTTGAACTGTTTCCCTAAATGCTCCACACAATCTACACTTGTCCTCATCCGCTAGTTCTCTCAATTTCTTCCATGCTTTTGTTTCAATCATTTGTTCCTGCAACGTAAATGTCGATGCTGTTTTTTCGGGTCAGTGTTGCAGTTCAACCAATCGTGATCATCCTTATCAAACCCCAGTGGTATTTCACAGAGCATTCTTTTCTCTGTAAGGCTTTTAAACTTGTTCCTAATTTGCCCTTCCCTTATCATCTTCTTAAGCTTCTATCATGCTACTTTCCAATCCATATAATTTTCGTTTCCAATCTTGATTTCTCTAGTATTTAAATCCGACTTGCACATTCACACTTCTCATTACTTCTTCGGCGACTATTTTCAGCGATGTTTGGTCTTTTATACTCGTTTCTCCACGATACTTTAAACCACTCATTGTTTGATGTTGCTATATAACATGCTACTCTCACCTTTGTCTCGTCGTAAACCTCCTTACAACTTTTTAGTCCCTGTCCACCATCTTCTCTGCTTCCATTCAATCTCTCGCAACTTGTCTGCTTTCCATGGAATCCTTGTTTCCTAAGTCTAGTTTTAACGATCTTATCTAGCTCTTCTATATCTCCTTTCCCTAAGTTACATACATTCATAACATATCCGGCTACTGGAACCACCCTACTATTTATTGCTTTGACAAGATTTTCATCGTTTAAGTTAACCTCAATCTATTGTTCTAGTCTTTTCGCAATCTCCTTTTTCACTCTTTGTATGAACTTTTTGACATCTTATACACTTCATTCAGTTTTGGATCCAATGCTTCCATCCTCTCTTCCAAAACTGCCAATACTTCTCCTTTCACCATTTTGCCATTCTTAAAGATAACTTCTGCACATTTCTTCACACCATAACAGGCTCCAGTATCCATGCTTTCCTTCACGTCCAGACCTTCTCTTGACAATTGAAAATAAATAATTCTATATTTTGGAACTGAGTGTCGGCTTTGAAACGAATCTAAAAATTAACTCAGATCGAAAACTGAAAAAATACTTGCCACTTATTTCTGATCAAGAAAATAACTTTGATAAGATAAAATTCGTTAATGTAGCCATAAGTTCGCTAGGGGTATTTGGTCAATCGACGGACACATTTATTGATATGCTTAAGGATTTGAAGTTTGATGAACAGCATATTAGATACGTTAAAAAGAAAAATTATTTCTACTTGTATTCGAGCATCTTATACTATATATTCTGTCAGCGAAACAAAGACTGAACTAGCCCAGAACTTTTAAAGATTTGAGTAGTGTCCAAAATGTAACAAAAAAAAGCATTATTACTATTATTTTTTATTAATATATATAACCAAACATTATTCAAGTAGATATAGATAGACTACCTTTTATAAGTGAGGTTTATCAATGTAAATACAGTAAATCAAATAAATAAAGTTTCCATCATTATTATTATTATTAGTGGTGATTTAAATAGCCAATTGTAAGCCACCTTATTTCGCGAGATTTACAATTGCATATAATATATAAGAAAATAATAAATAAAGTTTCCATTATTATTACTATTATGCTCTACATTATTTAGAATGCTAGATACGTTTGGTTTAGATAAAAAGGATCAATAACATATTACGAGAAAAATGGTGTCCATTGCCATAAGATCGACGTACTATATTTTCTGTTGTAGAAATAAAGAATGGACAAATTCAAAATTCCTAAGTGTTTGATAATTGATAGATATAAAATTATTGTAAATTCTTTTTCATATAGACTATACATTGTTTTGTGTAATTCATGTAGCCACCTCTGGGGCAGGTAAGTGCCGATCTCAGTAAAGCCAACGAAATTCTGGCTCTTATCCAACTCATGATTGTCGCATAATCTTCACCTTTCTTTATGGCTGCCAGCTCTGCTAATCGACTACGGTATCTCACATATTCTTTGCCCATACCGCCTGTGGTGGTGAACACGAATGGTGTAAATCTTCCTTGCTCTATTTCGAGGACCAGATATACATATATATATATAAATAGGATCCTAGTATTACTGTAAAACTAATTCCACTGAAGAAGCCTTGATCGGCGAAACGTTTGGAAGTTGAAATAAAATATTTTTTGATCCTTTGTCTGTAGAAGATTTTTCTATAAAACTTTGATATATATATATATATATATATATATATATATATATATATATATATATATATATATATATATATATATATATATATATATATATATATATATATATATATATATACATATATATATATATATATATATATATATATATATATATATATATATATATATATATATATACCGGTGGACGAGAATGAAGAAACTCAACACAGAACAGGTGTATACATTGATCCTACTATATCATTCAATGGAGGTAACGCTTAAATAGTGAAATCGTGGTCATTTTCTGAAACAAATCTCAAGCACCAGATATATGTTTTGTAATGGAATTGCTAAGCACATAAGTAATTTAGTTTTGCTGCTTACAGAATTTAAAGAAGAACATCTGGTTAACATTACTGACCCACTCGTCATCAATGCACAGACAGCGCTGCAGGATAACCCCGATAATAGTGAGTTTTGCTGAACTGATTTCTAACTCTATTTCTTTCTTATTCTTACAGTTTTCACTTTTTCTGGTTTTAGGCCAAAAGAGCGCTCTATAACCCGGAATTCAAGAGTGTGACCTTGTAAGTAGGAGTGAGGAGCTATATACAGAACTTGTCGGGAAGAAGACAGCGGAGGATGTTGCAGGCTCAGATATCCTTGACATGATACTTGCTAAAGTTACTGAAGAGTGCAAGAGTTGTAAAGCTGTAAGTCAGACAGCGGCACTTTGGCTACAGTACTTTGACATCGTGCGCGGTTTCCTAAAAGCTGAACGAACGGGAAACTATGAGATGCACATTCACGCAGTTTCACAAATGTTGCCGTATTTTGCTGCTTTGCTGATAATCGAGCAAGTACTTATGAGAAGCCTCAAAACCACCGGTGGCCTGACTCGAAGTAACGGAATGACAGAACAGAAACGTGTCACGTGGCTCTTATCAACCCCTGCCTCTGCTCAGGCAAGTTATGCGATGCAAGACCTTGTTGGCATTCAATGTGAGCACAGCGACCAAACTAAAGTTATGTCAGAAACAAGACAAAAGAGAGATGTTGAAGTTACCGTAGTTATCCTTGAAACTATTGCCGGTGAAGGAAGAAACCCTTTCGTACAGGACTCTGTTCTAAAGAATATCATGCCCGGGGTGAATGCTGAAGAATATGTCGATGTTGATGAAGCTAGAGCGAAAGGAGAGAAGATTTATGCTTCTATGGCTGGACAACCAGTGAACACGTATTCTTTTAAGCGTAAAAATAAATCCATTGCTCTAGCAGCGGGGTCATCTGTGAAAATAGATGGTGTAAAAGTTTGTGTGGACCCACAACTACTATTTCAGCGGTTAGTGTTTTCCCGCAATTCCCTTGCCGAATTGAGGGTGTCTTCAAATACGAACTTTGCAGTTATCCCGCCGCACTCTTTGATTCTCCTGTTACATTGCGTCAGCCCCAAAAGGCATCTCTCAGTGATGCTTCGTGGGAAAAGCTCTCCGAGCAAGCAAAGACAGGACCAACTGGTCAAGTTAAGTACGCTCTTGATGGTGGAGCCCTACTTTATCGAGTCCCGTGGCCAAAGCTAGTGATCTACGAAGAGCTGGGCCAAAAGTACTGCCACTACGTGCAAGGGAGGTATGAAGAGGGGACTCTCGTTGTCTTTGACGGTTACGACCATCCAACTACCAAGAATATGACCCACCATAGACGATCGGCGGGCAAAGTAGGCGCAACAGTTTCCTTTGAGGATGGTATGAAGGTCACAATGAAAAGAGATTCCTTTTTAGCAAACACACAAAATAAGAAGTGGTTTATAACATTACTATGGGGCTATTTAGAAGACAGTGGTTGCCGTACTCTCCAAGCCGATGGGGACGCAGATGTTCTCATCGTAAAGACATCAATTTCGACCGCCGCTGAAAGCCCTACAGTTCTTGTTGGGGACGATACAGATTTACTTGCTCTCTTATGCTTTTACACCAGGCAAGACGGATGCGGCTTTTTTTTTTCGCCCAGAACCCAAGTCCACCTCAACACAAATCAAAGTATGGAACATGCGAGGAGTCCAAACAGAGCTGGATAGCGCTTTGTGTAATAACATATTGTTCCAGCTGCACGCGATTTCTGGATGTGACACAACGTCTCGTCCCTTTGGAGTTGGAAAGTCAGCTCCTCTCAAGAAATTCTGTGACTCCAGCTACTACCGTGAACAAGCAAGAAGGTTTGATGCAGTTGATACCTGCGCAGATGACGTAGTTAAAGCAGGCGAGAATGCCCTACTCGCTCGAATAGGATAATGCAATTAGACAAGTAACAGTTGATTGACAAGATAAGTACGAGCGTGAGAGATAAATATAATCTGAGAGTATTGCGAGATTGAGCAGAGTTGACGTGAAGAGCCGGTGAGCGAGGAGTGATTATTGTAGCGAATAGAAACCATAAAAACCAAGTCTTAATGTGAATCTTTAGTGTTGGGAAAAAATAATTCCCGATCGAATACGGATTTGATGACAATTTAAATTAATTTTTATATACTCATACATAGCCATTTTATTGCAGTAATCCAAGTAGGTGATTGTAAACTACCTTTTTAAGCGAGATTTGCAATTGCTTGTAGCTACATAAAAAAAATTGTTCAATAAAGTTCCATAATATTATTATTATTAATATAATTGCAACCTGTATTTTCACATTTTATTACATATTTTGTAGACGAAACAAACACTGGGACAATCCAGAACTTTTAGGCATTTGACCTAATTAAAAACTTTTATCATGTGTACAAATATTTTTGCTAGTGTTCAATTCAAATCAACATCGATAAGCTACCTTTTTTAAGTGAGGTTTATCAATGTATTATATAGTATATCGTAAATATCTGATAAAAAGTTTCCATTATTATTATTATCATTTCACGTAGTAACAGGTTGTAAGTCCTATCTTGATCGTTTTACGTGGAGGCACAATTCAGTCCTCAACTTCCTTGCGCAAACACTACAGTCTGTAAACGGTTATAGCTCTTCGCTGATCTACCTGGATTCAGAACTACTTCAACTATCATTGGTGACAGATTTCCTCCAGACTTGTTATTGACATCCTCAAACAACTTGTTGCTATATGTAGTTGAACTTACCGTCGGCTGTGAGTCAAACCTTGAGTCAAACATCAGACGAAAGAACATTAAATATAAGGTGAACTTATCAAATAGCAAAATGTTAAATTTGTAAATATCTCTATCAACTCGAAAGAGAGTTCCATCTTTTTGAAGTTGTTGGTTTTGAAGATAGGTACAAAATATACTGTATTAGGAAAATGATGACTATTGCCATCAGAACATCATAATACATCTTTTGCTGTCGTAATAAGGAATGGAGTGATCCTGATCTACTAGCCTTCTAAATTGATGTTTTTGTGATTGTTTCTAAGTTATTTGTCTGTAAATATTTTTTTCTGTTTTAGTTGCTAGAGTCATGATTCAAGTAGTTGGTTGTAAATTACCTTAATAAGTGAGATTTACAATTGTTTGTATCCCAAAAAGAAAATAATTTAATAAACCGACATAATAAGTGCTACTCTGCTTTTGTTAAATGAATGAAATCACCGAACAAAGATTACATTCACGACCCAACGTTTCGACACTCCGGTCTAGTGTCTTCATCAGGGATGGTCTGATGTTGAAACTCACGACCTTATATGCTGTTAAGGTGACGTCATCTACCAACAAGATGTAAATACTCTTGTGGTAAATGACTTCCGTCATCCCTATTTAAGGCACAAGGGCTCGCATTGATATGCCAGGCTTCCAAACAAAGCCTTTGACCATAACGATTGTTAGTGGTAATGATTTTAGAATCTTCCCACGCAATGTTATGGCTTGTTTCACACACGTGTTCAGCCAAAGCTGATTCTGTTTCGTCATTGGTCTTGGTCGCTACGGAGTCATATGACGTAATATGAGAGAGTGCGCGAACCAGAAAATCAGTTGTGCAAGAACCCTTGCAAGGTCAGTTAGAAAACAAAACCAGCAATCTATTTCACATTATATACCTCAAAAAACGTTGAATTATGGATGAGGAAAACGAACGCCTACAACAGGAAGTCCAGTCTGACGAGCCGGTCGAAGATCTATTGGCTGAAGACGAGGAAAATACAGATGTTTCAGTTAACGCCGAACAAGACCGCATCATGGCCATGATGACGAGCATGCATGATAAAATGAATTCTTTCCTTACACGTCTCTCCAGGGTGGAAGCTGCCCACGGAAGACCAGCAGCTAAGAAACGACGGTTAGCTGCGAGATCTGAGAATCTGGAAGATGAAAATAACGCTTCTGACTCAGAGGTCTTAACCGACGACACTAATAACAATAATAGCGAAGCGCCAACTACCTCAAACACCTCAGCAGCTGAGGATGAATTACTGAGCGAAATAGCTCAGGATTACGCCGAAGAAGCACAGACAAGTGACGATGTTAGTCAGCAGCTGGCTGACATCGTCAACCAGCGTTGGTCGTCGAAGTTAGACGAGTCCAAATTAGAAGATAAAATGGAGAAATATGATTGGCCGAAAAATTGTGAGAAGCTCATTTGTGCCGAGGGTAAATCCCGAGATTTGGTCAACACTGAACCACACGGTTCGTGGTTCCGACCTAAAATTAGCGAATTTCCAGAAAACGCTTGTCAAGGTTGGGGTGGCTTTAACCCAATCAACCAAAACTCTGCTATCGATGCAAGCTAAACATAGTTGTTCAGACGCTGAACACAAACAACAACTTGACAAGCTTGTAACGTATAACACCGACGCTTTGGCACTGCTTGGCCACACTCATATAGAGTTATTGAGCCGTCGCCGTGAGCTGATCAAGCCAAATTTAAACAACGAATATGTTTCCTTATGTTCACCTCAAACTCCAATAACGGAGCTATTATTTGGCGACGATTTACAGGCTCGAATGGCCAGCATAAAGGCTGCAAATAAGATTAGTCAGAATACTACAAGTAGCTCGAAATTCGCTACAAACATGCGGCGCCCATTTGAAAAGCTTGAATTTTCGAAACAACCATATCAGTTGCACGTTGCAAGGGATAAGTCTAAATTTGACGCCTGCTGGGATCCTGACCAAGCACATACATGTGAGGTCGAGGTACAAAACCTGCTACACAAGGGCGCTATAGTACTCTGTGAACATGAGAAGGGAGAGTATATTTCCCCAATTTATACCACTCTAAAAAAGGATGGTTCATCAAGGATGATTTTAAACCTAAAAGGCTTAAACCAGTTTATCGAATATTGCCATTTTAGAATGGAATCCTTCTCTACCATAGTAAACATGGTAAAGCCTAACTGTTTTATGGCTAGTATAGACCTTATTATTCAGTGCCTATATATTGCAACAGAGCATCAAAAATATCTAAAATTTATGTGGGAAGGAAAACTGTATAAATTTGTTTGTTTTCAATGGCCTGGTATTTTGCCCCAGGAAATTTACTAAGCTGCTAAAGCCAATTAATTCCCACTTGCGGCAGCTTGGACATATATCTGTTAGTCATATAGATGACTCTTATTTACAAGGTGATGATTATGCTGACTGTGCCAACAATGTTTTGGACACAACAAAGCTGCTTGATGGTCTCGGGTTTATTATCCACCCTGATAAATCATCATTTATACCCGACCAAGTAATAACCATTCTTGGGTTTCAGATCAACTCGATTTTAATGAAGGTCTTTCCAACTGCAGAAAAGATACAAATTAAAAGATAAAGGCCTCGTGCTTAGAACTGCTACACAGCCCAACTCCTTGTATTCGTCAGGTTGCATCAGTCTTAGGACTGTTAATTTCTAATTTCCCTGCTGCCCAATTTGGCCCATTACACCTCAGAGACCTGGATATGGATAAAACTGAGGCACTAAAACAAAATAAAGGAAATTTTGATAGGCCTATGTAGTTGTCCAAAACATCATGTGCTGATTTGCACTGGTGGATTAATTCAGCAGACAGTTTATTCAAACCTATTGCACTTACCCAACCCGATGCAACTTTATTTACTGATGCATCCAGTCAAGGCTGGGGTGAGGTTTTAGGTGAACAAAGAAGTGGGGGTCATTGGACTGCACTTGAAGCCACTCACAACATAAATCATTTGGAAATGTTTGCCGTTTTCTTTGTTCTTAAAGCATTCCAAGCACAATTGGTGGGTAAACATGTGCGTGTCAGGATAGACAACATGACTGCTGTAGCCGACATAGGTAAAATGGGTACCAGCCATTCGCGCAAGCGCAACACTCTAGTTCGTGAGATTTGGGATTGGTGTATTGGCCATGATATATTTTTGACTACAACACATATTCCAGGCATCAAGAATGAGGCAGCAGATGCAAAATCTAGAGGGCCCTTGAAAGAAACTGAACGGGCTTTAGATCAAAAAATATTTCAAAAGGGTACCCTGTTCTTGAATGTGAATTGATTTATTTGCGTCTCGCTTGAATTATAAAGTTAAACCTTTTATTGCATATCAACTTAACCCTGAAGCAAAAGCAGTTAATGCATTTACAATTTCTTGGAAACCATATTTGTTTTATGCCTTTCCTCCATTTAGCATAATATCTTTAGCACTACAGAAAGTTCGAGAAGAGGAGAGCACAGGGTTAGTTGTTGTTCCAAAATGCCCGGCACAGCCTTGGTAGCCGTACCTGTATGGTAATCCAGGACCCAGTAATCGTCCCCAACAAGGAGAACACTGCTAAGCAAACCGGACCTGATCCATCCTCTGACCCAGTAATCCTCCCCAACAAGGAGAACACTGCTAAGCAAACCGGACCTGATCCATCCTCTTTACCCCAAGTTAACGCTACTGATGTGTCATATTTGGGGGGATCCTTTCAAAATAAAGGACTTTCGGAAGGGGCTTTGTCTGTTATCTCGTCCTCATGGAGGAAAAGTACACAAAGACAATATATCCCATACCTCAACAAGTGGGGTCGGTACTGCCATTCAAGGTTATTGGATACCCCCTTTCAGCAACTGTAGAAGAAGGAGCAAATTTTTTAGCTATACTCTACGATGAAGGAATTGGCTATAGTGCGTTGAATACGACCCGAAGTGCCTTATCAACCGTCTTTACGCTCCAAAACAATCATACTTTTGGAACCCATCCACTAGTAACTCGTTTCATGAAAGGAGTTTTTGAGACTAGACCTTCATTACCCTGTTTTTCTGAGACTTGGGATGTTAATGTTGTATTGGATTACAAAGCTGCATGCATGGTCTCGGTCAGCCAGGGGATCAGGATCTCAAAATGTTAACTGATGAAACTGTTATGTTGCTACCTGTAGAGTTTATTTTCAAACATTAGTATGTTGCATGAATAAATAGTTAGTTAGAATAAATTAAGTATTCAAATTTTGATATAAAAGCATGTAGGCTCGGCCTACAGATGGTTTTTCAACCATCTTTCAAGACAGACAGACATTCTGAAATATTATCATTAAATAAATCAAGATCGCTTAATCGAGGAAATATCTGTAAGTTGAATTAGTCACTGTAGTTTTTAATTTCGTGTTTCTACTTGTATTTAGCTAGATTGTATTTATTTGTTTAGTCGAACCGTATTATTAAAGTTAGAACATAATCTCATGCGTGTTCGAAGCTCGAAGATGAAAGGCGATTTGAAAGTTATATAGTTCGAAGATACCTCATCGATATGAGAAGCCATGTCGGCTCCCTGAATGATTACTCACGACTACGGCTACGCATAAACGATGGAGTTCAATCAAAGCGGTATCGATCAATACAAAGAATTAACCACTCGACAACAGGCAATTGATTCCGACGAAGAATTAACCGCTCGACAAATACAACAAAGTTCTGCACTTGAATATGAAGGAATACGCAATGAAAAACGTGAAACACTAAGAAGAAGACGGGCCGCTGCTAAAGGAAATATAACTAAAAAGATTAAAGAGCTTACAGAGACGAAAGCGAGTATAACAGACATTAGCGAAGCTCGAGCTAAAGCTCAGGAATTCTATAATGCAATGGACAATTTTTATAAGATCCATGCTGATTATCACGGGATGATCGATGATGATTTTGAACTACAAGACTCTGAAGAATATGCGCTCACTGAAACCCGAAGAATCAATGATTTTAAGTGAACGATAATTGACTGGATTAACAGTTTTTCGGATGTAATTCAAAAGCCTTTGGACCGTGAAATTGAATTTAGAGACTCAATCAGTAACGTTGGCTCTGAAGTCCGTGGGCGGCGTGGGAGGTCAGCAAGTTCCCTCGCCAGTTCGCGTGTGTCGAGGGCCAGTAGTGCTATGGCTGCAGCGGCCGCGAAGAAAGCTACATTAAGAGTTCAAGCAGCAGCATTAAATAAATTTCAAGCTCTCGAAGAAGAAGAACTACGTCTGAAGCATGAAACGTTAATGCTGAACCAAAGACAGGATCAGGATAAGTTACGCCTTCAACAGAGATTAAAGGAATTGCAATTGGAAACAGAGATTGCCAAGGCTGACGCTGAAGAAAAGGCTTACGCTAGGACTGTAACAAATGATGAGGGCCTGCCTGGTTTGGCCGATATCAAGCCTGCGGCATTTGAATACTACAATCGATCTGACCCAGTAAAGGAAAACATATCCTGTGCTAAATCCAGTTCTAACACAATGCGAACGCAATCCAAGAAAGAATTAGACGGCTCTGACAATTCAGAAACTGCAGAATTGTTTTTGCAAGATATGATAGACGTACAACGTCAGCAGCTAACCCAGAACCAACATATGTTTCAAGTATATCAAGCACGCGATCAGCATTTGGAACAACTGCTAGATCAACAACGACAATTAGCTCTATCTATGACATTGCCCAAAGTTGAAGTCCCAACATTCGGAGGAGACCCAATAAATTATAGTCAATTCATAAGATCGTTCGAAACGCTCATTGAAAACAAAACGGCAAGCAGTAGCGCAAGACTTAGCTATCTGATCCAATATACGTCCGGAGACGCACAGGAGTTTTTGCGAAGTTGCTTGACGATGAATGCAGATGATGGTTATCAAAAGGCGAGATCACTCCTCAAACGAAGATATGGAGAAAATCATAGGATTGCGACTGCTTATGTAGATCGAATCATAAATGGACCGGTTGTTAAGGACGAAGATGGCAAGGCCCTTCACAAGCTTTCTATCCTAATAACAAGTTGTAAGAACACTCTGCAAGATATCGAGTACCAGCACAGATTAGAAAATCCTGAGAATTTGCTGAAAGTGGTGAGCAGATTGCCATTTTCCTTGCGAAAGGCGTGGCGTGACGTCGCGGACGATATATCAAGCAATCAATTAAGAGATATAACATTCGATGATCTTGCTAAGTTTGTCGAAAAAAAGGCAAGGACCCTGACGCATCCTATTTTTGGTAAGATAACAAGAGAACAATAAATGACGCCCAAAACACCAAAAGGCAGGATTTCATTCGGTGTGGACGGTGAAGGAGGTTCAAAGGACGACGATTTGACAATTAAAATAAAGAAGACCAACTGTCCAAGATGCAATGGTGATCACTTGTTGGCACGATGTGGTGAGTTTAAGAAAGATACTGTTAAAGATCGAGTGAATTTTGTGCGTAAGAAAGGATTATGTGACAATTGTTTGTTTCGAGGGCATATTGCCAAGAATTGCCCAAAAGCAAGTTTCTGTAAGGTGACTGGTTGTTCGAAAAAGCACTCCACTTACCTGCACCCGCAAAGTGCTGATTCCGATGATGCAGACGACCGGCAGTCAGAGAATAAAAAGGAAGAGGATCAAGATAGTGGCAACAGCGTTGGTAGTCAAAACGGTTACGTGAAAACTAAAGATCGTTGTTATGGCGTTACCGGGGCCGGCACATCTGAAATAGGAATGCCAATTGTTCCTGTTGAAGTCAAATCGAGAAGTTCCAACCGAACAGTAGTGACATATGCATTACTGGATTCTGGGTCGAACACTACGTTTTGTACTCATGATTTGATGACCCAACTTGGCATCAAGGGAGAAGAAACTATTCTATCTTTGACAACGTTGCAAGCTCAAGAACGTTCGATAAATAGTCATGTGGTCAGCTTGGACGTTTACGACCTTGATGAGGAGAATCTCGTTGAACTGCCGTCGGTATTTTCAACTCCAAGCCTGCCGGTGAACGAAGCTAGCATTCCTCAACAAGCAGATATCGATAGATGGCCATATTTGAATGACGTAAAGATCAATGTTATCGACGCAAGCGTTGGCTTACTTATTGGCAACGATGTGCCTAAAGCGTTAGAACCAAAGAAAGTGAAAAAAAGCAAAGGGGCTGGACCATACGCAGTTAAGACTGTTTTCGGATGGACAATTAATGGACCTCTTGGAAGAAATGGAGGACTTTACCGTGCTGCAAACTCCATCCGTGCAGATAACATGTTGAACGAACAGTTTAAAAGATTTTGCGATATCGAGTTCAATGATTCTACTTTCGACAATGAAGTTGTGATGTCTGTGGAAGACAAGCGAGCCGTGAGTATCTTGGAGAGCTCAGCGAAGTTGCGTAATGGTCATTACGAATTAAGTCTGCCCTGGAAGAGGTTCCCTCCCGAGTTGCCAAACAACCGTCCAGTAGCCGAACATCGACTCGCTCTGCTTAAGAAGAGATTCATAAAGGATCCTGAATTGTTCTTGAAATACCGTGACTCAATGGACAACTTGCTTCAAAAGGGATATGCTACAAAGGTGCCGGAAGAATCGCTTAAAGCCTGTGACGATAATATTCTATGGTATTTACCCCATCATCCAGTCTTTAATGCCAACAAGCCTGAGAAGCTCCGAGTTGTATTTGATTGTGCTGCTTCCTACCATGGGGTGTCCCTCAACGATCAGTTACTTCAAGGACCAGATTTAACAAACAGCGTAGTCGGTGTCTTAACTCGTTTCAGACAGGAACCAATAGCCTTGATGGCGGATATTGAAGCGATGTTCCATCAAGTCAATGTGTGCTACAAAGATAGAGACTTCCTACGGTTCTTGTGGTGGCCAGACAATAACTTGAACACTGAACCTGAGGAATTCCAAATGACGGTGCACTTGTTAGGAGCAAAGTCATCACCAACCTGCGCGAATTTTGCACTACAGAAGACAGCAACTGATAATGCTGATGAGTTTGACGAAAATGTAGCTGAAACGATAAAACGAAATTTTTATGTTGACGACTGTCTCAAGTCTGCATTAAATGATGATGTGGCCATAAAGTTAGCTGCAGACCTACGTGACATACTCCAAAGAGGTGGTTTCCGTTTAACGAAATGGGTGTCGAACTCACCAAAGGTTCTCGCGTCAATTCCCGAGATAGATAGAGCAGGGTCCGTGAAAGATTTATGCTTAGAACAGCTTACCTTGGAACGTGCTCTTGGTGTCCAGTGGGACGTCAGACTCGATCAATTTGGATTCAAGATCAATATGAAAAACAAACCAGCTACAAGAAGAGGAGTCCTTTCTGTGGTTAGTTCAGTGTATGATCCTCTTGGCTTTGTCGCGCCATTCGTGTTGGTTGCTAAGATTATAATGCAGGATTTATGCCGGAAGAATTTATCCTGGGATGATGTTCTGCAAGGTGATTGCCTCAAACGGTGGGAAGGCTGGCTGGAGCAGCTGATGAAGATAGAACAACTCTACATCCCAAGATGCTTCAAACCACTTCAATTTGGACGAACTACATCGATTCAATTGCACCTATTTGCAGACGCTTCGGAGCGTGGATATGGCGCAGTTGGCTATCTCCGTCTCGTGAACGAGCTCGGTGACATTCATGTCGCATTCGTGATTGGTAAAGCCCGCGTGGCACCACTGAAGGTAATCACAATTCCACGGTTGGAACTATCAGCGGCCGTTGTTGCCACCAGACTCGATAAGATGATCCGTAGCGAAGTCGACCTCTCAATCGACTTCACAATATTCTGGACAGATAGCACCACCGTGCTTGGTTATGTTGCTAGCAAGGACAAGAGGTTTAAGACATTTGTTGCGAATCGTTTGGCAGTTATTCACGAAACTACAGCCCCGAACCAGTGGAGATATGTCAATACTTGTTTGAACCCAGCCGATGACGCCTCTCGCGGTCTCCAAGCCGACGTCCTGTTTAAGAATAAAAGATGGCTTGCTGGTCCAGATTTCCTTTGGAAGACAGAAGACCAATGGCCAAGCCAACGCGAGATTTCCACTGTCAATCTTGGCGAGGACCCAGAAGTGAGAAGAGAGCCACAAGCCTTCGCTACCGATTCAGATACTGAAGTGATTACATTGGAGCAAGTTTTCGAACGATTCTCTTCATGGCTATGTTTGAAGAATTTCATAGCTTGGATTATTCGCTATCGTGAGAATCTCTGTGATGCTGTTAATAGAAGGAATGTGGGAAAGGAACCACGAATGAAGAAAATCATTAATCCGATCAGCGTCGAAGAGATCAAACGTGCAGAAAGGGAAATCGTAATTTGCGTCCGAGGTTCAAGTTTTCGCGAAGAGGTATCTGGTTTAATGAAATCTGAAAGAAATAATGAAACGAGAAAGACCAAACCTAGCCCTATTAAGAAGTCTAGCTCGATCCAGAACCTTGATCCACGGTTGCAGGATGGTATCCTACGCGTTGGCGGCCGTCTAAAGAACGCACCCATAGAATGGGAAAGCAAACACCCGATGATACTTCCAAAAAACCATCACGTATCCAAGCTGATTGTGCAGTACTATCACCGAATTTCCGCTCACGCTGGACGGGAACACGTTTTGTCGCTCTTGCGAGAACGATTCTGGATAGTCGGTGCAAGAATTATGGTTAAAAGGATCCTGAACAATTGCGTCGATTGTCGAAAGAGGCATGGTCCATCTGGCGAGCAGAAGATGGCCGACTTACCAGAGGACCGAGTAATTCCAAATAAGCCGCCCTTTACATTCGTCGGCGTAGATTGTTTCGGGCCGTTTACGGTAAAGAAAGGAAGAAGTACTGTCAAGAGATATGGTGTTTTGTTTACGTATTTGACGGTGCGAGCGATCCACATTGAAATCGCTCATAGTCTGGACACAGATTCCTTCTTACAAGCTATGCGGAGATTTGTTTCCAGACGTGGATTTCCAGAGGTTATGAGATCGGATAACGGTACTAACTTCGTAGCCGGAGAAAAGGAACTTAGAAATGCAATTCTTGGCTGGAATCAGGACAAACTACATAAATTCCTCCAGCAAAGACATGTGAAGTGGATATTTAACCCTCCTACCGCCTCCCATTACGGTGGTGTATGAGAACGTTGCATCCGTACTGTTCGCAAGGTTTTGAAGGCTCTGGTGAAGCAACAAATACTTGATGACGAAGGGATCATTACCTTGATGTGTGAAGCTGAATCTATAGTGAATAGCAGACCGTTGACCAAAGTCTCTGACGATTTTAATGATGCTGAAGCCCTGACACCTAATCATTTGCTGCTACTTCGAGCTGCTCCATCCTTGCCTCCAGGAATCTTTACGAAGGAGGAGTGTTACGGTCGTCGTAGATGGAGGCAGGTTCAATACATGGCTGAGATATTCTGGAGTCGATGGGTAAAAGAATACCTCCCTAGTTTGCAAAAGAGGCAGAAATGGTCCAAGCCTCGCAGAAATTTTACGATCGGAGACATTGTGCTCATCATCGACGAAAATTCTCCAAGGTGTTCGTGGCCTCTTGGACGTGTTTTAGAAATCAAACCAAACAAAGACGGGTACGTCAGAAGAGTGAGTTTGAAAACGAAGTCTGGAACAATCTTGGAACGCCCGGTCAGTAAGATTGTATTTCTAGAATCTGACGGTCTGGCTAGTGACAAGACTCAAGAACTTGAGAACTAATTAATTGGATAGGTTAATTTAATTGGCAATCTTTTGGAGATTAGTGAACTTACTTGAACATTTAACTTTATCATTACTATTATAAATGGCCTGAAGCATTTATAGGGGCCGGAATGTAGAGTTTATTTTCAAACATTAGTATGTTGCATGAATAAATAGTTAGTTAGAATAAATTAAGTATTCAAATTTTGATATAAAAGCATGTAGGCTCGGCCTACAGATGGTTTTTCAGCCATCTTTCAAGACAGACAGACATTCTGAAATATTATCATTAAATAAATCAAGATCTCTTAATCGAGGAAATATCTGTAAGTTGAATTAGTCACTGTAGTTTTTAATTTCGTGTTTCTACTTGTATTTAGCTAGATTGTATTTATTTGTTTAGTCGAACCGTATTATTAAAGTTAGAACATAATCTCATGCGTGTTCGAAGCTCGAAGATGAAAGGCGATTTGAAAGTTATACTACCTCTATTAACAGGCCAACGTCGCCAAACCCTGCATGCGCTGGATATAAAAAACACGGATTTAAATGGGGGAAAGTGTACTTTTCTTATTACGTCGTTACTCAAAACATCTCGCCCTGGTAATCACCTAGCATCGATTGAAGTTCAGTCATACAAGACCGACAGGAAACTGTGCCCAGTTGCGCACATACAAGAGTACGTCAAACGAACGGCGGATTTGCGGGGCAATCAGCGTAGATTTTTCATCAGTCACCAGAAACCCTATAAAGAGATTTCAGGAGATACTCTTAGTCGTTGGCTCAAAAACACCTTGGACCTAGCAGGAGTGAACACTGCAAAATTCAGCGCTCACAATACAGTCGGGCAGCCACAACATCGGCAGCAAAGGCTATGAACATGCCTATTGTCGCTCTATTCCTACGTGTATACTTATAAACGCGAGATCTTTAGCCAAACCTGAGGCTTGTCCATCACTGTATTTAGAACTGAATACTCATAATGTAGATGTGGCTATTGTGTCAGAAACTTGGCTAAAACCTACCATTCCTAGTCAAGCAATATGCCCTCACGGTTTTACAGTGATACGGAAAGACAGACCGCATGATAGGCAGGGAGGTGGCGTAGCAGTCTTTTGTAAAAATGACTGGAAACTTGGAAGTCTGGAGGAATTCTCGAATCCTTACGAATGTCTGTAGACTAAAATAACTACTAATAACTCAATATTTTATCTATTAGCGATATACCATCCTTCTTCTCCTGAATACCAATCTAGTGACCTTCTAGATTTTCTTACGGACTCGTGTGAGAGACTACTATCATTAGAGCCCAATGCGAAACTGATCATAGCTGGCGATATCAACCAGCTCGGGATAAAGCCACTGCTAAATTACCATTCTTTAGTTCAGATTGTGAATGCTCCGACTCGTGGCCAAAAGATCCTTGATGTGTTTATAACCAATGTCCCCAACTTTTGGAATAAAGCGAAAGCGATAAAAAGCCTTGTGCGATCCGACCATTTTGCTGTTTTACTTAAACCCGTGGTCAAGGTTAAAGCTATAAGAAAAACCGTAGAATTTCGTGATTTAAGAGAGCATAATAAGTTAAAAATGTTACGGAAAATGGATGATTTTCAATGGGACACAATTGCCAATGGCACTACTTGTCCGGACGAAATGATTAACAATTTTTATAATAAAATATGGCCAATATTTGATGAATGGTTCCCAGTTATTAAAACACGGGTATCCAGTAGAGATCCTCTCTTCCTCTCTCCGATAGTCAAGCATCCTCTAAAGTTGCGGAAAAATGCTGTCAACAAGAGATAATGAGGGTAGCCATCGTTTACAAGAAAAAATTAAACAGGTCATTCGGGCTAACCAACTCAAAGCAGTTAAACAAGAAAATAAGATCCGTGACCGTGGGTCCCAAAGATGGTGGTCATTAGTCAACAAAATAACTGGTCGTGGCAATAGTGAAGTACCATTAAGCCACATTATTGACCCGAAGGTAATGAACGAGCACTTTCAAACTATTAACACGGATCCAGATTATGTTACCCCACAACCTCTGCATATTCCGGATGGCACAAGAGTACCTGAACTATCTGTCCACACTGTATGTAAACTCTTGCTAAAGCAGAAAAGAACCACTTCAGGCCCAGATGAGTTGCCATATGGGTTCTGGAACACCTATGCATATGACATTGCGCCTGTGATTACCACCATTTTTAATACATCAATTAGACTCGGTATTGTTCCTGATGAATGGAAACTGGCAAATCTCTTACCTATTCCTAAAGAGTCCCCTTGCATAGAGCCAAACCAACTGCGTCCCATTTCGTTGACCAATATAATTGTTCGCTTGTTTGAAAGAGCAATTTATACAACCGAACTACTGTATCCCCGGTGACGGAAAAAGTAATCCATGAAGATCAGTTTGCATATAAGAAAGGTCATAGTTCTACAATGGCGTTGATAAAAGCTCAACATACCTGGATGGAATGGTTGGATGGTGATGCGAATGTGGTGCGTGTCTTTTCTTTTGATTTCAGCAAGGCCTTCGACACGGTGCCGCACAAGATTTTATGCAATAAGTTGAAGGAGTTTCCTATTAGTCCCTATATCATGAATTGGATTATCGACTTTCTAACCAGCCGGTATCAACGAGTCGTTATTGATGGCATTAAAACGGACTACTTGCCTATAAACCGTGGGGTTCCTCAAGGAACGGTATTGGGACCGATATTATTTTCTATTATGATTAATGACATACGTCCTGTTCATGCTTCTAACTTAATTGTCAAATTCGCTGATGACATAAATCTAGGGATTAAGGTCACGGATGATAGTGATACTTCTCATATGGAAACTAATAATATCAAGATCTGGGCGGAAACAAATCGTATGAAACTAAACTTAAAAAAGACCTGGGAGATGGTCATACACGGTAAAATACCTCGGCCACTTCCTGAGCCTTTGCCTATGATTACTCGTAAAAGTTGGTTGAAGATATTAGGTGTAACGTTTCAAGAAAATCCTACTATGTGGGACTTGCAAATGAATGAGTTAATGAGTACAGCTTGCAGCAGACTGTATATTATCCGGACTTGTAAACACTATGGGTTTTCTGGTAATGAACTGGATCTTCTGTTTCATAGTCTTATTTTATCAATATTAGTTTTTGGTATAGAGGTCTGGGGATGTGCGTCGTATTCTAAGTACCTCAGTCAAATAGACAAATTTTTAAAACGTTCATACAAGTATGGATATCTTGCACAAGAATGATCTATTGTCGACATGTTGAACAACAAAGACAGAGTCCTATGGAAGAAAATAACTACAGATCCCAACCATGCCTTGAAAACCTTGTTACCTCCTCAACGACAACTCGAATTACGCGACCGAGGACATAAATATGAACTACCGAGAGTTAGAACACAACGATTTAAAAGAGTGTTTGTCAATAGACGTCTTTTTAACTTCATATGATATTTTATAATATAATTCCAATACGATTAGAACAAATTTGAAATAATTAATATAAATGGAACTTTAGTTTTAATATTCAATTACTAGTACTATATATTGTAGAAAATAATTTAATATGAACTGTTATTATTTTGTGCTACTGTAAGCCCACACGTTTGTTGTGAGGCGTTGCTTTTATATTTTTACATTTCAAATAAAGAGTTATATATATTGACATTATCATGCAGAGTGCAGGGTGGATACAATAATCCACTTTTGGGAAATACTATCACAATCCAGTGTTAGCTCGAGAAAATTTTGGTACCTTTTTGCTAAATAATAAAGGCAAATGAACAATTGCCTAAATCTTTCATGGGCATATGTTATGGTGTTTAATATATTAATTACAAACTGATGTCATGTTTCAACTACTGTGTACTCGTACTTCTTTAAAATCTCATATTACGTCATATGACTCCGTAGCGACCAAGACCAATGACGAAACAGAATTCAAAAGTTAAACGAAACTTACCTAAGTTGAAGTTTGATTTGGATTCTGTGAGTTATTGGTCGAAAGCGAAGGAGTGATATGCCCACCCTTGTATGGTGATCCCAACCCATATTAGTACGAGTACTCTCTGGTTCTGTTAAATACTGATTTTCTGGTTCGCGCGCTCCTGGTTCGCGCGCTCCTTCGCTCCCGACCAATAACTCACAGAATCCAAATCAAACTTCAACTTAGGTAAGTTTCGTTTAATTTTTGAATTTTGAGCTGTTAAAATTAGAAACAGCCCTTTGATGTTCTTTCAGACGTGTGCAAAACTGGCGCTTTGTTTGACACAGATATATTTTCTCGCAATCACCGCATGGTATAGAGTATACAGCATGTGTTTTCTGATCAGTCGGAACGCGATCCTTGGGTTTCGCAAAAATATGTCCTAATGTCTGAAAGGGTTTCAGGGCAACCTTGATACCACAATTATTAAGAACTTTCCTGATTGGTTCCGCAATTCCTTGAATGTACGGGACTATTGCAAAACCTTTCACAGCGGAATCACCCTCTGGAGAGTTGCAATGAGTCAAGGTTGGACGCCTTAAACAATCGTAGAGAAAGCTCCTAGGATAATTGTTTTCTTTCAGAATATTGGTTACATATTGACACTCGTTTTCCCTAGCATCGTTGTTCAATGTTAAATTCTCCGCTCTCTGAAACAAAGTTGTAACAACAGACCTTTTATGGCTTCTCAGGTGATGCGAATTAAATGACAGATATTTATCAGTATGAGTTGGTTTACGATGAACAACAGTTTCCAACTTCCCATCAGTAGTTCTCTGAACATAAGTATCCAAAAAAGGCAACTTCCCATCAGTCTCACGTTCTACGGTGAACTGTATAGAAGGCTCAATTGAATTCAAATGTTGCAAAAGAACAACAATCTCATCTTGAGAAACCGCAGAGATCACATCATCAACACATCGCTGCCAGAACGATTGGCTGACCGGAGCCGTTGTTAGGGCTCTATGTTCAATATCTTCCATTACTAAATTAGCAATGACAGCCGAAACCGGCGAGCCCATCGCTGTTCCAAAAACCTGTTTTTAATAAGTGCCGTCAAACACAAACTGAGTTGTGTTTTTTTGTTTGAACACAATTTGGCTGAACACGTGTGTGAAACAAGCCATAACATTGCGTGGGAAGATTCTAAAATCGTTACCACTAACAATCGTTATGGTCAAAGGCTTTGTTTGGAAGCCTGGCATATCAATGCGAGCCCTTGTGCCTTAAATAGGGATAACGGAAGTCATTTACCACAAGAGTATTTACATCTTGTTGGTAGATGACGTCACCTTGACAGCATGTAAGGTCGTGAGTTTCAACATCAGACCACCCCTGATGAAGACACTTGACCGAAGTGTCGAAACGTTGGGTCGTGAATGTAATCTTTGTTCGGTGATTTCATTCATTTAACAAAACCAGAGTAGCACTTATTATGTCGGATTATATACCTGGTTGCGATATAGTCACAAATTTCAGTTCGTAATTTAATAAAGTTTCCATTATTGTTATTATTATAATTAGTTCAAATAACAGTATTAACGTAATGCACTCCATTTTGTTCCAAATAAACTTATTCCTGGTTATTACAAACTGCGCAAAAAATCTGTTCACCAGTTCACTTGGGGACATTGCTAACGATCGTTGAATTGGTGCCAATGCTTTATTGTAAATTCATATAATTACCTAAGTCGCGTCTTCTCTAAACTCTAAAGTCTGATTTCCATTCAGTGCAATTTAACGACTCCGAGCGCGTGGAATTTTGCAAGCTTGTGACTGAGCGCTCGCTAAATGCACTCACAACTTGGGAGTGCATTTAGCGAGCGCTTGGATTTTATAACATGTTTCCCTGTATATGCCATATGGAAAGCGCTCGCAAACTAATGCATGGCGATCAGCCTTGCAACGAAAATACTATAAATCCGAAAACATTCCGTTAAGTCGCAACCTATTTTAGAACAGAAACTCTTGTGCTCGCCCCAGGGGTAACTAGACTAATGTTCGCCTACGAAGAAATTGACCATTTATACGAGTGTATTCGTGATCTAACACAACTGGAAAACGCGACTCAGTCTGAGGTAAGTCGCGTCTTATTTTTTCTCGTGTAAATGGCCCTAGCTATTGTGTGTGATATGCTAATTTTTATCTTAGAAAAAATTAGAATGTACTTACCCAGTGAGTTAAGTCTATGTTATATAAATCTGTACTCTGAGTTTTAAATGTTATCATGAGAAAATATTCTAAAAATATGTCTGGAAGGTCCGGAATGTAAGGCTCAAATAACGAGAGCGGAATTAGTATTAATATACTTAGTCAGGGAGGCAGAGGTAATTTTACCTACCTTCTCGAGGGGTAAATCCATTTCGCTCTTAAATTGTCCGTTGGATGCCTAATATAATAATTCTGAATGTTGTTTGGCCCGAAATTTGCAACTTACTAAATGTCAGTCAATGTAATATGATATACTGTAGCCAGAGACGTGCCAGGCGGAAAACGTATTCTTATTATAAAGATCAATGCCCAACATAATGCTTTGAGTAAAGCCATAAAAACAAGATTTAAAATTATTTATTGTGACGTTTCGTCTTAACTTAAGACATCTTCAGACAAGTGGATAATGTTACATACAAAATTAAATATATATCTATGCTAATAGTGTTGTTATATTTACAAGGTGTAAAATTACAAGGGTTAATTAAGGATATAGAGGTGTGAAGGTGGATAGGACATTACAAATTACACAACATAAACGACAAATTAGAAGAGATTAAGAGGAATAGAGCTGCCTTGAACGTTTAGGTTAGGTTTGTATTTATTGATGAGAAGACTCTCGTGTATCATTAATTCGTATGAGTCTGAGAAGGAAGAAAGAATTTGAAAGTCGTCAAAGCTAGCAGGGTGCCCAGAGGCGTTAATATGGGACAGAATACTAGACATAGCTGGGTTGGTTGAATGTTTTCCCGTGATTGGAGAGATACCCAGATGTTCAGATATCCTAGTGTGTAGATGGCGCGTGGTTTGACCCACATACGACGCGGAACAGCATCGACACTTGAATAAGTATACCACACTGGATCTCAAGTATTTGGGAACTTTATCCTTGAAGGGAAAAAAGGAAGAGATTCGTCTGGAAGAACGAAAAACGAATCTGATGTCAAGATGAGGAAAAGCAGCGTTGCAGAGTCGGTTGATTTGAGTGCGTATCTGTAGAAAATATATCCCTGTGAATGGGAGGCAAAAATAGATTATTTTCTTAGAGGCGGTCAGAACAGGTGGTCTAGGGTCAAAGGTGTGGTCGAGGAAGCGGCGAACAATGCGGTAAAACCATTCGAGTTAAATAACTTTCTGACAACTTCAAGCTGTGTATGAAAATTTTCATAGCTAGAGCAAAGGTTGAAAATGCGATGAATGAAACAAGAAAGTAAGTTCTGTTTGTAGGCAAGAGGAATAAAACTGTTAAAGTTGGTGAATAAGCCAGTAAACGTAGGTTTGTCGTAGGTCCCGACTCGATAAAGCCCAAATTGAGAGACATTGCCCTATCCGGTTTCCGTAGTTACAGTCGACCAAGTTTCCTCTATTCGCGAGAAGACATTAACACTCTGAATGATTTAAGAAACGATAACACTATCGTCATCATGAAACCGGACAAAAGCAATGGTGTGGTTATACTCGACAAAGATGATTATAATCAGAAAATTGACACAATATTAGCAGACACGTTTAAATTTCAACTCTTTAACGAAGATCCTGTTAAAGTAACTTTACAACGTGAAAATCAAGTGAAGTCGCTGTTAAAGAAACTAAAGGCTGAAAACGCATTAAGTGAGAAAAACTACAATGAACTGTATCCCACAGGTTCTCGCATAGGCATACTGTACGGCCTTCCTAAAATCCATGAACCAAACATGCCTCTTCGACCAATTCTATCCTCTGTAAATCACTACTCCTATAAACTCGCCAAATTCTTCATACCGCTTCTAACTCCTCTCACGACAAACCGTTTTATCATCACTGATTCCTTTTCTTTTGTCCAGGAACTCCTAAACAGTGACATTGACTCCAGAAACGTTTTCATGGCTAGCTTTGACGTTGTTTCCCTGTTCACCAATATCCCTGTGAATGAAACTATTGGAATAATTTCTAATGCTTTATTCTCTGATCACCAATTCTTCCACGGTTTTAATCACTCTGAGTTCGAAAAACTTTTGTCCCTGTCCGTCAAAAATTGTCACTTCATTTTTAATGGCTGCCTATACCAACAAGTTGACGGTGTGGCAATGGGCAGCCCCTTAGATCCTCTTTTCGCCTATATTTTCATGTCCTTCCATGAACAAAAATTGTTGCAACTGCCCTTCTTCCTTCAAACCTCTACTCTACAGACGCTATGTTGATGATTGCTTCCTTCTTTTCCGCTCCTCAGACCACGTACCACTTTTTCTCGACAACCTTAACCAACAACACGCCATTATAACCTTTACCACTGAGATCGAACGCGATGGGATACTACCGTTTCTCGATATTGACATATGTCGTTCCGACAGAAAGTTCGCTACATCTGTTTACCGCAAACCTACGTTTACTGGTTTATTCACCAACTTTAACAGTTTTATTCCTCTTGCCTACAAACAGAACTTACTTTCTTGTTTCATTCATCGCATTTTCAACCTTTGTTCTAGCTATGAAAATTTTCATACACAGCTTGAAGTTGTCAGAAAGTTATTTAACTCGAATGGTTTTCCCTCTTACATGTTCGACCGCATTGTTCGCTGCTTCCTCGACCACACCTTTGATCCTAGACCACCTGTTCTGACCGCCTCTAAGAAAATAATCTATTTTTGCCTCCCATTCACAGAGATACATTCTCTACAGATACGCACTCAAATCAACCGACTCTGCAACGCTGCTTTTCCTCATCTTGACATTAGATTCGTTTTTCGTTCTTCCAGACGAATCTCTTCCTTTTTTCCCTTCAAGGATAAAGTTCCCAAATACTTGAGATCCAGTGTGGTATACTTATTCAAGTGTCGATGCTGTTCCGCGTCGTATGTGGGTCAAACCACGCGCCATCTACACACTAGGATATCTGAACATCTGGGTATCTCTCCAATCACGGGAAAACATTCAACCAACCCAACTATGTCTAGTATTCTGTCCCATATTAACGCCTCTGGGCACCCTGCTAGCTTTGACGACTTTCAAATTCTTTCTTCCTCCTCAGACTCATACGAATTAATGATACACGAGAGTCTTCTCATTAATAAATACAAACCTAACCTAAACGTTCAAGGCAGCTCTATTCCTTTTAATCTCTTCTAATTTGTCGTTTATGTTGTGTAATTTGTAATGTCCTATCCACCTTCACACGTCTATATCCTTAATTAATCCTTGTAATTTTACACCTTGTAAATATAACAACACTATTAGCATAGATATATATTTAATTTTGTATGTAATATTATCCACTTGTCTGAAGATGTCTTAAGTTAAGACGAAACGTCACTATAAATAATTTCTATTTTAAATCTTGTTTTTATGGCTTTACTCAAAGCATTATGTTGGGTATTGATCTTTATAATAAGAATATGATATCCACAATCAATGAGGCATGTGGGTATGTGAAAAACCAGATGCCTTTTCAAATTCAAATTAGCCGCGAAATTCATTAGGGTTTATTCCCATGGGTCTTTATTGTTGCTTGTTTTACTTTGTCTTGTTTCAGACAAATCTTGCACGGCAAGAATTATGCATTTTAACTTCCACAGGGAATTAGATTTAGTTTTACATCAACGTCTGTCAAATTGTAAAGACGCAATGATGCTAGTTTGAATTTCAATAGTATCAGTTTTTTACTCACCCTGTACTGAATACCAAGTCACGATCTGTTCTCTGTACAGGGTGTCCCAAAAAAACCCAAAAACTATTGAAATCACCTATTGTTAACATCTGAATGCCCTAGCACCTGTTAAAAAATTAAAATATCTTTGTAAATTACGTTTGTTTTGCTTATGGGAATTTGATAAAAACCAAATTGAATAGGCTAAAATAACCCATGCATAAAATTTGATTGCATTTTTAATATGCACTCGTAGGTTTAGTTTTTTTGTCTGGCATAACAATGGTTAACACTGAGTATTACTATTAATTATGCGGTTATGTCAATAGTTTATCCACTCGTGGGTTCAATTTAATGCTAGTCATTGAAATTCTAACAATAGATCATTTTCAATAGTTTTTGGGTTTTTTTGGGACACCCTGTAGACCCATGGGAATGAACCTTAATGAAATACGCGGCTAATTTGAATTTGAAAATAAGAAAATTCTGTACAGGTACCTAGAAAATTAAGTTGCAATTGGTAGCAAACTTGTACGCAGTTGGCTCATTGATTGTACAGTAAATATCATATTACGATGACTGGCATTCAAGTTGCAAAAACACATAGAGAAAAGTTATTCGCCGGAACTTGTGATATATCGTTAGGATGAGCATGAAAATCTGTTTATATAATAACTACAGTAAAACACGCAATCTGATTGGACAATACCCGTGCAGGATGAGACAATCCTGCACGGGAAATTTGAAAGTTGACATCGCTTCGCATTTTACGAGCTTGTTACGGGCTTAGAATTGCCCACAAAAAACCATTTCAACTTCTGAAACTAGCAGAGAATAAAGATAAAGTCAAATACTAAAGCACAAGGTACAGAAACTATAATCTTTTATGTTGCCAAACTTCTATAATGTCTTGTATACTTGTATTTTTGTTTTGTTTACGTTATAAATTTAGCTGAAATACGACTTTTGGCATTCGCATATTTTTGTTTCAGTTCATGCTGTAGCGATAAAAGTACAACCGTTCGAATCAGCATACAATAGTGCCTATAAAGAACTGCATTTTATTTTCCTGCTATGCTTTCTTACACACATACCGCACTTCAAATGCCGATAAGTTTTTAGTTTTTTGTTTACGAAAAAATACAAAATTACAAAATGAAACTAGCATATCTGCCACTTTTGGCCGTTAATAACATCGGCTTTTAACAACATCCGCTCTTCGGTTTAGTACCAGTCTATGTCTCTGTTAAAATACGATATTTTCACCAAGTTTTAGAGCAAAAGAACACAAAACAAAAAAGTTATGCGAAAAATTTTAAAATTGTGTAAATATTGCGTACGGCCGAATGCCGGCAAAGCTAAAGTTGACGATTCTTGGGAGAATTGCGTACTTCATCAATGGTTTAAAAAGTGTTAAACCGTTGTTTTATTGTAGTTATTTTATAAAACAATTACTAAATGGTTTTCCTTGCAGGATAGCGTGATCCATGCACTTGGGATGTTGCTCCATTTTCGGTAAGCGTAAAAATACACTCGCCTGCGGCTCGTGTATTTTTACGCTTACAGAAAATCTCGCAACATCCCGCGTGCATGGATCACGCTATCCTGCACGGAAAACCATTCAGTAATCCTTTTTAAATCATACATGTGAAAGTAAAAAAAATCAATAGAATAGGTATTAGAAAATTAAGTTGGTTGCACCATAGACAATCTAGAAGACAGGGACTGGAAACGCCAGCTAAAATTTTGATGACGAATTGGGACATCCGTGATGTGCCTGTCACGTAGCAATTACTTAGTTACCACGGTAACAAGTTTTAAAACTAGCATTAAAAACAAAGGCAAATGCACGCAGTTTATTGAAATTATACCTTTAAAAAAACGCATTTTCAGAGTTTTGGGACACTACCAGTTGAGTGGCTATACTAGCAAAGGTAGGTATATTCAAATTTTCATGTATTTATGTTTTATAGTGATGTTAAATGTACAAGTTGGATGGTGCTGTCGCGAAAATCGCGTACACAGCAACAATTTCAAAACATGCTGCCAAAACTAACCCTGTAACATAAAACTAAACAAGCTTTCTCTTTGGAGAGGAAGTTATTTCAAATGATAAGATTGTGATCTATCGAATAGGCTATTTTTTATGTGAATTTGGTATTTTATTCGCCAAAAAATGTTCACTGGATTGGACGGGCAAAATTGAGAATGTAACAAGCCTGTAATGTTTGTTGTCAATGCTTGCTGCCAAAACTGACCCTGTAACATAAAACTAAACCTGCTTTGTTGGTAGGAATAAAGATTTTTCAAATCACAAGACTGTAAGCTATCGAATAGGCTAATTTTTTTAGTCAGTTAGGTCTTTTATGCGGCCAAAACTGTTCATTGAATGTGAGGGGTCAAATTACAAATGTAACAAGACGGCAATCAATTGTAGTATTTATACTTTGGAAGTTTGTTGACAAAACTAACCCTGCTAGCGAAAACTAAAATAATTTTATGCTTTGTGTTTAAAATATTCGTAATCACAATACTGTAAGCTATCGAATGGGCTAATTTTTTTAGTCAGTTAGGTCTTTTATTCGATGAGCGCCACGCGAATAAAAACACGCAGCGTTCTCTGGGCTACTTATGGTTACATTTGTAATTTGACCCCTCGCATTCAATGAACATTTTTGGCCGAATAAAAGACCAAACTGACTTAAAAATTAGCCTATTCGATAGCTCGCAGTATTGTGATTACGAATATTTTAAACACAAAGTATAAAATTATTTTAGTTTTCGCTAGCAGGGTTAGTTTTGTCAACAAACTTCCAAAGTATAAATACTACAATTGATTGCCGTCTTGTTACATTTGTAATTTGACCCCTCACATTCAATGAACAGTTTTGGCCGCATAAAAGACCTAACTGACTAAAAAAATTAGCCTATTCGATAGCTTACAGTCTTTTGATTTGAAAAATCTTTATTCCTACCAACAAAGCAGGTTTAGTTTTATGTTACAGGGTCAGTTTTGGCAGCAAGCATTGACAACAAACATTACAGGCTTGTTACATTCTCAATTTTGCCCGTCCAATCCAGTGAACATTTTTTGGCGAATAAAATACCAAATTCACATAAAAAATAGCCTATTCGATAGATCACAATCTTATCATTTGAAATAACTTCCTCTCCAAAGAGAAAGCTTGTTTAGTTTTATGTTACAGGGTTAGTTTTGGCAGTATGTTTTGAAATTGTTGCTGTGTGCGCGATTTTCGCGACACCACCATCCAACTTGTACATTTAACATCACCATAAAACATAAATACATGAAAATTGGAATGTACCTACGTTTGCTAGTATAGCCACTCAACTGGTAGTATCCCAAAATTCTGAAAATGCGTTTTTTAAAGGTATAATTTCAATAAACTGCGTGCATTTGTCTTTGTTTTTAATGCTAGTTTTAAAACTTGTTACCGTGGTAACTAAGAATTTGCTACGTGACAGGCACATCACGGATGTCATCAAAATTTTAGCTGGCGTTTCCAGTCCCTGTCTTCTGGATTGTCTATGGTTGCACTCATACGCAAATGCCGCATTGATTGTAAATATCATATTACACTGACTCACATTTAAGTTGCAAAAACACATGGAGAAAATTTGTTCCCAAGAAATGGTAATTTTATTGATTTTAACCTCCTAAGTATAAGTCGCAAGAGCTGTTATTAATATTGCTTCAGAGACGAAAATGTAAGATATTTGGTATGCTAAAAGCTTGATCTAAAGGTAAACGCTGTTCGAATGATTGGAAATAGTAAGCATTCTGCAGGTGGTCATACTCTGTTTATTTTATCTTAGGGACTTGTCAGAAATTAACAGGGGGGAGGGGGGTGGAAGTATTGAATTTAAGGTTGGAAATGAGGTGACCCATCTAGGCAATAGGAACGAAATTTCCTTACCCTCCCCTTGGGCCTAGCATGAAACACCATGACCCTCCCCTTTATCATCAGGTGATTTAATACAAAAGTTCAGTTTAGTTACACACACACATAAAACGTTTACACTATAAAACTCAATACATTTTCATTTTAAAATATATTTATTTGACATTGTAACATACAGCATTGGAGCATTGGAGCATTAATAGTCTGACTCTGAATCTGACATCTGATGACTTGATTCTCCTATTTCATCTAACACCATGTCCTCATCACTGAAACACGTAGGGAATGTCTCTTCATATTCATCTTCAGAATCATATTCATATTCAGAATCATATTCTTCCTCATCAATGCGTTTTCTTTTGTTAGACTGTAAGTGATCAATAATAGCATTGACTTTCTGTGACTTTTTTCCACTTTTCACAGCAAGCAAATTGTGCTTCTTAATGTATTTTTCTAGAATAGGTACACGCTGTTTTGCTAAAGTTCCATCATTCAGCATTTCGTTCCAGTCAAATTCTTCATAAGACATTGCGTTCTCTTTCAATTTTTTTTTTCTTTTCTGTTTTTCGTTTTTCACTCATCATCTCTAAATGATTTAGATGTTTCAGGTACGTCTTCACAAGATTTTCTTCAACATTATATTCATTACAAAATGTTTGAATGCTTGCACAGTCCTCGACGCCGATTTCCCTATTTCTGTAGGCTTGCTTTAAACACGCTCTTGGGTGAAAATCATCCACTTCTCTCATTGTATTACTATTTATGTTTGTGACTGGTGTCTCTTCAACAGGTAGGTAGTGGTACTTTGGGAGTTTATTGGTGTCTGGAACTGGACGAGGAGTTGGGATCACTGATTTATTTTGAAAGTACTCATGAAACATTTCTCCAGCAATCATGCATGATGTGGTGGCGTGAAATAGTTGTGTCCTGGGACTTTTGCTTTTCTCACCTCTGACTTTGCAGCACTGTATTTCTGAAGATATTCGGTATTTAAAAAAAACTGCTGCTCTTTTGTATCTGTGACATAGGCTTTCGTGCAGTCACCAGCTGGTCCAGGCTCACCATCAATTCTTGACACAACATCCTGGGCAACTTTCCAGGCATTCCGCTCCATTGCTTCTGCTTCAAGGTTCTTTATTTCTTCAACTGTTAGTGTTCCTATTTCTCCTTCACTAATGAGATCATTTGCTTTATAATATTCCCAGTGTAATGCTCTGCCATCAACCAAAGCTTCACCTATAGCAGCATTGGAATGCTCTGCTTCATTTTGTCCTGAATCGTGTGGTGCCCTGTGTATCCTGTTCATATGAGTCCAGCCATTGATACGCGACATCTCAAGGTCTCTGTACTTAACCTCGATGTTAGTGACACCAACACCTGGACCAGCATCTGTTGCTTGAAGAATGTAGTTGCATAGTGGTGGCAAATCCAGACCTTTAATGAAAGCAATTCCATCATCGCAAAGGTTAACAACGTTTTTTTGATGTACCCAAAGTGTATTTGCACTTAATGTTGAGTTGGTAATGTTGATTTCATCAATCACTTCCTGAATGTTGTTTATTATGCCCATGAGCTCAGTTCCACAGGAAACCTCGTGCTGGACTAGTGCTTCCTTCTCTTCATTGAATAAACTAATGGCTTCAGACAGCTGGTGTTTCAACCACTTTAGCTTTTTCATTTCATATTCTCTAAACTTACATTTAGGGTTATTTGTAACACACATAGCATCGCTCTCCAGTGTACAATCCTTGAAATAAAACAATACATCATGCACACGATGAGAAAATTTCCTCAGGGGCAATGCATACATGGATGTTGATGTTGTAGGTTGTTCAAAAAGCTGAGAAACTTCCCATTTAATCTTAAGTTGATCAGAAGCCCATACACTTCCTGAACTTCCAGTGTAGCTCTTGGGACGCACAGTTACAACTGTTTGATCCTCTTAGTGAACAAACTTTTGTTCTCCATCAATGTTTGCAACTTTGCCTCTAATAAACCGAAAAGAAGATGGTGTTTGGTGAACTTTATTCTCAGAAAAATCATGTTGGGGTAGTGCTTTTTGTTTGGAAAGATCAGAGACATCATATATAACACCCTTTTTAACATTCCTTGCTCCCACATCACTGCCAGGTCTGATATAAGCTTTGTCATCAAAGCTGATTAAAAGACTTCTATTTTTATTTTCTTCGTTGAACATGTCAAGCTTACAGTTTCGAATAGGAGCTCTTTGGTGATGGGTTGCTAAGCCCAATTCAGTTTCCGTCTTGGGAGGTTTTTTGGAACAAAATAGGGACTTTTCAATATGTGCCTTTGCAGCTCTTGAATTTATATTCTTTAGTCTGCTTCTGTTAAGTACAGTTGTAGATGATTTGATAAGCTTTTTACCACGACATTGTAAGTTATAATTAGCCAGTGAAAAAAAGGGACGCTTCTTTACACGATGATTACTATAAAGTATAGTATCATGACGTCTACCATGGGCTGTGCTTGTTTCTTCTATAGAACGTGCTATAAATTCTTCATCATCTGTATCCAAAGACCTCTTCGCACCTGCTCCCAGTTTGCGCCTTTTCACTCTATTCTCATCGATAAGGGTTCTAGCTAATCTTCGCTTCCTTTGTTGCAATCTTCTAATACTCTGAGGGTCGTTTTGTTGTAGATCTTTCTGTATGCCTACTTTCCTTTCTTCAAGACTCGATTTTTCAGCAATGAGATCTTCTTTTCTTCTTCCAGATATCAAACTTTCTCTTTTATTTAGGATTTTATCAATACCTGTTATTTTTTCATCAATAATATTTAATGTTTCTCTATCTCGTCCTTTAAGAATATCCTCTGCTACTTCATTAGCCCGTTCACACTCAATTGAGGCAGTCACAACTTTATGAAGTAACTTTACAGCATTGTCTGGCTTAATGCCTAGTTCTTGCACCTTCTTCCTTGAAGCGGTAGAGAATATCATGGCCTTTAAAACAGATTTGTCGTATTCTGTATCCATAGACTGCAACACTCTATTAAATGACTCAACATTTAAATTAAATCTTGAAAATGTTTTCAATAAGAAACTTGCTAGTATCTACAGTATCATTTTGCAAAATAATGTAGCGATTATCAAGCATTGTTATCACATAAACACATAGCCCATATTCATCATTTAAAAGGTGATCACGAAATTCTTTATCCTCCACTTCTCTGCACATAAAACCACAAAATATACCATAGCCCTCATCATAGGGGAGATAACCAAACGCTTTAGATCCATCATAGCATGCCAATAGCTGTCTAAGAATATATAACAGACCTTCCAAAATCCGAGTTTTAATAGTGTTTTTTCTAAAACACCCAGAAAGTCCTTCCAGCTTTTCCAAGTTCTCACTCACTTTGCATGATTGCAATGATTTCCTAATGTTTTCTGTCAATATAGACTCTAACCTGATTTTGCTTCTTTTCTCTGAGAAATTTAACCTTTCTTTGCCATTTTTGAATGTCAAGTCTCCTTCTTCATCAACACCTAGTTTGTCAGCCATTTTGCTTAAGATACATTAAATGATGTATACTTGAAGTAACAAGAAGTAGGAAACAATATACTGCTGTACCAAATGCCTGACTGCCCAGAAATTACGCTTTCTCTTTTATCATTTATGAATTATGTATGATCATGACAAGTCAAGAAACACAAAATAGCGAATGTACAAGTTCAAATGATCAGCCAATATCTACTTTTCTAAAGTTTGCAGACTTGGGAAAGTTTGAGACAATATTTGACAGTTTTAGTGTGCATAAATTTGAGCATTTAAGTGATGTTCAAGTTGAAGATCTATACAAGTTCGGTAAGCAGTATAAAACTAATTAATCTTTCAATCTAGTTGTTTTGATAGGGCTTTACCATAGACTGCCCTACCACTGCTTTACTTATAGGACTTACGGATATTGAGATACGGCGATTTACTCGAAAAAAGTAAGAATTTTATAAATCGCAATGTTCCAGTACAAGCGTAGTTGATGAGACAAGATTCAAGTTCTGGAGATAGACCCGCAGAGTTTTAAAAACAAGCTGGGACCTCTAAAACCATATCGGCCACCTCCTCCATGGAAATCTACATCAATGGGATTTATTCCTAATGCAACAACAACAAGAGCTGTTTTCATGAATTCTTTTCTCCCTGAGTTTTATAAAGCAAAGTTTAAGTATTCAAAAAATGCCAAACACTTCGTGAAAGAATTCCATGGTACTGGAAGACAGTTGTACCAATCAATGCAGCAAATTGATGTTATAGAAAAGCAAATTGACTCTTTAATGAACATAGACAATCCTGCTGCAGCTGGGGTTGTTCTTGACAGTGATTATAGTTTGGTTCCTAGCGATACTATCAGAATTACCAACAACATTCAGAAGACCAAACAAATCACTACTAATCTCAGTTCTATTAGTAATGATGTTACAGTCATGAACGACAAACTATTCAGTTCTTCGGGGGTATTACGCCATGGAGAGGAAGCCACCCATAAGGCTTTGGAGCAACAAATTGGGAAAATCAACTTCCTCAAAACCAGAGTAAAAGATATCCATGGCAACCTTTCTAAGTTGAAAGAAAAGTGCTCGAGTATGTTTATAGTGTCATATGCTAGGCCAATGAGCAACAAAAGAAAACAAAAGCAAAATAAAAGGAAGGCCAAAAAAGCTGAAGAAGTAAGAAGAGAAGCCAACTGTCAAAGAGTTGTTGAAATCATTGCCCCCCAGCATCAAGTGAATGACAGTTCAGAGCCTATTAGTGCATTGCTCCTTCATTTTGAAGGGATAAGTGGACTATCCAAGGCACACAAACCATATGTCCAACTTGCTTTTGACAAAGGATTATTTACAAAAGAGTCACAAGATGTCATCAAACAATATTTATGTTTCAGTCTTGATGATGATGATGATGATGATGATGATGATGATGCTGCTGCTGCTGCTGATGTTGATGTTGATGTTGATGGCATTGAAATTCTAACAATAAGCTATTTCATTAGTTTGCCTATTGAAGACATTCTTAGGCCTGTTTTAGGCCCTGTTTACACTATTACGCTACGAATAACAGTCCGTTATGTTATCGTTACGGCATAGTGTAAACGCTATCAATCGATGCAACAAATATATCATAGCGTTCCGTCCTGTTGCGTGTTTACACTATAACGTTCCGAACGGACGAATGCCAGTTACGAACGAATGTTACGAATGAATTAAACGGACGAATGTTACGAATGTTTACACTATTACGCTACGACAAGTTAACCGTAGCGTACTAAATTTTATTCGTAGCGCCAACCGTAGTGGTACGCTGTTGTGACGCTACGGTAAAACACTCCGTCACAGTGTAAACATGATAGTAATAAACGTAGTGATTTTTTAACGGAGTGCAATAGTGTATAGCGTAATAGTGTAAACGGGGCCTTATACGTCGAATTTCAGTCGCGTCGAATGCAATTCAAACAATAGGTAATGAAACTGCTAACCCATAATGTATTGTTTGAGTCGCAATCGACACTACGGAAATCCGATGTATAAAACAGGCCTTGGAGTCCTTTACTTGTCAGACTGTACCAATAACTCTATCAGTGGTTAAAAGCTGTAAGATTCAAGACCTCACTATATTTACATCGTTGAAGCTATCAATTACAGTACTGGTGGGTACGAAATTAAGAACACACTGTCGGTTTGATATCATTAAGCTTTGAGTTTCTTTGTTCCTTAGGTTATCCGCATGAGTTACGCAAAAAAAAATTCGGCATACCTTCTCTAAGTGTGTAAATCGTCTCCAAGATGTTTAAACGCCAATCCCATAAACATTTACCGTGAAGAGAACTAGAGAACTCACCAGTCGCAACCAATGGTACTTTACCAATGGACTTTAACTACATTACATAACTATAGTATGGCTATAACCTTAAACCATAGTTAATACAGTAGATGGTTTGGAAACTCATTAGAATAACAATATAACTCATTATCTATGTTGGTCAACGTTTATTCAAAAATATGGTTCTTCATCGTCACGTGTGTATTGTGTTTTCGCCAAATCCACCAATCGGAATTCTTAAATTACCCTATTGTTCAAGTCGCGGATGACTAAATTTCCTAAAACGTTGCTATTGGTTAGTTAGGTGAAAATACAATACGCACGTGACGACGAAGGACCTCATTCCTGCATAAACCAGAACAAAAACATAGATAATGACTTTTATTATATAGTTGACAGTATGATACTGAAAATACACCGTAAGATATTTTCCATATCTTCACTAGTGAAGATATCGATCACGTGATCATTTCCCGCCAATAATTTTGTATTTTCAAAATGGCGATGTTTGTAAGAGCAGCGAACCAATTGTCACCTTTGTTTAAAGAAAAAAACTACATATTTGTGTCGAAAAAAATGAAAATACTACAAGAAAACACTAAAATGATGAACAAGTATGGTTTTAGTTTAAATAATATTGAAATAAAGCCATGTTTTTAGCATTATGATCGAAAATTAATATTACTGACTTGGGTCTTAAATTGTTTACAACTATACAATAAACAGAACTCGTGGTGAAAACAATATTGTACTTACTCGCTGCGCTCGTTCGTAAAATATTGTTTTAACCACTCGAAGATAAAATTCATATCTTCGCACCGCCGTGTAATATCCTCTATATATTGTTGTTCTAATGAGTTTCCAAACCATCTAGCTCTATTAACTTTGCTTAAACGCTCTCTTGCAATGAGAAAAATCATTAGCCACAACTCATTGTTTCCAAATACATGCTAAATCTCATATTCAACGCTATAAAAACCATCAAGTGGGCAGGACTTTGAAAAGAAGGAAATTGCGGGGTAAAATAGCTCATTAATATGCAATAAAAATTTATCACACTATGATAAATACTTATTACACTCTGATAAATACTTATTACACTCTGATAAATACTTATTACGCACTGATAACTACAATCACTTTCAAAAGTGTTGGCACACATCGAGATTTTCACTAAAATATTGTTAAACCTCCACCCCCCTCGCCCCCTGTTCAATGTTGAGTCGTGGCTGCCACATATTTGTGTTGGCCATTGATACTCAAACATCAAACCCAACATTGAATGGGGGAGTGGGGGAGGGGGAGGTCATTTTTTGACGGGATAATTGTGGAAAGGCAGATGTAACGTGAAACCGTTGGTGTCCCAACTACTTTTGAAAGTGATTGTAGTTGTCAGGTAAAACATCTTTTCTGCATGACCGATTAAATGGTAATTTAATCAAAAGTTTATTTTGAATATCATAACAAGCTAGAACAAAAGCAAAGAATATATATAGGCGCTTTTGTTATCCACATCGTCATCCAATGATCCAACCGCTACATTTCATATGTAAAAGTCCTCATTCGTTGGAGTGTCATGAGACAAGACAGTTAATGAATGGTTACCCGTGCGATATGACATGTAGCTAATTAATATCACTCGTGAAGCTTAATAGCCACTCGGGCTGCGATGTTAATCAAATTTCATATCACACTCATACACATTCATTAACCATTACTTCAACCGTGTTGGAGCGAAGCGTAGCGCATTTCATTGTTTCGTGAACAGTCAGGCAGAACTAATGAAATGACACAATAGTCATATAAAACGTATAATGATGCTACGTTTCGCTACGATACAGTTGTAGTGGAAAACGAGTTTAATCATAATTAATTACCAGATAAAATTAATAGCTCTATAGCTTCTACGCAAATCTAACGTTTTTAAGTCCGGCTTTTGTAGAACAGAATCCTGATCTATATATACAGTGCGTATAAAAAAAGGTAATCCAAAGTTGACGCGCTGTATTACAAAAACTTTTCGGTGTATGTTCAATTTTTCTCATTCTGAAAGGTCAGTCTTTTAGCCATTGAATGACGGCCTGTTTAGCACAAAGTGGACAAACAAGACCAAAAGAAAGTGTAGGTAAAATTGCATATTTTCACCTCTGTGCCTAATTAAAACACCGACTATAAAAAAAAGGACAACCCAATTAATCATCACCATGTGACAATTAGCATTTAGTTGTTTATCGATAATTATTTACATTTGAACCTGAAACTTTAAAGCTTCAAGACTCAAGAGTTTATTCGCCAATTCCTTCGACATGACCACCATCTCTCTCGATACAAAGCTCACATCTTCGTCTAATTGCATGAAGTGTGTGTCAGACAAGCGTGGGATCATTTCAACTCATCAACTTCATTTTGAATGTGATTCTGAAAATCATTCAAGTCATTTGGCCCGCTTCTGATCTTCCCGTGCGTTGTCTTCCTAGATTCCCCTTGTTTCGACTCAAGGTTGTGCCGTGGGCAGAAAACTCTCTGAAAAACTTTCTTTTTCAAATCGTTTTAAGCGCGAGCGGACGCCGCTCGGGGAAACATTTCGCAAACCTCCTACGTGTTACTTTCAAACTTTCCTGTTTCAAAAAAGTTTTTGACTAAAAATGTTCTTTGTTCAACTGTAAGTTGCACCGCCATGTTTGTATTCAATGACTGAGAGTTAATAAATATATGATAACAACCGAATGAGAGGTCTTTCATTGAATTTCGATGCAAAGTGCCTCAAAAAAACTTACCACTACAGTCTGTTTCATCCAGAAGGAATCTTCAGGTGGTAGTTTTTAATCCAGAAGGAATCTTCAAGTGGTAGTTAATTTTTCACTGCTAATTCGACTTCTCAACTAATTCAACTTTTCCGCTAGTTTGTGACTTTCATTATATGTTTTTTTAAAAAGTATTTATTAATTTCTTCAATCCTTATCACAAACAATCATGATCAATATATGTGCAGCTTTAGCAAGTTGATATGGCAACGGCAAAATTACTTCCGGAGTGGCCCACCAATGGTTACGCGCAAAAAATATGCGCACTCGCCTGTCACCCACCTTTAACTGATTGGAAAAATGAATGATATCATCAGAAAGCTTACAAAAAACTGTATATAGAACGATTAAGTGACTATATGTCGATTTTCCTAGCCCAATTCAAGTCATAGTTGTTTTAAACCGTTAAAATCAGCTCAGAATCGCGCGTAAAGAATTAGTACTGGCCTAAAAATGCATTTTGATCTGTTCGTAGTATCTAAAGAAGTATTTAAGAACAGGAAAATACCTTTAAATAACCAATAGATAGTTTTTCTTCCAAATAATGTGGTTCATTTTGTCATAAGTAAAGCTGAAATTTCATGCGTTGTGTTAAATATAAGAATTTAAAAGTAAAATGTAAGAAATTCAAACTTTTTGTTTGTCAGGGACTACGTATATTCATTGTCATATGAAAGTGTACATTTTCTACAAGTATGGTACTGGTATCACAAAATGCAAAATTCTTGCGCTTAGCTACCTAACTATTAAAAAGTACTCGGATTCGCCTTGTATTTTCAACTACCTTAGGCGTTTGGAAATCGTAGCAAGTCATCCTTCTCATGTTTGAACTATTACATTTAACATATAGCCTAGTTCATATGATGTGTGTTAATATGAGATCGTAATTTTATGTCTTTTGAAGTCATCTCCAGATCTGCCGTCAGCTAGGAAAGAATATTTGCATAAAACAATGTCTTTCTAATTTTTAGGGAAACAACAGTATATACAGGGTGTTTCAAAAAGGTATACCTCATAAAATCAAGGCTTTCTTGGAATTTGAATGACGGATCCATACTATACACGGTGTATCAAAAAAGTTTACAGTTTGAAAAATTCTGCTAATGCAGAGAGGGTTCGATGCTTTAATAATTCTGAGTACTCTCTTAATTCAAAAGATTGGTTTGAGGGATTTTTTTTTCAATCTTTCAAAAGTTTGAAGAATTTTTTAATGTAATAGACTATTTTTTAATCTAATATAGATGGAACATAAATTGAGGGATACTCTTTCAGTGTTCCAGTCGATTGAAATGCCACTCAATCAGATTAATTTTCAATAGAAAACGTATGTTCCCTAAAAATAATCCCAAAAAAATTGAAAGTTCAATCTGTTAGATTGAAAACAGATTGAATTTTAAATCGTTTGAATTAAGAGAGCAGAGCAAGAAACCTTGTGCAAGAAATGCCTTGCGAACAAAGATGGATTACTAAAAAGCAATTTTAACTTAATACGACAAAAGTATGTTACACACATTGGCAAAGTTTTAGACAGTTTGATGGGCGCGAATTCGAGAACGACTTGTTTTTAGACCGTTATTTTTGCACAATTTATTACGCACGATTGATTTTATGATGAATTCATTTTATGCATAAACAAGAAGTTATTGTGCACAGGAAGTCTTTGTGAAGAAAAAATATTGCCATAGCTATGTTCCAGATGAAGCGGTAAAAAGTATACTATTTAGATTAAGCTCATAAATCATGCATTTAAATTTTTCAGTAAAATGCTCAGTATCCTAATTAATACCTCTTGGGACACTCAGCAAAAACCCATTGATCAAATCGACACAGAATTCGGGTCATCGATCTTATATTATAGTCCAATTGGTTAGTCGCCTTAAATTACCACACAACTTATGTTATCCAAGAGTGGAGAAGCGGCCGAACATGGAGCGAAGCCAAGCTAAACCAAGCAAAAGTAATGCCAAAAGACCAAAGCTGTACGAAATAAGCGGTGTTTGAGCAAACACAAGTCCAGACAGAGCACGACCCACCAAGTTCGCAGCATAATAGTCGACCATTGCTAAACTTTGAACAGTACTGGCATGTTGTGATGGTATAATCTTTGAGAGAAGGCAGCAGAAAAATGGTAATGTAATTTGTATCAGTCCTGAACAAATAAAAATAATGAGGCTATAACTCAAAGTAAACGGCACATTTCTCCAAAATAACGCGTAAACGCACAAGAGAAATGCTGCTGGGAGCTGTAAAATTATACCAAATGTTAGAATGTAATGGTCGCTGTAGTAGCCGGTGACGTTGTAAGCTGTTAAAGTTACCAAAAACACAAATATCATTCCAACAGCAAACAAGTATTTCACATGTATTAGCTCCAAGTGAAACAATTCCATCGCTAAAAGTGGTAAATTGGCGAAGGATGTGACTGTGACAAGAGCGCTGATAAAAAATACACAAAACAAACACCATACTGTTGAGTTAAAACTTTTGATTAGGCTATCAGTATTGTCACCTTCACTTTCGTCACTTGCTTCATCCGTTATTTCTTGCGTCCCAACATCTGATGGTAGACATATAAGCACACATAGTAGTACGGACCAAAAAATGACTAAGACAACAGCAGGAGAATTACCGGCGTTGATATTCAAACCAAGGATATTTGCATTGAACGTAACCATGCCTCCAATCAGCGGGCCACATGATGCGCCGATAGTAAACACAGACTCAATCACTACGAATATTTTTGATCGGTTTTCATTTATCGTGTATCTTACAAGCTCGCCATACATTGCACTATAAGCACCATTTGCAGCCCCTGAGAAAAAACAGCCTATCAGTGGACAGTAACCGGACACTGGAATAGCATAGACGAGATTCGATGTCACTTTAACAGCAATACACGCCAAAAGCACTAATTTTACTGCTCGTGTTCTATCTGAAAGTTTACCAACAATAGGAGTAAATAATATAAATCCTAGGGCTTGAGCAGCTATGACAGCACCATAGAAAGTTTTTGATAATCCAAGACTTCTGATATAGTACCAGGCTGTTGGCAGAATAATGTACACATCCATACCAGAAATAAAGAAATATGCACAGAAAAATATTAGTATACTTGGTTTGAGATTCGTTACTGATTCCATTCTTCAATACTACCGTCGAACGGACAAAGATATTTCAAATATTGACCTAAAAATAGTTGTTATATAGGAATAAATATATTACACTATACCACAGAATCAAAAAGTAGAGACCACAAAGAGGGGCCACTTCATTCAAAAAAGCGTAAAGTGCTGTCGTCATGATACGTCATGGGCGCCATGTTCCTAGCCAGTGCCCTAAACAGAAGCATTTCCCCCGGTATTACTAGACATTTTTAATATTTCCGGGGGGAACAAGCATGCAATATTCAGTAATAATTTCGTGTTCTCAGTACGCGAAATTAAATTTTAATCCAATCCCTAAATCTAATCAAATCTTCAATCCTTTAAAGTTAAAACATGACAAATAAAACGCTGGCTAGGATTAGGGTTTGGTTTAGGGCTTGGATTACTACCTTTTCTTGTACTATTTTCATTTTTTGGAACTGTGAACAAAGGTAAAAATTGGTTCGCTCCTCTTACAACATCGCCATTTAAAAAATTATTGGTCACGTGATCGATATCTTCACTAGCAAAGATATCGAAAATATCTCACTGTGTATTTTCAGTATCTTATGTACACTATATAGAGATTACTGCATGGTTGGCGAGTGCGTACGATTTTTATGCACAAGTGGCCAACCATGCAGTAATTTGTTTATGCCAAACATATAGAGATTATTTTAAAACTGGAAACCTGTCAAAGGCAAACAATGTCGAAATAAAATATTGAACTCTCAAAACAGAATCATATACCATTTGTTTCTCCGTTATTTAGCCTAAATAGTGAGTCAAAGCTTTTCTTCTTTCTGTTTCATGTTTTTTTGTAAGGAAACTCTTCTTCTTTTAGACATAAAAGCCAAATACTCTTTAGCTCCTTCCCCAACACGGCGGCCATGTTGTGAGCAAAATAACAATACGATTTCTTCACTAGTGAGAGAAACCGTATAGCCAATCAAAATGCTGATACGATAAATTTTCACTAGTGAAAAAAATCGTACGGCTAATGAAAACGCTTATTCGCTTCTCCACAGTGAAAATACGATTTTTATTTCACCCATTTAACTCGCGTAAATCTCTAAGTATGTATAGCATAAATATATTTATGCCTTACATATAGAGATTTACGCGAGGTAAACGAGTGAAATCAAAATCGTATTTTCATTGTGGAGAAGCGAATAAGCGTTTTCATTAGCCGTACGATTTTTTTCACTAGTGAAAAATTAAAAATTTGATTGGCTGTACGGTTTTTCTCACTAGTGAAGAAAATCGTATTCTCATTTTGCTCACAACATGGCCGCCGTGTCGGGGAAGGAGCGAAAGGGTATTTGGCTTTTATGTCTAAAAGAAGAAGAGTTTCTCCAATAAAAAAACATGAGATGAAAAGAACAGCTTTGACTCACTGTTTACTGTTTAGGCGAAATAACGGAGAAATAAATGGTATGAATCTGTTTTGAGAATTCAATATTTTGTTTCGACATTGTTCGCCTTTGACAGGTTTCCAGTGTCAAAATATTCTCTATATGTTTGACATAAACAAATTACTGCAGGCATTACAAGGGTGTTATAAAAAAAGTTTAACAGCTGGAAAATATACAGGGTGTTACAAAAAAAGTTTAACAGCTGGAAAAAATTTTCCTAATGCAGAGTGCATTCGATGTTTTTAATGCAGTAACTCTGAGTAGTTTAGCTCCATCAAGAATATCTAAAAATATTTGTTCTTCCAAACTAAATTTATAACTTAAAGGACATTAATTGGCGATAAATTTGTGCGCAAAACTTTAATGTACAAAACATAAACTGCTGATTCAGCAAAAGTTGTGACGTCGCTAGTTGGGTATGTAGGTTTAATAAACACATGAACGAGCATAGCTCAGTTATTATTCACTCAAACTCAATAAAATTTTGTACACTGATACTCTATGACAAGACGCATCAAACAACGTCAAACGAGCCAAGGTAACACTGTCCCTAGGCCCCTGATACGAAATTTCTTTAACTGTTATATTTATCCACGTGGACATTTGTTTTCGAACAGTGATCTTCTCATTGAACTTTAGGCATGCATATAGCAGACACACTTCTGAAATTATGTTATTATAACCAGTTCCAGTATACAGCTGTTTTATGAAAACCGTATGCGGGGCCTGGGGACGACAATGTTACCTTAGCAACGACGTCATCCTGGTTACCAGGTCTTATTAACTGCTTGCATCGCCACAAGCAACGCAGGCAGCCAATATGACCTGGGTCGGCTGGGTGCAAGAATGCAACGACGTTAGAAATGTTTTTAGATGTGTACTGCAATGTAGTATCTGTGTGCAAAATTTTATTGAGTTTGAGTCAACTCAGTTAACTAAGCTGTGCTCGTTCAATCGGCTTAATTTTTTATGATATTTCACATTGAACAGTAAAAAGTTTGGCCAATGCCCTTTAATTAAGGTAACATATTATTAGAAGCCACTTTTAAAATGTCTTGCGCACAAAGATTGGTTGATAAAAATAGTAAGACGTAACAGTATGTTTTAAACAATTTGATATTACATAAATAAAAGTACCGCCTGCGTAATTTAGCGCGTAATGTAGTAAATAGGCAACCTGATGATTAAGTGCCGCGATACAAATATTTTCATGTCGATTGACAACGAAAACAATCAGTTATTAAAGAAATGTTGTATAATAAATATAGTAACTTGAAATTCGCATTTACAGTATGGCGGGACTAAATTGTCGACCTAGCTACGCCATTGTCTATGATATGAATTATGAAACCCAAGAATCCTGCTTTTGCCTTTGTTGAATTAATTTAGGTTACTATATCCATTGCTTGGAAATGCACTCATCAGTTCCGTCATAGCAAAAATGTTCATTTTGATTTCGTTTGAATCGGATCTTAATGCACATTTATAATTCATATTTTAGTCTTCAGTTGATACACCAAAGAAAACCGACTCGATCATCATTGTATCATAAATATTGTCTATGTTGGCTGGACAGTAATAAAATATGCGCAATTTGGTACCTCCAAAATCTCAGCTAGATGTTTTTTAACTCTAAGTTCATGCACTACAGCTAGTTCAGCGTTTTCATTGGCAAGAAAGTGCCAACCAGATTACCAGAATCTTGACCGGCCAGAATCTGCATACCGGTTGTTGCGCGACATATGTCAGGACTTCAAAGATTTCAAACCCTATAGTGACCCTTCTGTTATCTGTGTTCTGGGTTTGCAAGGTCAACTGGTCAATATTAAAACTTGCTTTTAAACTTCAAAAAGGGCTTCTACATTCAGGGCTATTCAGAGATATGACACATTTGAACACAAGGATTTTCTTGTTAAAGTTCCAAATTAACAAACGTTTACTGTATGGAGCATGCTGGAGAACGCGTTGAGGGCGATAAATATTCTGTTTTACTGAGGTCAAATTTCAAAACATATAAACTCAACTCGTTTTGGTCGACCTGATGGGAAAAGTACTGTAATACCGGTTCCCTGTTCACGCCATACCGGATTGGCTTGTCAAGACTTCAGCAGTCTTCACTGAAGAATGGCGTTGGCAGTTCAAATTTCGATCCGATAATGCTTGCAAATGAATATAAAACAGGGTATTGAAATATCTTAGGACTAGACGTGACCTCAACCTGTCCCAAATATATTTTACGACAAGCGAACCGATCGATATAATGTAACAGGGTTGAGTTCAAAGCTGCTAGACTCAATAAATGCTTCAGATTCAAAGCTATCCCGACATGCCGACCGACAGGAAATGCTTTACAAGCTCGTAATGATTAGCATTTTCATGCACGCAAAATAAAAAAAAATCAAACAAATTTTAACATGACCTATATACACTGAACCGCGTATACAGTTATCTAACAGGTATACTACGTGTCTAAGTATTACCCACGTATAAGATTTGAATCTAGGTTAATATCCCGAGTTAAGGGCGAATAAGAATATGTTCACTACATCTAGTTCCTGACTACGTGGGGTCAATTAAACTACACATGGGTCCAACTCGTGGAGATATTAAGACGTGTTTTTACGTCGCATTTCAGTCGCGTGGAATGCAATTCAAACAATAGGCAATGAGGTTAGCCATCTCATTATCTATTGATTAAATTGCATTCGGCGCAACTGAAATGCGACCTATAGAACACGCCTAATTTTGGCATGAGAAATTAGAAAAACAATAGTGAATATAAGAATTGAAACTGAGTTTTGAGATCCCCTCATCTTTTATACCAATTAATACCTGTAGGTTTATTACTTAGCACATCAGCATGGCGTTTTATTAGCCTTGCACGCACGCACTGCGGGGAAACAAACGAAAACACAACGAAATTCAAGTGCATGCGACAGAGGACATCGGCATATTTTAGCATACACGCAAGCATATTTAATGTTATGTTAGAAGTTCTCATTATTCATCGGCGGTTTTTGTTTACGTTTATCGGGAGAGAAAATATTAAATACACAGAAAGCGAGAGCATTATTGTTTGCGCTTATGTTTGCGTCGTGGTAAGGGCTACAGGGTTTTACTATACAGGACATGTAGAGTGCAGGGTGTGTAAAAAATTGATGCCTTTCATGTTCAAATTGGTCAACTTATTTCTAAAATCTGCGCAGCCACAGCTTGATGTGGTTAATCGTGTTGAATCGTGTACGCCAAATAGTTTTATTAACTCGCTTAGACCTTAGAATTAATGGTTCACTTATGTTAATGTGCTTCGTGTACCCAGTGCCTATGAGATAGATAGGCAGCTTCTGTCAAATTAAGGCACTGTGTCTGATTTGAATGTGAATCTTATCAATTTTTTTTCTGACTAACTTTGCCCATTTTCCGCATTGTATACATCCTCCACGTTTACAGACATGAACATATGCAGCAATATTTTAAATGAAATTTCGAATAAATAACTATTACAAACACTCACCAAAGGATCGTGCAGTTTCCAAGGATAAGTACTGCTCACCAAAGTGACCAAACGAAAATATCTGGATAGATGGGAAAGTCCGAATGCACTTTTAATATAGGGCGAGATAGCTGTTCGCACGCTACAATCACGGCAGATAAACGAGAAGTGCATGCATTCCATCCTTGTGAAATGATTATAACTAGGAAACCAAACGAGATTTTCCTGTAAGTTCAAGTTTCGTTGTAGTATTATTTAACAACGTCAGAAGAAACGTGAGAAGCACACGCGATTGCTTTTTAGCTATATGATTACGAAGCTCACATGTACACTTGCTGGCAGGGCATGCAGCTAATTTGCCTAAAGAGCGTAGTTTTCCGAGCTTCTTCGCATGCTGATAACAAACTGATTCTGACATACTGTTGCAGTGTTACAGATATACAGCGCCGACAAGTATGGATACCACAAATAATAAAATAATGACCTTCATATGTCCTGAATGTTCCTTCGATTAAGTGACATTAATAGATCTAATTTGATTTCAATTGATTGCTTGATGCAATTAAAAAAATGCTAAGTGTATGTATAATTAAATGTAACGAAACGCAGCCTATATTCTATTGTGCTCATATATGATTAATTAGTTCTGTAGTGTCTTGTTAATTAACTATTACTAACTAGTGGCCAAACAGGATATACCACAATACAAACTAAAAATAGTAAATTCAAACTATTAATGAAGAATTAGGTTCATAAAAAAGTTCAGCATGTAATAAGCAGCAAGTTTCAGCGGAGTTTTTCTGGAGGATGCAAAGCTACTAAAGCGGTAATTCTGATGACTTCCCAAGTTCGACCGTCCGTACCCGAGATTCCTTCAAATTTGCTTTCCATTCAGTGCACGGTACAGGGACAAAATTAGGGCGTTAATTAATTTGGGGGGGGGGGGATTTAATGTATTCTCGTTCTCTCCGACGAATTTCTTTTGAAATCAGTTGTGATTAGGATTGATTTAAAAAGAAATTCGTGGGGCAGAACTAGAATAGTAAGTAGTAGGGGAAGAGGGGTTCTGGAGCGGGCGGTGCATATAGCACCGTCCATGACGTCATCATTTCTTAATTTATTTAGACCCGTGTTAATTTATGAAAGCTTGTTTAACATTTTCAAACGTCTGCTGCTTGTGTATCTACGATTTGTACTTTATTTCTGGCCATTTGCCTATAAATACTACAGTTTCCTCTCGCAACTTCGCCGAGTGTTGTTTATGTATAGTTTGTGTTTACAGTGTTCAAAAGGGCGAAAAAAGGGGGTATGACGAATATGAAATCGTACTGATTTTGGAGCAAAATATTAGAGTGTTTCTTGGTTTGCATAAATTAACACACAGATCAACGTTTGGAAAAATTTTGTTTCTTATGGAGTATAACAAGATAATAAAAATAAACTGTATTTAAACATATTGTCCAGCTTCTACGTTGTTCTCCATTCTCGATCGTTTGACTTTGTAAACCGTCCCATCTTCTGCTAGTAGGAGCTTACGTTTCACTCTCTTGTGTTCCACGGATTTGACATTCAGCACTTTGACTGCATTTCGTTTCTTGTTCGCTGGCAATAGAGGCACCTCGTAATCGACTACACCAGCCCAATCTCCTCTTTGTACAATTTTATAAATCGCAAATTTCCTCTTAGTAGAACTATTTACTCTTACTTTATTTGTTATAATTATGCTACAACCGTTTTCAGCTGTTCTGCTGCTCTAAATCGTCGCCAGCTTGGTAAAGTATGCCATCGCCCAACTTAACAACCAGTTTCTGTTGTCCGTAATGCTCCATATGACCGACGGCGACGACGGTATGGGTCGAACCCAGAGGTAACTCGGCCAAATTCTGCATATGCTTGTAAGGCACCATTTCTTCTCTTGCAGTACAGGTGGGGAATCCACGGGCATGGTTGAATCTACGCTATTTGCTCCCGTAGACTTTTCATGGAATCTTTTTCCATCTTTGCGGGCAAAGTAAGATTACAATAGACGATAACGTTTCTTTGCAGCGTGCGACCCCATCCACTAATATTGAGGAGAGCAAATGGTTTCTCGAAGAGGGTGAGGGATTTGCGCTTAGGGTCTCTTATCTTTTCCTTCTGTTCACCCGCTAGGTTTTCTCGTATGAACCTTTCGATTTCTTTATTGGAATAGCAGTGTTCCATGTTTTCCATTTAGGTCTGTGACCACCAACATGGTGCATTTCTCTTCAAACTGGGTCTGGGTCTCTCGCATGGCCATGACATTGTAGGATCCCAAGTCTAGTCTTGTCGTAAAGACTGCATTTCTATCCGTACTGTTTTTAAAAAATCGTGTGTCGGAAATGTCTACGCATATGTCTTTGATTTTAGTCGTGCTAGTCTTGCTTATGGTTTTACTCCGATCACATATCTCGATGACGTCCAGAGGTAACTTACTACCAAGGATTGGGTTACCAAGACACCATCTTTCCTTTTCCAACCAATGTTCCACGAACTGACCGCTTATCTTTTTTGTCATCTCGTTGCACGTGTACACGATCAAACCAACATCGCGTGTTCGATCTATAACGACCAAGCTATGTAACATGACGTCACAGTAAGCTCTCCAAGTTTCTGCAATCGGAGTGAGTAAACCAAGGAAGGCGTGACATTGTGTTATGCGTTTGAGAGTGTCTTCCATACGACTGTCACTAGGAACATTGTCTGCGTAGTAGAACGTCACTTCTGCCCGAGTCAAACCACGATCTTTGGCTAGATCCCGAGCTTTAGCTCAACGAGTATTCTTTTGGCAAACCCAGTCTTTCCAGTGTTGACCAACGGTTTCTCGAACACTTGCACCATTTTAAATTTTTAACATTGTAAATATTACAACGGGTTTTCACGCCTTGCGCTGTTTCCATGTACAGGGGGAGGACCGAAAAAAGTGGCCCCCTATGAAGATAGGGTTTTTAGACTATAATTGTGTAAAGCGTGCGGAAAACGTAGAGAAATTCATAAACAGGACTGTACAATTACCAAACATGACCGAAGGACTAACACTTTTGAACCTCAAGTGTAATTTTCATCACACAAACAGATAAATAATAGTATGTTTTGTGATTAAATTGAATAGTTCAAATGGCTTCCCATCAACCGTTGCTGCAGTTGTTTGGCGGTATTAAAAACGTTTTCACGTAATGAACACGTTAACAACTCAACATTACGTCACATTTGTACAATTTACAATGCCATTGTCACATTAACTTAATTTCTCGTTATCGTGTTGTGTCTTATTTTCAGTACTTTGTTGGCATTCCCTTCGATTTAATAACAGCTTTGCATCTACTACCCATGCTCTCCACAAGTTTTTTCAAGTATTCGTCATTTATTTCGTTCCATGCAGTTTTAAGAATTTGGAAAAGTTCATCTTCATTCTTTGGTTTTCTATTTTGGTCTTACGATTCAATTCAGACCATAAATTTTCAATAGGGTTTAAATCTGGTGACTGAGCTGGCCATCGCATGACATCAATCTTCTTATTTGCAAGATATTTGGAAACAACTCCACTTGTGTGTTTGGGATCGTTGCGATCGTTGAACTTTTCCAAATTCTTAAAACTGCATGGAACGAAATAAATGACGAGTACTTGAAAAAACTTGTGGAGTGCATGGGTAGTAGATGCAAAGCTGTTATTAAATCGAAGGGAATGCCAACAAAGTACTGAAAATAAGACACAACACGATAACGAGAAATTAAGTTAATGTGACAATGGCATTGTAAATTGTACAAATGTGACGTAATGTTGAGTTGTTAACGTGTTCATTACGTGAAAACGTTTTTAATACCGCCAAACAACTGCAGCAACGGTTGATGGGAAGCCATTTGAACTATTCAATTTAATCACAAAACATACTATTATTTATCTGTTTGTGTGATGAAAATTACACTTGAGGTTCAAGAGTGTTAGTCCTTCGGTCATGTTTGGTAATTGTACAGGCCTGTTTATGAATTTCTCTACGTTTTCCGCACGCTTTACAAAATTATAGTCTAAAAACCCTATCTTCATAGGGGGCCACTTTTTTCGGTCCTCCCGCTGTACCAGTACGTAAGGCAGTTGTTACCAACTAGGTCAATATTGTCCAGAATTGTTCTGTCTGCGTCTGTTGCACAACCTTGCATACGAAATCCTCTAATCGTTGTAAGATGGTGGATAACGTCGTCTTTATCAAAACTGCCAGAGTAATCCATCGTGACGTCAACATCTTTAAGAAAATATTCCTAATTTTATACTCGTCTGTCCGAAGAAACTCGAGCACGTGAGAATATTTCCTCATCTGCACGGGATATCTTAAATTATTATATAGATACTGATATTTACGCACGATTTTTCTCGTGTGAAAAGCCGTTTCGTGATATGTTCTTAACGAACGTTATCCAATCAGAATCATGAAACGATTTTTTCACACGTGCAAAAACCGTTTCGTCCAATCAGTGCGAGGCTGTGTTTACATAGCAGTGAATTCATTCACAGCCGGCAAAGTTTTCCGCGAGATTTTTTCAAGTTGCTGGCAGTTTCTTGTGGCTGAAAGTCTATTTTGAATTTAAAATCGACACGTTGGGCAATTTCTTATGTTTACAAAGATTTACAATGCTATAAAAACCAAAAATATATTTTTGGAAAAGAAATATGCAAGCAAAAGGCACGGCAGTTATACCAAAACAAACAGCTAGGTAAGTTGCATTTATATTATATTCACTTTTTGAGATTTTGAAAAGATAGGCTTTGTATTCTTCGCTTATTTGAAGGAAAAATTAAAAACTGCTGGTTTATTTAGGGTTTCCACTTTATATTATTAGATCTGGCTTCAAAAAGCAAAGTAATTTTCATTTGTATACTGTACATACGGCATCGTACACGATGAAGTTTTGACTTTTGTTTTGGGTTTTTGTAAAAGTAAAGTGCTCTTTGCCAGGCGCTTGACGTTTAAGTGAGCCAAATTTAGGTTGGGTAAAGGCAATCTAATGAATAGAAAATATCAGTTTCTGTAAAATAAACAAATTTCTTAATGGGAAGTGCTTATGTACCGATCAATTCAAAACTTCAACATCCCCCCCGGGCAGACCCTGGGAATTTGACTCCAAATTCTTTCCGGGAGTAGGGAATTTGACTATGTTCCGGATGGGGCGGGGAATTTGAACCGGAAGTATCTTCGGTTAAACCGGAAATGGTCTCACAGAAGCGGAGGGGAAGATCATGGTTGAAGGTGACGTTTCATATGTTTGTGTCCAATGTCTACAACGTGATCGAAAAGGCGATGTTCTCAAATGGCATCCGAACGGACCATCATTTCTGTTCTTCCCTTTCCCTGTCATCGATCCAACCAGGTCATGGGGAAGTACGTGTGCGAGTTGCGGCGCTCAGTGTAAAGGGCATTACGTTACCAATATCGAGAAGTTGTTAGAGTTACACAACAATGCTAGTGCAAAAAGAGCGTTACCACCAAGTTTACTCATTGAAGAAGCGTTCTCTAACGGTTGTACAGAAAAGGACGATGTAGCCATCCTTGCCAAGAAGTGTTGTCTGAGTATCGAAGACGTGGCTATGTGGATCTCTCATCTTGAAAAGAAGAAGGTGATAAGAGAACAGGCTGCCAAGAAAGCCAGAAGAACAAGAGAGAAGAACAAACAAAAGAAACTTAAAAAGGATAATAAGCCTATTTGACAAGCAGAAATATCATTTGCAATGTTGTTGTTATTATAGTTCAAAAGCGGGGTTCTACACCACAGAATATAGACTACACAGAAACGGAACTCCTGCAGAGAAATACATAGCACGCTATCTTTTAAGTAATTGCCATATAGAAAGACGTTCAGAGAGGTGACGGTCTCTACTTAAGGCACTTGCTAAAAACATGACGGTATGGGGAATCATGATGAACATTGACGGTCCCTGTCATGAACCCGCTTACCCAAAAAGCAAGACAGTTCTATTTCTGTGCAGTCTAGTATATTTTGTGTCTATCCTGCTTATTGACTTTCTTGATTACACGTTTGTTTAAGCACGTTTAGCACTTTAACCAAAGCAAAAACGTTTTTAAATAGATTTTTTTCTACACTTTTTAGTTTAATGTACTGATTGTAGTTATATACAGCTATTTCAAAAAATGTTGACCTTCAAAAACATAAAACCTTAAACTCTAAGCGCGCAAAGGATGATGGGTAAGTTGCTATTTAGGGTCTGAAATGAGTAACGTATACCTTGCTATAACACTAGAATACATAATAAACACATTTGATACCATGCAAGCTGTTCACCGGATTACTGACCCATCAATGACTCTATTCATTCCTTGCGCGCTTTAATAGACTTTAAGGTTTTATCTTTTTGAGGGACAACCTTTTCTGAAATAGCTGTGCCAGACTTTAAATATATTGTTGTTGAAAGTATGAAAAATATTACCTTTTTGTATGGGGTATATTATTACTTCATGGTATAAAGACTATATAGTCTCCCTAGACATGTATAGTCTCCCTGATTCGTGAACCTGATTCATGATTATATACCTTGTATGGTCTTGTCTTTTATATTGTAATTTCTCGCAATTTTCTGTATGACGGTGGGGCATTTGAACACATTTTTTGCCCAGGTGGCGGGGAATTTGAAAAGTCAGATTTTAAAAAGTTCAAATTCCCGGCGTCTGCCCGGGGGGGGGGGATGTTGAAGTTTCGAATTGATCGGTACATTATGTATGGTATTTACGCACTTGTTAATTTGTTTTCGCCAAACTCACCCGCTCGTTGCACTCGCTCGTTCGTTTTGCGAAAACAAATTAACACGTGCGTAAATACCATACGTCAACACTTCCCATTAAGAAATCTATATTTCCTGCACGTAGTACACAGATCAGTTTCCTTCGATTTAAGCCTTCCATACACTTTGTCCAATTCGCTTGGTTGATCTGGAATGGTTTCGCCCTCAATTTTCACCTGTCCTGTCTTATCCCACGTAATCACCTCAGGTCTTGTATTTAACCAATTTAACAGGGCCGCGGCTCTTGGACGCATCGTTTTAGTTATGGGTTCCACAACAGCAGCGTCATATAATTGCGTTTCAGGTTGTTGTTGTTGCTGTCCCTTCTCATTATCGATCACGCGAACGCTCGGTATTTGGCTATCCCTTTGTTGTCTATGTTCTAAACAATGTTCCAACTCGACATTAAACAGTTTTTGTTTTTGATCGTCGCATATCCCCTCGCGCTGAAGAACGTCTGACATTTGCGTATCCTTGTGCACCATGCTAGAGATGATGGGAGATGTTTGGAGTATTTGCCTTTGTTCGTAACGATTTACCGCTTCTTCTGGAACTAAAATCATTCGCTTCACGCTAACAGGCTAGTCAAAACTCCCAAAACAGGAGGAAGCAATGCCGCGAGCAAGTTAGCGCCTTTCTGATTAAGATACAATTTAATTCTTTTTCTTGCCACCTTTCTATTAGATAACGCACGGAGATGTGTCTTGTATCGTGCTAGCCACGCTTTTGACGCGACGTCAATGGAATGACACCTTCAGCGAACTAATTCAGCGAACACTCGCAAATACCTGTAATGACTCTCGGGAACGTTATCGATCAAGATCTTTCGTAGTCTCGGTTTCAATTTTGCCAAAATCTGCAAATACGGCAGACTTCCTTTCATGCGCTTCGACATGTTGACAATGACCGTTTCCTTTTGCGCGCGCGATTTAAGTATGTTTCAGTACGCAATCTGTCTCTCTCCAGCCAAGATGATGCATATTTCGGGCGTGAGTTAGCCTGTGCACAGGCTAGGCGTGAGTTGGTGACAATCAATGAGCAAATATCCGCAGGGGCAGATGGTGCAATCGCGAAACGATTCCATGAGGTACTCGGTACGTCCGGGAAACATTTGTTTCGCCAATGTTGCTATACCAAGCGAATCACGAGGGTATCGGAAGATGATCATGTAATGAGAAATCAAACTGATCGTGCGCGATAATTTACCGGGCGGAAATAAATTTTGCGTCAGGTACAGCGCGGATATTCCGCGATGATGTGAACCGCGTGTAAACAGATCGGAAACTCGTTGATCATTGGAACACTGTGTCATCAAATCGTCCATTCGTCCAGGGCAACGAGCGAACAAGAAACGGTGTAGAATACGGGAATTTCATTACTAAAAGCGGAAAAGTTGAACTAAAAAGTGGAAACACTACTGTAAACAAAAAAGGCACGAACCTTCAATATATTTCTTCTTCTTCTTTTTCGCATAAAGCAAAAGAAGCCGAAAGGCATACAAAATTACGTTTAAACAAGAAAAACGAGCTGGTCAAGCTCAGGTGTCTACGTCAGTTTTTGTGTGACAACCACAAACCAATCCTTGCCGAATTTGAATGTGGATACGACAAGGAGAAAAACGAGTATGTATCGCGACAGCAAACAACAAGCAACTCCTCGCAAACGGAAGCAGATAACAATATTTTTGATGAAATAACGACAGATGATCTGTCGTGGTTGCCTCAACCTGAGGATATGGGCGATCTTTTCACAAGGCTGGTTAACGGTGAATAAAAATATCTTAACAAGACATTGATTCAGGGATGCAAAATCTTCTTATATTATTTCTTCTTATATCTTCTTATATTACTTTAAGAAGATTTTAATTTGGATGAAAATTCTTCTTATAAAGTTAATGAATAAACATTAAATAAAAATGTTTTAACACTTTCTCATCTCAATTTCTTAAGTACTGTATTAAACTCATAGTATTTTCTATTTTCCATCTTAAAATGGAAGTGGACCACAACTAAAAAATAGTTCTTCAAGATCACAGACGGCCCCTGTCACTTGTACATTTTAGGTTTTAAAACATAACAAGTAAACAGTCAATTCATTAGTGTTTAAGTTTTTTATACAATAAGTTTTCAAAAGGGATTTCTAGTTGTCAATGTTGATGACATCATCACATTCTTATTTCAAAGTAGAAAATCTTCTTATATTGTCTTAAGTCTTCTTATAATGATTATAAGAATTAAGAAGATTTTTGTTTTGAAAAAATCTTCTTATAATCATCCCTGAAATGTGATTTCTATTTGTACCCACGAGCTTTTTTAAATAAACAAACTGTTTTACAACCATCCGTTTCTGTTTTTCATTATGTATTATTATCACGAATTACCATACCTATGTGGACAGTTCACACAAGCACACTAAAGTTAACAAGAAAAAAAATTACATTCTTATTTCAAAGTAGAAAATCTTCTTATATTGTCTTAAGTCTTCTTATAATGATTATAAGAATTAAGAAGATTTTTGTTTTGAAAAAATCTTCTTATAATCATCCCTGAAATGTGATTTCTATTTGTACCCACGAGCTTTTTTAAATAAACAAACTGTTTTACAACCATCCGTTTCTGTTTTTCATTATGTATTATTATCACGAATTACCATACCTATGTGGACAGTTCACACAAGCACACTAAAGTTAACAAGAAAAAAAATTATTCATACGAATGATACATGCTCATTTAACATACGTTTATATGTGTCTGTGATCAACTTATCAGTAAAATAACATACCGTTTTGGTTTGATTCGTAAGCAAAATCCTTCAGTCGATAAATAATGTTCCTCTGCCTACTTTAATGGTGACTTCACACTCCTATATATAGGCGAAAGTCTAACATAAATACATAGTTGAATGCCGTAGGGGCTCAAAAGTAAGTGCCGCTGAAAAGTAATCCCCTCTTCAACACATGCTAGAGAATTTCGAATGTAAGTGCTCCCTCGGGACGCTATTCTCGAGACTCTACGGTATAAGTCAATCAAAGGCAAGCCCATACTCTAAGACAGCCGCAGTGAGCATTTTGTCCACAACATGGTGTTTTCATTGAGAGCAGTTCTTTCTCTTCAATCTTCTCGAAACAGAAATGGCACTCTGCTTGCTTTCTACTGTCTGGCGAAAGTACTAATGATGACGTCATCCTACCTTCCGTACGCGCACTCTATAAAAATCCGTACGCACACCGCACGCACGCGTGATGACGTCATTACTACCGCCGCCATTTTGAATACTAATTACTTTTGCCGCCATGGCCTAATCCTATGTACGTACACCAAGTACGTACACTGTACGTACTTCGTAGGCTCTGGCACATCACGCTATGTTGACGTCAGCATCCTAATTACTTGTAAAACTGATGTTAGGGATTGCCTCCTTGAACTCCAAACAAATCACAATCAATCACAGCCAGGTTTTTAATTTCTATTAAATTTTCTCTCACACTTTTCACGAAAAATCCCCGCGAAATAAAACAATAACCACCGGTACAATCCGGTACTTTCCGAATAACATGTCAACATTTGACTCGCGCATCCCACGCGGGAGCATGCATAATTCACTATTAACTAAACAGTTTGCCAATCTTCGACACTGATATACTATATAACCTAAATAATAATCTAGAACATGATAGGCAAGAAGATCAACCCTATATAACTGACCCCGTAACAGTCCTAAGGTGAAAAACCACAGTAAGATTTACGTTAAATCTATTTAAAAAATATGTATGTGTTTCTTAAGTTCTTTTTTAAAAAGTGTTAGGCTGCCAGCCTTGACAACATACTGAGGTAAGGAGTTCCAAGCACTAACAATCCTAACGAAAAATGCGTACTTGTAAATTTGATTCTCGGTAGTTTTGTGTACATGAGATACTTATGGATTGCTCTAGCTTTTGAAGACTTTTAAAATTCGAAAACATCGTGAAAATTTACACCATTGCAATCAAGGACTGTTTTGTAGCATTCGACAAGGGAGAAATATTCTCTTCATTCCTCCAGTGTATTTTATTGCAATAATTTACAACGGTCTTCATGAGGCATTTCTCGTCGTTTCTGGTTTAATGCTATACGGAATGCACTTTTCGGGTTTGGAAAAGTCGTTCGCATGTGTTAAGCGCATGGTTTCGCATAATAAAGTGGATGTTCCTTCTCAGGCTCCAAAACCAATCACTTCAGGTTCTAAAAGCTGATCATCTGCTCATAGAGATTATTAATAATACCAAAGATGTGTCCTGACATAATGCAACACCATGTTCACGTAGCCTGAGTTAGCTCTTAGCCATTATCATCACAACATAGCTCAAATCCTTTGAGTCATCGCGTGAATAAATAAATATGTAACAGTGCCGGAAGCTTCTAATAGTATTCTTACATGTAGGTTAAATATTTGCATGGCAATACGTTGACGTATATATTTCTTTGTCTCATTGAAGTTCGATTTGTCACAGAAACTTTATCGTTTAGATTAAATTATTATTCATTGCAGTATATTCTCGCATTCTCATTGGTTGAGAGCCTACGATGAATTTTTCGTATTTTGCTGGTGGCGTGAGCACGTGACAAATAATTATCGTATTTGTCATGTGCTCACGCCATCAGAGACAAATACGAGATTTATTTGTCATGTGCTCACGCTATCAGAGTTATTTGTCAACGTTTACAACGAAGTTTGTGGCATATTTGTAAGTAGAAAATATACGTTTGACTTGAAGTTTATTGTCTGTTTTAATTTTTATTTACATGGCTGACTTTTCTTGTAAAATGAATAATAAAAGAATGATTGAATTCGGCTTTCGCAGGATATCAGAACCATTCAAACCTCGGTCAGCGTTATCTGCTTCAGCTTCGCTTCGGCAGATAACGCTGACCTCGGTCTGCTCAGTATCCTGCTCAGCCTCATCCAATAATTCTTAATTATCTACAGTCTATGTTTTATTACATTGTCACTGGCTAACCAATTGTATGTATTGTATCACTAATGAAGTAAAAAACGAGAAGAAACCAAATCTTTAAAGTTCGTCGTTTACGTCTTCCTTTCTTACCTCAACAACGATTTTCCCAATATTTTTATTGCTTTCCATCATCAAATGCGCTTGTTGAATTTCTGCTATCTTGAAGATCTTGTCAACCACTGGTTTTAGGCGGCCGTGTGTGTTAAAACTTGGTAAAGCATGTTGACAGAATGATTCTACTAAATGCTTCTTGTACTACATAATGAAAATGAAAGGGTTCATGCAGTTATTTTCAGAGAAGATTCAGTTTACCTGGGGATTCAGGGCCGAACGGCTGCTCAAATTTAACGAGTTTCAAAACTCAATATTTTGGGAGGATCTAACTACAAAACGGTGATTAAAAAAGTGATTTATACAACCGACCCCAGGATGCCCATCAGTCAACACATGCAAATAGTGTCCACTCATACGATATACCAATATATATGAGCGGTACATGGAAAATTTTTGTCGGTCTATTTTTTTTATTGAAATAAAAGCTTTCCATTACATATCATCACTAACCTCTAATGATCTACTTCTCAATGTAGTTGAGATGAGCGATACTCTTTTTCTAAGTAAACCACCAAGAAATGCTCCTTCAACATTTGCGCCACCAAGTAATCCATACAATATCCACCGACCATCTGTGGCAATACTTTTAAGATTTTTATTAACAAAAGAACTTCCTACGCAGTCGAGAACTATATTAACTCCGCCGCCTGCAAAAAACCGTTGTAATATTGTTTACATATTGCTGAAAATATTATACACATCAGCCCAGATGGAGTGGATCTAGTGCCAGGGCAGCAAAATGTTAATAAAGTCGGGAAGTGTCTCTCCTACATATTGGGCTTAAAATTTAAAAACATTACATTGTTGAAACGTTACCATTTGTTTTTTCAAACACCATCTCGGAAAAGTCCTCGTTCTTGTAGTTAGCAGTTCCTTCTGCTCCCATTTTCACTGCAATGTCTAATTTCTCCTGCGAGCCCGCGGTGGCCAATGCGTGAGCCCCTGCAAGTTTAATGAGCTGTATCGCTGCAGTCCCCACTCCACTTCCTGCCGCGTGTACCAGCACATTGTCATCTGACTTGATACCAGCCAATAAGTGCAGCAGCTGGTAAGCGGTAAGCCATACCTCAGGGATAGCAGCGGCATCGGAGAGAGCAAGATTTGCCGGAGCTGGCATTACTAATGCTTCATTCACAGACACAAATTCTGCATACCCTCCACCTTTCGACATGAAAATATATTTAACTACAGGTTAGATTTTAACCTAATTGAAGGACGTAAATCAGGAAGGATAATAATAATGGTCACTGATTCACTGCGACAGTTGCCGACTAAAGGCCGAGACAGACCGGACGTGATTTGACAGCGGGACGCGAATTTTCGATTTTCAACGTCATTTACCTTTAATCCTTTTTTATTTTTCGCCATTCTTCGGAAGGACTTCAGCAATTTAAGCTATTTGGTGCACATATCTACCCAAATTACTTTCCGTCGATGGTTTTATTTACTTTTAAAAATAAAAAAATCGCGTCCGGTTTGTGTGGGCCTTTAAAATACAATCAATTTGGCTCCGATAAATTTTTGTTTTGATGAATCAAAATTTGTCTAATTCAATTATTTTTAAGGTCTAGCACGAGACTTATGACTTATAAGACCTGGTCGGATAAGACTAATGGCAATTAATTTTCGATGCTGTTTTTGTATTTTCTTTGACAATACCCTGGTATGCCATTTTTGAATTAGTTTGACATACGTCCCAACATTCTGGTATGTGATTTAGACTGTCGAAAGTAAAATGGCAACAGTATGACTTTACACCTTACACAAATAATTATATGTAATTGTACAATCATTGTATATGTAATGAGATTAATTGTAACCAAATACTCATAAATGTGTTGTAGCGACAATTCTGGGGTGGGGAAGTATTCTCTTTCGGAAAACAAATTGACTTTACTCGTTCCTGAAGTGTCATTTTCGCACTTAAGGAAAAATGTAAGTACTTAAAGTTACTCGCTAGGGAAACAGTAAGTAAGAACTTTAGACAGACATTAAAACAAAATTCAAAAGATTCTATGAGTAGATGTTATGGCTTATCATACTGCAGATGAATGCAATTTACAGAATACCATGCTGCTAATAATTTCCCCTTCCCTCTTCTTAATTTTCAATATTTGATTAAACAAATCAACATTCCAAAGTAAGGGGTACTGTATGGCGCCCATGTAAATTTATGTTGTTCCTAGAGTAGTCATGACAAATAACACTTACTTCCAAGAAGAGCCATCACCCTTTCTCCTTTCCTGTGAACAGAAAGAAGCATTAACTACAGTAGTGACATTACTTATACACAAAAGAAGTAATTTTGCTGCACTTTCAATGACTTTAAAAATTTGATTGCATTTCATTTGAGCTCCTATTTAGATGCAGTGTGTGGTGCTAGGAATTAGTTACGTACAGTAATGCTTAACAGTAATAGCCTCAGTTTATGACTATTTGTCATGCCCATGACACCACATACTATAAATAATTTATTCAACAGGATTGGCAGAAACAAGCACAAAGTTTTAAGTTAGTGAAGCTGAAGAAAGAATGCCCAAAATGTAGCAAGTCGTTTTCACGTCAAAGAGGCTCGAAATATCATAAAAAATGCTGTGGTAAATTGAAGTGCGATGACTTTGAGCAGGAATTTGAACAAGAGGAGCACCTAAAATCCCACATTCCCAAGGTGCACCTACAAGAGTTTAAGTGTGACAAGTGTGGAAAGGTATTCCACAGTAAGCGGAATTTGAAGACATGATAAGATACACACCAAAGTAAAAGCAACTTGTATGGTTTGTGAATCACGAATCAGTAACAGCAACTTACAACGCCATACGAAGCTGAAACGTCAAAATTAATCTGACTTCATTAACGTTATTTATATTAAGAAGTAGACACACGCTATAAAACACTGTAATATTGCATCTTTTTATTCTCCCTTAAAATATTTGTTGAACGACCCTTTTATAAGACTTCAGAATAATACGCTGGTGAAGAACAGCTTCCTTCCCCTTATCATTGAGCTCCAACCAGTTTTTGAGGAAGCCATGCTTACTTCTCTTGTTAACTTTGCTTGTTTAGTCGCTAGGCCTTGGTGAGGTTACAGTATAGTGATGTTAGCTGCGCTGCTGCATGTGTTGTGATACTACCTATTTCATGACACACGATGGCGCTACTCTATTGTTACGTCATTCTTCGAATTTGAGATGGGGGCAGTATTACTACTTGGAACAATTCTATGTTGGATTTATATATTGTTGTTTGGACCCAATAAACGCGATGTTTCTGTATGTTGGAATATTTGAAATTACAAATTGGATTCGTTTCTCAATAGGGTCATTTCGCAGTAATTTTTTTCCTTACTAATTAATGCTGTAGTGAAATCAGATGTTAATGATATTCAGTCAGTACTGCAACAACTCCCCCATTATTTTACATGGAGTACATAGTAGCTACGTGACATAGTTATCAGCTAGCTATGATCATTATAGCTAGCTGATAACTATGTCACGTAGCTACGATATACTCCATGTAAAATAATAGAGGGGGTGATATACATGACATACTGTAAGGTAATGGTAGTATACATGTGTGATATGATGTGTACAGGTTATCATAGTTCATACAAGACAATATCAGTTTTATTGATATCTACCTGTTTATTACACTATTCGAATAAAATAGTAGTGCCATTTACTGTATCTGGATTAAATTTTTTTATTTCTTACTAAATTACCTGTCTGGAATTGCCAAAAATTGCTTGCCCTTAATTTTGAAGATTTACATTATTTTATTAATAATTTCTAGAAATCTATACTTGGTCAGGGTTTTGAAAATGATTAGTTCCCTCCCCCTTATGCATAGGTCAATGAAAACCTTGACCTCCTCAACCTAGAAGATTGTCTGGAATTGAAGCTTTTAGATTTCTTTTTGTCTAGGCTATGGGGTTTGTGTAGGGATTAGTCATGAGCTAATTGCATGTTGATTGTCTTAGAAACTGTAGATTGTCTCAAACTGAATGGGTCAAATTTTCCTGCAAAAAGATGATGATAAAGCACAGCATAATTATGCTTGTACTGATAGTAAAAATGCAAATTTCCTGCAGATACCAGCTGCATTTGAACAGTAAATAAATAATCAATGTTTTGCAAGATATCTCAAAAGCACAATCTCTAGCAGTTTGTTGCAGTTATATATAACTACTTTAATAGTGAACTGTTTTAAATCGCATTTTAAATTTAAATACTAGTACTGAAAGTATAATATAGGAACTAAGGTCTTTAGAACAGGGGACATTTGTGATGTTCAGAAGCTTTAATAGTCTCCAGGCCTGGAGCATTTGTGAATATTAGAACAAGAAAAAGACAAATTCCCACCTTAGCCAGCAGTACAGTTGACTAGGATTTCATTGCCATGATTTCATTTACCTCCATCATTTTGGCTTCACAGTCAATTTCTGCTAACTTTTCACTATACCAATCCAAACTTCATTGCAAGGTTCGAAAGTTCACTTCAAAATCTGCAAACGGGTAATTGTAAACTAAAGCTGTCACTGCTCGCTGTCAGGCCCGCAAGCTTGAGAAAGCCAATCAAATGCAATAATTTACAAGCCAACTTTGAAATTCAAAGTGAACTTTTGAGCTTCACAACAAATTTGCGAACTTTGAAAGTTCAGAATCGTACAGTAAAAAGTTAGCTCAAATGAGGTGCAATAGCCCTCAAAATGTTCTCAGACCCCAGCCAGACCATGCAACCTAACCTCCATTGTTTGCTGCAGTTTGAGCCAATGCTATCAATTATTCCAGCTGCTTCTAAACCAAGGATATCTGACTCTCCTTTGGGTGGTGGATATGAACCTTTCCTTTGTAGTATATCTGCTCTGTTTATTGCGAAGTAATGAATTCTAATTAATATTTGTTCTTCCCCAACGGTTGGTTTAGGTACTGTATAAACAACACTTAAACCTTCTGCTCCACCAGGCTTGTACACAACGGCTTGCATTTCTTCCATCCCAGATATTAAAATAGGAAAACACAATAATAACAGTATTAAAAGTACTAAATTCAGGATGAAAGAATACATGAAATATTTCTTCGTTGAAATGGTTGGAAGCATGACCACCACCACCAATGTATTGCGCTAGACTGTATGCATTTCCAATTGTCTCGTTGCTGGTCCATGAATTGCTGGCGCCGGTCGATAGCGCAAAGTATGTAATTCAATAATAGACGTTAGAGGTCCTTACGTCACGCCAGAGTTAAACAATGAATTGCAATGCAATGTGGGAAACATGTGGGAAGAATTTACCTTGTATTTATATGCATTGAAACGGCGTGACGTAAGCACTTCTGAGGTCTATTGAGTATGTAAATTTTAATACAAGTAAGTGAATTTTTCAGTCATTCTTTCATGTATTCAGTATTCACTGTTTTCAAGTAAATTTCACTGTTAATTATAAACCTTAGCCTGCTTTGTATTCTTTGTTAAAAAAGATTTCATGTAATTACATTTTAGCTCTTGATTGCAATTCAGATTTATATTTATAACATGAAATATCTATTCTATATTATTAGGGACGTTTCTCTATCTTTAAGTGTCCATGCTCGTAATGAACGGCAAGACGTCTACGTCAACCAAGGAGTAGTAAATTTGAAACAAAATTCGAGCCAACGTATTTCAGTTGCTGCAAGTCCACCATTTTTTTCAAACTCGAGCCTTCATGTACAAGCTTTCTATAAAAAAACTTTTTCATATAATTCGGTTTAATAATTATTAGTATGGTACATATTAGCTAGGGAAATTATTGCTTAAAAGTATTGCTTAAAAATGATCAAAGTAGCAGCTACATTACTGTATCAAAGTAGTGCAATATCGTTTTATTGAGGATAAAAGATATAAGGCGATACCTTGTACGTTGTTTACGCTCGCCAAGTAATACCATTCAAGAGTGACCCGAACGTTTGAGCTTCGGTACCTTAGTTCTTGCATATCAAGGACCTTTCAAAGTTTAGAAAAATCAGACAATTAGTTTAAACTTATACAAATATATGCATGATTTCCATTTTCGAGATATGTAATACAAAAAACAATTTTTTAAAATGCTTTTCTTTTTTATTGGTGTGCATAAACTGTCATGCAGTTCTTCGGCGTACTATATGCACTGGAAAAATTTCCTCGTTACAGCTTAAGAAAAAGTACAGGAAGAAAAAGTACAGGAAGAAAAGAGTACAATAGAGAATTATGAAGAAAAAGAAATGAAAAGATTTGTGATTGTTCTAATCATTTTGATTCCATCGCGATTCCATTTCACTTAAGCAGGTCTTATCAATTTGTTGATTCAATAGTTGATTAAGTGATTCACACCTGAACTGGGAATACCTCCGTACGAATATTTTTTTGACACTGATATTTGTCACAAAATCTTTAAAGTATTTCGAAAGATACTGTTCCTTGGATGGTGGTGTTCTTCACAACTTGAACCAATATTCAAAGGTGGACGAATCAACTATCATCTGGTAGAATCCCAGAGCGAAAATCTGTAATTGTTTCAGTAGAATCAGATGTCAAACGTATAACCCTAATATATTCAACAAGCGAAATTAAATTGATTTTTAACAATCAATAAGCCAAAAATACTGCTTTGCCGAAAGTAGCCAAAGGTAGTATTCGTAGCCTGCAGTGCAGTATATTACGTCGTTGTGATTTTACTAGCATATATAGTACTAGCCTTCTGCATGAATGTTTGATAGACTTGAATTGAAGGAAACCGTCGAGGAGCAAATGCCCCGTGAAATTTCGAAATTAATATGACTAAAAATATTAGAATATAATGATTAATTTCAAAATAACCTTTCTTTATTGTCTTGTTCGTTTCTCGGACCACCGTTAGGAACACGTCCAAAATAATTCCTTCTGTACTGTGGGTTATTTTCAACTTAACCAACGTAGAAACGTTTGCTACAAATGACGTTCACCGATCTACCCATCATTTGCTAAATATTTCACTGAATTTTTACTAAAGAAATTCTTAATTTAATTGGTTTCAGAACTGCAAGTAAATTTCTTTAGAACTGCAATTATAGTTTAGTCTAGGCAAGTTACATCATCAGACATACGTTCTCTATTTGGGCATATATAGTTAGTGCTGCAAGTAATACCAATGAGCCGTTTGTCTCATAATTTACATTCGCGGTAGTATGCAGATTAAAAATTATAAAATCCTATTTGTACAGCATAGTGATGACATACAAGTAAGTGTCGACATACTTTGTGTTAAAAACGGAGGCCAATTAATACCTATGGCTCGAGTATAACTAGTATACATAGTATTAATTACTTTAACGAATTTAAACTTTATAATTTCCGTCAAAACTTAGGTCTACCCGTTATAGAAGTACTTGGTGGTAAAGATTACTGCCCATTGTTACGTCGAATATTGGCTCATGTTGCTGCCTGGCCCCAGTACCGACTACTGATTCGAATTGAATAAGATTTTTCACTCCTCATCAGTGATAACATGATCAGCATAATTTGAAGCAAACTTCAGTGCAGCGTCAAGCAGTTCAATTTAAAAAGGTGATGAAATGATAAAATCAGTCTTTGTTATTTTAAAATGTGCTTTCCACTTATTTACGCTGGTGTCATCAGTTACTTTGCGGTCGATTTCATCATGTAGTTGTTTCCTCACTTTGCCAATTTCGTATTTGTAGCAGGTCGGGATTTAATTATGGGACAACAGGGTTGGATTATGATCTGCTGAGGTAATAATTAGCGCTCCAAGTTCAGCTGTTATACTGGTATTTATCCTATTCGCAAGTTTTAACTCTTTCGTAACAGGTTTAGCCTCAGTGTTTGTATGTTTCGTTGTAATTTTGCGTAGAAGATTTCTCGTAAGAAGCGGAGTTCATTTTGTTACAATTCGTGGTTTTATAACCTGGTACAAATAGTTTGTTTGAAGATTTGATGTTTCTCATGCCCGACGATATTTTCATTTGGAAAATGGGCAACTAACATAAAGTCGTTTCCGAGCGTTTTCACAACAGTTAAAATGAAAACGATATAAACTATAAAAATTCTGATCGCGTGAAGTTTTTAATTTTTGTCCTTAGTTTTCATTAAGTTGTGTAAACAAGTCGGCAGCTTTTTGAAATAATGTGGAATTAAAACGCTCGGAAACAACACCGTGTGCACGTAGCCAAACATTTTTGAATTTGATGATTGGTGTCATATTTGTCATTCGTTTCTGAAACAAGAACATCTCAGGAGATTAGGAGAGGTGCTTGATTTGACTTGAATTTAAATGTTTCTTTAGAGCTCGATATACTCTTATCAGCATCAGGATTCAAATAAAAATATGCTCTCTAAGGCATCCGCCTACAAAATTGTTAATTTGTTCGTTTCGCTCTGTCGTTATACAGTGTGTAAAAAATAAGTAGACAAATCTGAAATCGCTCTCTGTTTTTTTATTAAAATAAATTGTTTTGGAGCCGAAACCTAGAATAGACCGAAAAAAATGAGAAATTTCAATACCCGGAGAGTTGTGTCTCTTACGGCAAGTTAAATATGCCTTGCGCGCAATATGCCTTGCAGTAATTTTGACTTGGTAGGTAGAGCGTCGCGCGAACTTCCATATTCAAAATTAACTTCGTGCATGTTTAATTTATTTATTTACATAATTTGCGTATTTACATAATTTGCGCACAACTCCCAAGGGACATTTAATGGACCTTTAACCTTTTAGACGAAATTTTGAAAAAATCGAAATAGGAAAAAATATTACCGCAGCTTGAAAGCGCATCCTAACCTTAGTAAAATTGCCATGTTTGGTTGTAAAATGTTGCAAACTATAGAAAATATAGCTTTGCGAAGTTAGCAAATTTTCTGTTGTTTTGTATTATCCGTGAGAAATGAATACCCAAGGGTATCCACTGGGTATTATTTTCCACCCGTTTTTAATGTGTGCGACGTTTTTAATGGCTAAAACTCAATCAAATTTCTTGACATTTTGAAATTTTGAAAACACCTAACATATTTTCTACCTATTAACTCAAAATGACTTTTAGGCATTTAATTATTGCGCACAAGCCTTAGTTAATGTGTTTCAAAATAGGCACATCCCTGGGTTTGAAACATTTTAATTTCAGAATATTTTTATTTATTCTACACGGTAAGTACACAAGCAATATACATTAATAAAAAACTTCATACTTCAAGCCGCATCGCTAGGTTGAGAGCTATTTCAAATTTGTCTACTTTTTTTATACACCCTGTATAGTCTCATGGTAATGCGAGTGGTAAGGCATATTTATTTATTACCACATGAAAGTGCACCACTGCTCAAACAAATATCCTAATGTTATTGGTGGCGAAGTACCACAGAATATTTTATCCAGTCTATTGTGAGCACCAGCCAACGTGGGCGAACAAAATTGTCTAGTCTGTCCCGCGAGATTGATTGGCTATACGATAGGAAGAACATAACATAACGATTTGAAGATGTGGTATTATCTTCCTTGTTCTAACTTACTATACTGTATTTTATTGACATCTCTTAAAAACCTGGATTATTATAAAACTTTATAGGTATCTGAGTTTACACAGTTTTTTCCTATTTTCTAATTACCATATCTTAGCCATTCTATTTTTATAAGTCCATTTTGTTAAAATGATACCTGCCATTACAAAGAAACAAAAATTACGCTTTGCATGTCAAAACTTATTCGTATGCAATTTTTACTTCATTAAAATGTATTAGCCGTTCGCTGGACTAATAATTTTCTAAATCTTTGTAATTTGTAGCTCGTCCAATTCAGTAGAACCTGTTTATTCTCTAAGATATCGTACTTCGTACGTAGAATATATCATTTATAAAAGCTTTCGCTTCCACGACGTAGAATATATCATTTATAAAAGCTTTCGCTTCCACGGACATTTTTCACAAACACACGATGTTGCTTCTTTGATGTCAAAGGGACGTTTCCTATCTCCAGGACAATTTAGAATAACAGTTCTTTTTGCATAACTACCAGGTCGACATGTCTGACAGTCCAATTTGAAAACGCCATCTTGTATACGGAAGTTCGGCCCGGTTACACACTTGCCCATACACATGCCTGCAAGGTACAATATACATTGCAATTGCTTATCTCAAGAAGTCTATTAATGAATTTGACAGCATGTCTACCCGATCAGCACGTGATTTGTCCACTTGGACAATGACATTTGGTCAAAACTTGAATGGGAATTTTAATTGCATGATTACAGTTATGCCTGACTGGATAAATTTCAAAATTTTACTTTCTAAACATAACTTACCGATGTTTATTGGGCGTGGACTTGTACAGCCATCAATTCTAACTGGAACAAATTGTTTCATATGGGAACATCTTCCGACTAGGTAAGAAAGTATTAGTCACGATTAACGAGTTGAACTAGGATTAACTGTTTTATGTGTACATTTATTTGCATATGATTAAATGAAATCAAATCTGCTATCTATAAACGAAGACCTGTTAACAGGATAAACCTGGACAAAGTGCTTGAGCAACGGGTAAACAATCCCGAAACTTAACATTGTGAATATCACTTAAAACTATCATCTTAAATTTTAAATACTCTAAATATTCTTAACTGATATCATTGTATAGCCATTGATGCATTTATAAAAAGAGAACGGTGTTGCGAGTGTTGTACAGTAGTTTTAATTTGGCTATTTGTTTGTCTTTGTATTTGCCTTTTTTTCATTGGTGGTCCTAACGATAACATATGGTCTTAACATATATTTTTCGGAATACTACCAACCCTAGCTGCTGCATCATGTTGCGAAGGGAGATTCACATAGACAATAAAGGAATTAGAAAAATTTAATTAAGTATATTGTGACTGGCTAGGACTATATTTTATCCATTTCATAATACTCATTGGTTTTGTAAGCTTACAAATCGAGAATGCTGTAGTTTATTTTTAAGTATTCTCAATCGTTTCTCTAAAAATGTTCAAAACTGTCTTAAATGGGTTCTGTATACAGGGTGTATACATATCTATGGGCACATTGCAGAAGAGGCAAATACATCATTTTTACTATTACCCTGCGAATCAAACGAACAAGAAAGTTGGTAGGCATTTTGAAGAATCATTTTAAATTAATATTTAGGCGGCCGTGAAGTTAGATGCAAAAAATGCATATCAACAGTAGCCAGAACAACAACACATCGTTAGAATATCGCTGCTTAGTATAGTGCACATACCTAAACACATATTATCTACAAATGTAGTTAATTGATCTGTTGCATCTTCAAATCTCTTCACCATTAACAAGTCTGCACTAGATTGTACAAGAGGTAACAACTGTTGTTCGTCAGCTTCTCCTGCGCCAATCACAATCACTCTAACATTTCGATTATGTAAGGAAGACACAATTTCTTGCAATGGTTTGCTCAAAGTCCCCGCAGCTTGTGCACCGTCGGTTAATAGAAACATTATTTTTGGAACTAAATTATCTCGCATCCCATTCTTAGTTGTGAACATCTCTGATGCTGCCAATTCAATAGCTTTATCCAGGTGCGTTGTTCCTCCAACCATTGGTAGATCATCGACATGCATGTTGAATTCACTCAACTCTTTAAATCTAGAGAACGACTTATACAGGGCAGCGGATGTACTAAACAAGATGACACTAGCATGGCTTTTGTCTGGCGCTACTTGCATTTCTTTGGCAATATGTTTCACTAGTTTCTTCTCTTTATCATAGTTACAGTCGCGCATACTTGCGGAGGAATCAATCAGAAATCCGATGTCAAATTTACACCTTTTCTCTAAAAAAAAACAAGTCAATCAACCAATTACCACACTCAAATAATGATCTCCAAACTCATGTACGGTATGTATCGTAGAATATTTGCAGACTTCCTTGTAGAGGACCAAACAGTATTTTATTATTGGTGATGGTAATTGCCAGGTTACTGGTCTGATAACCTACGTGGAGAGTAGACGTTAATATCCGGACAAGATTGTTACCAAGATCTAATCGGCAACCTAAAACAGTATCCTAACCAACCTTGTACACAGGCTCTCTTCTCTACTGCACTCCCGCTTGAGGAAGAGACCCTGGTGGATGCTGGTCACGTGGCTCCCAGATTTTGGAGATAACAACTTACAGGGGGTGGGTAGAACAAAGCGTTTTCTTATATGGCTAAATATTCACGCCTATTGATGCAAAAGATAAGGATTTAAAGAATACGGTACATATATTGTTCAATATTTTCAATAGTAAATTTACTATTTCTTACTACATATTATTTTGGCGTAAGGAGCAATCGATCAGTTTACATGAGATTATGATGGCTGATAAGTACAAATATATATTATATATGATTATTAATAAATTTTGAGACTTTTATTGGTTAGCGTTATCTTATACAGTTTTTAAAATATTAGCATTTTAAATATCGCTTTGTTTGATATCCCTTATTGGTAAAAAATACAGCTCGCAGCTTGTTATAAGTAATTAGACCATTTTACGCAGTATTTCATGTTGAAGTCATGCCAAATGTAAAGTACAAGTATAGCGATGTCAAAAAAATTCAAATAGCACACATTACTAATCTATTGTTTATTGTTTGTTTTATTGCAAAATCCCTTATATTTTATAAACGCATGTTTTCTGTCATTTTGGTTACTCGATTAGCAAAACAAACTTAGCTCCCCCCCCACCCTTGTTAAATTTTTTTATTATTTCTTCAAATCTGGAAGCCATATGACCAGCATTCACCAGGGTCTGTTCCTTATGCGAGAGCGTAGAGAAGAGAGCCTTGGTACTAGTTTTAACACTGGCCAAGCTATGGCTATTTCATACATGTCGATTGTTATTAATAGCTGTTTTAAATTTCATAAATTTTATAGGTATTCAACATGACACAATAACCGACATCTTTGATAACTTCATGGGGATCGAGATGGATTTATTAACAAAGATAGTTCTTGTGAAATCCGAAAAGAAAACTGCTGCTATTTTTTTATTTATCCGACTTGTCACTACACAATTGCCTTTGCATAGTAGAGTTGGTGTGGCTAATCACGGTAATAATCTTGCCCCCCCCCCCTCACCTTGGCATTCTTTTCCATTTCCAGAATATCCTTCGCGGCAAACACACTTGTATTCTCCAGGAGCGGTGTCAAAGCATGTAGCAAATCTATGACAGTCATCTTTTGGCGAGCCGCATATCTTGGTTTCTAGTGGAAAAAATAATTCGCAAATAAATATGAATTAAAATATGACTTCAACTAAAACAATCAACGAAAAATCGATGAAAAAATATTATAACTTTATAACAAATCCGCACACGACAGACCTCCTGATTTTACATGAAAATTAACCCATTTCAAACCGTATATGACCTGAAATAGCTTACTTTTATTAGCCGTTCAACAACACGTAATCTGAAATATGGGTTAATATTCATGTAAACTAAGCGGATTTATTGATAACTAGAAGTTGTATTTATTACTTGTGTGAGCGAAGTGTTAAAATTTCTAAAATATTTCAGTGAATTTGCAGTGCATAATTCCACCCTAGAAACATTTAGTTATGGCACCAATATGCGTGGCGAAAATTTAATTTAAAGAAAACTTAATACCGTTTATGATCAAACCGCCTGTAATTATGAAAGATGTTTATGGTTTGCTAAACTCAATATTGTTACAATATATATGGAACATACCTGGACAGACTCTTGACATAATCTTTTTTATAGCAGAACTTAAATTTCTGTGATTATTCACTATGAACGCGTTTTCAGGAACTCGGACCATGTCATTAAGCTGCTCTTTTGCTTTATTGGTCTCAAGACCAACACCAATTGCAATGACATCTATGCCACGGCTAAAGAACGGTTTCACTGCATCTCCTACATATACGTAGCCATTTCGCTCCGGAGTTTGAGCACCGTTAGTAATGACTACAACCACTTTATGGACACTGTCATCAGACGTACGCAAACCTTCTTCAAATAGAGCAACTTGGCGATACGCGACTTCTAAGCCACGATGAGTTTTGGTAGTTCCGTCAGATAATGGTCCTGGCATTGCCCGTACTGCCTTAGCAAACCTCCCAGGAATTTTGCTGTCTTTCAATGTAATAATCTTTTGACCTTTATTACTAAATGTCACTATAGCGCCTTGCCCGATAATTTCCTTCTTTTCGTTTTTCACACCAATACGAAGACGTTTTGCCACACTTTGGATGAATGAACGAATCCTCTCATAATCATTTTCATTTATTTTGGCTGATCTATCCACCACGAAAATTGTGTCTGTTTTCTTATCGCAAGGCTCGATATCTAAAAAAACCCAGAAATTTGTTAAAAAATATAATTATAAGAAGCAATGAGCACCAGTGACCACAATTATTTTAACTGAAAATTTTGCTCGGTCCGGTTTATCAAAAATATATAGATATTTTTACATTTTATAACTTAATTGATGTAAGTTACTGACTATAATTAATCTATTGACCAAATTATTTTAATATTTTTGCTTTAAGACACTGAAAGCGGAACCGATATGAAATTTCTGAAACCACACAGCTCAAAATATTTTATATAAAAAAGTTGTCATAAATAGTACGAACCCATTACAGGTGTTTTAACATTCATGACATTTGATGGTGGACCATAACCAGATGCGTTTCTAGCCCGTACGACAACTTCATAAGTAGTGTCTTCATTTAAATCTGTAAAATCTATGTAAACTGGACCATCTGGGGTGGTGGGTGTGGCCGTAGTACATTGTTTGTCTCCATTGTTCACATCTTTGTAACAAACCGAATAGTCGATTATTTCTAATTCAATAATCTCTGCTGGAGGCATCCACGCTGCACTGATGGTTGAAGGACCTTCAGGAGTAACTTCAAAGAGGATTGGACCGAGAATTTCTGGACCTTTGTCAAAGAAGACATGATTAAAATATTAACAATTATAAGACTAACAATTATACAGTTGGCTGAAACGCTTTGAGACTGTCGACTAATATTTCGGTGTTTTTAAAAATGAAATAATTACCTTTGTGCTAAGGTACTGAGGGCTTAAAATAAGAAGGTCACATTTCTGTTCTAAATTTCAGACACAAACCTTCGCATTTCTTCCCATCTCCTGTGTAACCTTGAATACAAGCGCATGAGTATTGTCCAGGACCAGTATCTGCACAAACAGCATACATGTGGCAATCATCTTCGTCTGTGCCACATATGCTAATTGCTTTAAAAGAAAGAAAATTACTTATCCGTTCTCACGTGAAAAATACCTGATAGAAAACCCTATGGAAGTTGAAAGTTGAAAAATATTAGCTAATTAATGTAATTTTGATGGATTTTATAATTGCGTTAGAGATGTCCAACTTGAGGGCGCTTTTTGAGTTTTGTATATAAACCCTATATGCCATTTCAAATCGAGAGAAAAAGGCTGGGTTCTATTTGATAAAAAATCCAATAGGAAAACAAAGGTCAGTTGAGAAAATACAAAAAGCTAATGTGGATTGCTTTTTGTTCTGCAGAAACACATTTTGGTACTATACCTTCACATGTGTTTCCATCTCCACTATAACCCGCGTCACAAGCACATGAATACGTTCCAGGTCCTGTGTCTGTACACGTTGCAAATTCACTGCAGTTATCTCGTGGAGTTCCACATATTTTGATTTCTTACAACAGAAACGTTAAATTCAAAATTTTTAAATCTCTTAAGGAAAAAATATAATAATTACAGTATTCCCCAAGCCCTCTGGAAGAACACTCGAGTTAACGGATCGAGACATTGTCTACACGAAATTACGTTGTATTTCCAGGAATCAATTTTTTTATATTGCTAATATTGAGATGTAAATGAATTAAAACCAATGATATTTGGTATAAATTTACAGGTGACTATTGATTTTCCTGCATCGTAATTGGTCAAGCGATGTCTCTAAAGTGATGGTCACTGGCCAGTGACTACAGCTTTTTGCTTTTTTATACAGCAATAAATTTGAAGTGAATTTTTATAAACTTGTGTTTTTATTCGCCTGCGGCTCAGTGAATATAGGCTTGTAATCAGCCAGGTTTATAAAATGTTTAAACAAGCAAAGAATTGATCTATTCTTGCAAATGTTGGCTAAGAATCAACTAAGAAATATTGTATAAATTCATTTTCTAAAGTTGATCGATTTATTTGACAATTCATTTTATCAGTTCATTTGAAAACAATTCAAATTTTCCTGTTTTCTAGCTTATGTATGCCAGTTAGCTAATTACGTACATTTGACAAATCAGAACAAAAAAGATGTATACAGAAAGAACGTTGAGCACATTCTCAAGGATACTCATGAATTTTCCATCAAATGAATTGATCAGGTGAAAGAAATGAATCAAGTACAATATTTCATAAACACTTCCATTGCAACCACAGTAATGAGTAATAGTTAAACACGAATCGAATAGAAACCTTATATGTGAACTATCTTTGTAAATGACCCTTATTTAGTTGCACCGGCAGAGTATACAGCAAGTAACAGAGAGCTTAAGCAAAGGACATTTTTGTCAACATGGACGGCAGCAGGAAGTAAGTTGCGTCATTTAAAATGGTGAATGATGGCGTCAGCCGTTCTCGTTTGAAATCAACAACGGCAGTCAGTCAACTTTCACGTTCATGATTTCATTACAGGTACAGGTGTACGTGTCAGGCCCTCTGCCAGCACATGTTGCAAATTCACTACAATCATCGCGTGGAGTACCACATATTTTGATCACTTCAAAAGAAGATTGATGTGGCACACAGTTAACGAAATTGCCCCTTCAACATTTAGAACTACATTCAGAACTACTGCACTGTATATGTGTAGTAAGAAATGCGTTAAGTTAAGGGTGTAAGGTTTAGGTAAATGATACAGGAAGCTTAAAGGATCAAGAGGAAATAAGAAGTGGAGACGTAATTGTGTTTGCCGGTCGAGTTGTTAGGTTTCTTCGAAACAATTAATTGTTTTGTTTTGTTTCATGAAATGGATAAAATTTCGTCGTAGACGTAATAAATGGGAAAGCATTACTGACCTACTCGCCTCGGCTGCTCGTAAAGCACGCTCTCGTTCTTGCAACGTTATTCCGTAATGCTACGGAACTAATGATGATTTTGTAACAAAAACGAAACATAACTTATTCAATTATATTTTATGTTGAACTCATATTTTGGGTTTCGGTTTGTGCTTCTCTATAATTATGTTTTAATAAAGAAAATGAGCAACTCTAATTTTTGTTTTCTTACCTTCACAATTTTTTCCATCTCCAGTATATCCTTTGTTACATGTACATGTATAGGCATCAGGTCCCGTATCAGCGCATGTTGCAAATTCACTACAGTCATCTTCAGATGTTCCACATATATCTCTCGCTGCAGCAAAAATGTAACGTAAATTACTATAAAAAGTACACATTCTCGATGATTATTAATGTCGGTTGATCTTAAACAAAATTGATTTTACTTTCAAAATAGTTTGCAACTCCAAGCCCTATCCAAGCCCTCTTCTCTACGCTCCTCGCTTGAAAAAGAGACCTTGGAGAATGCTAATCACGTGGCGACCACATTTTGGGAGCCATAAATATGTGAGATGGCGAGTAGTATTTCCTAATGTATGCAATTGATGAAAAGTCTAACACGAGTTGCATTTATCCAAATAACGTACGAATCCTCCCCAGACTAGTAATCGATTTCCGAATGGCTATAAAATCTGGGAGCCGCGTGGCCACCATTCACTAGGGTCTCTTTCTTTAGCCAGGAGCAAAGAGAATAGAGCACAAAGTTGATGTTATGATAGCTGTGATAATGAAATGTATATTCATCCGGTGATGTGGTTGTTTACTCTGAAACGTATATTATAGTTCAATTTCGCAAATAACATTGGGATTGTGTTGTCGATCCTCACCTGGACAGAATTTCGCAATGATACTTTCAACTCTGTGAACTAGGTCACTAAAGTTAGCAGCAAGAATAGCGTTTTCTGGAACTTCTACCATATCTTTAACTTGGTTAATTGCATCTTGATTATCTAAGCCAACGCCAATTGCAAAAACATCCATATTTCGAGCAAAGAAAGGTTTCATAGCTTCTCCAACATAAACGTAACCTCTTCGAACTGATTCTACAGTCTGCTCTCCATCTGTAATAACCATTAACATTTTCTTAACATCTGAATCGTCTTCACGATATCCCGCTTCTTTGATGGCAATCTCTTCATCAGCAACTTTCAAACCACGATGCGTTTTTGTTCGACCTTGAGGTAGTGGACCAGGCATCCTGGCAACTACATCGTAGAATTTCTGTGCATCTTGGCTTTCCGCTAGTGTTATTCTTTTCTCTCCCTCTTCACTAAATGTAACTATAGCAGCCTGCCCGATGACATCACCCTCGTCATTTCTTTCGCCAACTTTCAATTCTTCGGCTACCTTTCGCACAAACTCACGCATCCTGTTGTAATCCTCTCTTCTTATGCTTCCTGATCTATCCAGTACAAAAATGAGGTCTGTTTTCGGCTTGCATTCTACTAAAGGAAAAAAATCAGAAAAAATACTTTTTGTGTACCGTTTAGTTCTAAAAACACTCTATATATGTCGCAACCTTTGGAATCAATATATTCTTTGATTATTGCAAATTTATCTCACCTGGCTTATCGTTGTCTTTAATGACCACAGTTGCAGGTTCACCAACTGTTATCACAGGTGAATTAGATGACAGAGTGACAGTGAATTCTTCTTCGGATTCAACGTCATCATCGTCAATTATGTTTATTGGAACTGATTTAGGACCAGTCTCGCCTGGTTCAAATGTGATATCTACTGTTTTGGGAGAAAAGTCTTCTTCTCCTGCTGTGTTAGGATTTGCTGTGACCCTGTTACATAAAAATCAAAAATTAATCGTAAACGATAATTCATAATCTAGACACTTTTATAAAGTTTGTACAGGAAGGTTTGCAACACCACAATATAAGTCGATGATTAAATGAAGGTATATTCAATTACGACTTTACAGATTTGACAAGATGGATTACTGCATGACGAAGAAGTCAGTTATAAAGCTATTGGTAGCCCTCACTTACGTTATGATTGTTGGTTCGGTAATATCCCCTCCACTGATAACAATTTCAGGTAAATCTGGTTTATCCTCTGTACCACTGTAAACTTTCTTTGTAAACTCTACGGTGACGTCTTTACAAAAAGACAAACAACATTTACACGAGTGTTATCTGTTAATCGCTGTTAACTCGACAGTCCCTTATAAGACCAGAACTTATTGTCGCTCAAGAATGATTAATGTCTCTTAACTGCATTTGAAATCTCGAGTAGCACTAAATTCCAGAACACGACCGATATTTGTCTTACAGAACTACGATCATCACAGGAAATAAACGATAGGTATAACGGTGCACAGAAATATAGAGAAATACCAGACTGCGTTTAAAAGCAGAAAAGTACGAGGTAGTTGCCGTAGATTGTACGGACGAGCGAGTTTAGAGAGGGAGGGAAAAAGTATTTAGGTATTTGGGTATTAGTTCTTAGGAATAGTAGAATCATAACAGTATTCTTTTGGAAATGCTGTCATTTGATTGGCTACTCTACTCGTTATGTATTCCTCGACAGATAGCGGATAGCAAAACTGTAATCTTTCTGGTGTATTTTTTAATTCAAAGATAATTTGTAGTATTTTTAAAAATATTATTTACTATTATTTCTTAACTTTCATTTTACTAAACAATTACATTACTCTCTCTCAATTTCTATGCGGCGATAGATAATACGGGTTTCGCACCGAATAGAAATCTTAGGCTGGCAATCTATCTTGTTAATTGCTATTTGAAATTTGTATTTAGTTTAGGAATAAAGATCTCTCTTTGTATACTTTTTGGTACTAAGTGAGAATACCTTGAGAATACATTCTTCAAATATTGCACATTCATCTCACCTGGCTTATCATTATCTTGAATGACCACAGTTGCAGGTTCACCAACTGAGACCCAGGGTGAATTAGATGACATAGTGACAGTGAATTCTTCTTCGGACTCAACGGCATCGTCGTCAATTATGTTTATTGGAACTGATTTAGGACCAGTCTCGCCTGGTTCAAATGTGATATCTACTGTTTTGGGAGAAAAGTCTTCTTCTCCTGCTGTGTTAGGATTTGCTGTGACCCTGTGACATACAAATCAAAATTACTTATGAGTGATAAGTGAAAATCTAAGATCATTAACACCACGTTTATGCCAGTAGATTTTTGACAGCACAATATTGGTTTTCATTAGAATTGAGATAAATTTAGGCCTGACTTCAAAGATTTTCAGGCAAATTTCCCAAAAAAACAAATGGTCAAATACAGAATTAGAGTGAACAAACAATAGGTAAGGATTCCATCATGAGACATTAATATTCAGTTTCCTGTAAAATAAAGACTGGGCGAATAGAAGATGAGTGCAGACAGTTGCTAGACGAGATGCTTTTCACTCATTTTTTTCAAATATAAACAAATCCGAAACTGTCATTGATAATTTTATTTTTCTGTATTAAACCTGCAGTATAATGACTTCGATCATAATTCATTGGTGGTAATTCAGATCAACACTTATCCTTATTTCACCCTTCCTCATCTGCTTGGTGTTGATCATGAAATTGTAGAACAGGATAAAATTTTTGTAAATGTACCCGGCTGTTCAGTGGGCCAATACATGATTTCTTAGTGTTTTGATAATTATTCCATACTAGAAAGTGTTGATTTAAATATTGGTACATCACGTAGCTACAGTGTCCCTAACAAGCCGTTTTTGCTTGTACTGTACAAGGAGAGAACCCAACACTTAAATCAACAGTCCAATGTTCCGCTGAAGTACTGATTGGCGACAGAAGTTGTGGGTTCGGATCAAGAAATATGTTTTTACTGGTGTAAATGGTAACTTTCTTAAGTCCATTATATCTCACAATGTATAATTATATTGACGGTGGCCACTTACGTTATGATTGTTGGTTCGGTAATATCACCACCACTAATAACAATTTCAGGTAAATCTGGTTTATCCTCTGTGCCACTGTAAACTTTCTTTGTAAACTGTACAGTGACGCCTTGGTAAAAATAAAACGATTAGCAGTTAAAGGAATCACTGCTATTATACACGAACAACTACGTTTCATACACATGAACAGAACACGTTCTAGCTAAGACTCACAAACAATGCATACATAGTACAGCATGTTTTTTCCACTACATTTTGTAGCAACAGCCGTGTGACCAAAGGAATGATGGAAAGGTTGTTAAAGCTACCTCTTTGCACGAGTTTAAACAAAAGCTTCGTGATTTTGACATGTATTTTCCGTGTTGGTCAGTTTATGTTCAGAATTTTTGCTAATACCAGAAACATCTACGAAATGAGCAGTTATCAGGAAATTACTGAGATTAACTTAACAGGTCATGCTTGTTCGAATTAAAATTTCGATATCCCAGTCAATAATCAATTAAAACCTTAGGTTAATATAACAAAATTTAAGTTATCTCTTCGTGAATAATATGCAATTTCATTGGTTGAAATAACTGCCAAAGTTTTACTGCAATATGAAATTAAGGACAATTATCACTAAAATAATCAAAACAAAAATGTCTCCATTTCCCATCTCCTGTATATCCTTTGTAACAGGTACAGTCATACGTTCCAGGGCCAGTGTCGGTACACGTGGCAAATTCGCTACAATCATCGCGTGGAGTTCCACATACTACGATAGCTTAAAGAGTAGATTTATGTGGCAACAATAAATTACTTTTCGTTAACACACTTCAGTATAATTATTCTATGGAATTAAAATGATCTTATCAAACCTTCACAAGTTTTCCCGTCTCCAGTATATCCTTCATTACAGGTACAGGTGTATGTCCCGGGTCCTGTGTCAGCACATGTTGCAAATTCACTGCAGTCATCTCGCGGAGTTCCACATATTACGATAGCTTTAAGAAAACATTTACGTGGTTAACACTTAACTAAATTTGCCATTTAAGCAACTGCGAATTCAGAGTCAGGCATTGTTTGACTTCACGATGCCGCGATTAATTTCGACACAAAGTTTCCAATCTTCCCCTGAACTTACAAAATATTTGATGCTCTAATAAACGTATTCTGGTACAAAGCAATATTGACGAAAAACGTCTTTCTACGCCTATAAAATTACTTTTTGTTTTGGAACAAAATATTTTCGTGAAAACGGGAATATTTCCGTTTCGTCATGCTTTCTTTTCACGCACTGTATGTCCAAATGCAATTTTAGAAAGAAAATAGAGAAAATTTAGACTCCTGGATTAATAACGCCAATGTCGTCGTCGAATTTTTAAAGTTTTCATTTACGGACAATAGGGGACACTGCCACCTTCAGTCTTTAACATTGTTACTCTTACCCATAGCTATATATTACAATTTTTGCTATATCTGAGTGAGTTGATACTATAATGCCGGTCTAAAGTTTTTCTGGTCAAAATAACATTAGCGCAATATGACGTGCGCAAACAGTGAAACATACCGTGTGCGATTTCCCAATGCGGCGCGATTTTTCACTTTTGAAAGCAAATAAACCAACGGGAAGGCATTTTAAAAGATATATACAGCAAATAGCGTGAATTTCCCGAGTAAAGTATTAAAGTTAAAACGAAGGCGAAAACGAAAATACGCATGGTGTATGGAACTCCGTCCCAGCTCTGTGGGTTTTCATGTTAATTTCATTGTGCACAGACACAAACTTTGATTCACAAATATTAAAATCATGATCTCATCAAACCTTCACATGTTTTTCCATCTCCAGTATATCCTTCATTACAGGTACACATGTATGTTCCAGGTCCTGTGTCAGTACATGTTGCAAATTCGCTACAGTCATCGCGTGGAGTTCCACATACTACGATTGCTTAAAGAGTAGATATATGTGGAAACAATAAACTACTTTTCGTTAACACACTTCAGTGTAATTATTCTATGCAATTAAAATGATCTTATCAAACCTTCACAAGTTTTTCCATCTCCAGCATATCCTTCATTACAGGTACAGGTGTATGTCCCAGGTCCTGTGTTAGCACATGTTGCAAATTCACTGCAGTCATCTCGTGGAGTTGCACATATTACGACAGCTTTAAGAAAACATTTACGTGCTTATGAGTTAATCAATTTGCCATTTAAACAACTTCGAATTCAGAGTCAGACATCATTTGACTTCACGATGTAGCGATTAATTTCGACACAACGTTTCAAATTTTCCTCTGAACTTATAAAACATTTGATGCTCTAATAAATGTATTCTGGTACAAAGAAATATTCACGAAACACGTGTTTCTACGCCTGTAAAATTTGTTTTGTTTTGAAACAAAATATTTTTACGAAAACGGAAACATTTCCGTTTCGTCATGCTTTTTTTTCACGTACTGTATGTCCGAATCCAATTTTAGAAAGAAAATAGAGAAAATTTAGATTCCTGGATTAATGACGCCAATGATGTCATCCAAATTTTAAAGTTTTCATTGACGGACAATAGGGGGCACTGCCACCTTCAGCTTTCGTATTTGTTACTGTCACTCCTGCCTCGTACCCAGGCGTTTATTATCAGGCTTATATAAAGTAGCGCATGAAGTATGTATATATCGCGGACGCCGGGTTCGAGGCAGACTGTTACTCATAGTTATATTAAAATTTTTGCTATATCTGAGTGAGTTGATGCTATAATGCCGGTCTAAAGTTTTTGTGGTCAAAATAACATTAGCGCAACATGACGTGCGCAAACAGTGAAAGCCCAGGCACACCCGATGCGATTTCCCAATGTGGCGCGATTTTTCACATTCAAAAGCAAATAAAACCAACAGGAAGTGATTTTCGAAGATATTTAAAGCAAATAGCGTGAATTACTCGAGTAAAGTATTAAAGTTAAACGACGGTGAAAACGAAAATACGCATGGTATTTAAAACTCCGTCCTAGCTCTGTGGGTTTTCAAGTTAACTTGTGTCATTGTGCACAGACACACACATTGATTCATAAACATTATGAGCACAAAAACTTTGATCGAGTAAACCGGACTATAATAGACACATTACACGTTTGATTTACCGGTAGGAGAATTACAGTAAGGACTGCATACATTATTTTGCATTGTTTCCCGGGGTATGGCTCATCTTTAAGGATGTTTTTATTCGGGTAAATTCTGGCGGAGAGATTTTACATTTACAGCCGCGGAATTGAATTCCAACGTTTCACACGGAATTCAAGAATACGCCAGCAGAATAAATCAATTCGTAAAGTGTCCTAAAAACGTTTTGGCAATCCAATCATGATCTTATCAAACCTTCACAAGTTTTTCCGTCTCCAGTATATCCTTCATTACAGGTACAGCTGTATGTCCCAGGTCCTGTGTCAGCGCATGTTGCAAATTCACTGCAGTCATCGTTCGGAGTTCCGCATATTGAGATCGCTTAAGAAAACATTTATGCGGTGAACAGTTAATTATTTTTATCGTTTAAACAATTCAGAATTGGCAAATTAAGAAAGTGTCTAATAAAACCTTCTGCACTAAAAATAATCTTATGAAACCTTCACAAGTTTTTCCATCTCCAGTATATCCTTCATTACAGGTACAGGTGTATGTCCCAGGTCCTGTGTCAGTACATGTTGCAAACTCACTGCAATCGTCACGTGGAGTTCCACATATCTTTATTTCTTCGTTCAGAAAGAACAACAAAACAAGTTATTTGGCATTTTCGGTCAACGATCCATAAGAAGAATTATATCTACGTTAGCAAGTCATAATCACATCATCAAACGAAATTCTCAATCAGAACTACTGCACTGTTCATGTGTAGCAAGAGATGCGCTGAATTATGGATGTACGTTTTGGGTCAATGATGCATAAAGCTTCAAAGATCAATAGGACATAAACAGGGGAAAGATTATTGTGTTTGTTAGTCGAATTTTTAGGTATGTAACTGACATTTTGGTTTTCGGTTTGTGCATCTCTATAATTATGTTGTAATAAAGAAAATGAGTAACTCTAATTTTTGTTTTCTTACCTTCACAATTTTTTCCATCTCCAGTATATCCTTCGTTGCATGTACATGTATAGGCATCAGGTCCCGTATCAGCGCATGTTGCAAATTCACTACAGTCATCTTCAGATGTTCCACATATATCTCTCGCTGGAACAAAAATAACGTAAATTACTATAACTAGGGATCCAAGGATAGTGCAAAGTTTCAGAAGTCAGACAAATGTATAAAAAACTGACACAAATAGAAACAATGAATACAATACATACAGAACAATAAATCTGAAAACTGTGGTCTGCAATTAGAAGGTATATTTTTGAAAATTTCAAAGCGTTCAAGTCAAGCCTTTTGAATATGTAAACATACAATTTCATCGCGTTGTAGAGGTTGAGAGCGTTAACTGGACTCTCATTAAGAGAAATTATAAAGCCACCTCAATTAAATGAATCTATGACATCGAAATTTTTAAGGATTATCGCTCAATGTTCGCATAAACTTGAAAATTTTCAAAATTTTCGCCTTTGGCTTGCGCAGTTTTACAACGAAATATAGTACTTCCGGTTAATTTTGTTTACGTCAAATAAATACTTCGCTCGCTAAACTTTACTTATCACTACGTCGAAGAATTCGTTATATCTTGTCTATTTTCTTGTATTTTGATTGAAGCAAAAATATTAAGAAAACAACACCGCTTCATATGGTGATATTTTGAGGAATATACGATAAAGGAATAGCCGAATACATGATAAAATTTTTAAATATACAGATGTATGTGTACGTTCCCACTAACGATGAGCAGTCTTTATTATTTTCGCATGAAGCCTTGCCAAAATGTAGAGAAAACTACGGCGATTCATTTAGAGTAGTTTACGGAATATACGACGGAACAGAGCAAAAATTTTAGTCGTATCTACTATATATGTTTATACTATGAAAATAACTCATCAGTTCACTCATCATTTAATTTGATGCTTTCCAAGGTAAAAATCCCTTTTTACGCGTTGTAAACGAACAACTAATAGTCTAGACTGAAATTCTTTCAATGCCGGTTAAAATAGTGTTCTTATTGTCATAGAAATACACTCATGTTTGCGACCAACTTTAAGAGACCTACATGTAAAGACTATAAGCGCTGCGCATTATACACGTGCTTAGTCGAATAATTGAGACCCGGGGGTGTGTCAGTGCATGTTGCAAATTCACTACAGTCATCGTTCGGAGTTCCGCATATTGAAATCGCTTAAGAAAACATTTATGTGGTAAACAGTTAATTATTTTTGTTGTTTAAACTATTTAGAATTGGCAAATTAAGAAAGTGTCTACTAAAACCTTATGCACTAAAAATAATCTTATGAAACCTTCACAAGTTTTTCCATCTCCAGTATATCCTTCATTACAGGTACAGGTGTATGTCTCAGGTCCTGTATCAGTACATGTTGCAAACTCACTGCAATCGTCACGTGGAGTTCCACATATCTTTATTTCTTCGTTAAGAAAGAACAAAAAAAAAAACAAGTTATTTGGCTTTTCGGTCAATTATCAAGAAGAAGAATTATACATATCTACGTTAGCAAGTCATAATCACATCATCAAACGAAATTCCCAATCAGAACTACTGTACTGTTCATGTGTAGCAAGAGATGCGCCCAATTATAGGTGTAAGTCTTGGGTCAGTGGCACATAAAGCTTTAAAAATCAAGAGGAAATAAACAAAGGAGAGATTATTGTGTTTGTTAGCCGAGTTGTTAGGTATGTTACTGACATTTCGGTTTTCGGTTTGTGCATCTCTATAACGATGTTGTAATAAAGAAAATGAGTAACTCTAGTTTTTGTTTTCTTACCTTCACAATTTTTTCCATCTCCAGTATATCCTTCGTTGCATGTACATGTATAGGCATCAGGTCCCGTATCAGCGCATGTTGCAAATTCACTACAGTCATCTTCAGATGTTCCACATATATCTCTCGCTAGAACAAAAATAACGTAAATTACTATAAAAAGTATTCATTCTCGATAATTAACAATGTCGGTTGATCTTAAACACAAACTTGATTTTAGTTTTAAATCAGTTTGTAAATTTCATTGCAAGTCGCATCCACGCCCTCTTTTCTACGCTCCTCGCTCGAAGAAGAGACCCTGGTGAATGTTAATCACGTGGCGACCACATTTTGGGAGCCATTAATATGTGAGATGGCGAGTAGTATTTCCTAATGTATGCAATTGATGAAAAGTCTAACATGAGTTGCATTTATCCAAATAACGTACAAATCCTCCCCAGACTAGTAATCGATTTCCGAATGGCTATCAAAATCTAGGAGCCGCGTGGCCACCATTCACTAGGGTCTTTTTCTTTAGCCAGGAGCAAAGAGAATAGAGCACAAGGTTGATGTTATGATAGCTGTAACAATGAAATGTATATTCATTCGGCGCATGCTTGATTGCTCTGAAACATACATTGAACTTCAATTTCGGAAATACCATTGGGTTTGTGTTGTCGATCCTCACCTGGACAGAATTTCGCAATGATACTTTCAACTCTGTGAACTAGGTCACTAAAGTTAGCAGCAAGAATAGCGTTTTCTGGAACTTCTACCATATCTTTAACTTGGTTAATTGCATCTTGATTATCTAAACCAACGCCAATTGCAAAAACATCCATATTTCGAGCAAAGAAAGGTTTCATAGCTTCTCCAACATAAACGTAACCTCTTCGAACTGATTCGACAGTCTGCTCTCCATCTGTAATAACCATGAACATTTTCTTAACCTCTGGATCGTCTTCACGATATCCCGCTTCCTTGATGGCAATCTCTTCATCAGCAACTTTCAAACCACGATGCGTTTTTGTTCGACCTTGAGGTAGTGGACCAGGCATCCTAGCAACTACATCGTAGAATTTCTGTGCATCTTGGCTTTCCGCTAGTGTTATTCTTTTCTCTCCCTCCTCACTAAATGTAACTATGGCAGCCTGCCCGATGACATCACCCTCGTCATTTCTTTCGCCAACTTTCAATTCTTCGGCTATCTTTCGCACAAACTCACGCATCCTGTTGTAATCTTCTCTTCTTATGCTTCCTGATCTATCCAGTACAAAAATGAGGTCTGTTTTCGGCTTGCATTCTACTAAAGGAAAAAAATCAGAAAAAATACTTTTTGTGTACCGTTTAGTTCTAAAAACACTCTATATATGTCGCAACCTTTGGAATCAATATATTCTTTGATTATTGCAAATTTATCTCACCTGGCTTATCGTTGTCTTTAATGACCACAGTTGCAGGTTCACCAACTGTTATCACAGGTGAATTAGATGACAGAGTGACAGTAAATTCTTCTTCGGACTCAACGGCATCGTCGTCAATTATGTTAATTGGAACTGATTTAGGACCAGTCTCGCCTGGTTCAAATGTGATATCTACTGTTTTGGGAGAAAAGTCTTCTTCTCCTGCTGTGTTAGGATTTGCTGTGACCCTGTTACATAAAAATCAAAAATTAATCGTAAACGATAATTCATAATCTAGACACTTTTATAAAGTTTGTACAGGAAGGTTTGCAACACCACAATATAAGTCGATGATTAAATGAAGGTATATTCAATTACGACTTTACAGATTTGACAAGATGGATTACTGCATGACGAAGAAGTCAGTTATAAAGCTATTGGTAGCCCTCACTTACGTTATGATTGTTGGTTCGGTAATATCCCCTCCACTGATAACAATTTCAGGTAAATCTGGTTTATCCTCTGTACCACTGTAAACTTTCTTTGTAAACTCTACGGTGACGTCTTTACAAAAAGACAAACAACATTTACACGAGTGTTATCTGTTAATCGCTGTTAACTCGACAGTCCCTTATAAGACCAGAACTTATTGTCGCTCAAGAATGATTAATGTCTCTTAACTGCATTTGAAATCTCGAGTAGCACTAAATTCCAGAACACGACCGATATTTGTCTTACAGAACTACGATCATCACAGGAAATAAACGATAGGTATAACGGTGCACAGAAATATAGAGAAATACAAGACTGCGTTTAAAAGCAGAAAAGTACGAGGTAGTTGCACTAGATTGTACGGACGAGCGAGTTTAGAGAGGGAGGGAAAAAGTATTTAGGTATTTGGGTATTAGTACTTAGGAATAGTAGAATCATAACAGTATTCTTTTGGAAATGCTGTCATTTGATTGGCTACTCTACTCGTTATGTATTCCTCGACAGATAGCGGATAGCAAAACTGTAATCTTTCTGGTGTATTTTTTAATTCAAAGATAATTTGTAGTATTTTTAAAAATATTATTTACTATTATTTCTTAACTTTCATTTTACTAAACAATTACATTACTCTCTCTCAATTTCTATGCGGCGATAGATAATACGGGTTTCGCACCGAATAGAAATCTTAGGCTGGCAATCTATCTTGTTAATTGCTATTTGAAATTTGTATTTAGTTTAGGAATAAAGATCTCTCTTTGTATACTTTTTGGTACTAAGTGAGAATACCTTGAGAATACATTCTTCAAATATTGCACATTCATCTCACCTGGCTTATCATTATCTTGAATGACCACAGTTGCAGGTTCACCAACTGAGACCCAGGGTGAATTAGATGACATAGTGACAGTGAATTCTTCTTCGGACTCAACGGCATCGTCGTCAATTATGTTTATTGGAACTGATTTAGGACCAGTCTCGCCTGGTTCAAATGTGATATCTACTGTTTTGGGAGAAAAGTCTTCTTCTCCTGCTGTGTTAGGATTTGCTGTGACCCTGTGACATACAAATCAAAATTACTTATGAGTGATAAGTGAAAATCTAAGATCATTAACACCACGTTTATGCCAGTAGATTTTTGACAGCACAATATTGGTTTTCATTAGAATTGAGATAAATTTAGGCCTGACTTCAAAGATTTTCAGGCAAATTTCCCAAAAAAACAAATGGTCAAATACAGAATTAGAGTGAACAAACAATAGGTAAGGATTCCATCATGAGACATTAATATTCAGTTTCCTGTAAAATAAAGACTGGGCGAATAGAAGATGAGTGCAGACAGTTGCTAGACGAGATGCTTTTCACCCATTTTTTTTCAAATATAAACAAAGCCGAAACTGTCATTGATAATTTTATTTTTCTGTATTAAACCTGCAGTATAATGACTTCGATCATAATTCATTGGTGGTAATTCAGATCAACACTTATCCTTATTTCACCCTTCCTCATCTGCTTGGTGTTGATCATGAAATTGTAGAACAGGATAAAATTTTTGTAAATGTACCCGGCTGTTCAGTGGGCCAATACATGATTTCTTAGTGTTTTGATAATTATTCCATACTAGAAAGTGTTGATTTAAATATTGGTACATCACGTAGCTACAGTGTCCCTAACAAGCCGTTTTTGCTTGTACTGTACAAGGAGAGAACCCAACACTTAAATCAACAGTCCAATGTTCCGCTGAAGTACTGATTGGCGACAGAAGTTGTGGGTTCGGATCAAGAAATATGTTTTTACTGGTGTAAATGTTAACTTTCTTAAGTCCATTATATCTCACAATGTATAATTATATTGACGGTGGCCACTTACGTTATGATTGTTGGTTCGGTAATATCACCACCACTAATAACAATTTCAGGTAAATCTGGTTTATCCTCTGTGCCACTGTAAACTTTCTTTGTAAACTGTACAGTAACGCCTTGGTAAAAATAAAACGATTAGCAGTTAAAGGAATCACTGCTATTATACACGAACAACTACGTTTCATACACATGAACAGAACACGTTCTAGCTAAGACTCACAAACAATGCATACATAGTACAGCATGTTTTTTCCACTACATTTTGTAGCAACAGCCGTGTGACCAAAGGAATGATGGAAAGGTTGTTAAAGCTACCTCTTTGCACGAGTTTAAACAAAAGCTTCGTGATTTTGACATGTATTTTCCGTGTTGGTCAGTTTATGTTCAGAATTTTTGCTAATACCAGAAACATCTACGAAATGAGCAGTTATCAGGAAATTACTGAGATTAACTTAACAGGTCATGCTTGTTCGAATTAAAATTTCGATATCCCAGTCAATAATCAATTAAAACCTTAGGTTAATATAACAAAATTTAAGTTATCTCTTCGTGAATAATATGCAATTTCATTGGTTGAAATAACTGCCAAAGTTTTACTGCAATATGAAATTAAGGACAATTATCACTAAAATAATCAAAACAAAAATGTCTCCATTTCCCATCTCCTGTATATCCTTTGTAACAGGTACAGTCATACGTTCCAGGGCCAGTGTCGGTACACGTGGCAAATTCGCTACAATCATCGCGTGGAGTTCCACATACTACGATAGCTTAAAGAGTAGATTTATGTGGCAACAATAAATTACTTTTCGTTAACACACTTCAGTATAATTATTCTATGGAATTAAAATGATCTTATCAAACCTTCACAAGTTTTCCCGTCTCCAGTATATCCTTCATTACAGGTACAGGCGTATGTCCCGGGTCCTGTGTCAGCACATGTTGCAAATTCACTGCAGTCATCTCGCGGAGTTCCACATATTACGATAGCTTTGAGAAAACATTTACGTGGTTAACACTTAACTAAATTTGCCATTTAAGCAACTGCGAATTCAGAGTCAGGCATTGTTTGACTTCACGATGCCGCGATTAATTTCGACACAAAGTTTCCAATCTTCCCCTGAACTTACAAAATATTTGATGCTCTAATAAACGTATTCTGGTACAAAGCAATATTGACGAAAAACGTCTTTCTACGCCTATAAAATTACTTTTTGTTTTGGAACAAAATATTTTCGTGAAAACGGGAATATTTCCGTTTCGTCATGCTTTCTTTTCACGCACTGTATGTCCAAATGCAATTTTAGAAAGAAAATAGAGAAAATTTAGACTCCTGGATTAATAACGCCAATGTCGTCGTCGAATTTTTAAAGTTTTCATTTACGGACAATAGGGGACACTGCCACCTTCAGTCTTTAACATTGTTACTCTTACCCATAGCTATATATTACAATTTTTGCTATATCTGAGTGAGTTGATACTATAATGCCGGTCTAAAGTTTTTCTGGTCAAAATAACATTAGCGCAATATGACGTGCGCAAACAGTGAAGGCCGGGGCATACCGTGTGCGATTTCCCAATGCGGCGCGATTTTTCACTTTCGAAAGCAAATAAACCAACGGGAAGGCATTTTAAAAGATATATACAGCAAATAGCGTGAATTTCCCGAGTAAAGTATTAAAGTTAAAACGAAGGCGAAAACGAAAATACGCATGGTGTATGGAACTCCGTCCCAGCTCTGTGGGTTTTCATGTTAATTTCATTGTGCACAGACACAAACTTTGATTCACAAATATTAAAATCATGATCTCATCAAACCTTCACATGTTTTTCCATCTCCAGTATATCCTTCATTACAGGTACACATGTATGTTCCAGGTCCTGTGTCAGTACATGTTGCAAATTCGCTACAGTCATCGCGTGGAGTTCCACATACTACGATTGCTTAAAGAGTAGATATATGTGGAAACAATAAACTACTTTTCGTTAACACACTTCAGTGTAATTATTCTATGCAATTAAAATGATCTTATCAAACCTTCACAAGTTTTTCCATCTCCAGCATATCCTTCATTACAGGTACAGGTGTATGTCCCAGGTCCTGTGTTAGCACATGTTGCAAATTCACTGCAGTCATCTCGTGGAGTTGCACATATTACGACAGCTTTAAGAAAACATTTACGTGCTTATGAGTTAATCAATTTGCCATTTAAACAACTTCGAATTCAGAGTCAGACATCATTTGACTTCACGATGTAGCGATTAATTTCGACACAACGTTTCAAATTTTCCTCTGAACTTATAAAACATTTGATGCTCTAATAAATGTATTCTGGTACAAAGAAATATTCACGAAACACGTGTTTCTACGCCTGTAAAATTTGTTTTGTTTTGAAACAAAATATTTTTACGAAAACGGAAACATTTCCGTTTCGTCATGCTTTTTTTTCACGTACTGTATGTCCGAATCCAATTTTAGAAAGAAAATAGAGAAAATTTAGATTCCTGGATTAATGACGCCAATGATGTCATCCAAATTTTAAAGTTTTCATTGACGGACAATAGGGGGCACTGCCACCTTCAGCTTTCGTATTTGTTACTGTCACTCCTGCCTCGTACCCAGGCGTTTATTATCAGGCTTATATAAAATAGCGCATGAAGTATGTATATATCGCGGACGCCGGGTTCGAGGCAGACTGTTACTCATAGTTATATTAAAATTTTTGCTATATCTGAGTGAGTTGATGCTATAATGCCGGTCTAAAGTTTTTGTGGTCAAAATAACATTAGCGCAACATGACGTGCGCAAACAGTGAAAGCCCAGGCACACCCGATGCGATTTCCCAATGTGGCGCGATTTTTCACATTCAAAAGCAAATAAAACCAACAGGAAGTGATTTTCGAAGATATTTAAAGCAAATAGCGTGAATTACTCGAGTAAAGTATTAAAGTTAAACGACGGTGAAAACGAAATACGCATGGTATTTAAAACTCCGTCCTAGCTCTGTGGGTTTTCAAGTTAACTTGTGTCATTGTGCACAGACACACACATTGATTCATAAACATTATGAGCACAAAAACTTTGATCGAGTAAACCGGACTATAATAGACACATTACACGTTTGATTTACCGGTAGGAGAATTACAGTAAGGACTGCATACATTATTTTGCATTGTTTCCCGGGGTATGGCTCATCTTTAAGGATGTTTTTATTCGGGTAAATTCTGGCGGAGAGATTTTACATTTACAGCCGCGGAATTGAATTCCAACGTTTCACACGGAATTCAAGAATACGCCAGCAGAATAAATCAATTCGTAAAGTGTCCTAAAAACGTTTTGGCAATCCAATCATGATCTTATCAAACCTTCACAAGTTTTTCCGTCTCCAGTATATCCTTCATTACAGGTACAGCTGTATGTCCCAGGTCCTGTGTCAGCGCATGTTGCAAATTCACTGCAGTCATCGTTCGGAGTTCCGCATATTGAGATCGCTTAAGAAAACATTTATGCGGTGAACAGTTAATTATTTTTATCGTTTAAACAATTCAGAATTGGCAAATTAAGAAAGTGTCTAATAAAACCTTCTGCACTAAAAATAATCTTATGAAACCTTCACAAGTTTTTCCATCTCCAGTATATCCTTCATTACAGGTACAGGTGTATGTCCCAGGTCCTGTGTCAGTACATGTTGCAAACTCACTGCAATCGTCACGTGGAGTTCCACATATCTTTATTTCTTCGTTCAGAAAGAACAACAAAACAAGTTATTTGGCATTTTCGGTCAACGATCCATAAGAAGAATTATATCTACGTTAGCAAGTCATAATCACATCATCAAACGAAATTCTCAATCAGAACTAATGCACTGTTCATGTGTAGCAAGAGATGCGCTGAATTATGGATGTACGTTTTGGGTCAATGATGCATAAAGCTTCAAAGATCAATAGGACATAAACAGGGGAAAGATTACTGTTTGTTAGTCGAATTTTTAGGTATGTAACTGACATTTTGGTTTTCGGTTTGTGCATCTCTATAATTATGTTGTAATAAAGAAAATGAGTAACTCTAATTTTTGTTTTCTTACCTTCACAATTTTTTCCATCTCCAGTATATCCTTCGTTGCATGTACATGTATAGGCATCAGGTCCCGTATCAGCGCATGTTGCAAATTCACTACAGTCATCTTCAGATGTTCCACATATATCTCTCGCTGGAACAAAAATAACGTAAATTACTATAACTAGGGATCCAAGAATAGTGCAAAGTTTCAGAAGTCAGACAAATGTATAAAAAACTGACACAAATAGAAACAATGAATACAATACATACAGAACAATAAATCTGAAAACTGTGGTCTGCAATTAGAAGGTATATTTTTGAAAATTTCAAAGCGTTCAAGTCAAGCCTTTTGAATATGTAAACATACAATTTCATCGCGTTGTAGGGGTTGAGAGCGTTAACTGGACTCTCATTAAGAGAAATTATAAAGCCACCTCAATTAAATGAATCTATGACATCGAAATTTTTAAGGATTATCGCTCAATGTTCGCATAAACTTGAAAATTTTCAAAATTTTCGCCTTTGGCTTGCGCAGTTTTACAACGAAATATAGTACTTCCGGTTAATTTTGTTTACGTCAAATAAATACTTCGCTCGCTAAACTTTACTTATCACTACGTCGAAGAATTCGTTATATCTTGTCTATTTTCTTGTATTTTGATTGAAGCTTTGCAAAAATATTAAGAAAACAACACCGCTTCATATGGTGATATTTTGAGGAATATACGATAAAGGAATAGCCGAATACATGATAAAATTTTTAAATATACAGATGTATGTGTACGTTCCCACTAAGGATGAGCAGTCTTTATTATTTTCGCATGAAGCCTTGCCAAAATGTAGAGAAAACTACGGCGATTCATTTAGAGTAGTTTACGGAATATACGACGGAACAGAGCAAAAATTTTAGTCGTATCTACTATATATGTTTATACTATGAAAATAACTCATCAGTTCACTCATCATTTAATTTGATGCTTTCCAAGGTAAAAATCCCTTTTTACGCGTTGTAAACGAACAACTAATAGTCTAGACTGAAATTCTTTCAATGCCGGTTAAAATAGTGTTCTTATTGTCATAGAAATACACTCATGTTTGCGACCAACTTTAAGAGACCTACATGTAAAGACTATAAGCGCTGCGCATTATACACGTGCTTAGTCGAATAATTGAGACCCGGGGGTGTGTCAGTGCATGTTGCAAATTCACTACAGTCATCGTTCGGAGTTCCGCATATTGAAATCGCTTAAGAAAACATTTATGTGGTAAACAGTTAATTATTTTTGTTGTTTAAACTATTTAGAATTGGCAAATTAAGAAAGTGTCTACTAAAACCTTATGCACTAAAAATAATCTTATGAAACCTTCACAAGTTTTTCCATCTCCAGTATATCCTTCATTACAGGTACAGGTGTATGTCTCAGGTCCTGTATCAGTACATGTTGCAAACTCACTGCAATCGTCACGTGGAGTTCCACATATCTTTATTTCTTCGTTAAGAAAGAACAAAAAAAAAAACAAGTTATTTGGCTTTTCGGTCAATTATCAAGAAGAAGAATTATACATATCTACGTTAGCAAGTCATAATCACATCATCAAACGAAATTCCCAATCAGAACTACTGTACTGTTCATGTGTAGCAAGAGATGCGCCCAATTATAGGTGTAAGTCTTGGGTCAGTGGTACATAAAGCTTTAAAAATCAAGAGGAAATAAACAAAGGAGAGATTATTGTGTTTGTTAGCCGAGTTGTTAGGTATGTTACTGACATTTCGGTTTTCGGTTTGTGCATCTCTATAACGATGTTGTAATAAAGAAAATGAGTAACTCTAGTTTTTGTTTTCTTACCTTCACAATTTTTTCCATCTCCAGTATATCCTTCGTTGCATGTACATGTATAGGCATCAGGTCCCGTATCAGCGCATGTTGCAAATTCACTACAGTCATCTTCAGATGTTCCACATATATCTCTCGCTAGAACAAAAATAACGTAAATTACTATAAAAAGTATTCATTCTCGATAATTAACAATGTCGGTTGATCTTAAACACAAACTTGATTTTAGTTTTAAATCAGTTTGTAAATTTCATTGCAAGTCGCATCCACGCCCTCTTTTCTACGCTCCTCGATCGAAGAAGAGACCCTGGTGAATGTTAATCACGTGGCGACCACATTTTGGGAGCCCTTAATATGTGAGATGGCGAGTAGTATTTCCTAATGTATGCAATTGATGAAAAGTCTAACATGAGTTGCATTTATCCAAATAACGTACAAATCCTCCCCAGACTAGTAATCGATTTCCGAATGGCTATCAAAATCTAGGAGCCGCGTGGCCACCATTCACTAGGGTCTTTTTCTTTAGCCAGGAGCAAAGAGAATAGAGCACAAGGTTGATGTTATGATAGCTGTAACAATGAAATGTATATTCATTCGGCGCATGCTTGATTGCTCTGAAACATACATTGAACTTCAATTTCGGAAATACCATTGGGTTTGTGTTGTCGATCCTCACCTGGACAGAATTTCGCAATGATACTTTCAACTCTGTGAACTAGGTCACTAAAGTTAGCAGCAAGAATAGCGTTTTCTGGAACTTCTACCATATCTTTAACTTGGTTAATTGCATCTTGATTATCTAAACCAACGCCAATTGCAAAAACATCCATATTTCGAGCAAAGAAAGGTTTCATAGCTTCTCCAACATAAACGTAACCTCTTCGAACTGATTCGACAGTCTGCTCTCCATCTGTAATAACCATGAACATTTTCTTAACATCTGGATCGTCTTCACGATATCCCGCTTCCTTGATGGCAATCTCTTCATCAGCAACTTTCAAACCACGATGCGTTTTTGTTCGACCTTGAGGTAGTGGACCAGGCATCCTAGCAACTACATCGTAGAATTTCTGTGCATCTTGGCTTTCCGCTAGTGTTATTCTTTTCTCTCCCTCTTCACTAAATGTAACTATAGCAGCCTGCCCGATGACATCACCCTCGTCATTTCTTTCGCCAACTTTCAATTCTTCGGCTACCTTTCGCACAAACTCACGCATCCTGTTGTAATCCTCTCTTCTTATGCTTCCTGATCTATCCAGTACAAAAATGAGGTCTGTTTTCGGCTTGCATTCTACTAAAGGAAAAAAATCAGAAAAAATACTTTTTGTGTACCGTTTAGTTCTAAAAACACTCTATATATGTCGCAACCTTTGGAATCAATATATTCTTTGATTATTGCAAATTTATCTCACCTGGCTTATCGTTGTCTTTAATGACCACAGTTGCAGGTTCACCAACTGTTATCACAGGTGAATTAGATGACAGAGTGACAGTAAATTCTTCTTCGGACTCAATGGCATCGTCGTCAATTATGTTAATTGGAACTGATTTAGGACCAGTCTCGCCTGGTTCAAATGTGATATCTACTGTTTTGGGAGAAAAGTCTTCTTCTCCTGCTGTGTTAGGATTTGCTGTGACCCTGTTACATAAAAATCAAAAATTAATCGTAAACGATAATTCATAATCTAGACACTTTTATAAAGTTTGTACAGGAAGGTTTGCAACACCACAATATAAGTAGATGATTAAATGAAGGTATATTCAATTACGACTTTACAGATTTGACAAGATGGATTACTGCATGACGAAGAAGTCAGTTATAAAGCTATTGGTAGCCCTCACTTACGTTATGATTGTTGGTTCGGTAATATCCCCTCCACTGATAACAATTTCAGGTAAATCTGGTTTATCCTCTGTACCACTGTAAACTTTCTTTGTAAACTCTACGGTGACGTCTTTACAAAAAGACAAACAACATTTACACGAGTGTTATCTGTTAATCGCTGTTAACTCGACAGTCCCTTATAAGACCAGAACTTATTGTCGCTCAAGAATGATTAATGTCTCTTAACTGCATTTGAAATCTCGAGTAGCACTAAATTCCAGAACACGACCGATATTTGTCTTACAGAACTACGATCATCACAGGAAATAAACGATAGGTATAACGGTGCACAGAAATATAGAGAAATACCAGACTGCGTTTAAAAGCAGAAAAGTACGAGGTAGTTGCCGTAGATTGTACGGACGAGCGAGTTTAGAGAGGGAGGGAAAAAGTATTTAGGTATTTGGGTATTAGTTCTTAGGAATAGTAGAATCATAACAGTATTCTTTTGGAAATGCTGTCATTTGATTGGCTACTCTACTCGTTATGTATTCCTCGACAGATAGCGGATAGCAAAACTGTAATCTTTCTGGTGTATTTTTTAATTCAAAGATAATTTGTAGTATTTTTAAAAATATTATTTACTATTATTTCTCAACTTTCATTTTACTAAACAATTACATTACTCTCTCTCAATTTCTATGCGGCGATAGATAATACGGGTTTCGCACCGAATAGAAATCTTAGGCTGGCAATCTATCTTGTTAATTGCTATTTGAAATTTGTATTTAGTTTAGGAATAAAGATCTCTCTTTGTATACTTTTTGGTACTAAGTGAGAATACCTTGAGAATACATTCTTCAAATATTGCACATTCATCTCACCTGGCTTATCATTATCTTGAATGACCACAGTTGCAGGTTCACCAACTGAGACCCAGGGTGAATTAGATGACATAGTGACAGTGAATTCTTCTTCGGACTCAACGGCATCGTCGTCAATTATGTTTATTGGAACTGATTTAGGACCAGTCTCGCCTGGTTCAAATGTGATATCTACTGTTTTGGGAGAAAAGTCTTCTTCTCCTGCTGTGTTAGGATTTGCTGTGACCCTGTGACATAAAAATCAAAATTACTTATGAGTGATAAGTGAAAATCTAAGATCATTAACACCACGTTTATGCCAGTAGATTTTTGACAGCACAATATTGGTTTTCATTAGAATTGAGATAAATTTAGGCCTGACTTCAAAGATTTTCAGGCAAATTTCCCAAAAAAACAAATGGTCAAATACAGAATTAGAGTGAACAAACAATAGGTAAGGATTCCATCATGAGACATTAATATTCAGTTTCCTGTAAAATAAAGACTGGGCGAATAGAAGATGAGTGCAGACAGTTGCTAGACGAGATGCTTTTCACCCATTTTTTTTCAAATATAAACAAAGCCGAAACTGTCATTGATAATTTTATTTTTCTGTATTAAACCTGCAGTATAATGACTTCGATCATAATTCATTGGTGGTAATTCAGATCAACACTTATCCTTATTTCACCCTTCCTCATCTGCTTGGTGTTGATCATGAAATTGTAGAACAGGATAAAATTTTTGTAAATGTACCCGGCTGTTCAGTGGGCCAATACATGATTTCTTAGTGTTTTGATAATTATTCCATACTAGAAAGTGTTGATTTAAATATTGGTACATCACGTAGCTACAGTGTCCCTAACAAGCCGTTTTTGCTTGTACTGTACAAGGAGAGAACCCAACACTTAAATCAACAGTCCAATGTTCCGCTGAAGTACTGATTGGCGACAGAAGTTGTGGGTTCGGATCAAGAAATATGTTTTTACTGGTGTAAATGTTAACTTTCTTAAGTCCATTATATCTCACAATGTATAATTATATTGACGGTGGCCACTTACGTTATGATTGTTGGTTCGGTAATATCACCACCACTAATAACAATTTCAGGTAAATCTGGTTTATCCTCTGTGCCACTGTAAACTTTCTTTGTAAACTGTACAGTAACGCCTTGGTAAAAATAAAACGATTAGCAGTTAAAGGAATCACTGCTATTATACACGAACAACTACGTTTCATACACATGAACAGAACACGTTCTAGCTAAGACTCACAAACAATGCATACATAGTACAGCATGTTTTTTCCACTACATTTTGTAGCAACAGCCGTGTGACCAAAGGAATGATGGAAAGGTTGTTAAAGCTACCTCTTTGCACGAGTTTAAACAAAAGCTTCGTGATTTTGACATGTATTTTCCGTGTTGGTCAGTTTATGTTCAGAATTTTTGCTAATACCAGAAACATCTACGAAATGAGCAGTTATCAGGAAATTACTGAGATTAACTTAACAGGTCATGCTTGTTCGAATTAAAATTTCGATATCCCAGTCAATAATCAATTAAAACCTTAGGTTAATATAACAAAATTTAAGTTATCTCTTCGTGAATAATATGCAATTTCATTGGTTGAAATAACTGCCAAAGTTTTACTGCAATATGAAATTAAGGACAATTATCACTAAAATAATCAAAACAAAAATGTCTCCATTTCCCATCTCCTGTATATCCTTTGTAACAGGTACAGTCATACGTTCCAGGGCCAGTGTCGGTACACGTGGCAAATTCGCTACAATCATCGCGTGGAGTTCCACACATACTACGATAGCTTAAAGAGTAGATTTATGTGGCAACAATAAATTACTTTTCGTTAACACACTTCAGTATAATTATTCTATGGAATTAAAATGATCTTATCAAACCTTCACAAGTTTTCCCGTCTCCAGTATATCCTTCATTACAGGTACAGGTGTATGTCCCGGGTCCTGTGTCAGCACATGTTGCAAATTCACTGCAGTCATCTCGCGGAGTTCCACATATTACGATAGCTTTAAGAAAACATTTACGTGGTTAACACTTAACTAAATTTGCCATTTAAGCAACTGCGAATTCAGAGTCAGGCATTGTTTGGCTTCACGATGCCGCGATTAATTTCGACACAAAATTTCCAATCTTCCCCTGAACTTACAAAATATTTGATGCTCTAATAACCGTATTCTGGTACAAAGCAATATTGACGAAAAACGTCTTTCTACGCCTATAAAATTACTTTTTGTTTTGAAACAAAATATTTTCGTGAAAACGGGAATATTTCCGTTTCGTCATGCTTTCTTTTCACGCACTGTATGTACAAATGCAATTTTAGAAAGAAAATAGAGAAAATTTAGACTCCTGGATTAATAACGCCAATGTCGTCGTCGAATTTTTAAAGTTTTCATTTACGGACAATAGGGGACACTGCCACCTTCAGTCTTTAACATTGTTACTCTTACCCATAGCTATATATTACAATTTTTGCTATATCTGAGTGAGTTGATACTATAATGCCGGTCTAAAGTTTTTCTGGTCAAAATAACATTAGCGCAATATGACGTGCGCAAACAGTGAAGGCCGGGGCATACCGTGTGCGATTTCCCAATGCGGCGCGATTTTTCACTTTCGAAAGCAAATAAACCAACGGGAAGGCATTTTAAAAGATATATACAGCAAATAGCGTGAATTTCCCGAGTAAAGTATTAAAGTTAAAACGAAGGCGAAAACGAAAATACGCATGGTGTTTAAAACTCCGTCCCAGCTCTGTGGGTTTTCAAGTTAATTTCATTGTGCACAGACACAAACTTTGATTCACAAATATTAAAATCATGATCTCATCAAACCTTCACATGTTTTTCCATCTCCAGTATATCCTTCATTACAGGTACACATGTATGTTCCAGGTCCTGTGTCAGTACATGTTGCAAATTCGCTACAGTCATCGCGTGGAGTTCCACATACTACGATTGCTTAAAGAGTAGATATATGTGGAAACAATAAACTACTTTTCGTTAACACACTTCAGTGTAATTATTCTATGCAATTAAAATGATCATATCAAACCTTCACAAGTTTTTCCATCTCCAGCATATCCTTCATTACAGGTACAGGTGTATGTCCCAGGTCCTGTGTCAGCACATGTTGCAAATTCACTGCAGTCATCTCGTGGAGTTCCACATATTACGACAGCTTTAAGAAAACATTTACGTGCTTATGAGTTAATCAATTTGCCATTTAAACAACTTCGAATTCAGAGTCAGACATCATTTGACTTCACGATGTAGCGATTAATTTCGACACAACGTTTCAAATTTTCCTCTGAACTTATAAAACATTTGATGCTCTAATAAATGTATTCTGGTACAAAGAAATATTCACGAAACACGTGTTTCTACGCCTGTAAAATTTGTTTTGTTTTGAAACAAAATATTTTTACGAAAACGGAAACATTTCCGTTTCGTCATGCTTTTTTTTCACGTACTGTATGTCCGAATCCAATTTTAGAAAGAAAATAGAGAAAATTTAGATTCCTGGATTAATGACGCCAATGATGTCATCCAAATTTTAAAGTTTTCATTGACGGACAATAGGGGGCACTGCCACCTTCAGCTTTCGTATTTGTTACTGTCACTCCTGCCTCGTACCCAGGCGTTTATTATCAGGCTTATATAAAGTAGCGCATGAAGTATGTATATATCGCGGACGCCGGGTTCGAGGCAGACTGTTACTCATAGTTATATTAAAATTTTTGCTATATCTGAGTGAGTTGATGCTATAATGCCGGTCTAAAGTTTTTGTGGTCAAAATAACATTAGCGCAACATGACGTGCGCAAACAGTGAAAGCCCAGGCACACCCGATGCGATTTCCCAATGTGGCGCGATTTTTCACATTCAAAAGCAAATAAAACCAACAGGAAGTGATTTTCGAAGATATTTAAAGCAAATAGCGTGAATTACTCGAGTAAAGTATTAAAGTTAAACGACGGTGAAAACGAAAATACGCATGGTATTTAAAACTCCGTCCTAGCTCTGTGGGTTTTCAAGTTAACTTGTGTCATTGTGCACAGACACACACATTGATTCATAAACATTATGAGCACAAAAACTTTGATCGAGTAAACCGGATTATAATAGACACATTACACGTTTGATTTACCGGTAGGAGAATTACAGTAAGGACTGCATACATTATTTTGCATTGTTTCCCGGGGTATGGCTCATCTTTAAGGATGTTTTTATTCGGGTAAATTCTGGCGGAGAGATTTTACATTTACAGCCGCGGAATTGAATTCCAACGTTTCACACGGAATTCAAGAATACGCCAGCAGAATAAATCAATTCGTAAAGTGTCCTAAAAACGTTTTGGCAATCCAATCATGATCTTATCAAACCTTCACAAGTTTTTCCGTCTCCAGTATATCCTTCATTACAGGTACAGCTGTATGTCCCAGGTCCTGTGTCAGCGCATGTTGCAAATTCACTGCAGTCATCGTTCGGAGTTCCGCATATTGAGATCGCTTAAGAAAACATTTATGCGGTGAACAGTTAATTATTTTTATCGTTTAAACAATTCAGAATTGGCAAATTAAGAAAGTGTCTAATAAAACCTTCTGCACTAAAAATAATCTTATGAAACCTTCACAAGTTTTTCCATCTCCAGTATATCCTTCATTACAGGTACAGGTGTATGTCCCAGGTCCTGTGTCAGTACATGTTGCAAACTCACTGCAATCGTCACGTGGAGTTCCACATATCTTTATTTCTTCGTTCAGAAAGAACAACAAAACAAGTTATTTGGCATTTTCGGTCAACGATCCATAAGAAGAATTATATCTACGTTAGCAAGTCATAATCACATCATCAAACGAAATTCTCAATCAGAACTACTGCACTGTTCATGTGTAGCAAGAGATGCGCTGAATTATGGATGTACGTTTTGGGTCAATGATGCATAAAGCTTCAAAGATCAATAGGACATAAACAGGGGAAAGATTATTGTGTTTGTTAGTCGAATTTTTAGGTATGTAACTGACATTTTGGTTTTCGGTTTGTGCATCTCTATAATTATGTTGTAATAAAGAAAATGAGTAACTCTAATTTTTGTTTTCTTACCTTCACAATTTTTTCCATCTCCAGTATATCCTTCGTTGCATGTACATGTATAGGCATCAGGTCCCGTATCAGCGCATGTTGCAAATTCACTACAGTCATCTTCAGATGTTCCACATATATCTCTCGCTGGAACAAAAATAACGTAAATTACTATAACTAGGGATCCAAGGATAGTGCAAAGTTTCAGAAGTCAGACAAATGTATAAAAAACTGACACAAATAGAAACAATGAATACAATACATACAGAACAATAAATCTGAAAACTGTGGTCTGCAATTAGAAGGTATATTTTTGAAAATTTCAAAGCGTTCAAGTCAAGCCTTTTGAATATGTAAACATACAATTTCATCGCGTTGTAGGGGTTGAGAGCGTTAACTGGACTCTCATTAAGAGAAATTATAAAGCCACCTCAATTAAATGAATCTATGACATCGAAATTTTTAAGGATTATCGCTCAATGTTCGCATAAACTTGAAAATTTTCAAAATTTTCGCCTTTGGCTTGCGCAGTTTTACAACGAAATATAGTACTTCCGGTTAATTTTGTTTACGTCAAATAAATACTTCGCTCGCTAAACTTTACTTATCACTACGTCGAAGAATTCGTTATATCTTGTCTATTTTCTTGTATTTTGATTGAAGCTTTGCAAAAATATTAAGAAAACAACACCGCTTCATATGGTGATATTTTGAGGAATATACGATAAAGGAATAGCCGAATACATGATAAAATTTTTAAATATACAGATGTATGTGTACGTTCCCACTAACGATGAGCAGTCTTTATTATTTTCGCATGAAGCCTTGACAAAATGTAGAGAAAACTACGGCGATTCATTTAGAGTAGTTTACGGAATATACGACGGAACAGAGCAAAAATTTTAGTCGTATCTACTATATATGTTTATACTATGAAAATAACTCATCAGTTCACTCATCATTTAATTTGATGCTTTCCAAGGTAAAAATCCCTTTTTACGCGTTGTAAACGAACAACTAATAGTCTAGACTGAAATTCTTTCAATGCCGGTTAAAATAGTGTTCTTATTGTCATAGAAATACACTCATGTTTGCGACCAACTTTAAGAGACCTACATGTAAAGACTATAAGCGCTGCGCATTATACACGTGCTTAGTCGAATAATTGAGACCCGGGGGTGTGTCAGTGCATGTTGCAAATTCACTACAGTCATCGTTCGGAGTTCCGCATATTGAAATCGCTTAAGAAAACATTTATGTGGTAAACAGTTAATTATTTTTGTTGTTTAAACTATTTAGAATTGGCAAATTAAGAAAGTGTCTACTAAAACCTTATGCACTAAAAATAATCTTATGAAACCTTCACAAGTTTTTCCATCTCCAGTATATCCTTCATTACAGGTACAGGTGTATGTCTCAGGTCCTGTATCAGTACATGTTGCAAACTCACTGCAATCGTCACGTGGAGTTCCACATATCTTTATTTCTTCGTTAAGGAAGAACAAAAAAAAAACAAGTTATTTGGCTTTTCGGTCAATTATCAAGAAGAAGAATTATACATATCTACGTTAGCAAGTCATAATCACATCATCAAACGAAATTCCCAATCAGAACTACTGTACTGTTCATGTGTAGCAAGAGATGCGCCCAATTATAGGTGTAAGTCTTGGGTCAGTGGTACATAAAGCTTTAAAAATCAAGAGGAAATAAACAAAGGAGAGATTATTGTGTTTGTTAGCCGAATTGTTAGGTATGTTACTGACATTTCGGTTTTCGGTTTGTGCATCTCTATAACGATGTTGTAATAAAGAAAATGAGTAACTCTAGTTTTTGTTTTCTTACCTTCACAATTTTTTCCATCTCCAGTATATCCTTCGTTGCATGTACATGTATAGGCATCAGGTCCCGTATCAGCGCATGTTGCAAATTCACTACAGTCATCTTCAGATGTTCCACATATATCTCTCGCTAGAACAAAAATAACGTAAATTACTATAAAAAGTATTCAATCTCGATAATTAACAATGTCGGTTGATCTTAAACACAAACTTGATTTTAGTTTTAAATCAGTTTGTAAATTTCATTGCAAGTCGCATCCACGCCCTCTTTTCTACGCTCCTCGATCGAAGAAGAGACCCTGGTGAATGTTAATCACGTGGCGACCACATTTTGGGAGCCCTTAATATGTGAGATGGCGAGTAGTATTTCCTAATGTATGCAATTGATGAAAAGTCTAACATGAGTTGCATTTATCCAAATAACGTACAAATCCTCCCCAGACTAGTAATCGATTTCCGAATGGCTATCAAAATCTAGGAGCCGCGTGGCCACCATTCACTAGGGTCTTTTTCTTTAGCCAGGAGCAAAGAGAATAGAGCACAAGGTTGATGTTATGATAGCTGTAACAATGAAATGTATATTCATTCGGCGCATGCTTGATTGCTCTGAAACATACATTGAACTTCAATTTCGGAAATACCATTGGGTTTGTGTTGTCGATCCTCACCTGGACAGAATTTCGCAATGATACTTTCAACTCTGTGAACTAGGTCACTAAAGTTAGCAGCAAGAATAGCGTTTTCTGGAACTTCTACCATATCTTTAACTTGGTTAATTGCATCTTGATTATCTAAACCAACGCCAATTGCAAAAACATCCATATTTCGAGCAAAGAAAGGTTTCATAGCTTCTCCAACATAAACGTAACCTCTTCGAACTGATTCGACAGTCTGCTCTCCATCTGTAATAACCATGAACATTTTCTTAACCTCTGGATCGTCTTCACGATATCCCGCTTCCTTGATGGCAATCTCTTCATCAGCAACTTTCAAACCACGATGCGTTTTTGTTCGACCTTGAGGTAGTGGACCAGGCATCCTAGCAACTACATCGTAGAAATTCTGTGCATCTTGGCTTTCCGCTAGTGTTATTCTTTTCTCTCCCTCCTCACTAAATGTAACTATGGCAGCCTGCCCGATGACATCACCCTCGTCATTTCTTTCGCCAACTTTCAATTCTTCGGCTATCTTTCGCACAAACTCACGCATCCTGTTGTAATCTTCTCTTCTTATGCTTCCTGATCTATCCAGTACAAAAATGAGGTCTGTTTTCGGCTTGCATTCTACTAAAGGAAAAAAATCAGAAAAAATACTTTTTGTGTACCGTTTAGTTCTAAAAACACTCTATATATGTCGCAACCTTTGGAATCAATATATTCTTTGATTATTGCAAATTTATCTCACCTGGCTTATCGTTGTCTTTAATCACCACAGTTGCAGGTTCACCAACTGTTATGACAGGTGAATTAGATGACAGAGTGACAGTAAATTCTTCTTCGGACTCAACGGCATCGTCGTCAATTATGTTTATTGGAACTGGTTTAGGGCCAGTCTCGCCTGGTTCAAATGTGATATCTACTGTTTTGGGAGAAAAGTCTTCTTCTCCTGCTGTGTTAGGATTTGCTGTGACCCTGTTACATAAAAATCAAAAATTAATCGTAAACGATAATTCATAATCTAAACACTTTTAAAAAGTTTGTACAGGAAGGTTTGCAACACCACAATATTAGTCAATGATCAAATGAAGGTAAATTCAATTAAGACTTCACAGATTTGACAAGATGGATTACTGCATGACGAAGAAGTCAGTTATAATGCTATTGGTAGTCCTCACTTACGTTATGACTGTTGGTTCGGTAATATCCCCACCACTGATAACAATTTCAGGTAAACCTGGTTTATCCTCTGTACCACTGTAAACTTTCTTTGTAAACTGTACGGTGATGTCTTTACAAAAAGACAAACAACAGTTACATGAGTGTTTGCTGTTAATCGCTGTTAACTCCACAGTCCCCGATAGGACCAGAACTTATTGTCGTTTACAATGATTAAAGTGCATATGTCATAATCACCATTCTTTTTTCAAAAATTCACCGTGACGAGACGATTCGAATGAAATATACTATTCTTCGAACAGATAAATACTTTTAGAGATATTTGGGTTCAAAGTTGAGCTTTTGAAATCATGGCTGGGAGAAAAGAGGCTGGGTCGAATTAGCTTTGCAACGTCATACCGGGAACACGTCTCAATACCGCATATAAAAACAATACAAAAATATAGTCATGTTCGAGGCGAAAAATAGCCAAAAATAATTACTTTTGGGGGATATTTGTTTGTATATAAATTTGCACGTTCAAGGCGACTGAAAACCCATCATTGGAAATTGAAGAAAATAGCTCAAATTAAGAGATTTGAGTCAAATGCAACGTTAGCATTAGTTAGGCGTCATAACGCGTCTGTTTACAAAGGAATTCTTCGCTTTGAAGCTGTTAAAGCACATTGGACAAGGTGATATACAGGCATGAATACACAGAACACAAGGATATTAAATCGCTGGCTGAGTAGGCGCATGAAGAGTTCAATGGCGCAAGTATTATAACAGTGTTGACTGTGCTTATGTTAATGCCCACGAACATTTGGGATACATACTTCTGCTAACCGTGTAAACGTTGTCTGTGGATATATTATTTATCACTGTATCTCTCTCTATATATAGCAAATTTTGAGAGTCGAGTAAATGTCAGCATTTAGATGAGCTTTTTATTTTCCTATATCGCATACGTCATTGTGCTGCTACCTAATCTAAACTGTAGTGCTTCTCAATATTTTTACTTTTAGGTTTAGTTTTATTACTATATTCGTAAATAAGGTGGTCGTAGAAGCCTAATTTGGCCCTACAGTATACTTTTCAATCTCTTTCTATACCTCACGCAGTCATAATAATAAAGTATTACATACATAAAAATAACAAGTATTCAGCATCCAATGTGGCAATTTGATAAAGCTTTGCGTCTAGATTTATATGAGCAAGATGATGTGTGTACAAATACTGCAAACAACATAAGAAGTCTTTACAGTAACTACATTAAAGAAGAAAAGACAAGTGGTCGGATTGCTTGCGACTTTTCATGCGTCTACTCAGCTAGCGATTCAATATCCTTGTGTTCTATGTATTCATGCCTGTAATCATCTTTTCCGGTGTTTTTACAGCTTCAGATCGAAGAATTCCTTTCTAAACAGACGCGTTATGTGACACATGACGCCTGACTCAATGCCAACGTTGCATTTGACTCAATTCTCTAAATTTCAACTGTTTCCTTCAGTTTCCAAGATACAATGATGAGTTTTCAGTCGCCTTGAATGTACAAGTTCATAAACAAACAAACATTTCCCGAAACTAATTATTTTTAGCTATTTTTTGCTTCGCATATGACATTATTTTTGTATTGTTTTTATATGCAGTATTGGGACGTGTTCCCGGTATGACGTCACAGAGCTAATTCGACCCAGCCTCTTTTCTCCCGGCCATAATTTCAAAAACCCAATTTTTGGCGTGTTTGAAGCCGAATATCTCTGGAAGTATTCATTTGTTCGAAGAATGGTATACAGCATTCAAATCGTGTTGTTAAGGCGGGTTTTTGGAAAAAGAATGGTGATTATGCCATATGCACTTTAAAGTTTAACTGCATTTTAAATCTGGAGTAGCACTAAATTCCAGAACACGACCGATATTTGTCTTACAAAACTACCATCATCACAGGAAATAAACTATAGATATAACGGTGCAGAGAGAAATAGAAAAATACCAGACTGCGTTTAAAAGCAGCAAAATACGATGTAGTGGCACTAGATTGTACGGACGAGCCAGCTTAGATAGGGAAGGAAAAAGTATTTAGGTATTTGGGTATTAGTATTTAGTAACAGTAGAATCAATTGCAAATGCTGTTATTTGATTGGTTACTCTACTCGCTATATATCCCTCGATATATAGCGGGTACAAAAACTGTAATGTTCCTGGTGTATTTTTTCAATTCCAAGATAATTTGTAGTATTTTTAATAGAATGACTTAAAAATATTATTTGATATTATTTTTCCACTCTGATTTTACTAAAACAATCATATTACTCGCTCTCAATTTCCATGCGGTGATAGACAATACGGGTTTTGCACCGAATAAAAATCTTAGGCTCGTAATCTATCTTGTTAATCACCATTTGGTATTTGTATTTAGTTTAAGTATTACTATATTAGTATCAGTATTTAGGTAGTGTGTTGTAGGAATAAAGAACTATTTTTGTATACTTTTTGGTACTAAGTGTGAATACCTTCGCAATACATTCTTCAAACATTGCGCATTCATCTCACCTGGCTTATCATTATCTTGAATGACCACAGTTGCAGGTTCACCAACTGAGACCCAGGGTGAAGAAGATGACATAGTGACAGTGAATTCTTCTTCGGACTCAACGGCATCGTCGTCAATTATGTTTATTGGAACTGATTTAGGACCAGTCTCGCCTGGTTCAAATGTGATATCTACTGTTTTGGGAGAAAAGTCTTCTCCTCCTGCTGTGTTAGGATTTGCTGTGACCCTGTTACATAAAAATCAAAATTACTCTGAAGTGATAAGTAAAAATCTAAGATCATTAACACCACGTTTATGCCGGCAGATTTTTAACAGCACCATATTAATTTACACTAGAATTGAGGAAAATTTAGTCATGACTTCAAAGATTTGCAGGCAAATAAAAAAAAAGCAAATGGTCAAATACAGAATTAGAGTGAACAAACAATAGGTACGGATTCCATCATGATACATTAATATTCAGTTTCCTGTAAAATAAAGATTGAACGAAAGGAAGATGAGAGTAGAGAGCTGCTGGACGAGATGGTTTGCTCTCAGTTTTTTTCAAATATAAACAAAGCCGAAACTGTCATTGATAATTTTACTTTTCTGTATTAAACCTATAATGACTTCGGTCATAATTCATTGGTGGTCATTCAGATCAACGCTCATTCTTATTTCACACTGCCTTAACTTCTTGGTGGTGATCATGAAATTGTAGAACACGATTAAATTCCCGGGTATTCAGTATGTCAGTACATGATTTCGTAGCTTTTTGATAATCACTCCAATCTGGAAAGTGTTGTTTTAAATGTTGCTACATTTTCATAAAATCCCACATTAAGCGATAGATTGTTAGATAAAAAGAATTAAATCAGCGCGTGAAAATGGAAAATTTCTTCAGTCCATTATATCTCACAATGTAGAATTATATTGACGGTGGCCACTTACGTTATGATTGTTGGTTCGGTAATATCACCACCACTAATAACAATTTCAGGTAAATCTGGTTTATCCTCTGTCCCACTGTAAACTTTCTTTGTAAACTGTACGGTGACACCTTGGGAAAAATAAAACGAACAACAGTTAGGGGAATGTCTACTGTTAATCTGTAATAACTTCAGGGTCCTATACATCGCTCTTAACATCTGGAGTAGCGAAATGCAAAAAAGAGATGACTCGTATGAAAGAGAAATACATATATCGGAAAAAAATATGAAATGCAAGCCAAGTGGGATACGATTGGGTGGGAAGATTATTCCTTCTCTTCAAACTTACAGTTGCGAAAGATTTAGCGTAGGTACGTAGCGTCATTAGCGTAGCGAAATGAGAGTGGAATAAATAGTGGACGCACGAGTTGCACACGTTTAAAAAGAATCAGTCATCTTTGCATATGATATTGCAGGGAAGACATGTGATTACTTTGCTTGAGAAAGACATCTTTTAAAAAGATATTAATGTCTCCGAGATTGATTAATGTAATTAGAAGCATTCTTAAAGAACGAAAAGTTATATTCTCACATCAAATATTGTAATTTTCTGTCACTTTTCTATACATAGATTTAAATTTTTGATTATGTAAGGTCCGTCACATCATAATTCCAGTGAGCCTTCCCCCTTGTGAATGAAAGAGTAACAATCGTATTCATGATCTAGTATTGATCTAATATTTTCCTGGGAGACTACAATTTGAAGCCTAAATCAGTTTTGTGCATTTTAGGCAACGTCCGTGACACACATTTCTATAAAAATTGTAGCTGACTACCACGGGTTTCAATTACATAGACTTTTCCAATATAGGTAGTTATTTTGTTTGTCTACTTTCATAAAAATGTTCACAGACAAGTGACGACTACAAGAATTGTTCAAAAATATTCTTTTGAAATGTAACGTCCGTCACATGGAAATGACCCATTTGCTGCTGGATGTGTGGCTCAAAAACTACGCATTTATACAACTGTATGTTTCTTTCTACTATGTCTTTTTACTGCATGGTACACTCGATTAAAAAGCAATAAAAAATCTTTCCTCACCTTTACATGTCTTTCCATCACCTGTATATCCTTTGTTACAGGTACAGTTATACGTTCCAGGCCCAGTATTGGTACACCTGGCAAATTCACTGCAGTCGTCTCGCGGAGTTCCACATATTGTGATCGCTTTAAAAGAAGATTTATGTAAATTAATTTGCTTAAACTATTGAGAGTCCAAAATGGACAAATTTGAAAATTCTCTAGTTATGAAATTTTCGGCATAAAAATGATCTTTTCAAACCTTCACATGTTTTTCCATCTCCAGTATATCCTTCATTACAGGCACAGGTGTATGTTCCAGGTCCTGTGTCAGCACATGTTGCAAATTTACTACAGTCATCTCGTGGAGTTCCACATATTACGATGACTATAAGAAAACATTATGTTATTTCGACACAAAGTAGATAAATTTAGAGATAAATTTAGTAGATAAAAATAGAGAAAATTTAGACTCTTGGATTAATAACGCCAATAAAGTCGTCGAAATTTTAAAGTTTTCATTTACGGATAGTAGGGGGCATTGCCACCTTCAGTCTATTATCACATTGTTACTGTTACTCATAGTTATATTACAATTGTTGTTATATCTGAGTGAGTTCATATACTATAATGCCGGTCTAAAGTTTGTCTGATCAAAATAACATTAGCGCAATATGACGTGCGCAAACAGTGAAGGCCCAGACACATCCGATGCGATTTCCCAATGCGGCGCGATTTTTCACTTTCAAAAGCAAATAAAACCAACAGGAAGTGATTTTGGAAAATATTTAAAGCAAATAGCGTGAATTACTCGAGTAAAGTATTAAAGTTAAACGACGCTGAAAACGAAAATACGCATGGTGTTTAAAACTCCGTCCTAGCTCTGTTGGTTTTCAAGTTAACTTGTGTCATTGTACGCAGACACACACATTGATTCATAAACATTGAGGACAAAAACTTTGATCGAGTAAACCGGACTATAATAGACACATTACACGTTTAATTTACCGGTAGGAGAATTACAGTTAGGACTGTAAACAACATTTTGCATTGTTTCCCGGGGTATGGCACGTCTTTAAAGGGGAACTCCACTCCCAAAACAAGTTGTGTTTAAATAAAGATAATACCTTCAATAGATTGCTTCCGAAATATCTCGGCCCAAATCGTTTTATTAAAGGAGACTTTTCCGTGCAGACGCGAAGTTAGTCAGCGCCCTTATTCTTGACGTCATTGAGTGCTTCTGAACTGCTGTTGCTCTCGAATTGCAAGTATTTTGTATTAGAGTTCATCATGAATGCCGATGCTGCACGTTCGTCGAACGTTGTTTCATCAGATTCGGAAACTTCTAGTTATTTAGATGAGAGTTTAGATGAATCTCATAGGAATATTTTACAAGGTGACAAAGTTCTAAGCTATCAATTTGAACCTAGACGAGTTGGTAACAATGGCAGTGGTTAATCAGCTGACATCGAAGACGACGAAAATATGTCTTCTGACGAGGACGAATCTGTCGTTCGTTTGGGCAACCTTTACTGGTAAAACATCATACTTTATAGTTTATATTAACGAATTGTATTTTCGTGTTCGTCAATTGTGTCATTCCCAGTGAAATAAATTATTATTACTAGGTGTTTATGCGAACATTGCCCTTGCCAGATAGTGGATAGGGAAGAGGAATGCGTCTGTTGTCATGAAATCGAACAGTTCGCTAAAAAATCAAGAAGTTATGGAATAAACTAAACCAACCCTGTCATATGATTGCATAACAGATAATCCAGGTTTCCATACAGTCTGTTTAGATAGATGGGTTTTACAGTCTACTTGGCTGCATTTTAAGGAGCAGTACGGAAGTACAGCATATGAAGGTCATAAGCACAAAATCTCTCGCCATTGTGCGTAACGACAGCTAGTGCGGTGGTGTTGGGGAATTGTTGGGAAAGAAATGGCGACCTGTTCGATTTCATGACAACAGACGCATTCCTCTTCCCTATCCATTATCTGGAAATGTTCACACAAACACCTAATAATAATAATTTATTTCACTGGGAATGACACAATTGACGAACACGAAAATACAATTTGTCAATATAAACTATGAAGTATTTACCAGTCAAGGTTGCCCAAACGAACGACAAATTCGTCCTCGTCAGAAGACATATTTTGGTCGCCTTCGATGTCAGCTGATTCACCACTGCCATACTTACTATCTCGTCTAGGTTCAAATTGATAGCCTAAAACTTCGCAACCTTGTAAAATATTCCTATGAGATTCATCTAAACTCCCACCTGAAGAACTAGAAGTTTCCGAATCTGATGAAACAACGTTCGACGAACGTGCAGCATCGGCATTCATGATGAACTCTAATACAAAATACTTGCAATTCGAGAGCAACAACAGTTAGCCTTTCTCACGACCTGCGAACAGGTGCATGTCCGCCATGTTTGGGTACCAAGTAGCGCGAAGAGCGAGATGGAAAACACGACAAAAGTTGTTTTTTATAAGCAAACTACAATGTTGGAGTTGAAGTTTTAAGCGGTTAAAAATAAGCAGGCAGTTTGATTTTTCGTTGCTAAGTAAAAAGTATAGTTAATTTCATCCTGGAGAAATTCTGGCGTCAAACTTGCAAAATATAAAGAGAAAAATGATTTTGAACGAGCGAGGAGCCAACTCAAGGTGAGAACATTTTTGTACTCAATTGCTAGGTTTTCAAATCCGAGCTATGTCAATTCTACTACACCTAAGGTCATATCATTTGGTACATGTTATCATGGACCGTTTCTGCATCTGGATTCGTAACAAACAAGACACTAGTACAAAAATTTAAAGGTTTTTTTTGTTGTTTTTAAAACATGATCGCGATATTGACTCGATGATTTAAAGTTTTGTCCCTGGTATAGTAATATTTTCTGAACCCAAGCAAAATAAACACCAAAAAAGGTTGTAAGAGGTTATATAAAATTTCTATAAATTGTGTGGATGTGAGCTACTGCACGTACAGCAAATTTGAACACTTTCAAAAGCAGTACATGTACCGCCTACTGCAAAGATTATGGTTCCTTGCGTTATTACTACAAAAACCCGTTTTCGAACGTCTAAAATTTCGTACACTTACTCCTTAAAATGCAGATTTATGAGTATGTAAGCAGGTAATTTATAGTATTTTAACAAAGGAAAGTCAGCAGCCTTGTTTATTTCTATTTTAGTATTGTTTCTGTTTGGTTTTAGCTAATATTTTCTGTAGCCAGAGTCAAATCATCATGAAACTCGTCGGGTCAATACGACCGGGTCGCGACCATGTTTTAAAAACAACAAAAAAAACCTTTAAATTTTTGTACTAGTGTCTTGTTTTTTACGAATCCAGATGCAGAAACGGTCCATGATAACATGTACCAAATGATATGACCTTAGGTGTAGTAGAATTGACATAGCTCGGATTTGAAAACCTAGCAATTGAGTACAAAAATGTTCTCACCTTGAGTTGGCTCCTCGCTCGTTCAAAATCATTTTTCTCTTTATATTTTGCAAGTTTGACACCAGAATTTCTCCAGGATGAAATTAACTATACTTTTTACTTAGCAACGAAAAATCAAACTGCCTGCTTATTTTTAACCGCTTAAAACTTCAACTCCAACATTGTAGTTTGCTTTTAAAAAACAACTTTTGTCGTGTTTTCCATCTCGCTCTTCGCGCTACTCAGTACCCCAAACATGGCGGACATGCACCTGTTCGCAGGCTGTGAGAAAGGCTAGTTCAGAAGCACTCAATGACGTCAAAAATAAGGGCGCTGACCAAATTCGCGTCTGCACGGAAAAGATCAAGATGAAGTCGGATTTTGCGGTAATAATTCCGTGTTCTCAGTACGCAAAATTAATCTTCAATACATCAAAGTTAAAACATGACAAATAAAATGCTGGTTAGGATTAGGGTTTGGATTAGGGCTTGGATTAAGATTTATATTAGAACACGGAATGATTACCGATTTTGCAAAAATCGCGAACTTTGACAGTGGATTTCTCCTTTAATAAAACGATTTGGGCCGACCTATTTCGGAATCAATCTATTGAAGGTATTATCTTTTATTTAAACACTACTTGTTTTTGGAGTGGAGTTTCCCTTTAAGGATGTTTTTATTCCGGTAGCATAGAATAAGAATACATAGAAGGGCCACTCGCGTATACAACGCGTAACCAATTTTCAGTGCGCACGCGCGGGATCTCTCAAGCTGCGCAGCCAGTAAAAGCCAGTCAGTGTAATAGGGATTTATATTACGAAATGTACTTTTTTATCACAAAATCAACTATTTTTCGGAAATGAAAGATTGGAATACCAAAATACTACAACTATCTGCGGAGTCAAAGTAAGCCTAAATTATTATTGTGGCAAGCATGGAAAGCAACAAATATTTAGGGAGATATTTGATACTTTGTGTGAAGTATCTCAATGAAATGCTAACAGGCGACGTGTATACTATGTTGTTTATTTCGATTTTCGAAGTTTATTTTAAATCTTATCAGGAAAATAATGTCATTTATTTTATGTAATTAAAATATCACGATTATGAATTAAATAGTCTTAATGAATGCTCCTGAAGTATCTGATGCAGACATCTCATGATCTGACCAGCAGAATTTGAACTTCTAACAAGTCTACATGTCAATGGATACCTAATTCTCACAGATGGTCAAACGTTTTGAAAATAATTTTAAATACACTATTCTTTTGATGTTACTGTAAAGAGAATGATGAGTAAATAATTTATTTTACTGTAATAGCTAGATCATACTACTGGGCCATTGCATTTAATATCTGTATTCCCCAGGTTGAGGTCCTAGCATTTTCCACTCCCCTGAAGAAACCCAATTTTTATATAACCCTAAAGAATTCTGCTACCAAAATTTAATACCCCTGAAGACATCCGGAGTCCTCAACTCATACAATACATATAAGCCTTTGTATCATCTTTAAAATTTCTCCCGAAGAATTCTGATGTCCTCAACCCGGGTGAGTGGATATTAAATGCAATAGCCCAGTTTTTGTGTCAGTAACATCAAAAGGGTAGTGTATTTAAAATTATTTTCCAATAAATCAATATCTTAATAGACTAGTGCAATAGTCTTAATATATTTAGTGTATAAAAGCATTTACCTTGTAAAATAAATATATGAGACCATTTGATCAATTACAAAATGGTGTATGGTTTATGACTGATGAAAAAATACATTATGTAATTTTGGGATGGATACAATAGGAGTTAATGTTGATCATTGTGTGGGCTCTGACTATGCACCCAGCATACATAAACAGAGGTGATCAGTTGGTGCAAAACTTTGTTGGGCAAGGGGCAACATTTTTCCAGGGTCTCAGTATTTTTCCAGGGTGACAATAACTTAAACACCTGAAAAATATAACAAGAACTTGGATTTTTGGGCTGACTCTTCTTTGGAAGAAATGCCACATGTCTGATGACTATACTATAGATTGTCTGGTACTGCACAGAACTACACTACACCACAAAACCTTTCATTGCTATTTACCCTACTATCAAGGTTGCTTTTCAAAACAGCAAGGTATGTGGAAGCAGCACATTTTGCTCTGCTATAAACTGTTCAAACAGCTAACAAAGTCATCCAGAGCTGAGTTCTTTCAGTTTTCCATCACACAGGGACAGGTAGATCAACAAGTCCAATTTATTGAGATGTCAGCTATTTACAAAACTTTACAATTCAAAAGAGTGGGTTGTGTTATTTTACTCTTTGAAGTTTGCAAATCGCGATTTTTCCTCCTAGAAAAGAAAAGACAAATAGTGTATAAAAGTTACAAATCTGTAATTTGATAATTTAAAAATGTTTAGTTCCTTTACATCTTTGCTTAAACCAGTTGGACAAAATGATTGAACTCCAGTTCATTTGAAGTGCAAATACGTTTTTCACGAATCATGTATAAAATACAAAAGCATTTATAGAACTTGACGGACACGATCGCACATTTGTTCCTGTTACTACAATATTAAAACAGACTAAGTCTTCGAACACATGGAATTTTTGCAATAAATAAACTAGTAGCATCATACAAAGTAAACAACAGTTACAACACGTATTATTAATACGCTTAAATTTCGCGTTTAGCACTTCTTTAATATCTTTTAATTAACAGAAATGTATTCACTAACCTTCAGTTTACAACCAGCGGCCGTAGTTTGAGATTCGAATTGTCCGTTCACGAAAAAGCCCCGATTTATTAAGTTAAATAACCATTCTGTAATACAAATCCCTAACAAATTGACCCACTTTTACTGGCTGCGAGCTATTAGAGCGGTCAATTTCCGGTCAGCGCGAAACGACATGCGCGGCTTCAAAAACTTCAAAGGCTCCGACGCGAGTGGCCCTTCTATGTATTCTTATTCTATGCCGGTAGTTTAAGCCGCGGATTTTACATTTACAGCCGCGGAATTGAATTCAAACGTTTCACACGGAATTCCAGAAAAGCCTGCAAAATAGATCAATTCGCAAAGTGTCCTGTAAAAGTTTTGGCAACTAAATCATGATCTTATCAAACCTTCACATGTTTTTCCGTCTCCAGTATATCCTTCATTACAGGTACAGCTGTATGTCTCGGGTCCTGTGTCAGCGCATGTTGCAAATTCACTGCAGTCATCGTTCGGAGTTCCGCATATTGACATCGCTTAAGAAAACATTTATGTGGTAAACAGTTAATTATTTTTGTTGTTTAAACTATTCAGAATTATCAAATTAAAGAAGTGTCTAATAAAACCTTCTGCACTAAAAATAATCTTATGAAACCTTCACAAGTTTTTCCATCTCCAGCATATCCATCATTACAGGTACAGGTGTATGTCCCAGGTCCTGTGTCAGTACATGTTGCAAACTCACTGCAATCGTCACGTGGAGTTCCACATATCTTTATTTCTTCGTTAAGAAAGAACAAAAAAAGACAAGTTATTTGGCATTTTCGGTCAACGATCCAGAAGAAGAATTATATCTACGTTAGCAAGTCATAATCACATCATCAAACGAAATTCTCAATTAGAACTACTATACTGTTCATGTGTAACATGAGATGCGCTGAGGTGTAAGTTTTGGGTCAGTGATACATAAAGCTTCAAAGATCAAGAGGAAATAAACAGGGGAGAGATTATCCTGTTTGTTAGTCGAGTTGTTAGGTATGTTGCTGACATTTTGGTTTTCGGTTTGTGCATCTCTATAATGATGTTGTAATACAGAAAATGAGTAACTCTAATTTTTGTTTTCTTACCTTCACAATTTTTTCCATCTCCAGTATATCCTTCGTTGCATGTACATGTATAGGCATCAGGTCCCGTATCAGCGCATGTTGCAAATTCACTACAGTCATCTTCAGATGTTCCACATATATCTCTCACTAGAACAAAAATAACGTAAATTACTATACAAATTATACATTCTCGATAATTAATAATGTCGGTTGATCTTAAACACAAACTCGATTTTAGTTTTAAATCAGTTTGTAAATTTCATCGCAACTCGCATCCAGGCTCTCTTCTCTACGCTCCTCCCTTGAAGAAGAGACCCTGGTGAATGCTAATCACGTGGCGACCACATTTTGGGAGCCATAAACATGTGAGATATCGAGTAGTACTTCCTAATGTATGCAATTGATGAAAAGTCTAACACGAGTTGCATTTATCCAAATAACGTACAAATCCTCCCCAGACAAGTAATGGATTTCCGAGTAGCTATCAAAATCTAGGAGCCGCGTGGCCACCATTCACTAGGGTATCTTTCTTTAGCCAGGAGCAAAGAGAATAGAGCACAAGGTTGATGTTATGATAGCAGTAATAATGAAATGTAAATTCATTCGGCCCATGGTTGATTGCTCTGAAACATACATTAAACTTCAATTTCGGAAATACCATTGGGTTTGTGTTGTCGATCCTCACCTGGGCAGAATTTCGCAATGATACTTTCAACTCTGTGAACTAGGTCACTAAAGTTAGCAGCAAGAATAGCGTTTTCTGGAACTTCTACCATATCTTTAACTTGGTTAATTGCATCTTGATTATCTAAACCAACGCCAATTGCAAAAACATCCATATTTCGAGCAAAGAAAGGTTTCATAGCTTCTCCAACATAAACGTAACCTCTTCGAACTGATTCTACAGTCTGCTCTCCATCTGTAATAACCATGAACATTTTCTTAACATCTGGATCGTCTTCACGATATCCCGCTTCCTTGATGGCAATCTCTTCATCAGCAACTTTCAAACCACGATGCGTTTTTGTTCGACCTTGAGGTAGTGGACCAGGCATCCTAGCAACTACATCGTAGAATTTCTGTGCATCTTGGCTTTCCGCTAGTGTTATTCTTTTCTCTCCCTCCTCACTAAATGTAACTATGGCAGCCTGCCCGATGACATCACCCTCGTCATTTCTTTCGCCAACTTTCAATTCTTCGCCTATCTTTCGCACAAACTCACGCATCCTGTTGTAATCCTCTCTTCTTATGCTTCCTGATCTATCCAGTACAAAAATGAGGTCTGTTTTCGGCTTGCACGGTGCTAAAAGAAAACAATAGGAAGAAATACTTTTTGTATACCGTTTGGTTCTAAAAACACTCTTTATATGTGATAACCTCAGAAATACATTCTTTAAACAATGCACATTCGTCTCACCTGGTATATCGTTCTCTTTAATGACCACAGTTGCAGGTTCACCAACTGTTATGACAGGTGAATTAGATAACAGAGTGACCGTAAATTCTTCTTCGGACTCAACGGCATCGTCGTCAATTATGTTAATTGGAACTGGTTTAGGACCAGTCTCGCCTGGTTCAAATGTGATATCTACTGTTTTGGGAGAAAAGTCTTCTTCCCCTGCTGTGTTAGGATTTGCTGTGACCCTGTTACATAAAATTAATCGTGAACGATTACTCATGATCTAGACACTTTTATAAAGAAATAATATACTAATGGTGATGTTGTACTCGGGTAAATATGATATTATGATATTGTGATGCTACTATTGGTAGTCCTCACTTACGTTATGATTGTTGGTTCGGTAATATCCCCTCCACTGATAACAATTTGAGGTAAATCTGGTTTATCCTCTGTACCACTGTAAACTTTCTTTGTAAACTCTACGGTGATGTCTTTACAAAATACAAACAACAGTTACATGAGTGTTTGCTGTTAATCGCTGTAAACTTCTCAGTCCCCGATAAGACCAGAACTTATTGTCGTTAACAATGATTAAAGTTTAACTGCATTCTAAATCTGGAGTAGCACTAAATTCCAGAACACGACCGATATTCGTCTTACAAAACTACCATCATCACAGGAAATAAACCATAGATATAACGATGAAGAGAGAAATAGAAAAATACCAGACTGCGTTTAAAAGCAGCAAAATACGATGTAGTGGCACTAGATTGTACGGACGAGCCAGCTTAGATAGGGAATGAAAAAGTATTTAGGTATTTGGGTATTAGTATTTAGTAACAGTAGAATCAACTGATAATGCTGTCATTTGATTGGCTACTCTACTCGCTATATATCCCTCGATATATAGCGGGTACAAAAACTGTAATGTTCCTGGTGTATTTTTTCAATTCAAAAATAATTTGTAGTATTTTTTACAGAATGACTTAAAAATATGATTTAAAATTATTTTTCAAATCTGATTTTACTAAAAAAATTACATTACTTGCTCTCAATTTCCATGCGGTGATAGATAATACGGGTTTCGCACCGAATAGAAATCTTAGGCTCGTAATCTATCTTGTTAATCACGATTTGGTATTTGTGTTTAGTTTAAGTATTACTATAATGGTATCAGTATTTAGGTAGTGTGTTGAAGAAATAAAGAACTATTTTTGTATACTTTTTGGTACAAAGTGTGAATACCTTCGGAATACATTCTTCAAATATTGCGCATTCATCTCACCTGGCTTATCATTATCTTGAATGACCACAGTTGCAGGTTCACCAACTGAAACCCAGGGTGAAAAAGATGACATAGTGACAGTGAATTCTTCTCCGGACTCAACGGCATCGTCGTCAATTATGTTAATTGGAACTGATTTAGGACCAGTCTCGCCTGGTTCAAATGTGATATCTACTGTTTTGGGAGAAAAGTCTTCTTCTCCTGCTGTGTTAGGATTTGCTGTGACCCTGTTACATAAAAATCAAAATTACTTATGAGTGACAGGTGAAAATCTAAGATCATTAACACCACGTTTATGCCGGCAGATTTTTAACAGCACAATATTGATTTTCACTAGAATTGAGGTAAATTTAGGCATGACTTCAAAGATTTTCAGGCAAATTTAAAAAAAAAACAAATGGTCAAATACAGAATTAGAGTGAACAAACAATAGGTACGGATTCCATCATGAGACATTAATATTCAGTTTCCTGTAAAATAAAGACTGGGCGAAAGGAAGATCAGAGTAGAGAGTTGCTGGACGAAATGGTTTGCTCTCAATTTTTTTCAAATATAAACAAAGCCGAGACTGGCATTGATAATTTTATTGTTCTTTATTAAACCTATAATGACTTCGGTCATAATTCATTGCTGGTAATTCAGATCAACGCTCATCCTTATTTCACACTGCCTTAACTTCTTGGTGGTGATCATGAAATTGTAGAACACGATTAACTCCCCGGCTGTTCAGTATGTCAGTACATGATTTTGTAGCGTTTTGATAATCATTCCAATCTGGAAAGTGTTGTTTTAAATGTTGCTACATTTTCATAGAATCCTACATTAAGCGATAGATTGTTAGATAAAACGAATTAAATCAGTGCGTGAACATGGAAAATTTCTTCAGTCTATTATATCTCACAATGTAGAATTATATTGACGGTGGCCACTTACGTTATGATTGTTGGTTCGGTAATATCACCACCACTAATAACAATTTCAGGTAAATCTGGTTTATCCTCTGTCCCACTGTAAACTTTCTTTGTAAACTGTACGGTGACACCTTGGGAAAAATAAAACGGACAACAGTTAGGGGAATGTCTACTGTTAATCTGATTAACTTCAAAGTCCTATACATCGCTCTTAACATCTGGAGTAGAAATGCAAAAAAGAGATGACTCGTAAGAAAGAGGAATACATATATCGAGAAAGAATATGAAATGCAAGCTAGGTGGGATAAGATGGGGTGGGAAGATTATTCCTGATCTTTAAACTTACAATTGCGAAAGATTTAGCGTAGGGAAATGAGATTGGAATAAATAGTGGACGCTTGCGTTGCACACGTTTAAAAAAAATCAGTTATTTTTGCATATGATATTGCAGTAAAGATATGTGATTACTTTGCTTGAGAAAGACATCTTTTAAAAAAATATTAATGTCTCCGAGATTGCTTAAAGTAATTAGAAGCATTCTTTAAGAACGAAGAGTTATATTCTCACATCAAATATTGTAATTTTCTGCCACTTTTCTATACATAGATTTAAATTTTTGATCATGTAAGGTCGGTCACATCATAATTCCAGTGAGCCCTCCCCCCTGTGAATGAAAGAGTAACAATGGTATTCATGATCTAGTATTGATCTAATATTTTCCTGGGAGACTACAATTTGAAGCCTAAATCAGTTTTGTCCATTTTAGGCAACGTCCGTGACACACACTTCTATAAAAATTGTAGCTGACTACCATGGGTTTCAATTACATAGACTTTTCCAATATGGGTAGTTATTTTGTTTGTCTACTTTCATAAAAAATGTACATAGACAAGTGGCGAGTACAAGAATTGTTTAAAAATACTCTTTTGAAATGTAACGTCCGTCACATGGAAATGACCCATTTGCTGCTGGATGTGTGGCTCAAAAACTACGCATTTATACAACTGTATGTTTCTTTCTACTATGTCTTTTTACTGCATGGTACACTCGATTAAAAAGCAATAAAAAATCTTTCCTCACCTTTACATGTCTTTCCATCACCTGTATATCCTTTGTTACAGGTACAGTTATACGTTCCAGGCCCAGTATTGGTACACCTGGCAAATTCACTGCAGTCGTCTCGCGGAGTTCCACACATTGTGATCGCTATAGAAAACATTTATGTGGTAAACAGTTAATCATTTTTGTTGTTTAATTAATTGGCAAATTAAGAAAGTGTCTAATAAAAGCTTCTGCACTAAAAATAATCTTATGAAACCTTCACAAGTTTTTCCATCTCCAGTATATCCTTCATTACAGGTACAGGTGTATGTCCCAGGTCCTGTGTCAGTACATGTTGCAAACTCACTGCAATCGTCACGTCGAGTTCCACATATCTTTATTTCTTCGTTAAGAAAGAACAAAAAAAGACAAGTTATTTGGCATTTTCGGTCAACGATCCAGAAGAAGAATTACATCAACGTTAGCAAGTCATAATCACATCATCAAACGAAATTCTCAATTAGAACTACTGTACTGTTCATGTGTAACATGAGATGCGCTAAATTATGGTGTAAGTTTTCGGTCAATGATGCATAAAGCATCAAAGATCAAGTGGAAATAAACAGAGGAGAGATGTGTTTGTTAGTCGAGTTGTTAGGTATATTACTGACATTTTGGTTTTCGGTTTGTGAATCTCTATAACTATGTTGTAATAAAGAAAATGAGCAACTCTAATTTTTGTTTTCTTACCTTCACAATTTTTTCCATCTCCAGTATATCCTTCGTTGCATGTACATGTATAGGCATCAGGCCCCGTATCAGCGCATGTTGCAAATTCACTACAGTCATCTTCAGATGTTCCACATATATCTCTCGCTAGAACAAAAATAACGTAAATTACTATAAAAAGTATACACTCTAGATAATTAACAATGTCGGTTGATCTTAAAAACAAACTTGATTTTAGTTTTAAATCAGTTTGTAAATTTCATGGCAACTCGCATCCAGGCCCTCTTCTCCACGCTCCTCGCTTGAAGAAGAAACCCTGGTGAATGCTAATCACGTGGAAATCACATTTTGGGAGCCATTAATATGTGAAATAGCGAGTAGTATTTCCTAATGTATGCAATTGATGAAAAATCTGGTTGCATTTATCCAAATAACGTACGAATCCTCCCCAGACTAGTAATGGATTTCCGAATGGCTATCAAAATCTAGGAGCCGCGTGGCCACCATTCACTAGGGTCTTTTTCTTTAGCCAGGAGAAAAGAGAATAGAGCACAAGGTTGATGTTGTGAAAGCTGTAATAATGAAATGTATATTCATTCCGCGCATGGTTGATTGCTCTGAAACACACATTAAGCTTCAATTTCGCAAATACCATTGGGTTTGTGTTGTCGATCCTCACCTGGACAGAATTTCGCAATGATACTTTCAACTCTGTGAACTAGGTCACTAAAGTTAGCAGCAAGAATAGCGTTTTCTGGAACTTCTACCATATCTTTAACTTGGTTAATTGCATCTTGATTATCTAAACCAACGCCAATTGCAAAAACATCCATATTTCGAGCAAAGAAAGGTTTCATAGCTTCTCCAACATAAACGTAACCTCTTCGAACTGATTCTACAGTCTGCTCTCCATCTGTAATAACCATGAACATTTTCTTAACATCAGGATCGTCTTCACGATATCCCGCTTCCTTGATGGCAATCTCTTCATCAGCAACTTTCAAACCACGATGCGTTTTTGTTCGACCTTGAGGTAGTGGACCAGGCATCCTAGCAACTACATCGTAGAATTTCTGTGCATCTTGGCTTTCCGCTAGTGTTATTCTTTTCTCCCCCTTCTCACTAAATGTAACTATGGCAGCCTGCCCGATGACATCACCCTCGTCATTTCTTTCGCCAACTTTCAATTCTTCGCCTATCTTTCGCACAAACTCACGCATCCTGTTGTAATCTTCTCTTCTTATGCTTCCTGATCTATCCAGTACAAAAATGAGGTCTGTTTTCGGCTTGCATGGTGCTAAAAGAAAACAATAGGAAGAAATACTTTTTGCATACCGTTTCATTCTAAAAACACTCTTTATATGTGATAACCTCAGGAATACATTCTTTGATTATTGCAAATTCATCTCACCTGGTTTATCGTCGTCTTTAATGACCACAGTTGCAGGTTCACCCACTGTTATCACAGGTGAATTAGATGACAGAGTGACAGTAAATTCTTCTTCAGACTCAACGGCATCGTCGTCAATTATGTTAATTAGAACTGATTTAGGACCAGTCTCGCCTGGTTGAAACGTGATATCTACTGTTTTGGGAGAAAAGTCTTCTTCTCCTGCTGTGCTAGGATTTGCTGTGACCCTGTTACATAAAAATCAAAAATTAATGGTGAACGATAACTCATAATCTAAACACTTTCATAAAGTTTGAACAGGAAGGTTTGCAACACCACAATATTAGTCAATGAGCAAATGAAGGTAAATTCAATTAAGACTTCACAGATTTGACAAGATGGATTACCGCACGACGAAGAAGTCAGTTATAATGCCATTGGTAGTCCTCACTTACGTTATGATTGTTGGTTCAGTAATATCCCCTCCACTGATAACAATTTCAGGTAAATCTGGTTTATCCTCTGTACCACTGTAAACTTTCTTTGTAAACTGTACGGTGATGTCTTTACAAAATACAAACAACAGTTACATGAGTGTTTGCTGTTAATCGCTGTTAACTCCACAGTCCCCGATAAGACCAGAACTTATTGTCGTTTGACAATGATTAAAGTTTAACAGCATTTTAAATCTGGAGTAGTACTAAATTCCAGAACACGACAGATATTCGTCTTACAAAACTGCCATCATTACAGGAAATAAACCATAGATAAAGGTATAACGGTGCACAGAAAAATAAAAAAATACCAGACTGCCTTTAAAAGCAGCAAAATACGAGGTAGTGGCACTAGATTGTACGAACGAGCCAGCTTAGATAGGGAAGGAAAAAGTATTTAGGTATTTGGGTATTAGTATTCAGTAACAGTAGAATCAATAATAGTATTCTTTTGCAAATGCTGTGATTTGATTGGCTACTCGATCTACTCGCTATATATTCCTCGATATCAAAAATAGTATTCATCGGTGGCAAAACTGTAATGTTTCCGGTGTATTTTTTCAATTCAAAGATAATTTGTAGTATTTTTAACAGAATGACTTTAAAATATTATTTAATATTACTTTTTAACTCTGATTTTACTACAACAATCACATTACTCGCTCTCAATCTCCATGCGGTGATAGATAATACGGGTTTCGCACCGAACAGAAATCTTAGGCTCGTAATCTATCTTGTTAATTACCATTTGGATTTGTACTTAGTTTAAGTATCATTATATTAGTATCTGTATCAAGGTAGTGTGTACAAAGTGTGAATACCTTGGGAATACATTCTTCAAATATTGCGCATTCATCTCACCTGGCTTATCATTATCTTGAATGACCACAGTTGCAGGTTCGCCAACTGAGACCCAGGGTGAAGAAGATGACATAGTGACAGTGAATTCTTCTTCGGACTCAACGGCATCGTCGTCAATTATGTTAATTGGAACTGATTTAGGACCAGTCTCGCCTGGTTCAAATGTGATATCTACTGTTTTGGGAGAAAAGTCTTCTTCTCCTGCTGTGTTAGGATTTGCTGTGACCCTGTTACATAAAAATCAAAATTACTTATGAGTGATAAGTGAAAATCTAAGATCATTAACATCATGTTTATACCAGTAGATTTTTAACAGCACAATATTGATTTTCACTAGAATTGAGGTAAATTTAGGCATGACTTCAAAGATTTTCAGGCAAATTTAAAAAAAAAACAAATGGTCAAATACAGAATTAGAGTGAACAAACAATAGGTACGGATTCCATCATGAGACATTAATATTCAGTTTCCTGTAAAATAAAGATTGAACGAAAGGAAGATGAGAGCAGAGAGCTGCTGGACGAGATGGTTTGCTCTCAGTTTTTTTCAAATATAAACAAAGCCGAAACTGTCATTGATAATTTTACTTTTCTGCATTAAACCCATAATGACTTCGGTCATAATTCATTGCTGGTAGTTCAGATCAACGCTCATCCTTATTTCACACTGCCTTAACTTCTTGGTGGTGATCATGAAATTGTAGAACACGATTAAATCCCCGGCTGTTCAGTATGTCAGTACATGATTTCGTAGCTTTTTGATAATCACTCCAATCTGGAAAGTGTTGTTTTAAATGTTGCTACATTTTCATAGAATCCTACATTAAACGATAGTTTGTTAGATATAAAGAATTAAATCAGTGCGTGAAAATGGGAAATTTCTTCAGTCCAGTATATCTCACAATGTAGAATTATATTGACGGTGGCCACTTACGTTATGATTGTTGGTTCGGTAATATCACCACCACTAATAACAATTTCAGGTAAATCTGGTTTATCCTCTGTCCCACTGTAAACTTTCTTTGTAAACTGTACGGTGACACCTTGGGAAAAATAAAACGAACAACAGTTATGGGAATGTCTACTGTTAATCTGATTAACTTCAAAGTCCTGTACATCGCTTTTAACATCTGGAGTAGCAAAATGCAAAAAAGAGATGACTCGTAAGAAAGAGGAATACATATATCGGGAAAAAATATGAAATGAAAGCTATGTGGGATAAGATGGGGTGGGAAGATTATTCCAGATCTTTAAAATTACAGTTGCGAAAGATTTAGCGTAGATACGTAGCGTCATTAGCGCAGGCAAATGAGATTGGAATAAACAGTGGACGCTGGCGTTGCACACGTTCAAAAAAAATCAGTTATTTTTGCATATGATATTGCAGTAAAGGTATGTGATTACTTTGCTTGAGAAAGACATTTTTTAAAAAAATATTAATGTCTCCGAGATTGATTAAAGTAATTAGAAGCATTCTTTAAGAACGAAGAGTTATATTCTCACATCAAATATTGTAATTTTCTGCCACTTTTCTATATATAGATTTCAATTTTTGATTATGTAAGGTCCATCACAATCATAATTCCAGTGAGCCCCCCCCCCCGAGTTTATTTTGATTGCAAAAATGAGCTAAATTTGGCTCATTTTTTACAAAAAATGTGAATAATGTATAAGGATTTCAAGAAAAAATGCGTTAGTTGAAGTTTGGATGGTGATTAGTGAATGTGAATTTCTGATATCCTATACTGAGCAGGCCTTAAAATATCGGTCGGTCACGGACATTTGTCAGACCCATTCGTTAAATTGTCCGACGTAATTAGAAAAGCTCCGGACATTTTGTCCGACGAAAGCAAAATTGAGGATTTGCGTTTGTCCGACCCAAACGTATTGATGTCCGACAAAACTTTATTGGCGTAAATTTCCTGTGTAAAATAAAGTTTTAATCACGGCCAAGCAATTAATTTGCCCTTAGTGGTGTCATAGTTTCAGTGATATAGTGATATAAACCAGAATTTACGTCGCGTTTATATCAGTGAAATTCAAGGAGTCAAAACAACAACAATTTTCTTCTAATTGTGTTTTGACGGCAGTGGCGGCATCTTTGAAGTGAAACAAAGAACAGTGAATTGGCTTCCTGGCCTTTAAAAACAAACAGTATCTTCTTGTTACCTTTGTCGCGAGTTAACTCGATTTTTAAAAGGCGATTTTTAAACTTTGAGGAAACACAATTTTCGAAAGATATGTAGTTTTTATAGTGAGAAATGAGCTCCAATGTCGATAAACCGCTGGGCTCCTTTTGCAAAGAAAGGAATACAAAGTATAATTGCGTGTCCTGTGAAAATGTAGTTTGTAACGTTTGTTCCTCGCCAGCTAATCCTAGCACTAAAGGTTACGATGAAGAAGCCAAAAGAGTAAGTCTTTGCAGGAAGTGTTCTGAACCTCAGTCGCTGGAGACGGCATCGGCGTCAACATCTAAACCTCTCGAAAAAGCGCAGAGAACTATAACTTCCATGTTTGGCAAATCAAGCGAGCCCTGTACAGTCGCTCCGGCAGCAACTTCGTCCACTTCTTTAACAAAAGTAAAGAGAAACCCCAAACAGCGTCGGAATATTGGTGCTTCAAGCTCAAACGAAGTCAGAACAGTCACAGCGTCTACCGTAGAGAAATGGAAGTTCGATTTGTCGGAATATTCGGCAGCGGAATGGTTAACATACGACGTTGATGCCGCAGGAAAGGCAAGGAATCTTGGATGTAAATTTTGTATCATGTTTGAAGACAAAATCAAGGACTTGCCCAATTACTCAGACATATTTATCAAAGGTTCAACAAATTACAGAGTTTCAGCCGTAAAAGATCACGCAAAGAATAGCAATGGTGATCCACAACATCCCCACACCGTGGCTTATGGTAATTTTTTGAAAGCCAATGGAATAGAAATTGAAGAGCGTGCAAACAAAATTGCAAAATCCTGCGACAAAGCAAATACTGCTATTGTGTCTAGATTGCAAATTCACAATAAAATGGATCCATCTACGTTAACTAAAACTAAAACCAAGTTCGAGACAACATATTTCGTGGTCAAGCAAGAGCTACCCATCAGTAAATGCAAGAACATATTGAAACTGGAAAGTAAACATGGAGTTGATGTTCGTACGAAATATCTTACGGATCCATCGGTGGGTACTTTCATAGACTCTATGGGGCAAGAGCTTAAACACCAACTAAATGCCGATTTAGCAAAAGCTAAATTTTACAGCGTATTATGCGATGGATCCATGGATACCACAACTGTAGAAAACGAGGTAAATAATATATCCTTTTTTTGTTTGTTTCCTTTTCAACACGCGGTGCGGAGATTCGTTCGTGCGAAATTTCCAAGTTCACTATTCATTTTACTACTTTTACGAATTTACTGCTTTTCGTCTTTAAATGTGATTATGCTCTGCCAGTATTTATCCCATTGTTGAAATTCTTGCAATATATAAGGGATCGTTTTGCCACCATCGTTGAAATCCTTGCGATGCGAGGGATCGCTTTTCTGTCAAAACATTACACAAACAAAAATATCGAACATTGAATCTAAAATTGTCCATTATTTACCTCTTTTCCAGCAGACATTTAAAACTCCTTGTTAAAACCACGTGGCACGCACGCTGTAATGTACGTTGTTTTAATTATAAATAACTTATTTACAATAGGTAATCTACTGTCTTCATTTTAATCCACAACCTGTTGGATCCGATTCTGTTGAAGTAAAACTTTCATTCCTAAGTGTCAAGCAGGTATATTTTTAAATAATTAAAACTTTTCATCATTTTTTTTCTTTCGAAACAAACATTATTTAGTAAGTTTTATAAAGGATGTTTTATTCCAGGCAAAATATGGTACTGCAGACGGAATAACCGACGCTATCAAAGAAAGCTTTAATGACATCAAAGAGTCTATTTCATCTTCATTATCATCGGTTGGTATTTTACCATATCACAAAAAGTTGGTTGGTTTCACATCGGATGGGGCAAGTGTTGACCGTGGATGTAACAACAGCATTAAAACCCGCCTTCGAGAGGAATCGCCATGGATGGTGTTTATTTGGTGCATCGCTCATCGGCTAGAGTTAGCACTGAGCGATGCATTAAAGACCACAGAGTTTCAGGAGGTTGATGATATGCTGTTAAAGATGTATTTCTTTTATAAGAAAGCACCAAAAAACTTCGTCAACTTGAGGAACTCCACGATCTTTACCAACAATCCATGGAGTTTGACGAAGGAGGCGTAAAGCCGAAAAAATCATCGGGGTCGAGATGGATTTCTCACAAGTTGGCTGCAATGAAGATGTGTCTAGACAAGTGGGGTATTTACATTCAGCACCTTGAAACCATGACAGAACATGAAAGCATAACAGGGAAAGATAAAGCCAAGATGAAAGGTTATCTTAGACGTTGGAAGAGCACCAGAATGCCATTATTACTTGCCTTGTTCATTGATATATTAACCATACCGTCGATTTTATCATTGACATTCCAGAAGGAGACAATTGATCCAGTGCAAAGTGTGAGAGCATTGAAAAAAGCGAAAGACCGCTTGGTACAATTTGAAAAAAAGGCATTTGAAAAATTACCAAACGTTAGAAACTTTCTCTCAAAAATCAAGGTAGTGAATGGTCAGTTTTTCTATCAGAATGTCGAACTCTTATTATTCGAAAGACAGAAGGTCTTCGTTGAAGGCAAAAAGAATGAGTACACAGAAAAGATTCGACAATGCTTGACTGACCGACTTGAACAAGAGGACGAAGGCCAAGAGATAATCAACGCCGTTGTACAAATTCTTGATTGCGAGGGTTGGAAAGGCGACAACGAATTTGCTGATGACGCCATTATTGCAGTGTATGACAAGTTCGAAGTTCCGCTCAAGTCTGCTGGCCTCTCAGCAAATGTTCCAGACGTGCTTATCCAATGGCATGGGATAGTCAATTTCGCTGTTGAAACGATCGGAGTGATTGGCCAACCGTATCTCATTACATGGCGTAAGATATTTTCTGCACAAAGGAGTAAAGGATGGAAAGATGCACTTATCTTAATTGAATTGTTATTTACCATCCCGGTATCTAACGCCAAGCTCGAGAGAATGTTTTCCAAGTTAAAACGCGTGAAAACAAATTTCCGTTGCTCTCTTTCCCTGCAAAGGTTGGAAAATATTCTACGCATCATGAAAGAAGGCCCGGCATGGGAGGAGTATGATCCATTACCCGCCATTGAATTATGGCATTCCGCAAAACAACGGCGCCCAGGTGATGAGAAACAAAAGCGATCATATACAACCCGCAAGTCGCACCGAAGGCTTTCGACTATATCGTCAGATGAAAGCGACAATGAGGCAGCAGAAAAAGAAAGCCATGGAGGTGACAAAGAAGACAAAGACATGGATGAAGAAAGATCAGAAGAAACCGAAAGTCTGAGTTTATTCTCTGATTCAGATTCTGAAGATAATTAAACCATAAGGACTTGACAGTGACTCTAAGTCTGTAATTGAACTAAATTAAAATGAACTCGTTAAGAAGTTGATGAACGTGGTATGCACAGTGAACTAAGCCCATAGGGCCGTGTTACATTAGCTAAAGATATTCATTTTTATTATTACTGATCAAACACCGTAATTTAGCATTTATTTATTCTTCTATTGACCTACTTCTGGTATTGGCAAATAATGTTGATTTTCGATCGAGAAACTAATGTATACGATCAATGCAATACTGCTAAACATTTACCGTCCGTACGATTTTAAAATAATTGATTTTCGCGGGAAATAAACATTTGGCCATCGGCCATCGGCCATAAATTTTTAAAATGTCCGACCCATTCTGAAACACACCGGACATTTTGACAGACAGCTTTCTGCCTGATATTTTAAGGCCTGTATACTAAATGCTTATTGAAGTCAAATACTGATTTTATGGGTCCTATAACAATGTAATTAGATATTGACACGAGAACAGGGAAATCTAACATTCTAACCATTGTAACACACTATCTAACACAACATTCACGTGATTAAAATCACGCCGGGCGGATTTTTTTTGGGGGGGCTTAGGCCCTCCTTACAAAAATTTTTTTTTGGGGGGGCTCGAGCCCCCCCCCCCAGCTCCCCCTGTTCCTACGCCACGGGCGACTACAAGAGTTGTTTAAAAATATTCTTTTGAAATGTAACGTGCGTCACATGGAAATGACCCATTTGCTGCTGGATGTGTGGCTCAAAAACTATGCATTTATACAACTGTATGTTTCTTTCCACTATGTCTTTGTACTGCATCGTGAGAGTCCAAAATGGACAAATTTGAAAATTCTCTAGTAATGAAATTTTCGGCATAAAAATGATCTTTTTAAACCTTCACATGTTTTTCCATCTCCAGTATATCCTTCATTACAGGTACAGGTGTATGTCCCGGGTCCTGTGTCAGCACATGTTGCAAATTCACTACAGTCATCTCGTTGAGTTCCACATATTACGATGACTATAAGAAAACATTTATGTTATTTCGACACAAAGTTTCCAATCTTCCCCTTAACTTATAAAATATTTGATGCTCTAATAAACGTATTCTGGTACAAAGCTATATTGACGAAAAACGTCTTTCTATACGCCTATAAATTACTTTTTGTTTTGAAACAAAATATTTTCATAAAAAGGGAAACATTTCCGTTCCGTCATGCTTTCTTTTCACGTACTGTATGTCCGAATGCAATTTTAGAAATAGAGCTGTGCAGTCTCCGGTTTTCAGCTCCGGCTCCGGCCGGTGACGGCTTAAAAACTCCGGCTTTATATATTTGTTCACACTGGTTCACACACACGTCAAAACTGGGGAAAAGTTAAAATGATAAAATCTAACCGAGTAATAGCATATTACTTGGATGGACTTTATTGTTTGTACTGTTTCAGTTCGCACAATGTCCCGAGATCTCCGCCATGCAGAGATGCAGCAAAAGAAACCATGTATTAAGTATTGTATTAAACAGAGTAAAGGACTAAAAAAGTATATATCAAACAATAGTTATTAGACAATATTTTGATAAGAAATGAAAGGGGTGAAAAACTGCGACACATTCTTATCTAAGAGGTAATTCTGGCGATAAGACGTCTCATAAACAACACGAAAAAACAACTCAGAGACGGATTGACGTTAAAAAAGTATTCTAAGTATGCTATAATCTACAATTAATGTTGAGTAAAGTGCTTTAGATTTTGACAGTCTTGAATTTCATGTAAAAAGTGCATAACCCCTCGTCAGCGTAATCTCGAATAATAATTAGTAATTTCCTATTGTGCCACCAGACAAAATAGAACGATTAGATATATAACGATTTTTCGCGCAAGATCAGTCGCTTGTACGTTGTACATATAGTTTAATTTTTATGCAATTGTATGTGTCAGTGACACAAATTTATCACTTGACACACAATTATCCATTCTCGCAATTCTATCCAACTCCGACTCCGGCTAAGGCCGGATAAAAAATGCCGGAGCTCCGGCTGGTCTCCGGCCTCCGGCCCTCCGGCGCATAGCCCTATTTAGAAAGAAAATAGAGAAAATTTAGACTCTTGGATTAATAACGCCAATGAAGTCGTCGACATTTTACAGTTTTCATTTACGGACAATAGGGAGTACTGCCACCTTCAGTCTTTCACATCGTTACTGTTACTCATAGTTATATTACAATTTTTGTTATATCTGAGTGAGTTGATACTATAATGCCGGTCTAAAGTTTTTGTGGTCAAAATAACATTAGCGCAATATGACGTGCGCAAACAGTGAAGGCCCAGGCACACCCGATGCGATTTCCCAATGCGGCGCGATTTTTCACTTTCAAAAACAAATAAAACCAACAGGAAGTGATTTTCAAAGATATTTAAAGCAAATAGCGTGAATTACTCGAGTAAAGTATTAAAGTCAAACGACGGTGAAAACGAAAATACGCGTGGTGTTTAAAACTCCGTCCTAGCTCTGTGGGTTTTCAAGTTAACTTGTGTCATCGTGCACAGACACACACATTGATTCATAAACATTATCAGCACAAAAACTTTGATCGAGTAAATCGGACTATAATAGACACATTACACGTTTACTTTAACGGTAGGAGAATTACAATTAGGACTGTAAACAACATTTTGCATTGTTTGGCCCGGGTATGGCCCGTCTTTAAGGATGTTTTTATTGCGGTAAATTTTAGCGGCGGATTTTACATTTACAGCCGCGGAATTGAATTCCAACGTTTCATACGGAATTCCAGAATATGCCTGCAGAATAGATCAATTCGCAAAGTGTCCTGTAAAACTTTTGGCAATCAAATCATGATCTTATCAAACCTTCACATGTTTTTCCATCTCCAGTATATCCTTCATTACAGGTACAGGTGTATGTCCCAGGTCCTGTGTCAGTACATGTTGCAAACTCACTGCAATCGTCACGTGGAGTTCCACATATCTTTATTTCTTCGTTCAGAAAGAACAACAAAACAAGTTATTTGGCATTTTCGGTCAACGATCCGGAAGAAGAATTATATCTACGTTAGCAAGTCATAACCACATAATCAAACGAAATTCTTAATCAGAACTACTATATTGTTCATGTGTAGCATGAGATGCGCTGAATTATGGGTGTAAGTTTTGGGTCAGTGATACATAAAGCATCAAATATCAAAAGGAAATAAACAGGGGAGAGATTATTGTGTTTGTTAGTCGAGTTGTTAGGTATGTTACTGACATTTTGGTTTTCGGTTTGTGAAAAATCTATAATTATGTTGTAATAAAGAAAATGCGTAACTCTAATTTTTTTTTCTTACCTTCACAATTTTTTCCATCTCCAGTATATCCTTCGTTGCATGTACATGTATAGGCATCAGGTCCCGTATCAGCGCATGTTGCAAATTCACTACAGTCATCTTCAGATGTTCCACATATATCTCTCGCTAGAACAAAAATAACGTAAATTACTATAAAAAGTACACATTCTCGATAATCAATAATGTCGGTTGATCTTAAACACAAACTTGAATTTAGTTTTAAATTAGTTTAAAAATTTCATGGCAACTCGCATCCAGGCCCTCTTCTCTACGCTCCTCGCTTGAAGAAGAGACCCTGGTGAATGTTAATCACGTGGCGAACACATTTTGGGAGCCCTTAATATGTGAGATGGCGAGTAGTATTTCCTAATGTATGCAATTGATGACAAGTCTAACACGAGTTGCATTGATCCAAATAACGTACGAATCCTCCCCAGGCTAGTACGGATTTCCGAATGGTATCAAAATCTAGAAGCCGCGTGGCCACCATTCACTAGGGTCTCTTTCTTTAGCCAGGAGAAAAGAGAATAGAGCACAAGGTTGATGTTATGATAGCAGTAATAATGAAATGTATATTTATTCGGCCCATGGTTGATTGCTCTGAAACATACATTAAACTTCAATTTCGAAAATACCATTGGGTTTGTGTTGTCGATCCTCACCTGGACAGAATTTCGCAATGATACTTTCAACTCTGTGAACTAGGTCACTAAAGTTAGCAGCAAGAATAGCGTTTTCTGGAACTTCTACCATATCTTTAACTTGGTTTATTGCATCTTGATTATCTAAACCAACGCCAATTGCAAAAACATCCATATTTCGAGCAAAGAAAGGTTTCATAGCTTCTCCAACATAAACGTAACCTCTTCGAACTGATTCTACAGTCTGCTCTCCATCTGTAATAACCATGAACATTTTCTTAACATCTGGATCGTCTTCACGATATCCCGCTTCCTTGATGGCAATCTCTTCATCAGCAACTTTCAAACCACGATGCGTTTTTGTTCGACCTTGAGGTAGTGGACCAGGCATCCTAGCAACTACATCGTAGAATTTCTGTGCATCTTGGCTTTCCGCTAGTGTTATTCTTTTCTCTCCCTCCTCACTAAATGTAACTATGGCAGCCTGCCCGATGACATCATCCTCGTCATTTCTTTCGCCAACTTTCAATTCTTCGGCTATCTTTCGCACAAACTCACGCATCCTGTTGTAATCTTCTCTTCTTATGCTTCCTGATCTATCCAGTACAAAAATGAGGTCTGTTTTCGGCTTGCATGGTGCTAAAAGAAAACAATAGGAAGAAATACTTTTTGTATACCGTTTCATTCTAAAAACACTCTTTATATGTGATAACCTCAGGAATACATTCTTTAGTTAATGCACATTCATCTCACCTGGCTTATCGTTGTCTTTAATGACCACAGTTGCAGGTTCACCCACTGTTATCACAGGTGAATTAGATGACAGAGTGACACTAAATTCTTCTTCGGACTCAACGGCATCATCGTCAATTATGTTTATTGGAACTGGTTTAGGACCAGTCTCGCCTGGTTGAAACGTGATATCTACTGTTTTGGGAGAAAAGTCTTTTTCTCCTGCTGTGTTAGGATTTGCTGTGACCCTGTTACATAAAAATCAAAAATTAATCGTGAACAATAACTCATAATCTAAACACTTTTAAAACGTTTGTACAGGAAGGTTTGCAACAGCACAATATTAGTCAATGAGCAAATGAAGGTAAATTCAATTACGACTTCACAGATTTGACAAGATGGATTACCGCACGACGAAGAAGTCAGTTATAATGCCATTGGTAGTCCTCACTTACGTTATGATTGTTGGTTCGGTAATATCCCCACCACTGATAACAATTTCAGGTAAACCTGGTTTATCCTCTGTACCACTGTAAACTTTCTTTGTAAACTGTACGGTGATGTCTTTACAAAAAGACAAACAACAGTTACATGAGTGTTTGCTGTTAATCGCTGTTAACTCCACAGTCCCCGATAAGACCAGAACTTATTGTCGTTTGACAATGATTAAAGTTTAACTGCATTTTAAATCTGGAGTAGCACTAAATTCCAGAACACGACAGATATTCGTCTTACAAAACTGCCATCATTACAGGAAATAAACCATAGATACAGGTATAACGGTGCACAGAAAAATAGAAAAATACCAGACTGCCTTTAAAAGCAGCAAAATACGAGGTAGTGGCACTAGATTGTACGAACAAGCCAGCTTAGATAGGGAAGGAAAAAGTATTTAGGTATTTGGGTATTAGTATTCAGTAACAGTAGAATCAATAATAGTATTCTTTTGCAAATGCTGTGAATTGATTGGCAACTCGATCTACTCGCTATATATTCCTCGATATCGAAAATAGTATTCCTCGGTGGCAAAACTGTAATGTTTCTGGTGTATTTTTTCGATTCAAAGATAATTTGTAGTATTTTTAACAGAATGACTTTCAAATATTATTTAATATTATTTTTTAACTCTGATTTTACTAAAACAATCACATTACTCGCTCTCAATCTCCATGCGGTGATAGATAATACGGGTTTCGCACCGAACAGAAATCTTAGGCTTGTAATCTATCTTGTTAGTTACCATTTGGTATTTGTATTTAGTTTAAGTATTATTATATTAGTATCTGTATGTAGGTAGTGTATTGTAGGAATGAAGAACTATTTTTGTATACTTTTTGGTACAAAGTTATGTGAATACCTTGGGAATACATTCTTCAAATATTGCACATTCATCTCACCTGGCTTATCATTATCTTGAATGACCACAGTTGCAGGTTCACCAACTGAGACCCATGGTGAAGAAGATGACATAGTGACAGCGAATTCTTCTTCGGACTCAACGGCATCGTCGTCAATTATGTTTATTGGAACTGGTTTAGGGCCAGTCTCGCCTGGTTCAAATGTGATATCTACTGTTTTGGGAGAAAAGTCTTCTTCTCCTGCTGTGTTAGGATTTGCTGTGACCCTGTTACATAAAAATCAAAATTACTTATGAGTGATGGTCAAATACAGAATTAGAGTGAACAAACAATAGGTACGGATTCCATCATGAGACATTAATATTCAGTTTCCTGTAAAATAAAGATTGAACGAAAGGAAGATGAGAGTAGAGAGTTGCTGGACGAGATGGTTTGCTCTCAATTTTTTTCAAATATAAACAAAGCCGAAACTGTCATTGATAATTTTATTTTTCTATATCAAACCCATAATGACTTCGGTCATAACTCATTGCTGGTAATTCAGATCAACACTCATACTTGTTTCACACTGCCTTAACTTATCGGTGGTGATCATGAAATTGTAGAACACGATTAAGTCCCGGGCTGTTCAGTATGTCAGTACATGATTTCGTAGCGTTTTGATAATCACTCCAATCTGGTAAGTGTTGTTTTAAATGTTGCTACATTTTCATAGAATCCTACATTAAACGATAGTTTGTTAGATATAAAGAATTAAATCAGTGCGTAAAAATGGAAAATTTCTTCAGTCCATTATATCTCACAATGTAGAATTATATTGACGGTGGCCACTTACGTTATGATTGTTGGTTCGGTAATATCGCCACCACTAATAACAATTTCAGATAAATCTGGTCTATCCTCTGTCCCACTGTAAACTTTCTTTGTAAACTGTACGGTGACACCTTGGGAAAAATAAAACGAACAACAGTTAGGGGAATGTCTACTGTTAATCTGATTAACTTCAAAGTCCTATACATCGCTCTTAACATCTGGAGTAGCAAAATGCAAAAAAGAGATGACTCGTAAGAAAGAGGAATAGATATATCGGAAAAAAATATGAAATGCAAGCCAAGTGGGATAAGATGGGGTGGGAGATTATTCCTGTTCTTCAAACTTACAGTTGCGAAAGATTTAGCGTAGGTACGTAGCGCCATTAGCGAAGCGAAATGAGAGTGGAATAAATAGTGGATGTTCGAGTTGCAAACGTTTAAAAAGAATCAGTTATTTTTGCATATCGTATTGCAGGGAAGATATGTGATTTTTTTGCTTGAAAAAGACATTTTTAAAAAAAATATTAATGTCTCCGAAATTGATTAAAGTAATTAGAAGCATTTTTTAAGAACGAAGAGTTATACTGTTCTCACATCAAATATTGTAATTTTCTGTCACTTTTCTATATATAGATTTCAATTTTTTATTGACTCACGGATACTCCGTAGGAGTATTTGTGAGTCGTCGCGATCACTTTATTTCGATTAGTACATTTTTTTGTGTTCTAATTGCCTCCAGCCTGCTTTGCGCGCCTGGTGGAAACAGGTTAGACCAGTCAAGAACCAGTTTAGTAGATTTTTCACGGGAACCTGTCCGACCGGTTTATACCTTGGATTTATCGTTTACTTGTTGAAATTTACATTGCGAGAATTCTTCAGCCTTCGCTGAAAAGCAATTTATTCCTGTTACGTTTTTGTCGTACACATGTAACTATTATAATCGCTTGTATCTGACCGTTACATTATTGCAATTCGCATTCAAGCGTATGGTTTCAAAACGTACGTTTTACGTTTCAAAACGTACGTTTGCCGTATCAAAACGTACGTTAGACGTTTCAAAAAAAACCCTTTTTACAGGCCTCATAATAAGTTTAAACAATCAAATTGACACTCTTTCGCGCTTCGAACGGAATGTTTGGCTTTTACATAGTAAATATAGCTAGTATTGTATAAAAGCCAAATATTCCTTTTCAACCACGAAAACATGTCAATTTCATCGCCCAAACATGGCATGTCACGTGGAAAAACAACACGTTCTGAAACGGCAAACGTGCGTTTTGAAACGGCAAACGTGCGTTTTGAAACGGCAAACGTACGTTTTGAAACGTAAAACGTACGTTTTGAAACCGCACGCCGCACGCTTGAATGCAAATCGCAATACAACGACTAGCGTGCATTGCAGCTAAAATTCCGTTTCTTACCTCTATTTCTGCCGATAAGATACCGTTTCTGTACATTTTAAAAACTAAATTCACTATGGTGAGTAACAGAGCATTTCTGTCATATTCAATCGTGCTTAATAGTGTTTTCTATAATATTTCCTAATGAAGATTTGTCGATTTGTATCTTAAGGAATCTCTATCATATGTTTTGTTTGCATCGCGTATCAGTGTAGCCCGTTTTAAAACATTTGTCAGTGTATTAAAGCAGTAGATTTGATGTATTATGTTGTTTAAATATTCGCTAACCTTTATTCTTTAAAACAAAAACATCAACTTTTAAGTCTAAAACATCTACAACAGATCTAGATATTAAAAATACGCTGAAATTCGATCGACCATTTGATTGTGTTGATTTCGAACTGTTGTTATTAAAGTCATGTTATAAAACGTGGAGCGAGAATGAAGTCTTAAAACACGGATTGACGACTACTCTGAGTACTCTCGGAATATGAACTTTCCAGCAGCTATACTAGTCGACTGATCATGATTTCAAACTGGCTAATCATGAGTGGACATTTCGTAAAATCTGACTGTCTGCGGTAAGAAAAAAATAGAAACATCGTATTGCAATTTGCACGGGAAATCATTCGCTTTGTTTCGTTCTTTTTGCATCCGTGAGTCGTCTCTTTGAGACCTTTGATTATGTAAGGTCCATCACATCATAATTCCAGTGAGCCCTCCCACCCCCTGCGAATGAAAGAGTAACAATCGTATTCATGATCTAGTATTGATCTAATATTTTCCTGAGAGACTACAATTTGATGTACCGCTCAAAAACTATGCATTTGTACAACTGTACGTTTCTTTCCACTACGTCTTTGTACTGCATCGTACACTCGATTAAAAATCAATAAAAAAATCTTTCATCACCTTTACATGTCTTCCCATCACCAGTATATCCTTTGTTACAGGTACAGCTATACGTTCCAGGCCCAGTATTGGTACACGTGGCAAATCCACTGCAGTCGTCGCGCAGAGTTCCACATAATGTGATCGCTTTAAAAGAAGATTTATATAAATTAATTTGCTTTAAACTATTGAGAGTTGAGAATGGACAAATTAGGAATGTCTCTAGTTATGAAATATTCTGCATTAAGAATCATCTTGTTAAACCTTCACATGTTTTTCCATCTCCAGTATATCCTTCATTACAGGTACAGGTGTATGTCCCAGGTCCTGTGTCAGCACATGTTGCAAATTCACTGCAGTCATCTCGTGGAGTTCCACATATTTTAATCGCTTTAAGAGAAGATTTATGTGGCTTTTACATTATCGAGAATCCAGAATGGACCAATTGGGAACATCTTTAATAAAATTTTATGCATCGAAAACGATCTTATCAAACCTTCACCTTCACATGTTTTTCCATCTCCAGTATATCCTTCATTACAGGTACATGTGTATGTCCCAGGTCCTGTATCAGCACATGTTGCAAATTCACTACAGTCATCTTTCAGAGTTCTGCATATCTTGATTTCTTAAATTGAGAAAGCAGAAAAACGCTATTAATTTGGCATTTTCGATGACCAAATAAGAAAAAAATTCTAATTATACTTCACACTTCACGGTCAAAATATATGGAATACTTACAGGAAATTAATAACTTTAACAATAAAATGTGAGATAACACCCTTATTTTCGAGATAACACAGATTTATAATAAAAAATAGGCACGCTTAGCGTACATGTGGGTAGCCTCACCGAAGTAAGCCAAGACACTCTTAAGAACCAAGACCCTTTAAGCATTGTTACTATGTTAAACAGGTGTGATTGCAATTTTGCAGGTTATGCTGAAACCAAGGCTATTATAAACCACAACAAGCAGACAACTTAAGGAAATACAAAATAAAACAAATTCCGAAAATAGTCATCATGTATTCCTGATATTCAAGAAAGAAGAAAACAACAGAGTCGGTGATATTTCGTCTTTATTCCAAAGACAAGGGTCTTTGGAATAAAGACGAAATATCACCGACTCTGTTGTTTTCTTCTTTCTTGAATATCAGGAATACATGATGACTATTTTCGGAATTTGTTTTATTTTGTATTTCCTCAAGGCTATTATATTTGCAATGCTTTGTTTGATGTATGCATAAGGACTTTTTTGAAATAGGTGCATGCTAGTCTAGATTCGGTACAAAAATACCAGTAATATGAGGTATTCATCATATAAATTTGTTAAACTGATATAAGATTTTCTCGCAACAACATTGTGAATATATATTGGGGGAATCATTATACACGAGGGTTGTCGACATTGAAAAATTTAACAACCAGCAAATGATTGGATGGATTGGGGGATTGATATATGAAGGTTGTCGATAAAAAAATTAAAACCAGCAACATGAGGTCTTCATCATATAAATTTGTTAAACTGATATAACCAAACATTAAGATTTTCTTGCAACAAAATTGTGATTATATATGAGGGGGTTCATTATATATGAATTAGGTTGTCAATATTGAAAAAAATTAAAACCAGCAATATCAGGTGTTCATCATATAAATTGGTTAAACTGATATAACCAAACATTAAGATTTTCTTGCAACAACATTGTGAATATATGTGGGGGGGATTCATTATATAAGAGGTTGTTGACATTGAAAAATTTTACAACCAGCAAATGATTGTGATTACTTAACTATCATGTACCTTTATTTGCATTGTTAGACTGATATAACCAAACATTAAGATTTTCTTGCAACAACATTGTGAATATATGTGGGGGGGATTCATTACATAAGAGGTTGTTGACATTGAAAAATTTTACAACTAGCAAATGATTGTGATTACTTAACTATCATGGACCTTTATTTGCATTGTTAGACTGATATAACCAAACATTAAGATTTTCTTGCAACAACATTGTGATTATATATGAGGGGATTCATTATATAAGAGGTTGTCAACATTGAAAAATTTTACTAGCAAATGATTGTAATTATTTAACTATCATGGACCTTTATTTGCATAGTTAGACTGATATAACCAAACATTAGGATTTTCTTGCAACAACATTGTGATTATATATGAGGGGATTCACTATATATGAAGGTTGTCGATACTGAAAAGAATTAAAACCAGCAATATGAGGTGATCATCATATAAATTTGTTAAACTGATACAACCAAACTTTAAGGTTTTCTTGCGACATTGTGATTATATATGGGGGGAATTCATTATATCCCCCTCAAGGGGGACTCATTATGAGCGTTGCCAGCAAATGATTGTGGTTTTTTTAACTATCAGGGACTTCTATTTGCATTGTTAGACTGATATAATCAAACATTAAGGTTTTCTTGTAACAACACGAGGGTTGTCAGAACTGAAAAATTTAACAATCAGCAAATAATTGTGATTAACATTGAGATTTCCTTGCAACAACATAGTGATTATAACTGGTAATCTGGGGGGATTAATATGAGGGTTGCCCATATTGGAAAATTTAACAACCAGCAAATGAGCGTGATCTGTAAAAGCTCAAGGATATTAAACACACGAGTCAGCGGAGTGACACGACGAGTACTCAAGTGAACAAAAAAATACAGAATGGCCCAATAACTAAATAATATTCATCACAAAAATTTGCTACTGCACACAAATATTTTACATGCGGATTACCGCCTTCAAAGTCCAAATGACACACACCATGAACAACTAAAAACCAGAACTTGAACGATAAAACAATACAACATGACTCTTTACAACACCGGCGTACGCCATATTATTAAAGAACTGAAGAATTCAGTCTCATCACAGATCAGAGATATACAGATAGGGAACTCGCACTCAATAACCTCAATTTTTGTGTCCCCGTGCCACGTCATTTCCACGCGCCACGCAAATTGCTCTGGCAAGTGTCGTTCGTCGCGTTTTCAGTCAAAAGCATAGGAAAAACGCCGTTTGAAAGTACAAAAATAAATATTTTTGCGAAGTTGGTCCACCGATCTTCATTTTGGGATTCAAATTTAAAAGGTAGATAGTAAGTGGTTATTTTTATGTAAAAAGATGTACATTTATTGGCTAAATACGAAGAATAAAACAATATAAACTTTGTACCGCATGGCCATATTTTACAATCTCGGTGCTTGTGAAGTTCTGCCGCACAACCCAGGAGAACCGTATCGTATAAAAAAGCCATATCGGGATTTTTTGCTTTGTTGTTGCGACACCCAAGTCCCAAGCACCAAGTTGTCCCATTTTTTCGTGTTTTTTTTCGTGTACTTTCACATCAACGCTCGTGATATTGAAGAAAAAACCATGGACGTATTTAAATTAATCTTTGCACTCTGATTTTTTTGCAAGTTTTCCCCGAGTCAATGGATAAAATACGCAAGGATTTTGTTTACACCAACAGTCCAGGCAGGCAAGGATCTTGTGAAGACAAATTTTGTACATGCAATGCGAGATTAGTACATTTAAAAATGTATTATACAGATGCTACTGTACAGTGTAATTAAGGTTTAAAAATACAAAGTTTGTTTTGATAAATGTTTATTTATTCCACATTCATATAATATGTGTTCAATGTCAATGAACTATCAATTATTACATTCTCAACATCTAATATAAACTCATTATTATTAAATAAAAAAGCAGCCAATGATCCAATGTTTACTTTTACAGTTATCTGGGTATAAAATTTTAAGTACTATGGATAAATGCATTGTTCCTTTCTTTGATAAGAAATTTTCTATTTAAAGGGAGCCCTGTTAAAGTGCAAAACTCTTCCATGGGAAGCTGGGCTGCTTTTTTCAAACCTTTCATTAAACCAGCACAGTCTGAAAGCATGTTTATATAATCTTGTGTTTACTTCTTGAGCCACACTGGCAAGGTAAAATTATATAAACATAATACTATTGTAGCAACTGCCAGGCAAGTGTTTACACAGAAAAATTTTGAACTTGTCTCACTCAGTAGCAAGTTTGCCAGATTGCATGCATAAATTAGCCAAACTTTTAACAATGCTCTTTATTTTTCATTGTATTTGCCACTTGTTTTCTTTGTTTTTTTGACAGCACTAATGATGGTTTGGCTTAATTATTCAAGAAATCTGGCAACCCTGCTCCATAGTGTGCCTAGTAGGTCCCACTCTCAGGGGGTGGAGCATCTCTATTAATGTTAGTAGAGATTATATACTAACGTAAAATTGGTAGGGATTCCAATAATTAACAATTAGTCGCCTAAGTCGAGGTGATTACAAGTCTATATTTTCTGAGCTGAAGGCGAAGTGAATATAGGCTTGTAATCACCTCGCCTTCGGCAACTAATTGTTTTAGTATAAATTTCCAGGCGGTTACAAATAATAATCAACACAACTCTGTAAAAATTCACTTCAAATTTATTACTCCATAAAACAGACAAAAAGCAAAAAGCTATAGTCACTGACCAGTGACTGTCACTTCAGAAACAGTAAATCTTGACAAATCAGAGTGCAGGAAAATCAACAGTTACTGGAAATTTATACTAAAATCAAATAGTTTTCCACAATCAAGTGAAAAAATTAAGCATAGTTGTATGATCCTGTGTCTAATTCACTGTAACTGAAAGAATAACAGGATTGATTGGCAATCTAGAAAAATAAAATATAAAACAGTTTAGGTTAATACTCATATTTACAGTAACTCTGCATGCTGCATCACAATCACCATTGACCAATGCACTGTTCTAAGCCTAGAGGAATCATATAAGTTAAATAAAGTATTAAAGTCTACATGACTTGCTCCATGGCACCGTTTGTGCATGTTGATGTTCATTTTGTTTTTGCACGTCCTTGACCTATAAAAGTGTTAAAATACCCTTTGATACAACATTGCACTTCACAAAAATATATTGATAATTTCATATATATGAGCTGATGCAAAAAAAACTTACATTTTAAGTTGCCAAATTCCAACTTGTCTTGAGTTCAGAGTACTCAGCACTGAATCGAATCTTCAGTTGCCTGAGAATTCTCACTCCCGCGGGATGTCTTTTCTCATTTTCGCCGCTAAAAAGGGTATTCGTTGAATTCCTTCTGGCTAAGAACATGCAGTGTGCCATTTATCAGAAAAATTCGTCCAGAAAATAAAGATCGATCGGTTATTGCACCTAAAATCGCCGTTTAATTGCCAAAATTTTGCATTTCCCTATCTTTTTCCTAATAAAAAATGTGCATTACACTTGCCAGAGCATAGCGCATGCGTATTAAAAGTGGGGACATGATTTCCCGCGAGTTCCCTATCTGTATATATCTGATCTGTGGTCTCATTGAAAGTCTGACGTTTTGATTGGTTCGTGGTTCCTTAAAGATCTCGATATAATCAGGAATGTGATTTTGCGGACATGAAACCCACATACGGAAATTTTACGGTAACATAGTGGTGTAGCCACTACGTGGCTACCCACAAAAAAGATTAAAGGTTGGGTTGTTTCAGTCTGCCATGTCTAGGATCATCTCGATGAAAGCTTTATTCAGCCTTTTTATCTATTGATGTAGACGCAATTCGAACAGAGTGACCTCCAAATATATCTTTAATCCGCGAGTGACAGATAACTTCCTTAAAACAACGTGACAGTGTAGCTCACGTCGTCGGTTTATCTGACTTCTTAAAAGTCAGGAATAAGGAGTGTTGATGGGAGTGGGAACCTCTTTGTTGATCAGATAATCTACTGCGGTCGAGTTGTCGATCTTAAGACAAATCATCTTGTTGCTCAGATGCTTCATTAACGCCTTCAAAAAAAGAAAGCTGCTTTGGGCTCCAGCATGTTATGTGATCTTGGAACTCTTGGATGCGCCCCCCCCCCTGCTCGAACTTTCCGCAACACCAATCCCATCCTATGTTGGATGCATCCGAGGTGATTATCCGAGGTGATTGTCCAAGGAAATCTGCTTTCCACTTACGAGAGTAACAATTTGAAGCGAAGGAAGTTGAACGAAATTTTTCTCTTTTTGCTTTATACTATTTCATTGAGGGTTTTGAGCACAATGATAATTGGAGTGTTATTGGTTAAGATTATTTTGTAGATTGCAAACAATATCAGCACTATCGGCTGCTATTTTTGTGATGTCATTACGAAACAATTGTTCCCGTTTTCGGAAACGGGGCTTCTGCATGGGGAATTTTGTAGGATTTATCTCATATAGAATCTTTGGTCTGCGTAAAACCGAAATGGAATTTGCTGCATTTCCTAGCAATTTAAAGAAATAGCCCGTCCCACAAGATTTAGTAATTGGTCGTGTGACAGTTCTTGCTTGCTTCCTAGCTGGTCGTGGAGACCTGTCATGGTTATGACCTTGGGTAAGCGATTTGCTCGTTCTGTTGTCAACTCTGTTGCCAACAGGATTGCTGGACCATAACTTTATCTATATGGTTCGGTTCGACAACTACAGAAATATGATCCGCAGTATCTGCTGGCTCATCAAAACTTGTGTCTTCCTGTTGGGCGACCATATTGTCAGCGTCCTTGACTGGAGCCGATTCAAGACTGTGATGCGTTCCTTGAGTTTATCCACTGTAGAACAGACTGTTGCTGTAATATTACTGTAATATACTGTTGCCCTAAATGTTGCTGTAATATTAGATTCCCCATGGTTTGTTTAAGAGCTCGACCGTCGACACTTTTTTTGGTCTATCCTATATATGCCGTGATTTGGCAGGAGATCTTGAAGCAACACAGTTTCGTGATCTTGAACGTTTTCACATTGCACAGAACAATTTAACCATACTTGGCAGCCTTAAAAATAACTTTTATTCCAGCAACCGGGCGAGCCCGCTTGCGAGTGTTAACAGTATATAGAAAAATTTGAAAATTGTAAAATGTAAATGTATGGAAAACAACAACACGGCGGGACCTCGCTTACCGGCCTGTCTTGTTAAGCGGACCAGCCCGACCTCCATATAAACAGCTCCTAACACAGAAATGCATAGCGTCTTCTCATTTTGTTTTTCTTACCTTCACATGTTTTTCCATCACCAGTATATCCTTCATTACAGGTACAGGTGTATGTCCCAGGTCCTGTGTCAGCACATGTTGCAAATACACTGCACTCATCCTCAGATGTTCCACATATGTCAGTCACTGAAACAAGGATAATTTAAATAATTATAAAAGTACAATTTTTCATTGGACTGACCTTAACACATAAACTTGATTTTACTTTCAAATCAGGTTATATTTTCTAACAGCAATTATAATACATCAATGCTTATTATCATTCTCTTGATATGCATTCATAATTCTGATTGGTCGATTTACCTACAAATAACTGCGTGCAAATAATAGTTTCAGCGTGCGCATTTTTAAAAACATTGCGGAGCAACAAATAATACTTCGAGCATGCGCATTGCTTGCAAAATTTGCAAACAATGGCTGCTCGCTTTGTTGAATATTCAAAAGGTTTGTGCCAAAAACAAATCGTTTCTAGTTATAAAGTCTTATATGAAGCGTTGTAGGAAAATGATAAAACATTTATTGAACTCGGTGTTCGCAAGATTTCGTGATTTGTCGGTGGCACGCAAAACAATTATTTGCCTCTGCCACCGACAAATCACGATATTTTCCTCAACGTCGTCTAAAAATTCATAAGCATGCATTAATACAGGTTGACTATTCTCAAAATTAATCAATTTTACTTTTCAATTTGCTACCTTAAACACTTAGTTTTCTATGTACGTCGATCCTCACCTGGGCAGAATTTCGCAATGATACTTTCAACTCTGTGAACTAGGTCACTAAAGTTAGCAGCAAGAATAGCGTTTTCTGGAACTTCTACCATATCTTTAACTTGGTTAATTGCATCTTGATTATCTAAACCAACGCCAATTGCAAAAACATCCATATTTCGAGCAAAGAAAGGTTTCATAGCTTCTCCAACATAAACGTAACCTCTTCGAACTGATTCTACAGTCTGCTCTCCATCTGTAATAACCATGAACATTTTCTTAACATCTGGATCGTCTTCACGATATCCCGCTTCCTTGATGGCAATCTCTTCATCAGCAACTTTCAAACCACGATGCGTTTTTGTTCGACCTTGAGGTAGTGGACCAGGCATCCTAGCAACTACATCGTAGAATTTCTGTGCATCTTGGCTTTCCGCTAGTGTTATTCTTTTCTCCCCCTTCTCACTAAATGTAACTATGGCAGCCTGCCCGATGACATCACCCTCGTCATTTCTTTCGCCAACTTTCAATTCTTCGGCTATCTTTCGCACAAACTCACGCATCCTGTTGTAATCCTCTCTTCTTATGCTTCCTGATCTATCCAGTACGAAAATGAGGTCTGTTTTTGGTTTGCACGGCGCTAAACCGATAAATAACACAAATTATTATGCAAAATGGTATAGTTATCAAACTTTCCTCGGATGTGCGGAGTGTGCAGAATTCCAAATGTGCAGAATTCCGGCGTTTATTGAGACCATTGTATATATCCGAATTGCCTATACTATCTATACTTAAAAGAGCTTCAGATTATAGAGCTGAGGAAGAGTCCAAAAAGATCCCGCGGAAAAAAACAATAAGCGTCTTGAATCAGTGAAAAAACCTTAAGGATATTTGACATTTAATGGACCATTCCCCAATTAGCCAAACTTTTGAGTTCGAAAACAACTTTATAGCACAGTTGGAAAGAGCTTCCTAAAATTAGTGAAATTGTGAAGTTTGGTTGTACAATATTGTAAAATGTCGAAAGTATAGTTATGTAAAGTTTGAGGATTTTGTATACTTTTGTATAACGTGGGAAAAAGCGTTACCACATTTCCACATAGTGGTAACACTCTTCCGTGCGTAATACAAAAGTATACAAAATTCGCAAAGTTCACAGGACTACATTCTCCACATTTTACAATATTTGCAACCAAACTTGACAATTGTATGAAATTTAGGATGCTCTTTCCAGCTGTGCTAATCGATTTTCCGAATTCAAAAGTTTGTCTAATAGGGGAGTGATCCATTACGACGTAAATGCTCATAGGAAATTTTTGCAGATATTCTCATGATATTTTAAAGAAAAATCAGGATAAAATCAGGAAATTTAATCTTTCTTGTCTTGTTTTCGCAGGGGACCCTTGAGCAATCCGCGTCCTGGGTATTTTGACCCCTGCACACCTCTTGCCGGCGATGGTATGTACTTTCGATTTTAGTAAATAAACATAGATTATGGACTTTCTTTTAATTACGAATTTCCAAAAACCTACCTGACTTGTCATTATCTTTGATGATCACAGTCGCAGGCTCGCCAACAGTGACCCAAGGAGAAGACGATGACATGGTGACGGTGAATTCTTCTTTTGGTTCAACAATATCGTCGTCAATGATGTCAATGAGAATTGATTTTGGACCAGTCTCGCCTGGTTGAAATGTGACATCTAACGTTTTCGGTTCATAATCTTCATTCCCAGCTGCCTTAGGACTTGCTGTAATTCTGTTTATCAAAATCAACATTGAAACCAGAGTACAATACAAAGGTTAAATTAATGCTGTTAAATGCCGTTGAAGTTAGTAATGTGATATATATTCCATATAATTTTTTTAATAATTTGTTCTTTACAATTTATCTAATTTATATTTTATTATATATTTAAACAATGTTTACGTACCTTATTGTTGTTGGTTCTGTAATATCACCGGCACTGACAACAATTTCTGGTGAGGCTGGTTCACCCTCTTTGCTACTGTAAGCCCTCTTAGTAAATTGAACAGTTACACCTTAAAAGTGACATTATAATTAAAGGAATGGTTTCTTGAAGATATTATACTGTACTATACCTCACGGTTTGATTGTCTAATTAAAAGGTTGCACTTGTAACACGTGTCGATAACATTATTAACGAATACCAACCATGGGAACTTTATACCCTGTGTTTTTTACGGGACAATGGAATTCGATTATAAAATGCCCTGAATGGCGTATTCGACTTTGTTCGGCATTTTATATATGAATATTTTTATTTTCTTAGTATTTATTTGCACGTAAAAAATGTATTTTGCTCGCTATAATCTGTCATTTACATGCCTGTATCTCAGGGTATTTTAAAACAATACCCTTCAGGATTAAATATTTCATCACTCGGGGTATTTTTTCTCGAATGCATCTCACTGCAAGTGTATAACTGATACGTATCGTTTAGGCAGCGTTCTACGTGTACCCTGAATACTGCTACTTTTGTTCTACATCGTATGTCACTACTTTAGCAGCACGTTTCATCCATTTTAAGTTCTAGAAGCATCATTCTATTTTATTATATGTATGCAGAGTGCTAACCTTTGCACGTTTTTCCATCCCCACTATATCCTTTGTTGCAGGTACAGGTGTATGTCCCAGGTCCAGTATTACTGCATGTAGCAAATTCACTGCAGTCTTCCAGCTGGGTTCCACATATATTGATTTCTTAATAAGCCAAACATTTACAAAAAAGAAGTTATTTCCTTAAACTGCATAATAAATAAGATGTTAAGTGACTGTTCGAAAATTTATGACTGATCTTGTGTGAGCTACCAGTACAAAAGAGGTTTTTAATTTTAATTTTAATTTTAATTTTTATAGTCTACGTTGTGGCGACTGTCATTAAAAACTATTGTTTGCAAATTGTTTCCTAATTGCTTTTTAATTGTCCGGTGGCATTTCTTTGACGTTGGAAAGGAGGAATTTGTTTCTGTGACGACATGTCGAAAGAATTTCGCTTCTTTTGTTCAGCATGTTCTCTTTGTTGTGAAAGATAATGTAGAATTTCTCTGTAAGGCAGAGGTTGCAAGTTTTTGAACCGTTCCTATGGGTTGAAGCTTTGTCTACAATTGACCATTCGATGTTTACATCTTCTATGTTTACATCGATGTTTACATCTTCTATGACCATGGATCAAGAAAACCAATGACTCGGCTTTTGACGTAACTATGGGAAGCTATGACGGAGCGGAAGTATGCGAATTAGTCGGTCTCTGCATCCTTCCCATCCTGCAAGAGAAACTCGGCAATCCAAACATCGGCCTATATCGAGATGACGGACTAGGGGACCTGCACAACCTCAACGCACGCGCCTCAGCCAAAAAACGAAAGGACATCACCGAGGCCTTCAAGAATCTTGAACTAAAAATAACAATAGAAGCCAATTTAAAAACAGTAGACTTCCTCGATGTAACCCTTGACCTCCGTAATGAATCTTACAAGCCATACCGAAAACCCAACGACAACACCCTCTACATCAATGCGAGCTCAAACCACCCACCAAGTATCCTTAAACAGCTACCCAAAAATATCAGCAAACGCGTCTCCGGAACTTCGTCATCCAAAGAAATATTTGAACAAGCCGCACCGTACTACAACGACGCCCTGAAAGCCAGTGGATACCGAGAAAAAATCGAATTTCAACCACCTGAGACAGCAGCCAAGCAGGAAAGCCAGAAAAGAAAGTGAAAAGTGATATGGTTTAACCCCCCGTACAGCATGAACGTCAAGACAAACATAGCAAAAAAATTCCTTCAACTCGTGGACAAGCACTTCCCCGTCAACCATAATCTACACAAGGCATTTAATAGAAACAACGTCAAGGTCAGCTACAGCTGCATGCCAAACACCGCAAGCGTCATTAAGGCCCACAACAAAAGAATCCTCCAAGACCAACACACCACCACCACCGCTGAATGCAACTGTAGAAAGAAAGAGATCTGTCCTCTGAAAGGCGAATGCCTAACAGAGAACGTGATATACATGGCTAAAGTCAGCAACATCAAGAACAACGGAAAGGTCATTCAAGGACAGGCTCAACAAGCACAGAAACTCACTACGCTACCGTACAAAAGCGAACGCAACGGAACTTTCAAAGTATATCCGGGACTTGAGGGACAGAAACATGGAAGATGTAAACATCGAATGGTCAATTTTAGACAAAGCTTCAACCCATAGGAACGGTTCAAAAACTTGCAGCCTCTGCCTTACAGAGAAATTCTACATTATCTTTCACAACAAAGAGAACTTGCTGGCGACTAGTGTTACACTTCAGACATATAGTCTTCCATGTCCTCGGATCTTCTTCGTTGAAGCATTCTCTTAGGGCTATCAGGTAGTAATTTTGTAAATCAGTTTTAAATTGTCTAATATTAATGCCAGGAGATCTTAGTGTAGGTAGTAAAGAGTTCCAGGCTCTAGTTGCACGAATGAAGAAGGAGCGTTGGTAGGTGGTTGTTTTGCATTTGGCCGGACGGAAGGAAATTTGGTTGCCACTGGAGGATCTGGTCGTTCTGGTTTCAGAAATGACTTCAGGGAGGACATCATGGGAAACGTCGACCAAGCCGTTCACCGCTTTAAAAAAGAATACGAGATCCAAATACTCATGCCAGTAAAATAGTGGTAAGAGGTCCAAGCTGACAAGTCGTTCCTGGTAAGTCTCGCTGCACATGTACGGAAGGTTTAGGATGTACTTCGTTGCCCTCCTTTGGACCCGCTCCACACGTTGGATAAGGGTAACGGTTTGAGGTGACCAAACCTGGCTTGAGTAACCGAAAACCGAGCGAACCAAAGATAGATACAGAGTCCGGTGGGTCCTCGAGTCGCTTATTTCTCCAGAACATCGCTTTACAAATCCAAGAAGTTTGTTGGCCAGAGCACACCGGTCTAAGATCTAAAACGTGTTTAGAAAACGGTACCCGGTACCCGAACATGGCCTTCTCTAAACATTATAAAGCATGTCACGAGGGCCAAAAACCAAAACTTACGGTCAAAATACTGAAAAAGATTAGTGGTTCTTTACAACGAAAAGTCACGGAAGCTGTCCTTATTCAAAAACTCAAACCAGACTTGAATGGACAAGTTAATATTGTTGGCTTTTTAATTAATTAATTTCACCTTATTAGTCTAGAAACTTTATTCTAATTATTTTAGTTAATTTAAATTTCTCGGACACGTCATTTTTGCATGCGTGCGCAAACAAATTGCGCAAGCAGATCTTTAACGGTTTTAACGGCAATCTATTACCTGAAGATGGAGTAATGCTCCGAAACGTTGTAAACAATAAAGTTGTTATTTTTAAGCCTTTGTGTTCATTATCAATTCCATGAGAATTTTTAAAAACTTAACAAGTTTTGTTTGGCATATTTATTACTATATTGTTTCGTACCACGCAATTAACGAGGCACTCCTCAGATAAAATAGCCTGTGTTTGCCCTCTAGCTTCTAACGAACTTTTTAAATATGTACAGATGGGTTATCTAGAAAACGCGGGTACGGGATAGCGGGTACCGGGTACAGTTTTCTAGATAACCGTACAGATGGTATATGCATACTTATCTACTGGGAAATTCCTCATCTAAGTGAATTTCCCGCAAGCTATACCCTACATAAGATATTTAACAGAAATACCGTCAAGATTAGCTTCAGCTGCATGACAAATTTTAAGAAAATCATTGACGGGCATAACAAATCGAAGCTATCCCATCGAGATAGGTACAACGAGCGAAGAGAAAAAGTGCAATTGCCAGAAACCAAGTGAGTGTCCTATGTCTAATAACTGTCTTGCAAAATCTGTTATCTACCAAGCCACGGTGAAAACATCTGATGAACGGCCATTAAAATCAAGGTTAGCACTTGACGAACTTCTTCATTCAGCTTGCACACCAGTCTCGTAAGACTCCAATGCCTGAATCAACTCAATATCACTTACATTAAACTCATCAAACATGTCAGAACTAATGTCTTCGATATTGTTACTATTGGCCACACAAATTTGCTGTTTCTCGCAAATCTCAGCATTATAAGCGCGCGTGGAACTCAGCGCAACCGATACACGTTTCGTGTCGTTTATATCCAGTGACTGGTATTTTCGCAAACTTTCTAAAGTACGATGACCCGTCCTTTGCAGTGCGATTTTATCCAGAATATCTGCCTTTAAAAGTGTAGTCGCAGCCGTCACTCGTCCAGAATGACTGGAGTACTGTCTTTCTAAACCAGCTAAATCACAGATTCGTTTGTAAGTCGATGACAGCGTGTTATGACCCACTGGCCGTTTCTCATAGCAACATTCCACTCCGAATTTCGACTTTGTTTTTGGCTTCAAGTACAAAAATGTAACGTCGTCATATCTTGGGCTTTAAAGGAGCAGTGTCACATTTCACGCATATTTTACTTCTTTATTTTCTTGCTATTTTACCAATTTCTTGTTGATTCAGCTTGATTAAAGCACATAAATTGCATTATTTTTACCTTCTGTATGCAAGAACAACGGGTGTGCGGCGAAATCACTGCAATTCCAACGGCTACATCCCACCTCGATTTTTGCATTCTCCATGCTTTAAATACATTGTATACCAAATAAATTCTTTTGCGTTGATTGTCGCATAATTTCCTTCGACGTTTGTCATTTTGTTGCTTTTTTATCATCCGGAAATATCGAAGTTCAGACCATGATCGCCCTCCTTTGAGGACGCCATCTTGGATTCCGAACTTGAAAACGTTGGCCCAACGCTTTCAAGTTTATTATGCGCAGAAGCATATGCGTGAAATATGACACTGCTCCTTTAATAAAGCAAGAAGTACTCAAAGTTAGCGTTGAAATATGAAATAAATGTACATGCAATTAAAAAACACACAAAAGAAATGCAATTACCATTTTGACATGTAGAAGTTAAATATGTAAGTAAACGATCTCTTGTCTGCCCCATCTTCAATAGGAATCACTTCTTTTGGTTTTCTTCGCTTAAGCCCTCCTTGGTTTGCCTTCGATGCCTTCTCGCGATACGTTGCCATAGTCTTCACTTCCTCAGTTTCGCCGAAATCGAAGCTATCAAAGCAAAGATCTCTATGCGCCTGCCCTCCTCGCAGAGCAAATATTTTTCCAGCCAAAAAAACAAGGGTATCTACGAGAACAGCAGGAGAATGAGTGCCCAAGGAACCTGTCGTCCAAAGCAGTTGTTCATCTTTTTGACGTACAGCCTTTGGCTTCTTTCGGAACGGAGTTTGTCTGGACTGCAGGTCTTTTAGGCGGCTGTCGAGTACATCCTGCAGCGGCTTTAAATGCGGTGATTTGAATAACATGAGGTCAGGCTGGGATTCACGAATAACACAGTTTAGTGCACAAAACAAGGAATAATTAAAGAGCTTCATGGCTGTATTCCTTGCCATTTTTTGCCTTGCATCAACGCAAAACTTGGAAAGCCAATGGTTAATTTCATCGATTGTTAGTGACGATATATCTTCAGAAGCCTCGGGGTACTTTTCGTTTTTAGGGCGAAAATCTTTCATCGCTCTGTTTCGAGATCTCGTGCATTCTTTATACACGTTTATTCCCCATGACGTATGCTTTCTTGTATTCCTCGGTACTGCCTCTTTTCGACATAAAGACACTTTTTCATCAGTTGAAAATGTCTCAAATCGTTTCTCCATCGTTCATTGCCAAGTATGCAACGAACGATGCAGTACATTTCGACAACCATAATATTACAAAGTAATGTCATAAATGAGGCGTTTGTGCTCTCACGATTTCATGATAGGCAAACATGACACAGAATACATGTATAAACATATTAGTTTAGGTTGCTATGCATACGTAAAGATAAGTGAAACAAACACTACAAATACCAATAACATCGTATCATAACAAGTTTTTAAGTTCAATGAGCTGGAAAACATTCGAAAATATTTAAAGTTTGTTACCTTTACAATTTTTTCCATCTCCAGTATATCCTTCATTACAGGTACAGGTGTATGTCCCAGGTCCTGTGTCAGCACATGTTGCAAATTCACTGCAGTCATCTTCTGGGGTTCCACATATTTTGATTTCTTAATCATGATACGCGGAAGAAATGAGGAAAACTATCTAAATCCTCTAATATAAGTCTTCAAATTATAAAAAAAATTGAATTTTCTCACCTTCACAAGTTTTTCCATCTCCAGTATATCCTTCATTACAGGTACATGTATATGTCCCAGGTCCTGTATCAGCACATGTTGCAAATTCACTGCAGTCGTCTCGTGGGGTTCCGCACATTTTGATTTCTTAAATTGAATGTTTGGAAACGGTAGAACAAACTAAGCAGAGCAATTAAATAGAGCAAGAGAAAGTTGCTCTTTCGCTTCAATGTAATTTGTCCCAAATTGAAATGATGAGACAAAACAATGGGGGAAAATGACAATCTATAATATGAAAATGTATTCTATGCTATGGTTTGTGGAATTCAATTCAGAATTTATTGATTGCAAAACATTTTTCATAAAATGGAAATATACAATTATCATAGAGAATCAATTTTAGGCCAAGATTTTTCGAAATTTAATTTCACCACAAGTTTTATATCTTCTGTTTATCGATTCATTTCCTGAAGCTCACACCGGTTTTACTCAAAAAGAAGTCAAAATTGACTAATTCCAATCAAGATCCATTGAAATTCTTTAAATGTGTATTCTCTAAAAAAAGTCTTAGTTCTTTTGCATTTATAAGATAAACGTTTGGTCAACTTCTTTCAAGATGTTCAAAAATCACTTGTTTTGCGATTACAGACCGCAAACCTCTTCAAACATTTTTATCTTTAAAGTGTATATGAATCGAAATGATTTCCATAACGTAACCGTAATGCAAAAGCCTGAGGTCCTATGCCCAGGAACAAATTTGCACCAAAATGACGTCACAAATTAACTCACTGGTTTTAACCCGAGCTAAATTCAATGAATGAAAAGGAGATACATCTAATCAGTGATATTATTTTGTGCAAATTCATCCCTAGGCATTTTTTGCCTTACAAGTGCGTTGTTAAATGACAACGTTTTATCGTTTTTTAGGATCATTTCTTTCAAAACTAAATTACACTGCGATAGTTAATTCAAAAGGAATTCTATGATTCTGAAAAAATATTTTGTGTCCCATGCACTTCACGTTTTTCTGTTAAAACACGTATTCCACTTAGCAAGTCAGAGATTACATCACTTACACAACGAGGATACAAAAATCCTAGATAGATCTTAGAGTTTGAAGAGTTTTGGTGTTCAAAAAAATGAAATACTCGGAACGCACCCAGAATGTTTCCACCGAGGATATAAATAGTTTCTCACCTTGACATGTTTTTCCATCTCCAGTGTATCCCTCGTTACAGGTACAGGTGTATGTCCCAGGTTCTGTGTCAGCGCATGTTGCAAATTCACTACAGTCATCTCGTGGAGTTCCACATATTATAATCACTTTAAGAAAACATTTAAAATGTCTTCATTATAGTTTAAATAAATCTAACAAGTACGAACGAGAACACTGGCATCATGAAAAACATGAATTAACAGGAAAAAAAATTACATTTCAATGTAAAAAAGAGTTGACTTAATAATAACATAGTTAAAAGAAAACAAAAGATCTTGTTGAATTTAATTTTTACCTTCACATGTTTTCCCATTTCCAGTATATCCTTCATTACAGGTACAGGTGTAAGTCCCAGGTCCTGTGTCAGCACATGTTGCAAATTCACTACAGTCATCTTTCGGAGTTCCACATATTGTGATTTCTTGAAAGAATCATTTAAAAAAAACCAGCTAGTTATTAAAATAATTATTTGAATTACAGCAAGGTGAATCTAATGGCTGGAATTCTCGAAGTCTTGTAACGATAAAATATTTTCAAAAAGAAAATCATCCACACATCAAACCTTCACATGTTTTTCCATCTCCAGTATATCCTTCATTACAGGTACAGGTGTATGTCCCAGGTCCTGTGTCAGCACATGTTGCAAATTCACTGCAATCGTCTCGCGGAGTTCCGCATATCTTTATTTCTTGAAAAAAAGATAAAGCAAGAGAAAAAAATTAGGCAACACTTTTTATTTAGACTATACAATAAAGTTATCTGAAAAAAGTTGGGAGTAGTTGCTTGTGCACTTATTTACACATAATAGTTTTCCCTATAAAAAAATTATATTACCTTCACAAGTTTTCCCATCCCCGGTATATCCTTCATTACAGGTACAGGTGTATGTCCCAGGTCCAGTGTCAGCACATGTTGCAAATTCACTACAGTCATCTCGTGGAGTCTCGCATATTGGGATTTCTAGAACAAAACGATAAAGCAGGAGAAAATATTAGGTTAGACGTTTGGCCCAGTAATATCTAACAATTATCGCCGACGGCGATGAGAACATTCCCTGAAAAACACCGAGCCTGAGACGAATAATTGTTTTAGTACTTTTGCACAAATGAACTTACAGAACAACTGGCTTTTTTATAAAATTTTATTATTTTTTCTGGCGCCTAGTTGCCATTCTGTAAACTTGTTTTTACTGTTATATTTACCCGTAGGTGAATATAAGGAATGTCACGTTAAAATGTCGGATGGATTTCTTATATTCACTTGTGCAAAATTAGTTAACATATAACATAGCATTCTATGTAAAAAAATTACATTACCTTCACATGTTTTTCCATCTCCAGTGTATCCCTCGTTACATGTACAGGTGTATGTCCCAAGTCCTGTGTCAGCGCATGTTGCAAATTCACTACAGTCATCTTTCGGAGTTCCGCATATTTTGATTTCTTGAGAATAGAAAAAAAAGTGTTACTTGAAGTCAAAAAGTTTTAAATAGTGACAACGAAAACAAAAAGAGTTAAAACGACTTTTTCACGCCAATTCACGTATTATTCGGCCAAGACAACGTGCAGTAAGGCATGCATGCATGTCAAATTACTACCTAACTAACAATAGGGTTGTTAACTTTTAAATACAAAAGCTTTTCAATAATCACTTGATTATTTAAATGTTTTTATTAGTAATATCCATGTATGTTATTGTATTAACAATCCTACTGTCGTCGCGGATAGGAATTTAAGAGCAAATATAAGAGCAAATTCAATCCACGTATGGAAACAGCCCAGGGGGGTTCAACAATAGGAAAGTAAGTCCATTACAAAGACAATGCAACTTTTCTGACATATAAGGAGTACAAACGTTTACGAACGTTCATCATACGAAAGTTTACTCAAGAAATACATGACTTGAAGTCATAACTCCATATAATGTCTCCGTCTACTTTTTGTAGAGACCGCGCCCTAAAATCTCGGTCTGTACCAAAAAAGGCATCCGTGCGATACTTACCTTTATAGACCTTGCGCTCGGTTAACATAAGAAGTTATTACTTTTTTCCAAAATCAAAATCTTATTGATGTGAAAGCATTGAAACGGAGAATCGATAATAGCGATACGTCATAGAACATACCAGGTTGTAAAATAAATTATTCGTGGCGTTAACTGTGCAGCAGTTCGAGTTTGAAATTTACAGTTGTGTATGAAAACGTATATGACCACGTGGAGCTTTAGCTATTTCGTAATATGTTTGCAATGCAAAAAAATGACAACTCACTCATTCTACTAGGCTCTTGCCGGCTTCGGCGGCTTGGCGCAAAATATTTTCCAATTTAAGACACCCATACCAGAAAGTCTCCGGTATCCCGGTTGAGCTATGCTATCCTATCGTAGGTCGCCATTTGTGAGTGGTTGGTTGCAACAAATATTATCATCATTATTAACTTATCACAAGAAATGTTCACATGCGCTGTGCGTTGATACATGTTAAAAACTATTTATCTATTTATTAAATATATAAAAGTTAAAAAAACTACAATGTTATCAAATATAATTAAATTATCTAAATTCGTATAAAAACCGTATAATTATGATTTCTACTAACTAGTTCTTTCTAACTAGTTCTTAAGTAGCTAATATTATGAGCTACTCCAAAAGGTATGTTTTAAGTTATTTTTTAAAAGTGTCGATTGAATTCAAAAGTCTCAAATCCTTGGGTAAACGATTCAATAATCTTGGCACGGCAAATTGGAACGCTCTATCAACAAGTCTAGTAAGAGATTTTTCTGGTGGTTGCACTAGTATCATTTTTTCACTTGATCGCAGATGATAAGTGGACTGTTCTTTTATCTGGACCAGCTCACACAAGTACTTAGGAGCTAATCCATGAACTGCTTGAAATGTCAAAATAGTAACCTTAAATTCAATCCGGAATTTAACCGGCAACAAGTGACTGATGTGCGTAAATTTAGGAATCATATAAACTAATCTTGCTGCAGTGTTTTGGACTCTCTGTAAGTTTGCAATTTGATAGGACGGTAATCCATACAATATACTGTTGAAGTAATCAAAACGGGATATCACTAGAGCATGAACAAGGATAGCAGTCACATCTTTCGTTAAATACTTCCTAGTCTTTCGGATATTGTACAAAAAATAGAAGGACGTTTTTCACAGGTTATTAACTTGCTTATGAAACGTTAAATTACAATCCATTAAAGTTCCCAGGTTTTTGACAATTTGAGAAGGGGAATACTGTTTTCACCAACTTTTATTATCTCAAGGGATACTTTAGCCAATTGTTGACGTGTTCCAATTAGCATACATTCAGTTTTGTCATCATTCATTTTCAATTTACTTCCCGTCATCCAGTCACGTACATTTGAAATACAATTCTCCATATCTTGGACAGCCACTACCTGGTCATTAACGCAGTAAGGTTTATTGAACAATATAGTTGCTTGTCATCAGCATAAACATGTCAGCTTGGTGAATGACGTTCGATCACAGAGAACATTTCGCTTGCAAAGATGATAAAAAGTAGCGGACCAAGACAGGAACCCTGAGGAACACCGTAACTCAGAGAAAATCTATCCGATATTGAGCCATTAAGATGAATGCGCTGCTTTCTGTTTGTTAAATAGGAGGAAACCATGCTAAAGCAGTTCCACTTACTCCCAGATTATCTTTCTGACGGTTTAACAATATAGAATATAGATATAGTATCAAATGCGGCACTGAAATCAAGAAGGGCCGTTTCCTCGTTCAACGTGTTCCTCGATCAACATCTTTTAGCAAAGGATGACAAATGGCCTGTTTCCACACATCGGCAAATTGGCCAGATTCTAAGGACAAATTTGTCAAAGATGTTATCACCGGTAACAAAATGTCTTGATATTCCAACATTAGAAAGAAAGATATTGGGTCTAGCAAGCAGGGTTTGTTTGCAGTGTCCAAAATTAATTTCTGCACATCTTCTTCACTAAGAGGATCAAAGCCCATTAACTGATATTTTATTGTACTCGATGGTATACTGGTGTGTTGAGTGTCAACAGAATTGGTTTGAGAACGAACTGTTTCAACTTTCGCAGTAAAATACTGACCTAATTCATTTACCAGAGAGTTCATATCATGATGATCTGGAAAGCAAACATCTTTTTTGGGAGTCAATGGATTTTTTGCAACTGCATATAATTTCTTTTGGTTATGAGAGTTTTCATTAACGAGATTTGTATAGAAATCACATTTTGCTTGTTTCATAAGATGATTGGCTTCGTTCTTGATAGATTTAAAGTGCATTAAATCAGATACTTTCTTCGTTCTTCTCCTTCGTTCTTCTCCACGATGTTAGAATGTGTATTTGATAGAAGATTGGAGGAACATACAGTATATCATTCTTTAATCCGGATATGCTAACGTTCTTTATCTTTCAATATTGCATGGTCTTCTTGATTAATGGTGGCTTTGGCAATAAGATCAGGGTTGGTAGGCCCTCGCGCATGCTTGGAGCCAAATAGTTACCCAAAAAAAGCCAAAATCTACCAAAAGAGGCCAAACTACAATTTTTTTTAAGTGGCCAAAAAAATGCTAAAAAGGCCAAATTTATCGCAATTTTCGGACCTCTCATGCAAAAAAAACCGCTCTTAGCTTCTAATTGTCTTTTTCGATTTTTCCTATTGGCTGGTATACCAGCATTACAATTGGTTAAAAGCACAACTAATTTATGTCATGAATACTAAACGTCCTCATGAATATTAAATGATCCTAATGAATACTAAATGATCCTAATGAATACTAAATGTATTTGATATCACAATTATTATACCTACATTATTATGATGATTAAACATCTATAATCAAACTAAAATCGAAAAATCTTTCCAAAAATTAGTATGAAGTAAGAAGAGGCCAAAAAGTAGCTAAAAGGCCAAACTTTTTTTTCGAGGCCAAGCGAGAAAAAAAAGAAGCCAAAATCGAGTTATTTGGCCACTAATAGGCCAAACTACCAACCCTGAATAAGATTTTGCTTACGTTCGAAAAGTGATCAGAAATACAGAAATCAGGTTTCGGAGTGTCTGGAATGTAATGTAATCGCCAATTCTTGTAATAACAAGGTCCAACGTATGGCCATGCGTATAAGTCGCTTCATGGACATATTGCTCAAGACCAAGAGTTTCCAAAGGCATCATCATTCGAAGGGATATAAATATGCACATTGAAATCACAAGTGATCAGAACAGGATGTGGCAGAGTATGACTGATTCTAGACATAACGTTAATTCGTTGAAAAAATGTTCGCATAGAAAAAGGATAACTGCTGGAATAAGGAGGTCGGTAGATAGTAATCAGCTTGAACGTCATTGATTTAACAAGGCGAATTTTCCACTATGAATATTCGAAAGAGTCTAATATAGCTGCAGATATTTTTTCAACTGGATTGTCTTCTTGGTAAAGTAAATCTTTTCTTGGTAAATTTTAGAAATTCATTTGGTTTTCTAAAGAACGACGACTTTTGTCAAAATGATTTTAGGCTAGTTTTTACCCGTTATCGTGTATGATTACATTAATGATTGCTGTCATTTACTATAAAATGCCAAGAAAATATCGCCCATATAGATTTCATAATTCAGTAGCACGGACCATCAAAATTTCTCTACAATTCCATACCATATATTTTCGCTTTTCTGCAGTATATCTAATAAATCTCACACAAAAGATCTAAAATAAATTGAGGTATAGTATTGATCAAATATTTTCTAATACGGAAAATTATTTCTTCTAGGTTTCTCACCTTTACAAGTTTTTCCATCACCAGTATAGCCTTCATTACAAGTACATGTGTAGGCGCCAGGTCCCGTATCAGCACACGTGGCAAATACACTGCAGTCATCGTCAGCAGTTCCACATATGTCTGTCACTAAAACAATTGGTTAATTACCATTTAGCAGGGCTGCATAATATGGCAGGACCATTGGTCGCAGAAAAATTTTGAGGTTGGCAGAAAAAAAATAAATGATAAAACTGTAAGAGGTTAACAACATTAAAAACATAAAAGTTTTAATGAGTTTGATAGTCAAAGAGTGGAAAAACAGAATGGAAGAAAATAGTATAATACTGTATTCATTTAATATAGCATATCACAAATACTTAGAGTTTATGAAAAAGACTGGTTTATGAGGACAGGTCATCAAGAAAGTCAGAAATACTCAACAGGAGACCCTCGGTCACTTTTTTGCTAGGAATTCCATTACTTGCAGAAAATATTTTGAGAGGCATGGGGTCTTAGAAAATTGAAAATTTTATGCCGCCTTGCCATAAGGAGATACATCTTTTTAAACATTAATCTAGGTACTAGACTTCTCATAGTTTAATGATTGGGGAGTCGTATTGCCAGTTAATTGTGCTGGTTTATGTTCTTAATAGTTACCTGGACAGAATTTCGCAATGATACTTTCAACTCTGTGAACTAGGTCACTAAAGTTAGCAGCAAGAATAGCGTTTTCTGGAACTTCTACCATATCTTTAACTTGGTTAATTGCATCTTGATTATCTAAACCAACGCCAATTGCAAAAACATCCATATTTCGAGCAAAGAAAGGTTTCATAGCTTCTCCAACATAAACGTAACCTCTTCGAACTGATTCTACAGTCTGCTCTCCATCTGTAATAACCATGAACATTTTCTTAACATCTGGATCGTCTTCACGATATCCCGCTTCCTTAATGGCAATCTCGTCATCAGCAACTTTCAAACCACGATGCGTTTTTGTTCGACCTTGACGCAGTGGACCAGGCATCCTAGCAACTACATCGTAGAATTTCTGTGCATCTTGGCTTTCCGCTAGTGTTATTCGTTTCTCTCCCTCTTCACTAAATGTAACTATGGCAGCCTGCCCGATGACATCACCCTCGTCATTTCTTTCGCCAACTTTCAATTCTTCGGCTATCTTTCGCACAAACTCACGCATCCTGTTGTAATCCTCTCTTCTTATGCTTCCTGATCTATCCAGTACAAAAATGAGGTCTGTTTTCGGCTTGCATTGTACTAAAGGAAAACAATATGAAGAATTATTTTTATGACTCTTTTTACACATTGGACATGATACGTTTTATAACATAACCTTATAGGAACATATTCTTTAATTATTGCACACTCATCTCACCTGGCTTATCATTATCCTTAATGAACACAGTTGCAGGTTCACCAACTGTGACACCAGGTGAAGAAGATGACATAGAAACAGTAAATTCTTCTTTTGACTCAACGGCATCGTCGTCAATTATGTCAATGGGGATCGGCTTAGGTCCAGTCTCACCAGGTTCAAACGTCACATCTATCGTTTTAGCAGTGAAATCAACGTCGCCGGCTGTCGCAGGACTTGTGGTCACACTATTGAACAGCAAACGTTAATTATGGTTTGATAATCATAAATATTACCTATAAATCAGTTTTGTCTGGCGCAATCTTAAAGCTGTAGGTGTTGTAGCATTTCCGTAATTTTATTCTGAGCATAAGGCGCTACATCCTTGACTCGTATAGCATGAAAGAATAATCCTATTTAATTTGTGAAATACAGTTAGTCGCATGTAAATAAATTTGGTTATCACGACGAAAATTTCGCTTGACCAGTGAGTCAAATAATAAGCTATATACTCCTTGCAAACAGGGTTGCCAGATTGCATGCATAAATTAGCCAAACTTTTAACAATGCTCTTTGTTTTTCATTGTATTTGCCTTTTGTTTTCTTTGTTTTTGTGACAGCACTAATGATGGTTTGGCTTAATTATTCAAGAAATCTGGCAACCCTGCTTGCAAAAGCGAAAAAAGTGTGAGGATTAAGTAGAATAACTCATGTGCCATTATCTGCATTTCGGATGAGCAGTTTGTTTCAGAAGTATTTTGCTGCCCCTTACAAAAATGATGTACTGTTTTTGGCTGAAAACTATAGATTGACTGAAATGCTATGGTTTTGCATTTAAGCTGCAGTTTACGTAAAGAACTATAGCTTTCAGTTTGAGAAAACTATAGTTTACCTTCTGCAAACTTTAGTTTATCTTAAATACTGTAAGGTTTTCATTGGACATTTGAAAAACTATACTTTTTATTAAAAAAACTATATTTCTTCATCCAAACAGTAGTTTCTGTTAATAACTATAGTTTCTGATGTAAGTGACCCATACTTTTTTAATAAACTATTTACGGGTATAGTTTTCGCTGGGCGTGCGGAAAACTGTAGGTTCCCACTTCTTAGGATTTGACTAAACTATAGTTTTATAAACTACAGTTTTTGTTCATAGCAAAAGTTGAAGACAAAATGCTATAATTTATGCCATATTGTTTTATTTCAACTATGATCGACATATTTAAAATCTTATAATTAAATCGAGTAACCAATTTCTAAATCTTAACCAATATTAGTATGACTAGATTGCCTTAACTAGTTACATAACTTAAATAAATATATAATTGGATAAAACAACTTGATCACTTAGACAAATTTAATTATTTAATGTGGCCAATTTTTTTACACAAGCGTGATTTCTTAAATTTGATTTTTTTCTTTGCAACTATATTTTTAGAGTTGTTTACTAAAAAAGGGGCAGTTTTATAAAAAAGTGATTAAAGTTATCCATGATTAGTGGAAATGTCAACCAATCAGAACAAGGTATTTTGTACTTAATTACTATATAACTACGAAACAGTGATTAAAAATGTGATTAAAAGTTTTATAAAACCGACCCTAGGTTCATTACCTTATTTCATTGCTTGCGCCGTACAATAACGTATATCTAAACTTAGTAGAATCATACTAGTATACTATTGCAAATGCTGCAATTTGATTGGTTACTTTACTCGCTATCTATTCCTTGATAGATAGCGAGTAGCGAAACAATCATCTTCCTAAAGAGATTTCTTTAAAAAAATTGCTTAAGAATCAAATTTTTTGTTGAATATTCCATGTTTGACCTCTGATTCTACTAAAACAATTAGATTACTCGCTCTCGATTTCTATGCGGTGATAGTTAATTCCGGCTTCGCCCTCATCAACTATCACCGCATAGAAATCGAGAGCGAGTAGTCTAACTGTTAAATAGGGCAGTGATGATGTATGGATCCAGAAGTTTATTGAGATCAGTGAAGAGCTTTAAAGGGAAATGGCAATAAATTTTTTTCTTGTCTCATTTGAAAAAGACTCTAAAACAACTAAGAATTATTGGATGAGGCTGAGCAGGATACTCAGAATTATTCAGACCGAGGTCAGCGTTAATGCTCACCGAGGTCTGAATAATTCTGAGTATCCTGCAAAAGCCGAATTCAATTTTATTATTCATCCCTCACGAAAAATCGGCGATGCGAGTACAAATAAAAACAAATAATTTTTTAACTTTTTTTGCTTTTTTTAAAAAAAATAACGGCATTTTTGAACTTCATGCGAGAAACCGCTGAAAAAATACGCAGGCACCGTATCGACATAACAAATACGACATTTATTTGTCAAGTTCAAAATTTGGCCTTGACAAATAAATGTCGTATTTGTCAAGTTCAAAGGTTGACCTTGACCAATACGAGATTTATTTTGTCTGCGCCGAAATACGTATAATTATCTGTAGGCTCTTAACCAATGAGAATACAGAAATATAGTACAATGAATAATAATATATATTATTACAAAAGTTTTATATCTGTTTTACTTTGGGAGATATTTTCACCTAAATGAACAAACCAGTGAACTCTATGAATACTGGAACGATAACTCCAGATAAAAACCCTACGTTTGGGTGAAGCCAAGATGGCGGCAACAACTAAAAATGTTGTAACCAGTCTTAGTACTATTTTCCAGATGTATTTGCTGTTTTTAAAAAAGACTGTATCGCAAACTAGGTTATAAATTTATAAACCATAAAATTACCTCTTTAATCAAAATGAAAACATCAAATATCGGTACATTCCCAGAAGAATGGTGTCAACCGCGCCGAGAGAAACAATAGAAAAGGACTGAACTTGATAACCTATTGATAACCAATTTGGCTTCAAAGATGGCGGCCAAATTATCGTTCCAGTCTAATTCAGAGTTCACTGGAACAAACTGTCCGCCGTCTGGGATTAATTTTAGCCTCATTAACAATGTTTTGGTGACGTTACAACAGGGATAAGCCCAACCTGATAATCAGGGTCTTCACCTCTGCTACCCGCGCCACGGCGAAGACCCTGACACAGACTGGTCACGTGGCACCCAAATTTTGGGTGCTTGACATTCGTACGTAGCAGGGGTAGGTAAAAACGCGTTATCACAAATTATTGTCAAACAACCGACGAGGCGGGAAGTCATCTGACTCTAAAACCGTATCTTTGCTTTCTTTTGTGTTTGCATCACGCTGTTATAATCTAAAGGCCTGTTCAAACGAAGCCAACATGTTGGTCCAGCATCACCCAACATTGTTGGATGCAACATGTTGGCCTCGTTTGAACACCATGTTGGAAGATGTTGGCTTAATTTTAAACTTGCTTAAAATTTCGTCCAACATCATGCAACATTGTTGGGCCAACAATGTTGCATGATGTTGGCTTCGTTTGAACACGCCTTTAGATTACAACAGCGTGATGCAAACACAAAAGAAAGCAAAGATACGGTTTTAGAGTCAGTTGACTTCCCGCTCCGTCGGTTGTTTGACAATAATTTGTGATAACGCGTTTTTACCTACCCCTGCTAAGTACGAATGTCAAGCACCCAAAATTTGGGTACCACGTGACCAGCCTGTGTCAGGGTCTTCGCCGTAGCGCAGGTAGCGGAGGTGAAGACCCTGAGAAGGTTGGGATTAGCCAGTCTAAGTTGCTCCTAAGTACCTACCAACAATCAAATATTGTTTTAAATCTTTTGAGTTTGTGCTGAAATCCGAAACCCGTACCATATACATGTGCGAATATGGGAGCATAGTAATCATTGTGCTGTAAGAAAAAAATTGCGTGACCCCAGTTGTGACATATCATGCATATCCACAAATATCCAAGATGGCGGACAACTTAAGATTTCAAATCAAAATATTTCACGAAATAAGGCAGATATAAAAATTCTGGTATAGAATTCTATATATTATATATTCGAGTCTCTTTCAACAAGACGATAAAAAATTTTGTTGCCGTTTCCCTTTAATCATTTGGCTTTGCGCGTTTATTGTAATTAAGCGCAACATGTTTGAATCATTGTTTGAACGAATACCAACAAATTTGCGACGAAAATTCGACAAAATAATGAAGATACTGTTCGAATTCTCCAAGATTTCTTTTTTCTCAATTATTCTTACTTATTGGCCAAGCATATCACGCGTTAATTAAGACATTTGTCTGTATTCATAGCAACGAATCTCAGCGATGGACATTATTTTGTAGTATTCAGTGAATAACAAGGGTCAACGAAACATATTGCTTTGCTCTGGTACAGTTAGTAAGTTAGTAAGTATTGAATACCTTATTGCTTTTAAAGTGTAATAAATGAAAAACCTACATCTTTGTAAAATTTACTTACCTTATGGTTATCGCTTCCGTAATATCACCACCGCTAATAACAATTGCAGGTAAAGCTTGCTCGCCTTCTATGCTACTGTAAGCTTTACTTGTAAATGTGACTGTTACACCTTAATTAATAAAAGAACGATAATCATTTCAGGCATCATTTACAGGATCAGCTCTCGTATTTTATTGAAAATTTTGTGCACTACCCGGTACTTCACTTCTAAAAAGGAAAACCCATCTAAAGATTACAATATTTTTTACTCCAAAAATTTGTACAAACCTCTGCAAGTTTTGCCATTCCCACTATAACCTTTGTCACAGGTACACTTATAGGTTCCAGGTCCTGTATCGGCGCACGTAGCAAATTTGCTACAGTCATCTCGTGGAGTTCCACATATTCTAATTGCTAAAAATTAGAACGTCACAATGGTAAACTATTGAAAAGACATAATAAGAATGCAAAGAGATATTTTTATGTAAATAAACTTGCCTTCACACGTTTTTCCATCTCCAGTGTATCCTTCATTACAGGTACAGGTGTATGTCCCAGGTCCTGTGTCAGCACATGTTGCAAATTCACTACAGTCATCTCGTGAAGTTCCGCAAATTTTAAGTTCTAATGAACGAAATGAACTAACATGTTAAAGTTCAAAATAAAAAAAGTTTCAAAAGATAAAATTCAAAGAATTAAATTTATTTATTTTGTTACTATAATGGGAAAATAAATGATAGAAGTAGCTCTTTTTTTATAAAACTATAAAGATAATCGTATTTTATAAAATTCAAACATGGAGATTAACAATTTACTTCAACTACATTTACCTCCAAACTACATCTCCTAAATATCTACATTCGTACCCTCACAAGTTTTCCCATCTCCAGTATATCCTTCATTACAGGTACAAGTGTATGTTCCAGGTCCTGTGTCAGCACACGTTGCAAATTCACTACAGTCATCTCGTGGAGTTCCACATATTTTCTTTTCTTAAAGTAACCATTAGAAATGATATTATGTACTGAATTAACGCCGATAATAGCTGAACGATATCAATTAAGTTTAGAAACTAAAAAAAACTGTTAGAAAAAAGGCCAAGCAACAAATTTGAAATGCTAACAAACTGGAAAAAAAATGGAAGCAAATTTTTATTCACGATATTCTATTTCCGAAATGTGTTCGAGCATTTGATCAACATACACATAAAAACACAAATGAATCTCGAGGGGCGAGGTCTAGGAAACGCAACCACACAGAACTAGTTTTGGAAATAGCTTTTAAAAAGAAGAGCCTCTCAACATAATCAAAACTGGTGTTTCAGTCATTAAACACTACTCTCTTATGATGAAATCAAATGATTAGACAAGCTAGGTAGCTCATGAATTACTCGTGAGTTTGACAAATATGCTGTAAGCTCTTTAAATCAAACTGTCATCGTTTTTCTCACCTTCACAAGTTTTTCCATCTCCGGTATATCCTTCATTACAGGTACAGGTGTATGTCCCAGGTCCTGTGTCAGCACATGTTGCAAATTCACTGCAGTCATCTTCGGAAGTTCCGCATATTTTGATTGCTAAAACAAGACACTCAGTTAAGAGATGGGTGAATTTTGATTTAAGTTGGTGAATTTAAGCTTATGCAAGAACCCAGATTTTAAATTGTTACTATCTGGAAAAGGTCAGGCATCATATCTTCCTTAACGCGAAATTTTAGATTAAAATTGTTCAAATGTGCTATTTTTGCAGCAATCCAACGAAGGAGAACAAAAATTGTGACTTGCATATCGAAATTTTGCATAACATAACACGTAAACATTTTACCCTTATTTAATTGTACTAACACATTTCAAAACATGGATGCTGCTTTAGATCGCTATATAAATTACATGTTTCGATATTTTCACCGTAAAGTTTGAAAATGCCCCACAAATCCTGACAGACTCTCGCTCGATAGTAACAATTCATAAACTGTGTTTTGATTTCGAGAAATAAACTCCAACGTTTGGCGAGGAAAGGCATTTTTGGGACAGCCTGCATGGACAATGTCTGGCAAATCAACGAATTTTAGGTTTTAACAAAATCCATACGATTAAATCCGGCAAATCCATGGTATAGAAAGCATTTCTATATCTAAAATTTTGGGGATTTTTTCCAGCGAACATGATTTAAATTGCAGTTGTTTTGTGTTGTTAAACTAACACACGTTTTCATCAGTTAATGCTGTTTAGCATGGAAAAAACAGTATTATGTTTCCTACCTTTACACGTCTTCCCATCGCCAGTATATCCTTCATTACAAGTACAACTATAGGTTCCAGGTCCCGTATCAGCACATGTTGCATACTGACTGCAGTCGTCTTTCGGTGTTCCGCATATTTTCATTTCTAGAGAAAAGCAAGAGCTATGAATAAATATGAAGGCAGTAATGTGTTTATCTTTTTCAATTACCTTTGCATGCTTTTCCATCTCCGGTATATCCCTCTTTACACGTACAGGTATACGATCCTGGACTGGTGTCAGCACATGTAGCGAATTCGCTACAGTCGTCTTTTGGAGTTCCGCAAATTTTAATTTCTACAAAATATTTAAAAAATGTTTACTCTACAAGAAAGCACAAATATTATGGTTGTATAAATATATCAGAAAAGGTTGCAATGCAACTGTAATATTCCCTAAGGTAAAAACATACATGCAAGTCAGCATTCTTTGCAGTATTTAACGATACAAGTACTCCCCACGAGTATCATTGTACATTGATAAACGGTCACGAATTTTGTAAGTTACTTCAAAAGGGACTCAGGGTAAAATTAATGCAAATCAAGAAGATTCTCAGTCAGAGGATGTATTAAAGATATTTAGCATGATAAGTGAAATTTAAAAAACACTTTTACATTTTGCAAGTGACCGAACTTTATCGCATAAATATTTAGTTCTTTATGTACTTGTTCTTCTCAGGTGAAAAAGATATAGCTAGTTATTAATTAGTTCATGCAATTTACAAACATGATTAATTTTTTACTTATCCGCTGTTGACTTATTGGCTTTGATACAACCGACCCCAGTATATAAAGATGATTAAGAAAATATTATAAAAGCACAAACGCGATTACAACCGAAAGCCGTAGAAGTGATTTTATACCTGATAAAATGCTAACTAACGCGAGATTTAACATAAAGGTACGTGTTTCTTTATTCAAAGGTATACATCGCATTCTCAGGTTTTAAGCTATTTAAAACACTCGTAATTCGTGTTTTGTGCGAGATAAACCCTTGGCTATGCCTCAGTAAATGTTTTTGTGTGTTTAAAGGGACATGGCAATATATTTTTATTTGTTAAAGGGGTTGTTAAAGAAGCACTTACAGCCAACATATTTAATGTCAAAGTCTATCTGTACAGACTTTTTTATAGCAATTGCGAAGTGTTTAAGTACTATTTAAAACACGAGCAGGAGTGCTTTATTGGGTATATTTGCCCTTGCACGTTGTGCAAGTGTTTTAAATGGCTTCAAAAACATTTGCATAATAAAGCCAAATCTTTATATAAAAATCGTTACAAAAAAATCTTTATATAAAAATCTTTATATAAAAATCTTTGTATAAAATTGTTTATATAATTTGCATGACAATATTTTGTATAATTGCATAATGAAGTGTTCTCTAGCAGGTATAAAGAGGCATGCACGTGACTTATTTAGCACTGGATATTGGATAATTAGTTCATGGATAATTAGTTCATGGATAATTAACGAGTTTTTGAAGAAAATTTCATTGACATTTCACTAAACAGTAAGGTGTTTAATAGTCCACCCTGTTGCGACGTCATTAAAATAGACATAATTATAAAACACGATCAAAGAATAGAGACTATAAAGAGAGAAATACTCAGCCAAATTAGCGCAAGGTGATTCGTCACTGATACGTCATGGGCGCCTTTTTGTTAGGCAGAGCCCTATACAGAAGGATTTCCCTCCGCTATTAGCAGTCATCTTTGATATTGCCGGGGACGCATATTAAATATTCGTCATGGGCACCATGTTGTTAGCCAGTGCCCTAAACAGAAGTATCCCCCCGGTATTAATAGTTATTTTTCAAATTTACAGAGGGTGACGTCCGCTGTTCAGCCACTGGGTAGAAACAGGGAGGCCGTACGCAGAACCACATACGCAGTAACGAGCACCCAGGGCTCTCACAATCTGAGGAAATTTCCTCAGATTTTTGCTGCTTCTAAGGGGGAGGTACTGGTCATAATGAGGATGCATTCTTTTCAAAAGTTTATTGTTGCCTCATGAAACATGGATATGGAAATTAGTTGAGAGAGCACTGCGAGAACCTTATCTCTCCTCTACCTGTCTCTCTTTGTAGCTTCTACTCTGACACGATGACAGACGGATAGTGTCATTTGTTCTTCAATATTTCAGAAACTAGGCATGCTACAAAAACATTAACAACAGATTTTGCAAGCCTGTCTCTAACCCTTTAAAGGTTTTTTACCTGTACATGACTTTCCATCACCAGTATAACCTGGTTTGCAAATACATTCATACTTCCCAGGACCAGTGTCTTGGCAGGTTGCAAACTCGCTACAATCGTCTTTGGGAGTTCCACATATTTTTTCAACTAAAAACAAAAAATCTTACATAAAAGTGGATGCATCAGAAAAACGTTTACAGCTAAAAACAGGTTCTTCTGCTTTGTTAATCACAAAATTACTAAAAAAACATTAGCTTTTCTCTGCGTCAAAATTTGCCTTAGGAGTTAAGAACAACTTTACAAATGGCACGCGTAAAAAAACGTAGGCACAAAAGCAATAATTTGGAAGGTGTTTCCTAAACTATAAAATTTAGGACACTTTCCAGTATCACCATGCATTTACGTGAGATGCTACCTTATGTATTGCTTTGACTTTCACTTTTTTATGTCTCGCTCACAATTGATGAAGTTGCATTATTATTTATTACGTTATCAATGTCATGTACGATTGAATATAATACATACTTTGATTACAATGTTTTACATACTGAAACATCAAAAGTTTCAGAAATCACCTAATTGACGAAATTTCGATCGAAATGTTTCATTGTAGATGATTGGCAATTCTCGGCTGATGTCTTTTTAGAACAGAGTGACTTATATTTTCAAAGAACATTAACTTCTACACACCTTCACACATCTTTCCATCGCCAACGTAACCTTCATTGCAACGACATTTGTACGTTCCTGGTCCTGTGTCTTCACAAGTTGCATGCTCATGGCAATCCTCTCTTTCAGTTCCACATATCTTTGCCGCTGATTGTAAACAAAGAAGAAACTAAGAAAATAACTACATACACAGGGGGCTTCCTTTGACTAAACGCCATGTATTTCTAAAATGAGTCGTGGATTTCCGCTTATCCCTTTTCTGTAATTTCTTTTAAAGACCTGTAAATGCCTGTCTAAAAAAATATCTTCATCAAAATTTAATTAATGCTAATGGAAAGGCGATGATTCGTGTAGCTGAAACGAACAGCTACTGATCACACATTTTTATTTCAGCTACATTAAATACGTTACCACTAACCGCAGGCAATTCCTTTGTAATAAGTCATTAACCCCGAAAGTGATGAACCATAGGGTTGATTAGAATAATTTAGGATGCTGCTCTCAGAAACAAAGCCTATCATGAATTAACCCTTGCAACCATTGCGAAAAAAACATCCAAGGTAATAGATTTTAACCACCTATCCTCCCCATCCATACCTTCGCAACTCTTTCCATCTCCAACATAATTTTTAACACACTCGCAATCGTAGTTTCCGTTTCCTGTGTCTGTGCATGACGCGCGGTATGGATGACAGTCATCTCTCACAGTGCCACAAACATATGGAGCTAAACGGAACATTACCAGCAGACAATTAAAAAATATATAAGAAACCAATAGTTTGACAATGACTTTGAAATGGAATCGAAATATCACTGTAAAAGAAATATCATATCAATTACTCAATGTAGAAATTTTCGAAATTTTTTTAATGACATCAGCAAACTAAAGATAGGTAATTGAATAAAGAAATAGCAAGATGCCCAATATAACGACAGTACAAATACAAATGATGGGTTTTATATGCAATAATCAATAATATAGCTGATATCCATTGAGAAAAAAGTTGGCTTTTGAAACAAAAAGTAGTTTGTAAATAAAAGGTAGACAAGTCATGTGAATACTGGCTAAGAGGACAAACGATTGATGTAAATTTTCGCAACAATCAATATCCTTCAACGTCTTTTCAAAACTGTACTAAAAAGGGGTATTTGTATTTTCACATTAACTACTTTTTGCTTTCCGAATGATATAGAAACCAAGAATAGTGCATCTACATCAGCTTTGAACGCAGGCGCGATGACATAGAAGATCGTACTAACCAAAACATGTCTTTCCATTTCCAACGTATCCCCCACTACATTCACACTCATATAATCCAGATCCGGTATCTGCACATGACGCTAGATTCTTATCACAATCGTCATTTTTTGTACCACATATTGATGGAACTGCAAGAAAAATAGGCAACTCTTGGTATATTTACGACACCACATCACGATAGTTGATATCTATCATTAGACTCAACAGATGAATGTTAATGCTCAGCTATATGATCGATATATCGTCAATGGTTTTTGTTGTATTATATATGGCAAACTCTCTACCATTTAGTAAAGGAAATTGCATTCAGCTACTTCTAAAGCAATTGAATTAACGAGAATCTGATCGTCATTGGCTTTGGTTAAATACAATTAATGCTTCCTATAATGTGACCGGTTAAATATTAATCCGCAGGTTTAATTCAGCGAAATGTCATCCAGTCATTGACAAAATGAGAGAACCAAGTTTTGAATGCAAAATGGATGATCCAGCTGGGCATCTATATTTGCCTAAATGTCGTGGTTAATCATACGAGTACTGATGGCTTGTAACTCTTGCCTTACCATACATAAACAAATCGTTATATATGAATAAGAATAACAAATCAAGCAGAGTTAATTAAGCCATACATTTTCCAAAACAGTTTGTCTATTATAAAATAATAATAAATACATTTATAAACACATAAACGACAAGCCTTGAGCCTGGTGTATTCAAAGTTAGAAAATATTCACTATCGTACTATGTTTGTTTACCAAATAATACCACGCTGGAGTCTGCATTGGGAAATCGAAAACCGTAACTTCTAAATATTGGGGCTACTGTTGTGAGAGCATACTCTAAAGGCCATCTCTCTTGTTTAAGGGGATGGCCTTTAGAGTATGCTCCCACAACAGTAGCGCCAATATTTAGCGGTTACGGTTTTCGATTTCCCTAGAGTCAATACCAGCCTCAACCAGCACAACGGTATTGCTATGAAAACGAGATTGTTAAATCAAGAGCTTTTTAACTGAAATTTGCATGCTGGAAATTAAGAACTAGGTTAATTAAGTTGATCGTATATTTTCCAAGATAATGTACTTTTCCTTTAACATTGCGGATGCGGCTTTAGTATTTTTTTATACATCTCTTTGCCAAATTTATTGTACACGATCAGGTGAATGGATTATATTTACGATGTTTTTAAAAATATTGCCATAAATGTTTGTCTTAACCCTTTCCTGCATGAATTTTGAATTCTTCTGGGAAAAAATATTTTACTATTGATTATGAATGTATTAGGGGTGTATTTGCTGAAAAACCGAAAAAAAATTTTTTTTCGCATTCTTTTGGCCAATTTTCGAATTGTTGCTCCAGAGCAACAACATGCAGTAAGGGTAAGGGTAAATGCAGTAAGGTAAAATTTGTATGGGGCAAAAAAGATCAAATAATTGAGTATAAAGCACTGTCATATGATCTAAAATAAAAGTATATACATATATATAAACATATATATATATAAACATGTATATACATATATCGAATATATATCGAATATATATATATATATATGTATATATATATATATATATATATGTATATATATATATATATATATATATATATATATATATATATATATATATATATATATATATATATATAAACATATATGTATATCAAATATATATTGGTATATATATATATATATATATATATATATATATATATATATATATATATATATATATATATATATATCGAATATATTATTATGCAGAAATATGACTCATATCAAATATTTACAATATCAGTAAATTGATAATTGCTTCCTTATGATTCAGTCTACTTTGAATGGAAGTCCTTGAAACAGTTTTTGCCGTTAACAAAGCACAAATTTATATATACATACATATATAGCAGGTAGCCAAAAAATTGAAGTTAGCTGTGTGTGGTTCAAACTTGCCCACTTTGCTTGAATTAGTCAAGCCACACAACACTTGTTAGTTGCAACCAAGGATCTCAGTTAGCTTCAGGCACTTGCAGGTAGTGCCGCTACCTAGGATCCCAACATTTGACAGCCATGGTTGTTGGTATACTATAAGCCATATTTCTGCCATTTTATGATATAAAATACAAATAAATGTGGGGGGGGGAGTTGAAAAATTCATAAAATGGCACTGCCAACAATGAAATTTTAGCACAAACTCACGCAGTTGAAATTTTTGGGCGTATTCAACTACCCCATCGAATTTTGCATATTGCCTAGACAAGAACCCTTACTGCATGATGTTGCTCTGGAGCAACAATCGAAAATTCAAATATTATACAGTGTAAAACATAATATTTTTACAAAAACATGGATCAATATCCAAAATGCAAACAAATTTACCAAATAGTATTTTTAAAACGAAAGAAAAATAACCTACCAAAGCCTAAACGATCGTTCAAGTTTGAGTTATGACATATTCCACCATTTTGTGCATGGTTAATACATTTTTGACAAAAACTACTTCATGTAATATCTACATTGATGAAGTGGCATGCATAATTAATATCTGAGACTGCCTCTTTAAAAACACAGGCAGCCCATACAAATACATAATTATCCACAGCTGATATTGGTCAAAAAAAGATTGTTGCTGCAGAGCAACATTATGCAGGAAAGGGTTAATTTACCTGGGCAGAACATCTTAATGAAGTTTTCCACAGTTTCTGTCAGTTGTTTATAATTGTCTGCAAGAAGGGCATTTTCCGGCAGTCGTACCATATCTTTAACTTCATTGACTGCTTTTTCATCTTTCAATCCAACACCCACAGAAAAAACGTCTAAATAAGCACGTTGATGGAAAGGTTCCATGGCCTCCCCAACATATTTATAGCCTAAAATAGTAACGAAGATAATACATTAGTATTGTGACAGTTGTAAGATATACAGTAGCTATCTAACTTACAACTGATGAAATTAATCTTGCAGACTTAGTAACAACTGGACAGGCTGGTTAAAGTACAAAAGACTTTCCTTGTAGCGACAGGAGAGTAATGTCCCCAAAAGTTTTCATCAAAATGACAGTACGTATATAGGACATGGTAAAATATACGTGTTTCACAACAAAATCTTAGTAATTACGAGACTCAGTATGCTGGAAATTGCTTTTCAGGTGTTATCTGTAAGCAACATCATCAGCATCAAATTGCCCTGCCTCACTAAATTTATCTAACCTGTAACCTTATGTTTCAACAGACAAACAGTGTTTGAATAGCAAAGAATTGATGTGCATGCATGGAATCTTTATTCCTTGAAGTTTAATTCGTGATGAAACTTGTAACCAACCTCTTCTTCTTGATTCTACAGTCTGCTTTCCATCTGTGATGACCATGAAGATTTTTTCAACGTCTGGATCATTCATGCGCAAACCGGCTTCAACTGTCAATGCGTCTTTGTCAGCTACAGCTAAGCCTCGGTGGGTCTTTGTACGGCCTCCCGCAAGCGGCCCTGGCATGTTTTTCACAACTTCAGCAAACCTTTCAGGTGTTCGACTTTCTTTGAGTGAGATTCTCAGCGTACCTTTCTCGCTGAATGTAATAATAGAACCTTGACCAATAATATCTCCATTCTCATCCCTTTCGCCAATTTTGAGCGTTTTGCCAATACTAAGTAAGAAATCGCGCATATGATCGTAGTCGGTAGGGCGAATACTTGAAGACCTGTCCAGCACCATGATAATGTCCATCTTTTTACATTCTGGCTCGGGACGGGGTAACGCTATCATATATAAACAAGTTTATACCATTTAGAGGCGATAAATAAAATTCAAATTAAAACAGTAGAATGAAAAAAAATACGATTTGATTTATTTATGTGTGTAATTGGCTCTGATTTTGATAGTAAATGCCTCATTTAATAATGTAGTTTCTTGTAAATTGTCTCTAGCTATTTAGCGCTCTTTTTACATTTTTGTACTATGTAAGATTCTTCTAGAGGTCGTATCAAATCTTCTTTTACAGTTGACGTTTTTCTAAATTTATAAATAGAGACTGACTTGGACTTGTAATTAAAAGAGTTAAATCACAGTTGATAAACGTATTGAACTAAATCAATAAATTTTATCCCGAGTTAGAAAGCAATTTTTTACGATACTGAAAATCAATTTCTTACTAAAGCAGAAATCAAATTCTTAAAATCATGATCATTAAAAGATCACCTTCACACGTTTTCCCATCGCCTGTAAAACCTTCATTACAAGTACAGACGTAGGTCCCAGGAGCTGTGTCTACACACGTCGCATCAGCATGGCAGTCATCTTGATCAGTTCTGCAGATTTTGATTGCTGTAAGTGGGTAAAAAATATAGGCTAAGAGCGTAAACTATTTTTGTTCAAATATGGTCAGCATCGTTAAACCATCAAAGCTTTGTTAGCATCTATTATACACCATAAAAAGTAGAAAATTACCATACACTAAGGCGCTTCACAAAATAGAGAGCGATTTCTGATTTGTCTACTTTTTTATGCATCATGTAGATAAAGTTATAGTTATATTTAAAACAACGTACACCAAACATTGCGGTTAAAATGTGTAAACAGCTGCATTCAATATATCGGGACTCGCAGTGCTTAGCAAACTCAATAATTATGAAAAAAAATTGAATAGAAATACATGTTTTTATCAGTGTCTTATACGCTGATACATAATCATTCTGATTTGCATAAACTTTAATCGCAATTTTCTACGTTCTTAACATTCATTTTTTGAATGTAATTTGAAAGAAAACATGACTTTTTTAAGTCGTTTGATAAGTACTATTTAGAAGATGAGCGGCCGTGTTTATCAGCATATACAAACTCGAGCCGAATTGTAAATGGCTTGTGAAACTCTCACATACGTAATTTTGAAAATACATCTTTTATATAAGGCGACGTCAAAAGAAATTTTGTGAAAATCAACAGGCTTCTGTATCGGGATATACAGACTCCTTCATGTTCATGATTTCTTTTGTGTTTTCTTCATGAATTATTAATTAGTTTCGCAAGTAGTTCACAAAATTTGCGCCTGTTCCGTATCAGTGTACACAGATACTCGTGCATAGGACTCGTGTCCGTGTACGCTGATACAGAAGGATCACTGATATTGTAAACCGTACATATCAAATAAAAATTGCACAGCAAAGAGAATTATTGGTTATAATGATAATATGGTCATTTGTACTTTCTAAAAGTTGGTTATTTAAAAGCGCATATGAATTATCATAAATTTAGCATTTTTAATCGGTTGCTAACCTCTGCAAGTTTTTCCGTCGCCAGTATACCCTTCGTTACATTTACACGAATATGATCCTGGATCTGTGTCCGTACACGTGGCGTATCGGTGACAATCATCGTTGGGAGTTTTACATATCGGGGCAACTAAAGAGTAAATAAAAATATATAATGATAATAATGATGATAGTCAAATAGCAGAGATATAGCGAAATACAAGCGAAATTACAGCTTAATTCAGGTAATCGTGGAGATTTTTCTATGGGGCTTCGGTGGTGTAGTGGTCAGACCACTCGCCTTTCACCTCTAAGGTTCCCCAGTAAGGTGGACTCGAGCCCAGTCTTTATGTGAAAAGAGTAAAGTCAACGCTCTGCCGAAAGTCGTGGGTTTTCTCCGAGTACTCCGGTTTCATCCCACAGGGAAAGTTGACAGGGTGGGATAGGTACTACGGGCTCACAGTAATTGGCTCACGCTGTTGTGGTGACCCTGCTCCTGTGGCAAAGCTAGATAAAAAAATAAAAGATAACAAGTTAAAAGTCACCTTCGTTGTCAAAGATGCGAACAGTTGCAGGTTTTCCAGTTTTAACCGCAGGATTAGATGATGTTAGGAAGGCAGTGAATTTTTCAGTATCTTCTAGCAGTTCGTCATCAACAAGATCAATGTCGATTGATTTTGGGCCAGTTTCTCCAGGTTGAAACGTAATCGACTGTGGTTCGCCATTGTAATCACTCTGCCCAGCTGTTGCAGGACTGGTTCGAAGCCTAAAGTGAGAAAATTTCAATTGGTTTTTATTTCTTTACTGGGTATGGCTGCTACTATTACAGATTCTGCTTAGTACTGTTACATATAATATGAAGAAAAAGAAAGATAGTTTGTATGCAATGCTAATAACATCTACATCTACAATTTTTCTTACCAAACTGTGACTGGAATATCAGATTGCCCTGAGGCAAGTTGTACTTGTAAGGTTGCCTTTTCATTTTCATTCGCCTCATATCTGGGTTTTGTAAAGGTGACCAAGACTTCTATAGTTCCATAAAAACAAATGTAAGCTGGGCGGGATGGGAAGAACGTTTTCCAGAACAACTATGGTAACATGGTAACTGGAAGCATTGAATAAACTAATGATGTCGAAAAAGAGGAAAATCCAGAAACAGCAAGCAATTAAAAAAGAAAATAACATCTCGGACAAAAAACATCTGATCAATTGAAGTTATCTCAAAAGAGTTTGATGGTATACAATATAATTTAATCTTTAAAACAATTGCTGCCATGGAAGTTGGAAATGAATGTGGGAGAAATTACTCTGAAGGGAATACCCAGGCTGAATTACGGTATTAGTATTGCTAAAAATTCAAGTTGCAAAGAGAATTGTTTGCTGTTTGCTTTAGTACAAAGTTCACTGTAAATGTTGGTCACTTCGCTCTCGCTATTTTTTAAAAGTACGTGAGATGCTAATAGACTCTATGTTTTTAAATAAAAAAGAAAAAAAATAAAAGCTACAACTGCGGAAAATTGATTGAAAAATTTACTATATAATAGCATGAAAAAAAAACTTATGAAGAAATTTTGAATGATGATTGATGATTGATGACTGATGACTGATGAAACACGAAGGATGTGATGAAACTGTAAAACAGCTTAATTCCAAAACAAGGGCAGTCGAGAACAGAAAGATAAATTATACCATCATTGTCCATAATGTTTACGGAAGATGGTTTTCCCAACTTCACCGCAGGGACAGATGATGAAATGAAAGACACTTGGAATGCTTCCGTATTCTCAAGTGAATCATCGTCCAGCACATCAATTTCGATTGATTTGGGTCCAGTTTCCCCAGGTGCAAATGTTACATCAAATTCTTTTGGAACGAAATCTTGATCATCGGCTGTTAATGGTGTTGCTGACACGCTAAAACATAAGAAATCGTTACCAAAAAGTTAAGTTTCTAAGTTCGATCCACTGCTACCAGGCTTAAAATATCAGGGTTGTGTCCGCATGTTAAACAGATTTACAATGTCCGCATGTTAAACAAATTTACAAGACAAGAAAATGAATACAAATTTTATATTATGCAACCCATGTTTCGTCTGTGGTGATCTAGTTTACAGCCTGTGGCGCAGTTAGCCTGACAAGTTAGTCCCGCTATGCAAATTTCAAGCTATTTTCAAGTTATTATCATTATTTATTTCTTTAGAGATTGATTGTTTTCACAGTCAATGAACACGAAAATATTTGCATAAAGGGACTAAATCGTCGGGTTGGCTTCGCTACTGTTCACAGGATGCATAGCTATTTTACCCGTGAGAACATACGTGACATTCGAAATGTTCTAGTTAAAAGAAATGTTAATCCTTGCCTAAATTATCATTATGCGATAGTTATTAATGGTCGTTATGCGCTCCGATAGCAACCTCGATCCCAGGGCCTTTTCTTAAATTAGGGAAGGGAAAAGGCCCTGGCATCGGCTGGTCTATTTTGTAATCCCATTGGCTCATTCAAACTGTCAATTAAACCATTTAAGAGTATAATTTATTCATAAAATACAACTGAAGAGAGATTTAAATCATTTAAAACCTTTGCTTAGTTTGTTTATGTAGCTTTAAATCACTTATTCGGCTGACTCTTAACACTCTTCGAATAGAGTAATTTACGTAGAATATCCGTATGCTTCATTATCGGAATTTGATGAAGGTATAGGGACAACGTATGCATGTTATCAGCTCGAACACAGCAATCTCCTAAACAAGTTTTAACTGTATTATACCTACTAAGCACTTACTCTACCAGGTTTAACATATTACTTAATTTCATTGGGCATTGTAGTGTCATATATACAGCCGAAGATGTAGAGCCAGCTATAGTCCGTAGAAGGCAACCTCGATCCCAGGCCCTTTTTTAAAATGGAGGGAGGGAAAGGCCCTGGCACGGGCTGCTAACTTCTGCAATTTCACTGGTCTATAACCTCACTCAGTTAATTTATCCAAAAAGAGTAAAATTAAATGCCTTGTTAAGGCGCTGCATTACGTGTTTTTTTCTAGACACTTCGATGTATCGGGAAAAAATCGCATATACAATTATGGCGTTAATTTATTCAAAAACCACGATTCGTGGTTTTGAAAGCCAGCCGGTGCCAGGGCCTTTTCCCTCACTCTAAAAGGCCCTGGGAACGAGGTTGCGTAGAAGGTTGCTTTTATAGGAAGTTATTTACCTTAAAGCTAGCTGTATTGCATATAACGTTGAAAATTACTTCTCTGATTTATTATTCATGCAAACACTCACAGAGGCCACAGAAATTAACATATTCTTACAGCCAGATATTCTGGGTGTCATGTGACCAGCCGATGCCAGGGCCTTTTCCCTTCCCTAATTTAAGAAAAGGTCCTGGGATCGAGGCTGCTCCTATAGCTGAAAATGTCTGGAAGCGTGAAATGCTAATGTGTAAGACAAACATGATTCAACGGAGTTTTCGATTAATTAACTTTTAGGATTAATAAAATTTGATTTAGGCTCCAAAACTGATTGTGATGCAAAATAAACTAAGAGACAAAAACGACAGGTAATAATTTGACCTTACCGAACAGTTACAGGAATATCTATACTTCCATCTGTAATTTCTACGTCCACCTTAGCGTTTTTATCTTCTGTTACCTCATAAACTGATCGCGAAAAACCGACAACGGCTTCTATACAAAAACAAATGTTTGTTTCGTTGATAAACAGAAAGTTTTGATTCCGTTGTTTCGTTGATTTCGTTGATGGATGGGGGTGAAGACCTAAAAAGTTGCCTAAGGCTTGTTAATATGACCAATACTACATATGACCATTTACACATTTTTAAGTTTAATACTCGCCTCTAATTAAAATAAAGGTCAAAATACAAAAAGATTTAAACTTACTTTGTTGTTTGGCTGAGATACCGGGCTAAAATAGCCAATGCAATCATACAAACTTAATCCCAGTTAACTGGGCTGAGACTCAGCCAGGGCTGAAAACTGTCCAATTATTTGAATTTTTTGGAATAACTTACCGTCATTATCTATAATATTAATTGTAGATGATTCACCAAATTTTACAGCAGATGACGTCGATGATGCAAAAGACACATCAAAGTATTCTATTGATTCTACCAAAGGATCGTCAACAATATCAAATACAACAGATTTTGGTCCCTTTTCGCCAGGTTGAAACGTTACGTCCACAGTCTTCGCTATAAAATCTTCATTCTTAGCAGTGTCTGTTTTAGCAACAACCCTGAAATAAAAAAGAAAATTGGAATATTTTGGATAAAAATATTACAAGTAATGGAATATATCAAATTGACGTGCACATCATATTCACACATTCTGCAAAAAAAAACATAATAAAAATTTCATATCAATCAGCGCGGTAAATTAGCTTTCTTTGAGTAACCATTAAGACTTACATATACAGAGTAACAGGTACAGATTTGTTATTTAAAACGGAAACACTGTATGGCCAACTCAGTTGCCATACAGTAGACTCACTATGGATTTTAGTCTGGACATTCGACTGGACTTTAGATATTCTTGTTCTGTAACGCATTTCTCTTTTTTTAAAAGCTAATAAGATTATTGGCGAATCGTGTCACCCATAATAGGTCATGTGGGGTGGCATTATAACTGATAAAATGCTATTATAGTATATAATGTGCTTATAATGTTGTATCCCAATGCGGCGTATTTTAAGTCATTTAATGCACTCGAGCGATCGCGTTTTATCATATCTAAAACTCTCGGCTGCGACGTAAGTTTTTTCCGTAGACATTCGGACCTCTCTGAGATGCTCAGACCCATCACTGATCTCGTTTCTAAGTCTAAGTGTCGGATGATACTTAAATTTTATATAATTGAATTCATGACCCCCACAGTAACCCAAATCGATGAATTTAAAAATAATTGAGCTCCTGATGATATATATTATACAAATAATGAATGTTTTTATTCGTGCAAAAGTAAGAATATTTTCATGAGGTGAAAGATGGAATGTTCTATTCAACGAGGCGATAGCCGAGTTGAATAGAACATTTCATCTTTCACCTCATGAAAATATTCTTACTATTGTACGAATAAAAACATTCATTATTTGTTTTATATAATACCAAAATAGGCTATTGCTTTTCAAATAAAAACAATTTATTAAAAGATCACCGTTCGAGAAATGTTTTGACGGATGAGAAAGAGTGCAATAGTAAAAAACGTATAGTACTTTTGCAAACTGGAGAGTGCAATAGTATTTTTTTCCTATTGCACTCTTGGGAAATAGAACTTTCTATTCGACATCACGTGACCAAAATCAACCAATTACACGATCTGAATTTAACAAGGTATTATATAAATATATATATATATATATATATACATATATACATATATATATATATATATATATATATATATATATATATATATATATATATATATATATATATATATATATATATATATATATATATATATATATATATATATATATATAATTGTGCAAAATACCTCAAAAACTTACCACTGCAGTCTGTTTCATCCAGAGGGAATCTTCAGGTGGTAGTCTACCACTTGAAGATTCCCTCTGGATGAAACAGACTGTAGTGGTAAGTTTTTGAGGTATTTTGCACAATTATACATTTCGCTCTGTCCATATGTCATTGAGCACTCTTTTGTATTTCGCTAACCAAAACTAGCACATTATATATATATATATATATATATATATATATATATATATATATATATATATATATATATATATATATATATATATATATATATATATATATATATATATATATATATATATATATATATATATATATATATATAGGTTTTAATGAACGAGAGATGTTTTACAAAATAAGTTTCAAAATCAAAAGTCCTGACTGAAGACCATAGACAAATCCAAATTACAGTCCCGTGTTTACAGTATGCCGCGTATGAACGTGGTATTTCAACGTACTGGATGGTAATTGGAGCAGTAACCTCGCCTCTCGTAAATTCAAGTTGCAACTCTGCTTGTTCGTCCTCATTCACATCATAAGATGCTTGACTAAACTGAATGAATGCTTCTACAAACAGAAAAAAAATACGAATAATAGATTTTATGTATCTTTCTTATGCAAATTTATAGTATACAAAAAAATATGTAAACAAAATAAATACCATCATTATCCAGAATATTCACTGAAACAGGTTCCCCCCATGTTACTGCTGGAATCGACGAGGAAACAACAGCGACTTGAAAGTCTTCAGTGGCTTCCACCAAGGCGTCATCAATGATGTCGATTGTGACCGTTTTTGTTCCTGTTTCTCCAGGTTGAAATGTAACATTTGCTCTGCTTGGAACGTAATCAACGTTCTCTGATGCAGACACAGGAACGGTTTCCAACCTTGAAATACAAAAAATGAAAAGTGACGCTAACAGCAAAAATTGAAATTAAACTGACACCACAGTTGTTTACCTATTTCAAAAAACCTTATTTTGTCTTAGTGTTTTAATTGTATCATGAAAAATCTTATACAAGTTGTCAAGTAGCTTAACCATGGCCAACGACAGATGTAAATTAAAAACGCTTTTTGATAAAACGTTATATTCACAGGAACTCAAGTATCGTCCATGAATTTAATATTCATCGCGAGCTTAAACATGTAAAGGAGACGGCAGTTGGAAAAATATATCTTAAAATGTTTAATGAAGCTGCATACAAAGCATATACGGAATAACTTTTCATTATTTCGTATATGCTTTGTATGCAGCTTCATTAAAGAACGTGAAAGTTGGTACGATAACTTTGTAGATTTTGCCTATGATTAGCTAAAGCCAAATTGAAGCGCTTTGCGAGCAACGTACACGCGAGTTCGTGGACCTTGAGTGAGGTCTTTGAACACATACGCTAAAAGCTACCATTTTTCACTGAAACTCAAGTAAAATAGTCCAAACCAGATTTTCTCCATAGTTCTTAGTGGTGTATACATGTTTACAACAATGAAAGTTCGAGGGTAATACTTTTACTTTTACTTAAAAATATAATACATTTTTCCTTGAGTCGAAAAAATTCTCTTTTTAATCCCGGAAAAATAAGTTAGAACAAGGCGTATGCCGGCAATATCAAAGATGGCAGACAGCCGCCCACTCTTTCCAGTTCTCATCGAGTTCACTGGTGCTGGCGAAGAAGATCTGGCGACGAATGTGCAAATATATTACTGCAATAAAACGTACGTAACAGTCACGGGAGTCGAGGTTTTCCCGGAAGCAAATCCAATTTTCACTTCAGCATCTTCATTTTCAATCACATCATAAGCACCTTTTGTAAACCCGATCACGGCATCTAAAAAAATGGTACAATTGTCACAAAAGCTTCTCTGATACTAGTGCGAAGGGGTAAAACCGCTTCCAATAATTATAGGCAAAACTGTTTTGATTCCTCAAGTAAAAAATAATGGGCCTGAATACATCGAAACAAATTGGTTCAAATAGGTACGAATAATGACGAATAAACCATTTCTTCAACGAAAAAAATTTCAAATATTATGATTTACTTGAATACGAGCTCATTTGCTTATTTATATTTCAGCACCAGTTCTCCACATTGAATTACCGTTGTTTATCTTACACGTAATTTTGGAAAATGATTTACCATCATTGTCTTTTAGATGTATTTTTACTGAGGTAGGTTCACCCAATATGACGCTGGGTACAGATGAAGAAATCAAGTTAACTTGAAATTCCTCTGTTGGTTCAACCAAAGTATCATCTATTATGGGTATTTCTATAAACTTGGGCGCTAGGTCTCCTGGACTGAACGTTATTTCCCTTTGCTGTGGAGTAAAGTCTTCGATTCCAGCAGTTAATGGTTCAGTAGCGAGTCTGTAGAAAGCAATATATTTCCATTATGAGTACTTGTTATTCTATTGTGAATAATTCTTAAATTAAATGCTCTTACTTTATAGTAACAGGCACTGTGATTTTTCCTGCGGACAGGGCCACTTTAATAACAGCAGTCTCGTCTTCTCTCACATCGTAGGACCCTTCAACAAAACTGATCACTGCTTCTGTAAATCATAAAAAATTAAGGAATGAATATTTAATAAAATAACTGTAAATACAGCGTTTGCCTTAAATTATCGAACGGGGATCATTAACCGAGGACATGTTGCGAATATACGTTATTTTTGGACATTAACATGTAAAGCAACAGTGGTGAACTGGGGAAAACAATTTCAAATTCATAAAAAATGATTTCTCTGATATGGTATGAGTTTTGTCATAATTGACGAATTTGCATGATATTTTCAATAGTAAAGAAATGTACAGTGATTGTGGAATGATGCACTATAGATCAAAATCAATTCTGCTTTCAACAACGGTTCCCAAAATTTCAATTATTTGGATTTTCATTGTTTTCCAGTGATAGATTCAAGTATAAACTATCAAGATAAACTATTTTTAACTAAAATGTTAGAACTAAAATTTTTGGAACGAGTATTTTAAGCAAGATATGTTTTTTACTTGCAGCAGAATATTTTATTATTGGCAGTGGCGTCACCAGCTCAATAAGGGTGTGTGGCAACACGAATGCCCCTCCCCGTGTTACAGAGCTGGTCACACCACGGGCCATTGGTTCTTTAGTAATGCAAAAGAAGCAAGTGCTAATAAGGGTGATTTATAAAAAACATTTACTGATGTTCTTATTCCACAACAATAGACCTTTCCGGTAATTACGTCACAGCTAACACTGTTTTCAACTTAGGACCACCTTAAATGCAGTGGATTTTAAGTTTGTGTCTCACAGGCTATAGTCAGAGGTCCAGAACATCTTTCGTCAACACATGCATAAAAGAGTTTGGAATTTTGACTATTAAAGATGGAAATAGGCTTAAACACGAAAACGAGGCTGAGGGTCATGGCCCATCAGCCTTGGTTTCGTGTTTAAGCTTATTTCCACATTTATTCGTCAAAATCCAAATTATTTTTTATGCATTGTTGACGAAGGATGTCCTGCGCCTCTGACCATAACCTGTGAGAAATAAACTTAAAATCCACTCTATTTAAGATGGTCCTAAGTTGAAAACAGTGTTAGCTGTGACGTAATTACCGGAAAGGTCTTATCAACTTGTTTTCACGTTCATTTTTCAACCCAGTTTCAATGCATGCTCAACAACATCTCCCGTGCAATAATTGCGCACCTAGTGTTCGATAGCATACACACTACATGCTCAAATGTGCATCATAATGTCCCTCATTTTCAGGCAAACCTAATTTATGAATCAAAACAAGGCATAATTACCGTCGTTATCTAAAATCTTTACTTCTGATGCTTCTCCTGTCTTTACAGCGGGATTTGAAGACGTCATTGAGACCTGGAAATTTTCTGTTGCTTCGACAAGTTCATCATCCACTATTTCAATCTCAACTTGTTTCGGTCCTGTTTCTCCTGGTGCGAATGTCACGTCAACGCTTTTTGAAGCAAAATCGTCAGCGGCAGCAGTGTTTGCAGCAGTTGACAAGCTAAAGAAGAAATAATTGATTCTTGACAAACTAAAGAAGAACTAATTTCAACATACAACATTTTCTTCGCGTGCTTTAAAACGAAAGGTAATTTCAGCGAATTTCGTCTAAACCTTTGCCAAATTAGACATATACATGTAAGCACATGTATATATAAGACAATAAACAATTAATACACTGAACAATAAACAAGGGAACATTGTGACACACAGATGATAAATGGCTGCACATATGGAGAACATCAGAGGGAGAAAAATCTGAGTTGTAAAGTAACTGCTATTCGAAGGATTAAATAGAGATTAATAAGATTTAGGCTATATTAAATATTGATTAAGGCTATATTAAATATAGAAGTTAGTCTTGTGACTAAGAGCGTTGTGGCGCAGAGATAACAATTGACTGCACGCAAAGCTAAAGCGCAAATACAAAAACTGATCGTACCCTAAAATAGTACATTTACGGTTTAGAGTTCGTTTTTAATCAATAGTACTGGGCATAACTGATTTGCTTAGCGTTAATGCTCATAACATCTGGCTGGTTATGCGGGTAGGGAAGTTTAATAGAAGAAAAACATTCCGCTGGTTTGTTCTCTCATGCTAAAAAGTGTAGAATATTTGTTTCGTACCTTACAGTTACAGGAACTGCAGCCCGGCCAGAAACAAATCCAAATTCAACAAAAGCATTCTTATCTTCTGGGATTTCATAAACATTCTTTGTGAACCCGATGATAGCCTCTAAATGTAACAAAAGATGAAAATTGTGATCGCGTGGAACTGCACACAGCGTTTCATTGGGGGAGGGGGTATGTAAAAACATACTCCGGAAAACAGCATCTTGTAAACTCAAGATATAAGCTGTTAGCAACAAGACAACAGTTTTATAGTGATATTTCGACTCTATTTCAAAATCATTGTCAAACCAGAACAAACTATTTACAAGCTTGCTATCATACTATATACAAAGAAACAACCTTGTAAATAGTTTATTCTGGTTTGACAATGACTTTGAAATAGAGTGGAAATATCACCATAAAACTGTTGTCTTGTTGTTAACAGCTCATATCTTGAGTTTACAAGATGTTGTTCTTCGGAGCATGTTTTTTTCTTGTATTTTATTAAACTGTCTGCTGGTAAAGGTTTTTGGGGGTATGTAACTTACGCGATTAGACATTGTCAACACACAAGTCTTTCTAAGTTTCACAAATTGAGAGAATATAAACCAGCTAGCTGTACGTGGAGATGAAAACGTGACATTTACATTATGTATTTTTAAAAATCTCCGTCTTTTCTCAAAATAATTTATCTTACAGATAATTGATGTGATTCTTTTACGCGTTTAAAAAACTGCTTACCGTCGTTATCTAGGATATTGACCGTCGCAGGTCCACCGGATGTTATTGCAGGGACAGAGGAAGATACTACCGAAACTTCAAAAGATTCTGTATTCTCTACCAACGGATCGTCAACTATTTCAAACTCAACTTCTTTTGGACCCGTTTCGCCTGGCTGGAATGTTACATCGACAGTTCTAGAAACAAAATCTTCACCACTAGCTGTAGCAGGACTTGTGGCCAATCTGAAATGCAAATATAGCAGACATTTTAGATCACACAAAAATTCAATCCATCATTTTTATACATTTAATTAAATAAAGGTTGTCCTTCCAAAATCGTAAAATTTACACTATGAGCGCGCAAAGGATGAAGGATTTTTTTGCTTTTTTACCTCTAAACACGACAATATTTCTTTTAAACAGCATCGAGGGCACATATAAAACTTGCCACAAAGTAATTCCCTGAGTATCAGAGCCTAAATAAACAGTAATCTATCATCCCTGGCGGGCACACAGTTATACGCTTGTGGAAAGACAACCTTAATTGAAATAGCTGTATAAAAGTAATAAAGAACCATAAAAGAGTAAAAAACTCAGACCGCGCGCCAGGCATCCGATTTCTAGCAAGAGCCATACGATACGGGTATTTGACACATACCAGTAAAAATGGTATGGCGAAATTCTTGATATATGAAAATATCTTCAACAGTACTCATTTTTGCCAGAATCCATGAATTTGCCAGGCATTTTCGATAGCATGGAAGCATAAAAATATTATGGAAAATCCAAACCCATTCCACCTCCAACAAAGCTCAGCACGATTCTATACTTATCTATTGATTTTTTCCACTGTATTATTCTGGGGGGAAAATATGCTTTAGAGACGTTGTTGGCCTGACCGTCAATGCCAGCACCCCTCCTCTCGTGGTTCGATGTTCACGAAAGCACTAGATACATGCATAAAAATGACCGCTAACAAATTAACAAACGTCATTGGATTTCGCCGACTTCTGCGACTTATCTCACGGTTTCTTTTCTTGCTTTATTTCATGCATAGCGATTTTATAAGGCTTGTTATATTATAACCTTCATTACTGCACAGTTTCTACTTACTGAACAGTGACAGGTACGGCAGACTGTCCAGAGCTAAATCCAATTTCAACTACTGCCTTTCCATCTTCGTCTACGTCATGAACGCTGCTTTCAAAACTGATAACGGCTTCTAAATAAACACAACTTAATGTATCAGTTAACTAGCTGGCAGTAGGTAATACAGAATCGTAGGTTGCTATTCTGTGCAAGATTAAATTGTATTAACTGTTAACAAAGTTTCAAAAAAATTTATCTATTATATTCTAATTTTGCTATACTTTTTTTGGCATGAATTAGAGTAATTAAAGGCGTATAATAAACATAAAAAAATTGACAATGAAGACATGAAAGATATACTCTTGAAAAAACTTCGTCGAGAAGTTAGTAGGGCCTTCTCTCCAAACGTAGATTTTCACTTTATCGTTCTAGGTAGTGACAGATCCTATGGGTACTATCAACTGCAATACCTGCGCTAGTGCACTAGCAAAGTTATAGTTAAGACGACTTTGCCAATGCGGCATTTTGAGATGGTTTTTCGCCAGTCAATAAATGTTGTTTCTCCATGAAGAGCAACGATTATTATAAATTAAAACGTTTTAGTGAAGGGATTCCTTTAGCTATGTCATAAAGAGTGTTTATAAATAAGCAATGGTAGTATTATTGAAGATAGCTAGCGTGATTCCCACTTAAATGCAGGACGTTTAATACATTGCAGGTTTTATGCCTTTAATAAGCCTCTTGTGTAAATCATACAATGTATTTAATACAATCGCTTTACCATCGTTATCCAAGATGTTCACTGAGGTTGGATCTCCTAACTGAATAGCTGGATTTGTAGTTGACACGAGTCTCACGTTGAATGATTCTGTCGATTCAACTAACGCATCATCAAACAAGTCAATCTCAACATCTTTAGGTCCTGTTTCTCCTGGTTGGAATGTCACTTCTACTTCTTTGGCAACAAAATCGTCAGCGCTTGCAGTTGCCGGTGCCGTGGCTAGGCTAAGAGTGCAAATTATGGGTAATGATCGTCCACAAAATATTTGAAACAGATGATTTCTCTCAGAATAAGCTAAATTTTCAATTCAATTTGCGATTGTTACGTGCAAACACTCATAAAATCATATACTGAACAAAGTTGATTGCGGAACCCATCTTATATATGCATGTATAGCTACTTCAGACTTACCGAACAGTGACGGGTGACGCTGCTTCGCCCTGCAGGAATCCGACTTGAATCTTCGCTTTCTGATCCTCAGGTACATCATACGTTCTACTCAGGAATCCAATAACAGCGTCTACAATATAAAGAAAGATTTACAACAAAGATTTAAACAAAGAAAACCATTTTATAACAGGTAAGGATAAAAACAAGGGACATATATACAAACGCTCTTTCAAAGTTTCAAGGTGTTGTTGGTATCGAGATAAATTTCTCTTTCTGTGGGCAGGAGATAGGTTGTATAACAGATGAACGTTCACCTTCTTTATTATACATGTATAGTGGACAGTAAGATAAAAAATACACAGGGAGATATTTTTCATGTCTTCACTAGTGAAGATTCGATCATGTAACCAATGACCATATTTTGTGTTTTCAAAACGGTAATGTTTGTTAGAGCAGCGAACCAATTTTAATCTTTGTTCAAAGAAAAAAACTACCCGTTTGTGTCGAAAAATGGAAGGACTTGAGTTAAATCACCAAAAGCACATGCACGTACTCTGTGAGTTTAAATGATATGATGTACGTATTAGTTGAAGTAAAGCATTTAGCATTATCAATCGGAAATGAATAATACTGCGTTAATTGTTTAAAATACGATTTTATATAGTAAACAATACATTATACACAATAGTTTCAAGATATGAATTTTATATTCTCGTGGTGAAAACAATATTTTACTCATTGGCCGCGCTGATTCACAAAATATTTGTTTTCACCACTCGAAGATAAAATTCATATTTTCGCACCGCCGTATAATATTATATAACAGATGAACGTTTATCTTCTTTCATTATTAATCCTACTCCGTTTTTGTTGTGATGCATGTGTGATGATGTATAATATGTATACATTCACATAAAAACTTGTTTTTGTCCGTATATGATATATCGGTTAATTCCGCCAATTTCCCACTAAAATATTATGAACTTAACTATACCTTACTTAACTATATCTTACCGTCATTATCAAGAATATTCACGGTCGATGGTTCTCCCAATTTCACAGCCTTTACAGAGGAGGATACTAAGGATACTCCAAAGGATTCAGTTCGTTCTAAAAGATCATCATCAGTTATGTCGATCTCTATTGACTTGGTTTCTTGTCCCAAAGCTTCAAACGTTACATTCATTGTCTTTGAAACAAAATCTTCTTTTCCAGCAGTTCCTTCAGTGGTAGTGAAACTAAACCGATAAACAATTATCAACAACTATGGAAAAGTATGATTAACTTCTATCATTGCAATGGCTATACAGTCGTTATAATTAGCTGCGCATACACAAATTGGATCAAACGGCTGTTAGCAAAGCTAGCCTGACAATTTGGTCATGCTACGCAAATATTAAATTTTAAAGCCATGGAAACGATTAGTTTCCAAAGAAACGAATGATTGAAAATTTGCACAGCATCCTGGCTTTGCCACTGTAAACGGCACGTTGAATATGCAGCATCTACGCAAAGGTATAATACTGGATTCATTTCTCTTGAATGCTGCTTCAAGTCAATGTTTGCGAACACGAGTTACTAATTAATATCTTGTATGTTTTATAGCTACAAACTAATGCAAAAAGACTAACGTTGCAACGCTACTACTTATATAAGTGAAAGTATTCGTGGAAGTATTGTTGTGACAGATAGGCACAGTCATTTAATTCACAGCCAGACCAGCTCTGATAAGGATACTAAACTGGATTGTCGAAACGTTGGGTCGTAAGCGCATTTTATCTGTTTAAACATAGACAGAGTAGTACGAAGCACTACTTAGAGTAGCGAAGCCAGCCCTACAATTTGATCATGCTATGCAAATTTAAATCATTATAATTATTAATTTCTTTAGAAATAGATCCTTATACGGTCTATAAACAATGAAAAATTTGCATTTGCATGACCAAATGTCGGGCAGGCTTCGCCACTGACTACTTAGTATTACGCCTGGTTACTGTGAAAAACAATCTATGCTTACATAGTGTGGTTTTTGCATTAAGCAATTCATGATGTTTTTACAAGTTTTCACTCAATCAAAAAAACATGGTAAGCTTTTTTGTGCATTTCATTTGATTTTTTTGTATTTTCTTCTATTAATAGATGTGAACAAAGCAACTGGGTAGAGACCTACAGGTTAGAAATCACACACTCAGAACATAAATACAACCGATCAGGTCTATCAAAGGGAAAAAAATGGCAGTGGAAATCGTTGAAAAATTTTACCGGTAGCATCATGGCGTAAGAACTCAAAATTGCGGCTAAAATGACAGCAAGTGAAATATCACAACCGCAAAAAGCATATAGGTTTTCTTTATTCTTACCCAACTGTCACTGGAACAGCAACTTCTCCAGACAGAAAACCGACTCCAACTCTAGCTCTGCCCACATCCTCGGCTGCTTCATAAACTTCTTGCGTAAAGCCAATGATTGCTTCTGTACATGAAAATACAATAAATGTTTTTTTTAATATTACGTTTTGATGCATCGTTTTCTCGAACAACTGGATTAAAGATTTTCTAAAGATTTGATGTCAAATGTTACCATTAATCATACGACTGTTTTTTTTCCGTAACATTATTTCATTCAATTTTTCTTAATTATTTACTTATTGCATGTACACTTACCGTCATTATCCAGAATATTAACTGTCGATGGTTCTCCAAGTTTAACAGCAGACAAGGACGATGAAACCATAGAGACACTGAAGGATTCAGTACTTTCAACCATAGAGTCATCGACAATCTCAAACTCTACTGTTTTTGGACCAGTTTCACCAGCTTCAAACTTAACATCAACTGTTTTTCCCTTGAAATCTGCATCAGAGGCCGAGCCAGCATTTGTAGCAAGACTTTGAAGTTAATAAAATCAATATCAAATTTTTAGCTATCGAAATGTATCCCAATAGATTATGAATTAGTGTGAATGCTTCATTACATTTATTAATTTATCTATGCTATTTTATTTCAGAAATGTAAATATAATGCTAAATTTTGGTGTCGTCGTCTCTCTATGCTAACATTTATCATTCACATCAACTGCCATGGAAATTTTAAAATTTTAACATACAACCCGTTGATTTTTTATAAATTTACACATACACTAAGATCAATAATTCCCGAGTAGCTGACGTCATTAAAGTCTGAGGTTGGATGGGTGATTAGAAACGTCTTGATTGGCTGAATTCATATTTTGTTTTTGTATTAGTCACGACACGAAACCTGACTGTAATTGCTTAGCATTTTGCAAATTTTACAAATTTTTTTCTATCGATCTGGAAAGCAATTTTTTAACAATTTAACTTTACTGTAAATCACAAATCATCTGGGAATATGTTACGATGGATGTAGTTGCGGAAGAGAATCAAGAAATTAGCCTGGGAATACAAGATCAAGCAAGTAGATAAGTACAGGTATCAATAGAGGCAGAGGTAAGTCATTGTCATTTATTAGCTAAGCGTAGAGCTGCATACAGGAGACGACATGAGGCGTGTACAGTACGTCATGCATCTTGTGACGAAGAATTAACTTTTACTTCCGCAAAGTAGGAAAAATTGAAACGGTGAGGGGTTTGTGCATGTAATGTATTTCTAGTATATATACTAAAATCATGCATATACTAATTTGCGTATCTTGAAGAATACTTAACACTTACTAGATTTAGTTTAAGAGGGGTAGATTTTGCTACCCGTGTTTATCGGGACTGAAGTCATCGCATGATGTTACACCAGAATAATCATCAGTCGTTAGTTAACGTATTAGAATGTACATGTAAAATTTCATATAATGTATTGTAGGTCAGCGTTGAACATTTTGCTTCCCATTCCTCAGGCGTAAGCATACATGCGCGCTTTGACCTGATAATTGTCTAAATAATGCTATGCACTGCAATCAAGATACGCAAATTATGCAAGTATTCATATTTTACATTAAAGCGGCCTTGATATTCTCAGAATAGAAAATATCCACGGGCGGTGGAAGTTCGATAATTAGGGATGGGCAGGTATTGATATCTTCCTTGAAAACAATCGATTTCAAGACCTAAATCCAGATTTGAAGATAATATAATTGGAGAGAACACAAATGTATGAATATATGACCCCCCCTTCCTCCCAATTTTCCAACGGCTCTGAAGATGCATGGAAGCATTATAAAATATGTACAATACTCAATTACCTGACAGTCACAGGAGAGCTAGCTGAACCGGATGCGAACCCAATTTCCATTACTGCTGTTTGGTCTTCTCTCACATCAACAACACGCTTGTTGAAAGCAATTAGGGCTTCTGCAAAGACAAATTTTGCAAATGTTGTTTTGCCACACTCGAAATCATTTGATGGCGGTAGCAATTAATTTAAGGCAAATAATTGATCACCATACTCGGTAACATTCTGTAGACTTGACATAATTTATTCAATCAACCAAAGTCTGCTGATAAAGTTAATTTATAAATAATATGCACCTCGTATCCACAATTTGAGAGAAACTACTATATAGATCAACTAATACACCAGCCGTTATTTACGTGTTAACACGCCGCGTTCATTTTTAATACAGCTATTTTTCTCGGGTTATAAGCACTAAGCTTATGCAATGTGCTTAATTCTTTATAACTAACAATTTGAGAGATGAGAGAACTGCAATTCTTTAATAAATTAATCATTACATAGATTACCGTCATTATCAAGAATGTTAACTGTTGCAGGTTGCCCAATTTGTACTGAATATGAAGGATCACTTAGAGAAACTTGGAATGATTCAGTAGATTCGACTTGAGTATCATCTGCTATATCAATTTCCACAAATAAAGGACCCGAATGCCCTGGCTGTAATGTGATGCTTCGGGATACTGCTGTAAAATCGCCTTCTCCGGCTGTATCAAACTGTGTGTTGAAACTAAACAAGACAATGAAGCACACTAGTAGAAAGCAAACAAACATACAGGCGTTTCAAGCGAAGGCCCTTCGTTTAGGTTATGAAACATGTTGTGGTTTCGTATAAATTCTAATCTTAAATTCTAATAAAATCTTACATAATTTACAAGTAAGCAAAATTTAGCATGAGTATAAAAAGTATTACGTATAAAGTTGAGATATCAGTGCCGTAGTTTGCGGGATAATTGGGGGCACTGAACAATTAATTTCTTTTGACATTGATTGTTTTATGCATGCCCCCCCCCCCAATTATCGAGCTATTCAGTGAATCAGAATGAAGCCACTGTCCACAAATCTTACACCGCAAAGAACACTGGACAAGGAGTACCTGGACAAAGAGGTCTGTATGGTTTATACACGAGTAAACCTAATAATAAGTAACTTTAAAAAGTTTCGAAATCATGATAGCCATACTCACTTCATTGTTAAAGGAGAGGTTATTTCGCCAGACGCAACAGAAATTCCCACAATTGCTTTTTTATCCCCTTCTCTCACGTCGTAAGTAAGACTGTCAAATGCAATAGCAATGGCTAAAAAGTAACGAGATTCGATATTCACGGGTTGACTTTTTATGTATACTGGCAATGAAATTTTAGGAGCATTTGTTCGGTCGCTCTTATGGCGCTCAATGTTACATGTATTCGTGCTGCTGATTTACCTGTAAGTCGGATCATTCTGTAATAACTTGCTAATACATGCATATGTTCTAATATTTGTATAAGATAAGTAAGAATCATTAAATAAAATAAGCGGTAAGAAAAGAGATAGTGTTCCGCATGTGAAATTGTCCAACATCAAGGGTAATGCAACAAAATCATATACGAATAAAGATAATTTGCATTCCTTATTAAAAAACAAGAAAAACAGAGAGTAATTAATTAGCCTGTATCAAATATCAAGTATCCAAAAAAAAAAGAAGAAAATTTTCCCGCAGCAAAACTTTATATTGCCTATAAGACAAATATATATTTTATCTGTGATATTGTGACTTACACACCTATACAAGTTTTTCCATCCCCAGAGTATCCGAGGTTACATTCACATTCATACTTCCCAGGTTCAAGATCTGTGCATGTGGCATGCTCATGGCAGTCATCTTTAGGCGTTCCACATACTTTATCAACTAAAAATAAATTATTATTTCCAAAATAAACTGACGTGCTCCCAAATAAGCTCTTATATTGCAAGCCGTTACACAATAATCCATCGTCCCTTGCGCGCTCATAGTTCAACTAACTGTACAAAATTACTGCAATTTAATTGGCTAAGAGGAGTGCAATCGTTTCAACAATTGCATGTACCTTTGTGAATAATACAGTAATGTTGTCATGGAATAGTAAATAAGTAATCACACACTGTGGAATGTCGTACAATTAATGACTAACACTACACTGTAAGTCTTGTGATTTAAAATAAATGTGACAAATTTAATTCACTCAACACGGCACCTCGTGCAATTTTAGCATATTTAAATTTTAAAAACCCCTTGTAGAGTTAATCATGTTTTTTGACCGTGTAAATTAGGAATTTTCGGCGAGTTTGTCAAAAATTCCTAGTGAAGGGCTTACATAAAAAACTGAACAAATCTGAATCGCTTTCTACTTCGTGGAACATCTTAGTGTACGAATTTTTGTTCAGATGTGTCAGGTTTTGTATTGCAGTTACAAATTTCAGAAAATTTGCTTGATTTCATGCCGTTCAACAGGTCGCGCAAACTTTCATATTTTGAGCAAAATCAAGCGTTGTATGGTCAATTCATGCGTTTGCCTAATTTGCATAAAACTCCCACGACACACTTAATTAACATCAGGACCTTTCTTAACAAAAACGATTTTTAGTTCAGAAAAATATAAAAGAGGCTTAGGCCATTGCAAGGCAATTTCTCGAACAGCAAAACACCTAGTAAATTTTTATACCTACTAACTCAAAATTAATTTTATGCATTCAGTTTGTACGCAAGCCACTTTTAATAATAAAATAGGTTTCAAACATTATTTAAATTTTTCGTTTATTCTATTTCTACAAGTATCCAATATCAATAAAGAGGTAGACGACGTAGAGATGGGATTCAGAGAGGTAGACAACTGGGGTTGGTAACGAGTCTCATCCAATTTAAGTGCACGAAATATTTTCGTGACGACTTAACGCTTGTCTTTGAGGACGCGCAGTGTTTCAATTCTATTTCAGAACCATCCTCAGAGATATCAAAAACTAGATTATATTAATCTGACACTGCAGAGAACAACGAAAAATTCGTTGTCTCGAGCGGGATTCGAACTTGCATCTTAGGATTTCTAGAAAATATTTCGAGCACTTAAACTGGATAAGACTCGCTACCAATCCCAGTTGGCTCGATAGCTCAATTGATATAGCGGCGGTCTAGAAATCCGAAGATGCGAGTTCGAATCCCGCTCTAGACAACGAGCCTTTCGTTGTTTTCTACAGTGTCAGATTAATATAAATCTAGTTTTTTTCATATCTCTGAGGATGGTTCTGAAATAGAACTGTTTCCTAAGAATAACGGTCTTTATACATACCTATGCAAGTCCTGCCATCCCCTGAATACCCTTTTACGCAGCTGCATGTAAATTCTCCTAGACTTGCATCTGTGCACGTTGCGAATAAAGGATGGCAGTCGTCTTTAGCAGAACCACAAGCTGGAGATACTAAATTGCATAATTATATTATTCATAAGTTATTGAATATAAAAATAACCAAACTTTTTTGCAATTATTACCTTGGAGTCCATATTTTTTATCAATTGAACCGATTGATTTATTACATGAGTATAGAGATTTATTCATCGATAAGGCTGTGCGTAATAATCGTTCCAAATTAGCAATAGCCAATCGGCATCAAGAACGATAAAATTTCACTCGGTGAAAAATCATCGTTCACGGCCTTTGATTGGACGAACGATGTTTTTTCACCAGTGAAAATTTATCGTTCAGTGTTCTGATTGGCTGACCCGAACGTGCAACACCTGCTCGCAGGCTAGTGTAAACATGGAGTCTGATTTTACAAGTATTTTTTAACTCACCGAAAAGAGAGATTTAAGACAATTTCACTGATAAAACAACCACCTAAAATCATAACGACGACATTCGTGGCCTCATTAACTTGAAATAAACCTCATGGTTTCATTTTCAGCAAGAAAACAAAGCAATAAATGGTAAGAAATTCCATTTTAATATTTTGCTTGAGTATTTGTTTTGGTCAGTAAGATATATCCGTATCTTTATACACTCATCTTTATACTCATATAATAAACAAATTACTTCATGGTTGGTTCGTTTGTACGATTTTTATTATTCACTCGTTGTGAAGGATCGCTAAACTCACTCGTTCGCTGCGCTCACTCGTTCGTTTAACGATCCTTCACAACTCGTGAATAAAAATCGTACGCACTCACCAACCATGAAGTAATCTCTATATCTCGAACATTGATCATTATTGTTTGGCAAAGCCAAACACAAAACGTGTTCATATTAGCTATGGGCATTTGCTAAACTTTTTCCGTAAAGCCGTTTTTACACTAGGGAATATTTTCGCGCGTAGCGAGTTTTTTTTTCTTTTAAAGACAAAATCTAGTTTTTTGGGGGTTTTTTTGGTCTTTTTTGGTTTCAACTGAATGCAAGTGGCGCTAATTAGAGCTTTCACAAGTAAATGAGTACTTGAAAGTATATCTTTACGGTAAGTTGTTTTGTTGGAGTACTTTTTTGAATATTACACGGCCTTTTCTCGTGGAATCTGTAAATCGATTCTGATCACCAATAAAAATTTAAAACCTGGAATATGATAGAGCATGTAGTTTGTTCGAGCTTACTTATACAGAACTTTCCGTTTCCATCATATCCAGTCGGGCAGGTGCACTCATACTCGCCGGGACCAGAGTCTACGCATGTCGCTTCAGGAGCACAATCGTCACTAGATCCACAAATTTCAGGAACTAAATAAAAAGAATATATGCGAGGAATAAATTAGTACATGTAGACATATATAGAGGATATAACACGGTTGCGAGAAGATATGGATTTTATGTTCGAGTGGCAAGAGCAATATCTCACGAGTGAGCGCAGCGAACGAGTGACATATTGTTCTTGACACGAGAACATAAAATCCATATTTTTGAGCTACCGTGTAATGTTCTATTTATTATACGGACATTTATAGTGACACAATAATACACAATGACGATAAAAATTAACGTTTTCTAAGTGAAAAAAAGTTTTCTGACCAAAACTGCAGACGCTAAAACCAGGTACAAAACAAAAATACATTAAAAGTTTAAAATGTTTACTGGCATCGACTTGTTTCGTATTTTTGTTCAACTCTACAAACCCTAAATTGGCGGCCATTTTGAAAACAACAACAATAAAAAAGACGGGAATTTATCGATATGCCACTCGTGAGCGTTACATATGGAAAATACACCACTCGGGTCCCGAATGTAGTGACATATGGATTCTACGAGTGTTTTAGTTCTCTATAAAACACCCTTGTCCATATAATAAATAGCAATATATTTTGGGTGAATACAAAGGTATTGCTTGGATTAACGCTTTATTTCAATAGGAGGGTGTTTTCGGATACACTCGAAAATGTTGTGTGAAAAATCAGCGCATGCGCGGGTGCTGCTTGCCGCTGTGTCGTGAGCACTTGGTAAAGAGATGAAAGAAGAGATCAACCGGATATATTTTCAAGAAATGTTTGTTCGGCTCTTAGGAATACTCTACCAATTTCATATACGCTCTTTTATACAGTGCTACGCCCTCCTAGTTCACAAGGTTTCTGTGGCCTACGCATAATTTAACAAGAAAAAAACCCTTCCAAGATTGCTATGCACGTATTATAGATAAAGCCAAAGAGTTAACGGATGGTTTATATCGAATAGATGATTGCTGGTTTTGTTGCCGTTATAGTTGATGTTGTTCTTGATAGACGTCGTTTTTACTGTCAGTGCTACAGTTAACAAAGAGGTTTTAGGACACTTACCTGGACAAAATTTGGCAATGAAATTATTCACGGTGTCTGTTAATTCCTTGAAATTTTTTGCAAGAATCGCATTCTGTGGGTTTTCCACCATATCTCTTACTTGTTTTCTGGCAGCTTCCTGCCTTAGGCCAACACCGACCGCAAACACGTTCATGTCACGTTGGAAGAACGGTTGCATAGCCTCTCGCACGTATTTATAACCCTTTCGTCGAGATTCCCTCGTTTGTTTACCGTCTGTGATGACCATGAAAATTTTTGCTACGTCAGGATCATCTTCCCGATACCCAGCACTTTTTTTAGCCACACTTTGGTCGGCTTCCTTTAATCCTTGGTGTGTTTTTGTCCGACCACCTGATAATGGTCCAGGCATGCTTTTCACTATTGTATCAAAACGTCCAGGTTGTTGACTTTCTGACAGGGTAATTCTTGTCGTGCCTTTCTCGCTAAAAGTGACGATAGCTCCCTGACCAACAATTTCGCCTTTGCTATTCCGTTCCCCAATTCTCAGCTTCTCACTGAGTGAAAGCAAAAACTTTCGCATCAAATCAAAATCAGACCTACGTATACTTGAGGACCTATCCAATACAAAAATTATATCCATTTTCTGGCATAGTCCTTCTCCTCCTCCTCCTGAAACTATACAAATAAAAAATAAAACAAGCTCTCACGGCGTGAGCTATGACACGCGCAGACGCACTTTATGATAATGAATACCTATGCTGAACATATTTGCATTTTATCACGAATCGCGTCACCAATTCGGGAAGTGTATAAGAGTTGCGCTCTGTCAGGAGGACAATGGAAATTGGGAGAGTTTCTCGTTAAATTCCGATCTAAAAATGGCTAAAAATAATTTGGGGGCAAGGTTTTTCAATCATTTCCAGCGCGAAAACTCTCCTCTTCTAACTCTATCATACTCCAGCAAACAACCTTCGATGAGTTTTTGCACATTGAGGACAGTAATTGATCAGTCAAACCAATTGACCCTGAATCACAGCTTGCTGTTTTGGCAATATAGGTTCACTTTTTGCTGAATATAGTTCTTGAACAATATGATAAACGGGTCATATCTCACAAAATGTCGAAGTTGCGCCCTTGCCAATACGATAAACTCAAGTAAACCGCAGACCAAAATTCATAAAAAAAACAAGACATGAACAATCGAGCATCGTTGAATAGTGTATAATTTCATTCTTATATTTTTTTCTATTTCCATGTAACTTGTATTAACGTAACATTTAAAACAGAGGAAAACGTCAACGAGGAAATTTCAACCAACATTACCAGCACAGAGCCATTTTATTGTCCAACTAAAAATGCAGCGTTTTATGGAAAACTTAAAAACGGCTACTAGTGTTATTAATTTCGTCAAAAATATAAACAAAAAATAGTCTCGTAACAATGGCAGAGACAACGGAAGCAAATTGAACCGTTGTAAGTAGCCACTCTAGGCTTCATTAATCGGTTACAAATAGAAACTGAATATCCTGTTTTCAATGCATATGAAGTAACGCAGAGGATTTGTCAAAAATATCCCCTCCCCCAGCCCAACGCTGTACCCGTAACTCCAAACCAAAAACATCAAGCAAACCTTCACAAGACTTTCCATCTCCATCAAAACCTTCATTGCATGTACATTGATAGGCTCCAGGTCCTGTGTTCGTACACGTAGCATCCTCATGACAATCATCCGCTGAGGTACCACAGATTTCTGTTCCTGCAAAAAAAAAAACAAGAATTTCACAGGATGTTAAAAAATACATTAATGATTGGTTCGTCCGTCCTTGCAATTGATGGAAAAAATATGTCGGGTCCAAAGAGCTGATATATGACCACCCTCACCCCCTCTATGTTTACATGATCCCCCTGAAACAAGATGAGAAGCGGTAAAATTTTCACTTACAACATTATTTTCCTGTTGATAGATTAAAGTATACACTAAGGTTATTAAAGTAACAGCAGTGATCTGCTTTTACATTTTTAGTACTGGTTAACATTTGCTTGTAATGTTTTCAACTTCCGCATGGTGACCTAACATGAAATTCACCGTCCACTTTGTAGACTATACAAAACAACCATTGTCCCATCCCTAGTATACTATTACTCCTAGAATATGCCAGCTGCAGCAGCAGTGAAGTTGAAACTGTGACAATGTTAGTCTAGTTTTGCGGTCGTGCACGGGTCAGGTTCGATTCCAAAAGCCCTGAAGAAGGCCTATAGCAAAATTCATTTGTTGTGATTTTAAAAAGTAATCTTAGCTTAATTTAATCTTAACTTCCTACCGCATACATAAATATTTACTTTCTTCATATCAGCTAAAATCTAACAATAAGTGCGCAAACTGGAAGGACAGGAATTGTCCACACAAAAACAAATACGAATTTTCCTAGACCTTCTCGCTTCTAATTTACCGACCTCGTTTCCGGCGGAAGCGAAAGGTTAGGAACTAGGCTAGTATTCAGGCTAATAAAATTAATCTCCAAACCTATACAGTTCTTTCCATCACCAGTATAACCATCGTTACACTCACAGCTCCCTCCAACACACGAGGCATATCTGTGGCACACGTCGTCTCCGCACAATATGGGGAGTTCTGGTCAAAAAAGAAATTGTGTCCAAAGTTGAAACAAGTATAACACGAAAATGATATTTTGCCAAATAAACAATTTTTTGACATCTTGGCCAGGTGAACATGCACAATCTGGACTATAAAAATTATAACGGTGGAATGCTACAAACTCTCAGTTCTGAAGATTGAAAATATAAACTGAAGTATTTGTATATTTAAAGACCGACTTTCCGGTCTGTGGCAAATGTTTAATACACCCATTGTTCGTTTTGTACCTATTTTGTTCAACTCCAGCCACTGTAGTCCATATAGTTAACAGTCAATAGTCCTCAAAAAGGTATCCACCGAATAGGATAGAAATTCAGATATAAAAACGACGTCTAAGATGAAAAAAGTAGTGTAATACACTGATGTCAGTGGCGCCACGAAGAATTACAAATTGCTGCTTCAATATCGACATTTTATGCATTAAGTAACGTACGTATTTCGCTTAAATCGATATGGGTGTAACTTTGAAGATCTTTTCCCCCGATAAGCTTAATAAACCATGTATTAATTGAGCAGTAGAGTCGAAAAATATTGTTACAAATAGACACAAGTGTTACACGTTCACTTTGTCGTTCATGTTTCTTTGTCCATTTCAGAATTCGTAGAATTGACCAATCACAGCGAAGCACAAAAGTTCTAAACATTTGCCACAGACCAGGGGCCGGTTGTATCAAAGGCGTTTAGCTTAAACGGTGGATAAGTCAAAAATATAAAACAAGTTTGCATGTTGTATAAGCAAACCAGCTAAGTTATTTGACCCGAGAAGAACAATTAAATATAAAACTAAATATTTATTCTATTAAACTCATAATTTCCGTTCCGTACTAAGTGCCATAAAAGTGATTTTTAAATTTTACTTATCCACCGTTTAAGCTAAACGCCTTTGTTACAACCGGCCCCAGGACTTTAAATAAATTGAAAAAATATAACACTAATTTATTAATCAAATATTGATTTAATAGGTATGGATTAAGACACATATCACTATGGATTTGAATTCTTAAAATTTGTAATCGTAAAAGATGTTTCCAGAAATTTTGACGTCACATCCAGGGGACAAGTCGAGCTATGGTGTGAGAAGCCGAGCCGAGCGTTGTAACCCAATAAAATTATTGGTTAAAACGTTTGATAATTCTAATACTTATTGGATTGTTATGGCATGCACATAAAATTAACCGTGACTCAAACCCCAACCCCAACCTTGATAATCCTAATAATTTATTAGATACAATAATCTAATAATAATCTTATTGGGTTACAACGTGCTGCGTGGGTGGTCTAAAGTGTGTTGTGATACACTCGGACACATTCACAAACCCGATAAAATAGTGTTTACTTCGAAACGAGGCTTATCGGTAAATTGATTGCGATGCCCCTTAAAGACGAGCAAGTTTTTTTATGACCAGCTTACCTTGTCAAGCGTACGTTGTTTGGATCTTAACATAAAGTGTTCAATACATCGCTGACCAACGCGCTATTGGACTCAATTTACTTTCACAAGTTTTCATGACTGTACAGACACATGAAAACTTGTCATTGAAAACTTGCTCGTCTGTAAGGGCTTAAATCGTCAGGAAATTTATTAACATAATGATATCATGGTTGGTAAATGTAATGTCTGTGCATTCTCTCGGACAGACTCATCTCTGTACACCCCCAGTCACTGTTAGGACTTCGGGTGAAAATACACGATAAATTTTATAACAAAAAAATTGTATACATATGCACACAAGAAAAATAATTTAAAAATGTTTAAATCATGCTTACGTGCTCGTACTACCGTGGCCAACAGAAGAAGGCCTAGAATCTTCATATTGCTTGACGTTGACAAAAACCACCTCTGACAAAAATTGATAAGCATGTTAAAAATATGTTCCAAAAATCATTAATAATTAGGGAAAAAATTAGGAAATCATGGTCGTGAAGGAGTTTTTACGTAATAAAGACCTAGGTTCATTTACAAAAAACTTTTGCTTTTATTTTTTCACCTTTCACAAGTGATGTTTTTTTAAATTTAAGTTTTTTATTTTGTCAGAAAATTTTCTAAAAGACATCTTCATCAAATTAAAGACTTTCACGCACTAGATCGTGTCACACACTTTCCAAATATATATCATTAATTGGATTTGAGTAATGTTTCATGACATATGATGAATTTTTTTGGCATAAGTCATTATCTATCACCAAATTCTTTATAAATACTATAGTTTTGCATACATATGCTTTAAACTAGACAAAAACGTTTTAATGATGACAAAAAGACAAAGACAAAAACGGGGTACAAAACCATATATACATGTCGGTGCTGGACAGTGCCTTTTATTTCGTTCACGCTGTTTGTTTAGCTGTCGAACTCATATAAACATTCCAATGTAGAATCCAGACTATGACGTCAGCTAAAATATATAAGCCGCTTAAACACAGAATTTTTATAAACATCTTGAAATAACATTTATCACAGAGGCTTCCTCGATAATTATTTCCTTCTCAACGTAAACACAATAATCACATCCCTTTTGTATGCAACTATTAAGAGAAACGAGAAACAATGTGCACGGCACGGCACGGCACGGCACGGTACGGCACGGCACGGCACGGTGTTTCACGGCACGGCACGGCACGGCACGGCACGGCACGGCACGGCACGGCACGGCACGGTATTTCACGGTACGGTACGGTATGGTACGGTACGGTCATAGACATAGTAGGTCTAGATTGCTGACTCATAGAATCGGAGGCGTGACCTGTATGATAAATCCAAGATGGCGCGGGAACCGGGCAAAAAACTGTAAGACTCTACAGGGAAATCAATGTTTTTCGCGATTTAAAACGTCTCGTTGCTTGGAATCGCTTCGAATCAACATTTTTTGGAAACAACTAATTATTGCGGAAGTTTTGAGCACTATTTGTGTAATTTCTGCTGAATTCCTCGTGAAAATCTCGCTCGTGAAATGTGTTGTATGTGAATTGGTCACTTGGTCAGTTCGAGACATTTGTTGTCCAAAATATGTATTTTTGACCGGCTTTGGCCTCTTGGGTGTTATTGTGAGCTACAGCTATCCTAGATTAAACATTTACCAAACGATGGAGCAAGATCTTCGCGTACAAATCGATTGTTCGCTTGATTTGTGTGGTGTGTAATACCTGATAAGTTAGTAATATTTACTACATAGATACGACTTCAAGCCAACATACTGTTTTCGAACTTCAAAGACGGATAGGTTATCAAGTAAATATTGTCTGAATTATGTAATATGCATTACCAAAATATAATCGAAAACTGGTGCTACAGCTGCTAGTTTCGTTCGTGTGAATCGTGTGTGAAATGTGGGTAGAATTAACTGAACAGTCCACAGTTTAATGACCGAAATTTTTTTATTTGAATTTAAACTATATGTTTACTTTAAAATTAACATAATGGTAAACTTTGGCATACTTTTGCAGACACTGTACATAGAATGCAACATGCACCTGCTTGCTAGCTTGTGCAACATTAGAGCAAAGTCTGCAAACATGCATGGTAAAGCAATATTCTAATGCCCATTTGCTATATTCCAATGAACAATTAGTCGTGATTATAAAATCATTAATAATTCATGAAGAAATCTGCACAAATCATCAGAAAATCTAGGCTAACGGCTAACCTGCCAACTGTGCTCAATATTGATAATGATAAATTGATGATGATAAATTTATTTACTGAGTCTGAGGGTCATCAACTAAACTGAACCCAGACCACCTGATTAGACCCTAGAAGGTTTCTACATTTCTGCGCAAAATTCTCTGGTGAAAAGGTCTTTTATGCACAAAATAAAACTTTTCAGTCTGGGTAGTTTGCACACACTCAACACAAATTTAACCTAATTAAGCGTGAAAGACATTGTATGAAGTGAACACAAATACCGTTAGAATAATTTTTGGCAACGTCAAAAAATGTATCATCTTGCTCCCTAGATTCATCGACACACTGTGACACTGCATTACATTATACATGATTGTAAAGGAAAATCACACACCACACAAATCAAGCGATCAATTTAGGATAGCTGTAGGTCACAATAACACCCAAGAGGCCAAAGCCGGTCAAAAATACATATTTTGGACAACAAATGTCTCGAACTGACCAAGTGACCAATTCACAACACATTTCACGAGCGAGATTTTCACGAGGAATTCAACAGAAATTATACAAATTGTGCTCAAAACTTCCGCAATAACTAGTTCTTGGGAAAAAATGTTGATTCGAAGCGATTCCAAGCAACGAGACGTTTTAAAGCGCGAAAAGCATGGATTTCCCTGTAGAGTCTTATAGTTTTTTGCCCGGTTCCCGCGCCATCTTGGATTTATCATACAGGTCACGCCTACGCAATAGTAATTATGCTATGAGTCAGCAATCTATACCTACTATATCTATGGGTACGGTACGGTATGGTACTGCATGGTAAGGCATATCGTACCACATTTATAGCCATTGCATAGCGTGGTGTAGCGTGCATGGCAATAATGGCATATGGTATGGTGTATGCATGCAACTATTAAGAGAAGCGAGAAACAATGTGCATGGCACGGCACGGCATGGTACGGTATTTTACAGTACGACATGGTATGGTATGGTATGGTATGGTATGGTATGGTATGGTATGGTATGGTATGGTATGGTATGGTATGGTATGGTATGGTATGGTATGGTATGGTATGGTATGGTATGGTATGGTATGGTATGGTATGGTATGGTATGGTATGGTATGGTATGGTATGGTATGGTATGGTATGGTATGGTATGGTATGGTATGGTATGGTATGGTATGGTATGGTATGGTATGGTATGGTATGGTATGGCAGTGGCGGATCTAGCGTAAATCAAAATTAATTACCACAGCTAATACATTTACATTTTAAAATACCTTCAAAGCAACTTCATTGGTTAGATTTTATTCTTATGAAATTCATAATCTATGACATTGTTATAAAGTTATTTTGAATTTAAAATTGAGCTGCTATAATTTATTTTGACTTACCCTGGATCCGCCACTGTGGCATGGCGTGGCGTGGCGTGGCGTGGCGTGGCGTGGCGTGGCGTGGCGTGGCGTGGCGTGGCGTGGCGTGGCGTGGCGTGGCGTGGCGTGGCGTGGCGTGGCCTGTTCGCAGGTCACGAAGCATGGGCTTCTCGGTATAGAACTTACAGAACCTATACGCGTCCTGATAAAGTACGGCCGCGTTGTATCGCGCGGTGATAGAGTGAGGAGTTTAATAGAGAAACAGGACAACTTATAACCACCTTTTGATATCATATTTCATTGTTAAAATATGTTCTTGATACATTTCATCTATTGCATCATGGATGAAGCTTTACATGAGTTAGAGTTTTATTCTGATTAGCCATATAACAAAATAGAAATCAAAAGTGCGTTTATTCCGAATTTTGGCATTTTGTATCGCAGCAATTGTATTCAGGAGAGAAGAAACATTTGGCCCTACAGAATTCAAGGCCATTGTTTAGCGAGATAGTAATTCATTATGCAAAAATAATTACAGAGCTGTGGAAGAAATTTATTTGAACAGTGCGTTTTTAGCGTTGATATGCAATTTTTAATTTGTAATTATACTTTCAATTTGTGAATTTGTCTATCTTCAAAATTCCTTCTGCCAAACTTTAGAGCATACCTCTTACTTGCAAATCAAACACAACGTGAAAGCTGTTCTTAAAGTTCGGAATCTCCTCGCTTTTATAGTGCAGAGTTTTACCACAAATATCAAAATCTCTATTAACAAAAGGAATTCAAATTTAGAGGCCAGGGGCTGCAAATGCCAAAATCCAACTTGTCCAAGTTTAGCATATTCGAAAAAATATGGTAATGCAAAATTATCCAGAAAGTCTGAAGTTGTTGGATTACAGTACTGGACACACGAAGTTGCAAGTTGTACACATAGGACGAATTTTAGATGGTGTGTTTCATAGCGATTAGAGAAACCATCGCCCACAAGTTTCCTGCATTGCAACAAACAAGAGTATAATGACAGGCCATGAGAGCCACGAAAAACAAAACAGAGACGTACAAGAATTGTACGAGAAAAAGAAGTTAATGTTATTACATTTAAACTAGTTCAATTTTCCATATTACACTTGTAAAAAATAGCAAAGCCTGGACGATACGGCTCGATAGATCAGCAATATTCTCTTTACGAACACAACGTACAGCTTTGCGATTATTTTATTTTAGGCATAGCGAGTTTCTATCGTAGGTACTAACTACGATTAACGCCGTCCTGCTCTTTCGTTTCTTCTAACTCCTTTGGTGTCAAAAGAAATAGAGCACAAACGGTACTTCAACACAAAATGTTCTCATTTCTTTACTTTTGTATGTTTGATCTCATACACAATTCTATACATTGTCTTCACCTATGGCTCGCACTCCTTGTCGCAAAAAATCAGAAAAATATGTAGGTGCATGCGGCTTTAACACTGCGTTAATATGGCGAAATCACTTCCGGAGTGGCCTAGCAATTGTTATGCGCAGAAAATATGCGCACTCGCCTGTAACTCCTCTTTGGGCATGGTATGATAACAATTATGGCATCGTGTTGATACAATATTATCCTATACGAAAACAAACAGTTGGGTGTTTACTTATTAAGAAAGTGTTCCCATTAACACTTAATCTATTAAAACAACTGGACGCCCATCACAAACGCATGCTGAAAAAAATATTTGAGAAAAAATTAAATACATGTGCGTAGCAATAAAAGTACTCAACTCCGCCTCATTGATTTGTTTGTAATTATGTGCGCCTTTATAATTGCTGATAGATCTCTGTCTCGATTAACCGCAATTCAAATTCTCATCAGTCTCTTGCACCGTGGGCAGAAAAAATTAATACCATTCTTTAAATACCATTCTTCAATACGCGATGTGTCGAGTGATCACTGCTCAGACAAGAAACAAATTACGACAATAGTTACTGGGCTCATATTTATGATCTTTATTATCTGACATGCGCGCTATTTATGTCTAGTTGTTTGCTCTCACGTGTACACTATGAAAGTTAAACGAGCTATAGCTGATCTAACCTCATGTGCGCGATCACCGGTGTAATTAACGCAGTAAAGTTTTTGACAACATTTTTCAGTTAATTAAGCGTGTTATGACGTAACAAGCATTTGCTTTTAAAATAATAAACAAATAAACACTTTCGAGTTTATAATAGTGCATTGTTTTACAAACTAACTTGATTTAAATTTAGCGAGACATTATAACAATTTATGGCGGTTTATTACAGTGGTTTGGGGAAAACGATACGATGTTGATTTGTGTTTCGATTATGAATGATTAACGAGTTTGAGAATGATGTGTAGGCACTAGTAAAGCAAAATAATGCAAGTGAAAACCATCCTACCTAGGTCAATATTATAAGCAATATATTTATATGTTTGAAATCAGCCTCTGAGATGATGGGCAAAGTTGTAAATTTATAAAGCACTAAACATATAGTAATACAAAAACATTTTCAAATGCTTATATTTTTATTTTATTGCAGAATGTACTCATAATCAGACCCACTGAAAATGGAAATTATGCTCTACTTTCTGACAACCATGTCTGTATAGTCAGCAATGAGACACTGTGAACCAGGTCCAGGGGCGTTACAAAAAGTATAGATTTGTGTCAGCGTTAGTGCGCGTAATATCTTGTTTTAGCCATACGTTAGCTAAATATATGCGTGTGTTCAAAATCGGATAATTGAGTATGTTGTTGACATAGTCTGGGAGGCAACTCCTACTACAGTCGTGCGAACCGTCACACGCTATGGTAATTAGAACCTGTAGCTATGTTATCATATGTCACCTTTGTTGGCCAGACATTCGCAACGCGTATTAACGTTACGTTATAACGTTGACACATTTTACAGCATGATCCAAGTTTCGTAATATAGTTCTGGATATAAAGTTTCCAGCTTAGAAATGTTGCAATGTTTGTTATCACTTATGACTCATTATTCAAGCTTGACAAATATTATAAGGGTAATTATTGTATTAGAAACAAACTGGCAATGACAAACTAACAATTAACGACGTTTATATCAACTATATTAAAAGGACCACGCAGGCTTGTTTTGCGCAAAACTCGTCTTTTATCCCACACTTATCTTTATATCACACGCTTCCCATAGCATAAACGCTGAGAGATAAATATAGTGTTATTTATATAAACGCAGCCCTTACGTGTTGTTTGACTAGCGCCTGTGGTGAAGCCAGGAAATAATAATGTACAAAAAAGTTTACTTCGTTTACCTCCAATCAGACGATCACGCACGCAAATAAGTTGTGAAGCAATGGTAATTGCTCAACACCTTGATCACGAAATAACACGAACTTGTGTCGCATCAAGTTCTGTTTTTAGTACGCCAGATTACGCCGGAAAGCAAAGATTTTATCTTCTATTGATGGAGTGTTTCGACTGTCTGATCGTTATGTATTGTTTTACGGAGAGGTTATACAGTACTTTTAGTTCACACCGAAGCAATAATGATCGATCAGTAGCAACACAGAGAACATGTATTTTGACTAGGGTCATTTTTTAACATAGCACGCGCGCGCATATAACCATTTATACGGTTGTCAAATGAGAGGGTAAATAATCATGCAACTATCTACAACATAAGAAAATAAAATATGAAGACATGGTTATATTCGGAATAGGTTATATTACAATAGGAATTTGCCCAAATAGTTCTCTAATTTCTCTTATATGATGGCGCCTTAAATTGTGAGCAGAATTCTCGACAAGATAAAGCATCAGCAATGAGTATTCTCGTAAATAAGTTGTTCATTTTTTCAATCGAACAATCGCCATAAAGACATTATCTAGCGATTTCTATTTCCACAGCATGACTCACATTTCATGATTTTAAACTCTCTCACTAGCTGAAAGAACATGTCATTGCTTGAGACGTTCACTTCATTTAATGCAATTACTACATTCTTTGCAAAAGTGGTTCGAGGATAAAGGATTGAAAATGTAACACTTCATGTCTGAAAATAATAGGAATGTGTCAACCTAAAGATAGAGTCCCCATAATTTATCTTTTAACACCAGAATCTATAATCCGGACAGGCGATATTTTGCAGTACGATAAAACATATGCCAAAGATTGGGATGACTGATAATTATTAAAATTGTAACTCGATCTTTCAAATTCAAACTTGGAATGCAGAAAATATGTTTCACTATGCCTGTTTTACACTGCATGTTGAACAACATATCATGTAAAAATAAAAATACTAGAATCAAAACTGATCTAAAACAAAGCAAAGCGTATCATAACGTTACAATATCAACCTTTTCTATTCAACCTGATGACAGGTATAACCGGACTGCCAGTGCACACTTCACTAACTGAATTCAAATTAACCTTATCGACGAGACAATGAAAAATTGGAAAAAGAAATGCGAACTTTTGTTGATTGAAAACTAAAGCATGAGAAAAGAATTTAAGTTATACTCTATTTCTCATGTCTTTTTCTATTCCCTGTGTCAGTGAACGAAACTTTAAATTTCCAGCGCGACCCTACGACCCATATAATAAAACAACAGTTAGCATTCACGGCGTCTCTCTAGTTTTTTTTTCGCTCGAATATATCTCTAAAGCAGACTCAACGTTTGTTTGCAAGTGCCAAGAACTCGAGGCTATATATACTTAACTGATTCAATACGCACTTTTAGTCAAATGTTTGCGCTTCGAGCATGGTGACTGTTAGGAAGTTAAAACAATCGATGCAATGAAACTAATACACAGAATGGCAGCTTAGAACAAAAAATCTTAGTACATGACATTGAGCAGCACTGCTTATAGATGGATAATCTAAATAAGACTATCATTCCAACGAATATACCGAATGATTCCCAATATGATAAATCGTCCTCGATAGAAAAGCGCATTGAGAGATTAGGTATGGTAAAAAATAGTACTTACCAACCCAAGCCCTGTTTTCTTGACCGATGCGCGATTATTTGAAGTCAATTGATCTGAGAGACCGAAGTTGACGTGAATTTTTCTCTTCAGGAAAACGCCAACTGTGTACAATGCTATCTGATTTGAAGATCCTATTTGAGCATCCGTCGTGCACAAAGGCCCAGAGCTCTGCGCACAAGTGCTCTTTGTATTCATGTAAATATTTCTACAGGAAGTTCCAGGAGAATTAATCCATGACTGAGCCTTATGTTGACTGATGTAATACCGAAATGTATTACAGGTCTTCATATGTATACCGCATATACTTCAATATATATTATATTACGTACTATTACAAGTGAAGATGGTTTATTTTACACCATTCGATGCATTCAATTCTCCGCAATGTGCTGTTTTAGAAATTAGACCGAATTATGACAAACATGACATGCGATAAAATTGATTGTCTACAGGCATGCACAATTGAATTAGATGACCATTAAACATTTACAATTGTCAATTGAACTGATATTCGTGAGTTGAAAACAAGTGTGTACCTATGGCTATGGTCAACATGTTTGACGACTTCCTTCTTATTTCAATAATCTGCCAGCAATAACAACTTTACAACTTGTTTTTAAATAGAAATTAAAAGTGCCAAATAAGGAAATGAGTGTTTGACCTCTTCTTTGTCGCTACTTTTAAAAATATAAATACTACAGTAAAAGTTTTGCAGATATAACCTGTTGTCAATGCAGTGCACCATTCTACTGAACAAACATATTTACATTGGTCAATATTCATCACTATAGTTCTTAATACCATTATATCATGTGAAAAACACTAACGTGCAAAACACAAATTAAGTTGTTACTGTTACATAGCTTACTACGATTACTAAGTCTGCCGATTTATATAAAGACTTAAGTTTTCACGGATTTTATTTTTACATGATTTTATAGAAATAAAAAATTAAATACCTTAAAGGCAACCTAGTACGTAGGGTTCTATCTACGCTCCCGGTGCCCTTTAAAGGTTCACCTTTTTCCCCTATAGCTATTACTGGGTCCATATAAAAATTCAAATTATATAGAATGGGATACGCATAATTATACTGTAAATTTAAAATTTCTTTACGACTAAGAGTAATTTCTTTATTAAAATGCCGGCGACGCTTATTTAGAGACCGTAGACGGTCGGTAGCATCTTTAATGGTCGGTAGCATCATTGATCTCGTTCCCAGATTCCTCTCGTCTCGATTAGACGAAGTTTTATTGTAAATAGAAATTTTTTTGACGGTTTTCAGCTAATTCGTTGTTAGCTTAGTCGTTTAGGCATGCGAATTCTAATAGAATAGGCAGAGGTTCGAATCCCACCCGAGGCTTTTTTATTTTTAAAGTTCGTCAAACTTTTTTTCTTATATTATTTCTCTTTTATACGATTTTTGTAAGGGTTAGGTTTAGGCTTGCGTCAGGGATTGGATCATTTAAAATTTTAAAAAGAAAGATCTATTAGTTTTATCAGACACAAAGGCTTGAGATCGAGATCAATGAAAATACAAAAAATAAGTTCTTTGCAATTGAACGCATAGCTGACGAGTTATTTGAGTTTAAACTTGTTTTAACCTCTAATAATTCTATTTCGCACTTTACCAACATGATAATTTTTATTTATTTAGCTTCGCCACAAGAACAGGGTCACAACAACAGCATATGCGTGCTACTGTGGATCCCTGTCAACTTTCTCTGTGGAGGGGAACCGGAATACCTGGAGAAAAACAGTACGACTTTCGGCAGACCGTTGACGTATACTATTTTGACATTGACCGCGACCTTAGAAAGGTGAGTTGTTTTAACGCTTCCAGAAAAGCTATTTGTCATTGCTAATTGCTCCCCTACAAAGGCAATCGCTGGAAACGTCGAATTCTGTTTATATCATTTCAGGTGGTGAAAGATACTACGAAGAATACAGCATAAGCCTGTTGTTTATAGAACTTATACTGCAGATCATTGCTTGATCACAAAAATAAGTGCACTTGAATTAAAAACAGATCATAAGAATATCAAACGGACGTACACGGTAAAACCTCCAAATACAATTAACGCATTAGCCATACGAAAACTAATGATGGTCATTTTAATTCGATTTTTCAAGTTCGGCTTTTTTATCTAACTAGATTACAATAACTTTGACACCTAATCTTCCTAAATAAAATTCTTAATCTTTTAATTTTTCATAGATTTTCAAAACAGAACCATTGCAGATTGCTAATGCTAATTGATTGTACACTTTGGTTGTTTATAATAGTCATTGCTATCAGTAGAATGTAGCTTGCGGTATGTAAACTAGATATGACGCAGTTCAAAGCAATACATCAACAGTCAAACAGTATAGCTAACCTCTAGTGACTAGAAGAGATAGCACAGACATTAAGCATTACAGTACAAGTCATCACCTATGTTTCTGTGCGGTTTATAAAACAAAAATATCGATAGTTAGTTAATCATATTTCGTTCTGGCTTTTATAGGTCGAGAACCGAGAGGACAGACGCACAGGTGACGTCATTCAGCGACAAGCCAATCACAGTCATTTAAGAATTTTCAGCAGTCAATGACGTTCGTTGTTTTGTACAGATTGTGATCATGTCAAACAATGGCCGAAAATTTTTCCGCCGCACTATAAAACTTTTAACTGTTTGTTATATAAAACATGCAAATAAATAACATTTTGCCGTTGTCTGTTTAGTTATTATTACACAGTACCGTCATAACTTGGTAAATCTTGCCACGGCGAAATGTTACATATTTGTTACTTGTCTTTCATTATTGTAACCGAGCACTCACGAAGCTTGATGGGACAGATTAGTGGCGACCCTGGTTCTTGCAGACAAATCGCATCTTGATCGTCATGTGGGCATTGTATTCCTGCTAAACTAACCAATATCGCTATTGGATGATTTCGCAACACACACGTGAGTGGGTAGGACTATCTTTGTTGGCACTTCGTATAATCAACATAAATTACGAATTATATTATTTTAATTATTTTTTATAACTTTCATCAATTAATTATAATTAACCCGCGTGACCCTGATGTTATGAAACCCATAACTTCGGTGGCTTTATACCTGCAAGCGGCGTATTTGAAGATGCGAATAATGTTTCAGAAAACATCCCGGTCACTATGTTCAGTAGTGTCAGGTGGGCACTAAAAAACGCGTTTATAATGTAGAATAAAGAGAAAATATGAGAAATTTGAAACTTCAATACCCAGGGGTTGTGTCTTTTACAACAAGTTAAATATGGCTTGACACGAAACTGTAACACTAAAATGTATTTTGACTCGGTGGGTAGAAATTTTGTCGGGTGGTGACTCTAAGCCGTTTAAAACGTCACACAAACTTCCATATTTTGAGTTTTGCACATGCGTTTACCTAATTTGCACACAACTCTCAAAGAACATTTCTTTTTTAGGAAAAATATGAATGGCTTTGAAATTCTGATAAGCAATGGAACAGCTAGCATATTTTCTACCCACCAACTCAAAATTTCTCTGAAGAATTCCAATTTTGTGCGCAAGCTATTTTTAATCCTTCGGAAATACGCACACCCCACCCCCTCCAGGTATTTTATATGTAACTCATAACGGTGAAAACTATGCATAATTTTTACCCTAATAATCAGGACGCTAATTAGGGGTGGAGGCGTATGACGGCAGTCTAACCCTCCCCTAATTATTCAACTATCACGTCAAATTGTAGCTGTCAATTAATTGCTACAATACGTTATACAGTGTGTCCCATAAAAAGGCTATCCCTTTGTCGCGGAAATTATGTTAACTTTAGTGTGAAATATTGTGAAAATAGTGTGAAATTGTGCCATATACTATATATGCATAACATGGTCATAGAAAGCTTATTAAGTATTTAAAAACATCGTGATATATGATAAAATAATCTAATCAGAAATCCTTACATTATAAGACCTGCAGTAAGCTAGCAATGCAGTATGTAACTATGCAGATGCCAGATGCAATATAAAGTAGTTCACTGAAGTTCTGTAATTTCCCCGAACTACTCAATCCTGCATAACATAAAAAATTTTTTACATTTCGTCTTTAAAGTTTCAATTATCCGGTTTTCTTAATAATAAATGTTCTGGAATTACACATAACCTGAGATTTGAGAACCGATGCAGGCTTGATCGACACGATTGTTCAGTCCAGTCTCGTAAACAAATTTTCGCCATTGACGCACATTTAATACTATACTGTCCCATAGCAGATGTAACTGTTGTTGCGTTTGTTTTGCAAGGACCACATTCTCTGTACTTCCAGCCCGTGTATCTCATTTTGAGTGGTTTGACTATTAATACAGAGTACACAGTCATACTTTATGACAAACAATTGACATCACACCATGAATTTCCCTCCAAGCGTCAGTGAATTCTATCCTTATATCGTCTCTTTCAGCTTTGCTCATATCCACGGCAACTTGTACATGATAAACTCATCATTTCAAACATTTTCAGATTCTTCTAAGTAAATTTTAGGCTAGCTTTTCCTCAATATCTTGCAATTAGCCATTCGTCTGTCATACTTGACCTCGGGGCTTTACACTCAAACAATTGTAATTTGATCTCCTAGGCTGTTCTTGGTGCCCAAAATCCCAGCGGGACATCCGTACAAACCGTGATTATCAAAAACTATACATTTTACTAACGAAAAAGGTTTAAAGATCGCTTAAATTTAACAAAATACTGTACATCCTCTATTATTTTCCTAGTATCGCTTCTTCACTGATGCTATCACGGGACCACGTGACCTTTATTTTAGCGGGTTTCAACATCATTTTAGAATCCCTTTGAAGTTTACCGGCTAGCCTAACCATCTTCTTCTATTAACTGTGATTTGATTTGACTATACGGAGCGTTTGCACTCAATCCCTGGGGCTTAAAACAGAAAAGAAGCTGGCGGCCAAATTAATGTACTTTTCAAAGTAATATATTTAAAATTCTTTTGTTCTGGTACATCAACACAGTTGCCATGACGTCACATAAAAACACTCTATGCCAGAAACGTGACCTGGGCCCTATATGACTAAAAGTGCTGAACCCTTGGTGCCTTGCAACCCTAAATAAAAGAAGCTTTTTCTGTTTTGAGCTTCTCGAGCTTGATTAAGTGCCCGAGTACGTTTTGGTATGTTATATCCAAACCATACAATATCATACAGCTTTTGGTGCTGGGATTAAACTCAATGCTGAATTAGTATAAAGTTCGTCTTAGTTCAGACCAAGGCCATAGCAACATCGATAATTGGGGGGGGTAATACTATCATTTATAAATTCATGTTCTGCACACAATTACTTGGGGGCAATAGTTATATATATAAAACAACTTTAAGAATCGTTTGTGGCTACGTACACAGCACTAGAGCCAAATATCGCGTAACTAACTTATCTATAGACAATGCTGTGCCGGATAACAGACAAATTGTGGTCGGTTTTTCTCGCCATAATAAGGCGTAGGCTGTAGGCTGTACGGATGTGGATAGCGATATTGACGAATTAACGGGAAATTGATTTTTTGGTTATATTTTCACATATCACGAATGATGCATCACGAATAAACAAGGAATCAAATTCGCTTATCTAACCAACGGTAATCCACGAAAGCATAGCATGAAAAATTGAAAATTAATGTAGCTTATTTTTGCAACATGCGATATTTAAAGTGAAACTCTAAAGTCCAGTCTGGGTCAAACTGATCAACACTCAAAATTCAGTTAACTTTAACAGACATTTATCTCACATTATGTTGGCTCGGGCAGAGTAAGGTTTATACTGTATATCACTGAGCTTTAAACCTTTTAAGACAAATCGCTACCTCCTCCACAGGCCTTTCCATGTGGGCGGTTCGGTGCGGGCGGGAGTAATTTGCAGGTTTGAAATTTGAGAATCAGGTCGTTTAACCTAGACGACCCGCAAAGTTTTTCAGCCCATAACCCATAAAACGCCTGCGGAGAAGGTAGGACAAATCGAATGTCCTTAAAATTATGCCATCTAAATGCAATATCATTACACCAACACATTGATCATGTTCAACATCTTTTAGATTGTATAAATATTCCGGACATCAATATTTTTATTCAGAAATTCAATGCATGTTGAGATAATATGTATTATATCGATACTTAAATCAGTTGTTCATAAATGATAGAAAGTTATTCTTATTAATTTGATTATAATATTTATGTCGTTGTGATATAGATCATGGAATTGTGATAGCTAACTAAATTAGTATAACAGTAATCATTTTTCACATGTCACGATTCTTGAAATATGCGAGTTAATCTGCTGTTATTAAGATCTTAATTTAGCATTTTCTTTTGTGATTTTAATATTAATTTGATGAAATCAACAGAAGGCCTTTATAGTACATTTTCATTAATGACAATAACTGTAGACAATGTGCGACTGTTAGATTCCAATAAGGAAGGAAAGGTTACACATAATACAAACACTTTGAGTTTGAAAGAGAACGTGATTGTATTACATTTTGGTAAACATTTGGTTTTAACTTTCTCCCTTTTCTTCAAGCAGCTATAAACGACCAGTGACTAGTTTGTATAGGCATTGCTAGCTTTAAAATGTTTGTATATGTCATGCAATCTTGCATCGCCAATACCGTATTTACTCCACAGCTTCAGATGCGGCGCTCAATTGGCGGTGGCGTTCTAAAGAGCAAATACAGTAAACACGCCCTTAATCCTATAACCTGTCCTAAGGGCTTGACCCATTCTAATTTACGACCGCGGTTAAAAGCTGAAAAATTGCGGATATTTAATTTAATACAGCGGAACTATAATTACTGAAGTCCAATCGGGGGTTAATTTAGTAAATTTGTATGAACTGGTAAGGAGTTGATGGTGTAATTTGAACTGGTTTTGTATCACTCTTCGACCGTCGTAATTGGGTATCATCTTCCAGTTCTAGAGCAATTGTCTGCCATATGCCGGTTGGTGATGAAATATGTCAATGAATTTAAAACCATGGGCCGGTTGTATAAAACTCTTAACTAATCACTTTTTTAATCACAGTTTTGTAGATAGTAAGTAAGTACAAAGCACCTAATTCTGATTGGTTGACGTTTCCACCAATCATAGTTAACTTTAATCACTTTTTTATACAACCGGCCCCATCTTTTTGCGTCCAAATTACATTGTTTTCGCTTCATTTGATTTGCGATGAATTATAGCAACACGCATAAAAAGCATTGCCAATCATGTTGTGTCAAATATTTAACAATGATACAATGACGAGAGCAGGTAGAACTATTTTAATTAACCAATAAAATTACACAATAGCCGGCATACTGTGCATGACTACATTATAAGTGATGACGTCGATCTGACTAGAAACAACGTTGAGTAATGGCTCACAACACTGGTCACTACATTAAGTTATTTTAACGTCGGAAAAGTAATATTGATCTAATTTGCTTCTTCAACGTTTTTTAACGTTGAAGGTGATCTCGAGCCTTGGTTAAATGGTCAAGCAACGTAATTTTGACCATGATAAGATAATCCTTATACAGCTGTCATTATGTTGGTGGATGGTCGAGGCTGAATGCCCAAAGTGTAATCAATTTTCAACGATGAGGGAGATTTTTTAAGTGTTTTCACAATAGTTTTCTTTGGGAAACAAGATTGATAAACTTCATGCTATACTAAAAAGAATGATCTCCTTTAATCATGTACTAAAACTATTTTCCACCATAGGCGAATTTGTTCCGTTCCAGAATGATTAAGAAAAGGTGTATTTGTATTTCTTTGTCGTTCAACACTATAAATGTAATTAAAACTTCAATTTTTATATTGTCTGATATATTTATAGTGTTTGTTAACATACTTGATCAATCAACGTATTTATACCTCATACGAACATCAGTCTTTCAAAAAGTGACGTCAGGGTACCAACTACTGACTTGCAAAGTTCAAAAACCATTAGCTATATTTATATTAAGCCGTAACTTTTGGTCTGTAGGAGAAGAGCTTTTGTAGGGATACTACGTGACTTAATTGTACATTTAAAACCTATTTGTGATCTTAGGTGAAGTTCATTTAGAACACTGGAGGCACAAAATTCACCAAAATTAATGTAGGTTGACTGTGCTAGAGACAGCTAGACGTCAATTTTCGCCATTTAGGGCTTTGAGCTATACTTCTTTTACTGATACTAAAGTAGCATGTATACAAAAGCATGAATCATACATACGACGTGTGAATTAAAAGCCCTTCGTTATGAAAGGTTGCTTAACAAAGGGCCAGGCAGCAGTTGCTTGGTGTCAGCTTGGTGTATATGACACTTGACATTTTGGGCCTAACATGAAAAAACATAATTATGATAGGAAGATAATAAGCTTTTCATTTAAATATTCTGAGGCAATAGGCCAATGTCAACAGCTGCAAAAGTGATTGCGCTTAAGTGGCTATGAACCGCCGCTAAATAATTTTTGAAACGGACGGCACATTGTTAATTAAGGCTTGTGTCTGACAAACTGACCGACAAAAACTGTTGGGCTTAATGAAAACTATTGTTTTTAAGCAGCACAATGACCGTGCCTGGCGACCTATTTTCACGCCCACTCTCAGGCAAATTATTCCAATAATAGAAACTGATGAGCCATAGTTTACCTGTTAGAAAAAGAGATTTTGTTGCATGGAACAAAACATGGCTCTCATTTTATTTTAATCTGTTAAACTTGATTGTGAACAACATGCAAAATAAGTTCCTTGTATGATTGCATGGTGAATAACAAATTAAAATATAATTTTGTGGAAACACCACGTAAGTTTATTATCGCAGAGCTTTCGACCCGTAAGCTTGGATCTTTATCAGTGCTAATAATGAAGATCCGAGCTTACGGATCGAAAGCTCTACGATAATAAACTTACGTGGTGTTTCCACAAATTATATTTTAACATGCAAAATCTTTTTTGAATTATGTTTTTAGACAAGTTTTACATTTCCTGTTTTCTGTTGGTATATTTTATAGGAAAAATTTGTCTAGTGAAAAGGCAAAAGCGATGAGAAAAAATTCGCACATGTGACGTGATTCGTGATTTATAAGAAAACATGGAACACTTTATTGTTTTGTGGAATCTTATGGTGCTTCTAAGACCCACTTATTAACTCTGGCTTAATTGAATAATATATCACTCCAGCAACTTTTGGCCAATAAAAATATCAAAACTTTACAACTTTAAACAAGTTCGGATTTCTTCAGTTAACGTATTCCAATCGTGTACACTCAGATACCACAAACCTTAAATTCTTATATCAGATAGCGAATTCTCTGCTTTTTCTTTGATTATAGTATGGTGTAGTCGGCACTTATTCTCATTTCTAGTATTGCACGTACATCTGTATAGGTTCATATGTCGATGAAATGATTTGCACGTCTGTGGTAAAATCTTCTTCGTTAAACACCTTAATTTAATTATTCACTTATAAAATTCAAGAAAACACAAAAGAAATAGATATTAAAATAATATCCGTAAATCGGATAAAGATTTTTCTCTGATTTACATAAACTTTTCGCTTGATTTTCTAACCAAATATGATTCTTTTCTTTGAGATTATGAAAGAATACGAACAATTTATTAGTCACCGATCGGCTGGTTATGCTTTATCTATTACTTAACAATGAGGTTATCACCACAACAGAACAAAAAACCCAGCTCCATAAATATACAATGGAGCTAATTATATAAAAAAACTCTATCAAACAAATAAGTTGATATTGAGTTAAAAATTAAGTTGAAAGAATGACTAAACAAATATAAAATTATAACATATCTCTACTCTTTTAAACATAAACCTAAAAAATACTTTCTTCAACTACAGTATATAGTGATATATAGTGATGAATTATTTGTTTACTATTACCATTAGTATTATTATTACTGTAAATAGATACGATCGTCATTTTCTTTTATTCTATTGATGTAATTAGCACTGTATTCAGAATTTGTCGTGTTTTATGTTTAAGTCAACTGACAAAAACATTATGATAATACATTAATGTTAATTGCGGGGCTAAAACAAAAAACCCGGCATTATAATTTTAATCATTTTATTTAGCTATATTATAGACAAATAAAAAATTTATTTAATTTTTTCTCCCCCATAGAGACGGCGCGCAGTCTAAAAAATATGCTGAGAACAGCTTTTCACGACGAATAATTTTTTTATCAATTTCTGTTTTTGTAGATAATTTCAAGTTGCGTTTGTCATAGTTCGACTTCGATGAGTTTTATTGAGTACTATCAACAGTTAATTTGCTAATCGCAACGCTTTGGCTTTGCGGATAGCGTGAGTCAACAAATTGCATTCATCTTAAAAAGGTTATGAATATCACAATTAACTGACTTGAAAAATCACTTATGTTGTCAAAAAGGTTACCTACGATATCAAAAAGGTAATAAAATCTACACATAACACATTATTATGTTTACTTTGATTTTTCAGGTTTTTTGGGGTTCCGGTTGTTGTGCGCATGCTACAAATTGCGATCGCTTAGATGTCCTACTGGATCTGCCATTTTGAATTTAGCTTAATTCTGAAAACTTACTTCTGAAACTCTACCGCTAAAAAACTGTTGATTAAGGTTTAACCAATCACAGCACACGAAGAATTCTATTTATACCCTCAGAGCCAATGCCAATCTCAACCCGCGAACAGGCATTGTCTGAGTGCGAGATGGAAGGACAACCTTTATTGAATTAGTTATATACAGGTCCGTTTATTTCAAAACTTCAGAAATCAAAACTACTATTGATTCAGAAATCAAAACTACTATTGATCCAGACAAGATCCAGAAGCTGCTTCGAAATCACCTTCAAACGTTACCTTGCTAACCCAGAGTTAAACTAACCGGCTTTTGAACAACCGGGTCTAGGCAATTAGCGCCATTTTAAAACATTTTCCAACCTCGTACCCAGGGCATTTTACCACGGCGAAAATAGCCCTGGCCTCGGCCGGTCAGTTCTGCAACGTGATTGGTTAATCGTCAAGTCAAATTAATTCGCATGAATATCTTTTGCAGTCGTCGTGCCGCTGCTCCTAGGGTTTTCCCCAATATTGCCTCCAAAGGTTTGTGACCTGAATCTATGATAACCTTTCGCCTGTATATAGGTGTAACAGTTCTTCTCCGAAGACGATGGTCACAAGCTCTTTCTCTACTTGAGCGTAACTGCTTTCAGCGGTCGACAGCGCTCTGCTAGCATCGCGATTGGTTTTCCTTTTTGCATGAGCGATGCACCATGACCCTTTTCACGGGCGTTGCATTGGAGTCGTAATGGCTTATCGAGATCGTATAATTTGAGCAGAAGCGGCATTGACATCAGGGCTTTGATGTTGTCAAACGCTCTGTCGCTGACATCTGATCAGCGAAATCTCCGTTTCTTTCTTTTTAATTGTCGCAGCAGCTCTGATACGTCTGATAACTTCGGAAGGAATTTCTCGAGGTAGTTAGTCATCTATTGTATAGGACTCGTCGGACGGCTTGTTCATTTTCGGGTTTCGTCATCTCAAATATGGCCTTCTACTTAACATGGTTCTACTTTTACTCCTTCAGAAGCAATCAGATGTGGCATGTACGGCATAAGATCTTTTTCTTCATTTAGCGTGATCTGCACCGCGATAGCATAGCGTCGAGTTTGGTGTCGTGGTCTTTTACTGCTTGGGCTGGCGTTTCTCCATTTCAAGCTCACGAATCCCTGTAAAGACTTCAGGGTATTTTTACAATATTTCTTCTATGGTCAATCACTTGTGCATTGGTTATCCACAGCTTAAACTTCATTCATTTCGTCGGATATGTTCTCGCAATTGACTTGCAGAATTGCCCTCGATTTTTAGCAAGTGCATATTTAAAAATCACATATAAAAACAATACAAAAATGTAGTCATGTGCGAAGCGAAAATAGCCAAAAATAATATATGAACTTGTACATTTTAGGCAACATCATCACTGTATCTCAATAACTGAAGTATAGTTAAAAGCTTTCGAATTCAATTTAAGCGTCGACGACTGCATGTAGACTCGTAGTCGAAAGCTTGTGATAAATTTTTTTTTAACCAGAGAACGTTTAGTAACACGATTAGCAGAAGTATATATTACAAATAGTCGTGGTCATTAATACAAACGCAGTCAATATTATTACAATGCTTGAGCCTTTTGATTTTTTTACGCGCCTTTTAGTATTTTACTCAGCTAGCGATTTAATAACCTTGTGTTGTCTCCTTCAAATATTACCAATGAAAAAAGTTCGTAAATGCAGTTTGGACAAGCCTGGGATGACAGATCAAGAAAAGACAATTATGTATGACTAAATATGGGAAAGATTTTTTTGCAAATTACACAAAAGATTTATACCTCTCTCACAAGAGGAAGTATCTAATTACTCTGCTGGTGATTTTGACGTTGCGGATAATCTCCTGGTTTCAACTGGCGAAGCTTATAAACCTCTTCATTCTCTGAATACAAGAAAAGTCTCAGGACCTGATGATATCCCGAATCTAATTCTAAAAACATTTGCTGTTGAGTCAGTGCCGGTTATCGCCGATATTTATAACTCAGCTCTACGCGATGCCTATGTGCCTCCTCTCTTGAAGACAGCAGTTGTTACTCCTATTCCCGAACAAACACCTCCCGACTCTACTGAAAATGGTATCAGACCGATCTCCGTCACCTGTCAGATTGCTAAACCGATGGAAGGTTTCACCCTAACGAGAATCATGCCGCCCTTTGTTAATCAGCTGGATAATAAACAGTTTTCTATGACAGGGAAATCAACACAGCAGGCCATAGTATACACTCTCCATTTAGCCTTGGAAGTCGTCGGCAAGGATGGTTGCGCAGCACGATTTTTCTTTGCTGATTTTCGTTCGATCTGATCGATCGTTAAATTTTACGTGATAAACTATCTAATCTTGGTATTCATAACGTCATGTTGGGATGGATCGCTGCATTTTTGTGTGAAAGATCTCAGTTTGTTCGTATTGGGACACATTCATCAACACTTCAATATATTAATGGTGGTATTCCTCAAGGTACTAAACTAGGCCCGCTCCTCTTGGCCGTAATGGTAAATGAACTTTTGTCTACATAGGGCCCGCGTGCTAAGCTCGTCGACGATCTGACTGCCTTGGAGATAGTACCAAGGAGTTCGGTTTCCGTAATGAGTCATATATGTGTTTCTTTTCACCCTTCCCTTTTGACTGGTAACGGATTGCTCCCGCGAAATCCACTCCCAGAACTTGGAAAGGCGTCGAGCCCTCGGTTCGCGTGATAAGTAGATTCCCCGGTGGCGGTTTGTGGTATACCTGACTTCGGAATCTCACACATGCTTCACCGTCCGTCGTAACTTTGGCACCCAGTATCGTTCTCATACACGGGCTATGGTCGAAGCCACTCCACCGTGAAGTGTTGTGAGATGTGCCTGCTCCACGACTTTCGCGTAAATGTGCCATTCTCGGGCAGGAATATGGGATAATCCCCCGCAATTCTTCCTCTGCATTCCAGAACTCCCGCGTTGTTGGGTTGCAGATTCAGCAGCAACCTCACTCTTTCGGCTTCGCCCGTATTCTCCGCTTCTCACTGCACTCGTTTTATCCACCAAACAGTTTGTTGTTCCATTTCACCTGTTCTCAATGGTCCATATTATCGGTCGTCACGTTGGTTCTGACGAGCACGGATGATCCACGCTCCGATCCTGAGCACTTTTCACAGCTGATATGTTTCTAGCAACTTGTCAAATTCGTCCTGGTTCGGGCTTGAAGGCGCTAACGCCTGTGCTTTACGTACGCACTTCGATTCTTTCGTCGCTCCCGGGCTTGGCTCTAGAGGTATTTCCTGTGGCCACTTTGTTCTGTCGGCCAGCCAGCTCGGACCACGTTCCCACACCTCGTTTTTAGTGATGTCTCCGCCACGGCTTCCGAGATCCGCTGGGTTTTTATCAGTCGGTACGTCGTGCCATGTCACTCGTTTGTGCTCCTAGATTTTCCTCACCCGATTGGCGACGAATTGACGATACTCGCCCTGCCCGTTAATCCAGTATGTCCGGCCACGAGCTCTACACGAGGGATTGCAGGGGCGGATCTAGGGTAGTTTCCGTAGTTTCCGGAAACTACTGAGAATTTTTCGACGAGAAAGTTTAATCACCACCGTCAGTTTAAGAATCTTCACCAAAATAAATAGAATACAGAATATTCTTCTCAAATATCGTATTTCTAGCCATTTTTTGAACGAATTTTTAAAAATTTCGCGCAAATTTTGCTGCTTTTCATCGCATTTTCCTGCTGGGAAACTGGGAACCAGTGGGAAACACTCGCGTTTATAAGGAAACTATTAGGAAACTACTGAGGTTTCCATATATGGCGATTGGAAACTACTGCGTCAGCAAGATTTGCCTTTGGAAACTACTGCGTCAGCAAGATTCATTTGGAAACTACTGAGCCTCGAGCTCTGATTGGTCGGAAACTACTGAGGAAACTACCGAGAAAAGTATAAATACCCAAGCCTACCACCCTGCGTCGTCTGTTTTGTTAGATGTGTTCTACTCAGGTTTTACTACACTCCCTTCAAACAGAACGCTAGCACACGCTAGTTATAATAAGTGTGATTTCAATGATTTTGGTCGATCTACGTTCGATATATTACTGAGAAGAATACTTGTCTAGTGCTTTTTCTGATACATTGGAGTTACGATCATTTTGCGCGCATCATTTACTATATACAGAAGCAGCTGAATTAGCGGGGAGTATTCAAAGTGATCCAACCATGCTAATGGTAATTATTAACAGACAAATTCGTCGGGCCAATGCTCCAGCTGCAGCACCAAAGCAGTATTACAAGATAAATTTGACAAGAGTGTTCTTGGACCATGCAATTCAACAACTTGACATCAGATTTAAAGCTCAAGTACATATTTGCTATAAAGGATTGTCAATAATTCCATCAATTTTGCTTGGACAACCCCAGGATTGGAAAAATAATGTAAGAGAATTTTGTGAGAGCTACAATCAAGACATACAGTAACAAACATAGCTGGCTTAGAAGCAGAATTAATCCTGTGGGCATAGATTGTGGAAGGAAAAAAAAGCAAAAGAAGAAGTATCCTGACAGACTAAGTAGTGCCTTAATAAAATTCATTGACAAAGAATGTTTTATAATATTTTTGCTGTCCTACAAGTATTGGAAACTATTCCATTTTCATCCTTAAGTTGTAATTGTGAAAGATCTATTTCAACTCTTCGAAACCTAAAAAACTACTTGAGGAACACAATGAGCCATGATAGACTAAATTGATTAGCACTCATGGACATTCATGCAGAGATTGAGCTGGATCTCAATGAACTCATTGATTTATTTGCAAACCTACACCCCAGAAGAATGAGGATGGCAAATGTCTTGGAAGATTAGATACATTGCTTTTTCTTATTTCACTAGCTGTTTCTAGAGTACTTGTGAGTTATGAACTGTATGGATTTTTTAATCCTTAAACTGACAGTGAACAGTACAGAGGCAAAAAAGCTGGTATCAATTTGCTACACATGTATTTGCTTCCCTTTATTTGCTGACATTTGTTCTCATGGACTCTGTGTTGTTATGTGAATTCCTTCCTGTTCTTTACTTTTATTGATTGTTGATCCTTGCTGTCTACCAGGAAAATATCAGGTATATATTTTACACCATACAGCTACATACATAATCTTTATGTTACTCACAATAAAGTTTAATTATCTTTAATTATAATGGTGTTTATTTTTCATGTATTTATTATTCATTGTATCATCTTTTAGATTACTTGTTGTTGCTGTTATTAAAGATTTTTAAAAGAAACTGACTGAGATGTCAGGTATAACTTTATGTAGTTCATGTTGTTAATCAATATTTCTGTAGCTGCAATGAAGTTTGCTCATCTTTTGGCAGGCTGTGGTATTGAGGTGGTGGATGTTGCAAAAACCAAGAGATAACTGTATACAGTTCATATGCTGGTAACATTTGTCAACAATCTCCATTGAATAAGGGGCAAGTTTGGAATTTTTCTGATATAAATCAGTTGTACTTATTCAGTGATTTAACACACAAGTCCATCACAAACTTACTCCAACACTACAGTAGTTCAACAGGAATAAATTTGTAATATTAAATATATATTTGCATGGTCTTGTGTGGCAAATGTTGTTAATGAAGGTATAGATTTATCTTCAATTAAAGCACTGTTGTTTCAATGAATACTTTTTGTTTTAAGTGGGGGTCGGGAAAATGTCCTCCAGGGGGGGACCCTAATGTTGCAATAAAAAAATTGGAAACTGCTGAGGAAAAAGTCTAGATCCGCCCCTGGATTGTTAGGTTTTTCTTAGCCAGGAGGGACTTTCAACACACAAGACCTTGAGTTGTCCCTTGCTCTTGTTCGACAACTGCGTACACTGCGGCTGACACTCCATCTTTGCTTGCATCTTCAAAGGCATGAAGCTCAAGCGCTGACATATAGGATGATGGTATGGGGCTAACGTACGTGGTACTTCATACCGCTCGGGCATCCGTGCGCACTAGTTTTCCCACTTCTTCATATCTCCCGGTAATTCACCGTCCCAAGCCAAGCGACTTTCACACATTTTCCAATAGAGAATTTTCCCAACCAGCGTTGCCGGCGACACCAGACCGAGTGGATCGTACACGCAAGTTGAGAATGAGGACTTCTTTTGGTCGTAGCCACTTCTTCCTTTGTAACTTCTGCTGTCACCACACCGAATTTGTCTTCAGACTTGTCCCAGGGTAAACCAAATAGTTTGTTCTGCGAATGAGTTGTTCCCAGTTGCTGCTTGGCGTACGTTTAATTTCTTCGTTGTCAGGCACCGATTCATCCAATTTCTTTTCGTTTCCTTCGAGTTCTACTACCTTCGAGCGCCATTTATGAAGTTTAAATGTCCCATCTTCGAAGACTTGAATCGTCTTAACTTTTTTTCGCCACTTCGTCTGCGGTTATCCCCCCCCGTCATCAGATCGTCTACGTAAAGACCCTCCCGAATTTCTTTCACAAGATCTGAATACTCATTTTCCCACAATTCTAGATGTACGTTGAGTACCCCACCGAGTAGAAAGGGGGAACAAGTTAGTCCAAACAATGCTCTCGTAAACCGATATACGTCAACTGCGTCGCTCCCGGGTGCTCTCCAATACTCTCTTTCGCCACGGGTTCACCAGTACCAACCACGAGAGGTTTTAAGCGTGTCTCGATTTGTGTGTATTCGCTTACACCAAGTATTACGTGGATTGGCAACCTTTCTTTCGTGTCACTATCGCCCATTTGAACCGCGGCGAGCGTTTAATTAAAGTATCGTATTGTGGGTTGTCAATTGTTAACAGTTCGCTTTTATTGACTTTAGTTAATGTTGCACCAAATTCGAAACTTCCGTCTACCGAGCTACTTTTAGTGTCATACATTTCCATTTGCGCAGTTTTAGAGTTCATTAGCATGTCAGTTCGCTGGCGTTTGATCTCGTTTGGTTTTATCTGGAGCGCATCAGTCAACTTAGCAGATACATATGATATGAGCTTTCGGCGCCGGAGTCAATTGGAGCTCCTCACCTTATCCATTAACTTTGACAACTACTACCGGAAAAACACCGTCCCCACTTACACCATCCGTCATCATCTTCCTATTACACTGACCTTTATCATTCTTTATCTCGTAAATAGAAGTATGATGATGTTTGTTGCAGAGGCCGCAGGACACTTTCCTTGAACATTCCGAGCCGCGGCTACCTCCTCCGCAGGCCTTTCCGTGTGGGCGGTTCGGTGGGGGCGGGAGTAATTTGAAGGTGCGAGGCACGGTCTCTTTTGGTTGCGCAATTAAAGCAGAGATCGTTCTTTGCTAGAATCCCGTTTCGTATTTTAACATCAACAACTGTTTCGCACTGGGTCGCTTTATGTCCCAAGTCCCCACAATAAACACAACCCCGGGGTCTGAAATCACGTCTCTGACGTTTTCTCTGGCGTGCAATACCTTCTTACGGAGGGTCTCGTCCCGTTCACTAGCAGGTATGGGGTTCCTTTTTACCCATTGTTTCGAGGTCTCTGTAACCTTCGCAAAATCCCAAGTCTCCCATTCATTGACTCAAATCTCTAAAATTTGAGCTATTTCTTTCCGTTTCCAAGATACACTGATGAATTTACAAGTCCAAACACAAACAAATATCCCCGAAAAGTAATTATTTTTGACCACTTTTTGCTTGACTATATTTTTGTATTGTTTTTATAGGCGGCATTGCAATTTGTTCCCAGTTTGACGTCACAGAGCTAATTCGACTCAGCCTCTTTTCTGCCGGCCATGATTTAAAAAAACATTTTTGGAGTGTTTGAAGCTATCTTTGGAAGTATTCATCCGTTCGAAGAATGGCATTTACAATACAGCATTTGTGAACCCTGAACGCTGGTTGGTTAAGAGCCGTGTTTACATAACTCAATGTAAACACGGAAAATTTCCCGCCACTTGTCAACACGGAAATTTTTCGTATCCTTCGGGCTTTTGACATTGCTATATTATAAAAAAATTATAAAACATTTTTCCGTGTTGATATACAGTTACATCAACACTCGTGGAAATTGGAAAAACTCGAAAGGGCGGAGCGTTTTCACACAATATCAAGTTTTTCCCATTTCCACGAGTGTTGATATAACTGTATATCAACACAGAAAAATGTTTTATATTTCTTAAATGTGATTCGAATCGCCTCGTCACGGCGCATTTTGAAGAAAAAATGGTGACCTTGAAGCCTGAGGTGACTTCAACCCAGATGGGAGCGTCGGTATTACAAATGCCATATTCGAGACTGTGTTGTTTGGTTATGACCTTGCCCGTCGCCGGTTTGTCCGTATCTTCAGTTCAGACGTCGACGTTTGTATTCTCTGTATCTGACATATTTCTTAATTAACTGATCCTACTACTGACACCATTTTTCTTAATCCCAAATAGAGTCAAAAACTCAAAAAATAATATAAAACATGTATTTTGATCCCCCATCGTACGTCTCAATAGACAAAAAATTTATATATCCCTACTCTTACTACAATAACATAATACGTCAATCACCCTAAAGTGGCTTCCATAGGAATGCTTAACAACTATCATCGTCACACCTTATTCATTATTCCTCAGTGACTTTGTGAAACTTTTTTCTTTTCCATATGTCTTTTAAAACTATATTGAATGATTTCGTGATTTGTGGGTGAAGTAAAATGGCAACAATCCAAAATAGCCGAAAGACAAAATAATGATGAAGATGGGAGTTGGGTTTCAAACGTTATTTCGACGAAAGGCGGTTTTAATTTTTGCTTCAGTACAAAGAAATTGCTTGAAGTAAAAGATGGGAAATAGTTATGGGTAGTATTCCATACGATTTGTTATGCCAGCGCGGAAAAACATTTTTCGACTAATTAATATTGTTATGAAAACAGACCCTCTGTTTAGACTGTAACTTAAACTATCTCCTAATTATGCATTGGGATAAAACCATATTTTAAAAAAGCATATTTTTCTCAAACTGATATCGGTTTACATGTTAAGAACACCGCAGCCAAAAATAAAACACTTCAGCCTACTTTTATCAAATGTCATGGTTATAGTGTCACCGTCTGTATCGCATACCACAACTAACCGCTATCAATTCATGATCTACAAACGGACAAACCAGTGCACACATGGAGTCTCTCGTGTAAGACAGATTCTCAAATATACCACGACACACTCCCCAGTTAATATTATATAGGCATTTTTTTCACCCTGTAGATAGTAGCAGTTGAAGAACGTTTCAATTATGTAAATCTATAGACATAGTGTATAAAAGTAGACCTTTGAAACTCACAGGTTAGCCGCAAGCAGTTGTACTTCCTTTGTATTTTCACAGTTTTGAATGCTTCAAATTGCAAAAATATCCTATGTGTAAAAAACCGTGTCTTTAATTTAAACTCCATCTTAACTTTAAAAAAGAGCATGTCTATCCCCCGCACTTCTGGAACCTTTAAACAATTAAAACAAAGGGTCATCAACTTTTGGAATTCTATTCCTAAGTATTATTTTATTCCCATCTGGCAAATGTCCAGCGTCTTTCAGACTTTTTTCGCTTGTGAAGCCATCATAGATTATGGAGATTAGTTTGCTGAAGAATGTCGCACATTTTGCACTGCATGTTCATTGTTTTAGTACACGCTTATTATGTGGAAACATTCCCTTCTATAAACCTACACTCAAACATCTGTTTTGCTTGCCCAACAACGTAAACTAGAACTTGTGTAAAACAAGTGTTCACTTAAGAGTGAGCGCATGCTCAAATAATGACTGGTTTTATATCGGAGCGAGAAAAATACCTGCTAACTGTTACAAAGATATGTCAACATTATTCTTAAAATTATTATCTGATGCAGTGCTTTTGAACATTAAAATAAATAAAAATTCTTGTGGATTTCAATGGTCATAAACTATCTGCACACTTGTCAACTACACAAGATCACCTAAGTTAGACACGGTCCTAATGTGTTTAAACACATACCTATAACAATAATATGTAATGATATTTTTCAAAAGTATTAAACACTTCAGGTATGTACGCATTAAAATGTTTGGACACTAACACCATGTATAATGGTTTAACTACCAATGGATGTTTTGGGGAAAGCCTATCGCTGTATACGTATAGAACAGGACCCTGCATGGCGTGAGGTTACGAGATTAGGCACAAAGTCGCATTTCGCAAGAGAAGATCGTATTCTCACAAGCCCTTCTAGCCCAAGAGCTTAGCGCGTCTTTTTCGGGTCAAACATTGACTGTTTTCAGCTCTTGGCCCACATGTTTTCACACCAGATTTTATACCGGAGGCAAATCAGCACATTTTATTATTATCATTTGTCACTACAGTATAGCTATGAAAAATTATCCCTATTCAAAAATCGAAAACCATAATCCACTCAAGTGGAAATCACTTATTGGAATCTTAATCATGTAAGTGCTATGGTGCTATGAATAGCCTTCTTTGTGTTGCTTCGGACAGAGGAGTTCTGAACTGCAGCTGATTGAAGCGTGAAATGCGAACTCAAGTGAATAATACGAAATCACACTTTCTTTTACTCTGTAGACCAATATCAACTATGCAAACTGATACTGAGATACATCTTTTCTAGAAAAATACTTGCTATGCTGCTATGCTGCTATAAGGCAACGCTGGAATGTCTTTTCAAACTCTCGAATATATATTTTTTATTACTTTTTTATTTTTGCACTTTGCATGAATGGCAGCTTGATATGGCGTGAATTGACATCTAAAAACCAAATTTTTGAAAGTAACTGTTTGCCCATAATAGTTGATCGTTCTAGAAATGGTTTGTATCGAGGTTGCTAACGAAATAAGTATACATGTTGATTATCGAAGAACTAAATTTAACCTTGTCAGTCTCTTGTGTATGCACGTCGCGTCCGCAATCAAGCGAGAAATGCGGTAATCTTGGCAATGAAACGACATATGGCTGCGCGCAAAAATGTCTGAAGTGAAGATGTGCGCAAAAATGTTAATCATATATAAAAAAAAACAACATGTAAATACCTTCATTCGTTGAGAAAATAGGACCATGCCTTATAGAATCAGCATTTGTGGACGTTTTCAGTATGAAAGATAAAAATGATCACTCTAAAGTAGGTTTGTTTCTAACACCAGCCTTCCTTGTTGAATCTGTCTAACACAAGCTTTACTGTGCAGCTGAGGTATATACCGCTAAGCAAATATGACTTGAGCGTGAGATTAAATCAATCAAAGCCTCTTGAAAAGTTAAAAAGCCTCGGTTGATCGAGCGCACTCCGAAACGTGATATATTATAAAGGCAGGTAACGAAACGGAAATCTGTTTTTACTTACTTATATTGTAAGTCGTTAACATATCTTGGAAATTGTCTCCTTTAATCATACGTCATTGAGAGTTCCTGAAAATAGTATAAATTATGGTTTCAATTACAAAATGAATCAAAACCACAAACATAGCGTGAGATTCCTTCAAAGGCGCCCGAAAACCTTTATCAGCCTGATCAAAAGCAAACAAGGAAACTTTGGAGATGATTATTTCCTAATTAGCATGGTGGAAAAAACGGAGTCTCCGGAGTCAGAGTACGGAGTCATGTTTTTAAAGCGATATTTTATCAGACCCCGTCTTTTCCACTTTATGGTTCTTCCTCAGTTCAGACAATGATAGATTTGATTGTAAACGATTTGCGCACGTCTATTATCAGACTCCGTCTTCTCTTCATTGTGGGGCACAAAGTGGAAAAGATGGAGTCTCGTTCTGAAATAGTCACAAAATCACAGCAATCGCTTCTTAACAAAAGCAACAGAATAGAAATTCGCTTTTTTCTCAGTTCAGTCTTTGATAAACTTGATTGTACACGATTTGCGCACGTCAATTATCAGACTCCGTCATTATGGGGCATAAAGTGTAAAAGATGACGTATAGTTCTAAAATACTCACAAAATCACAGCAATCGCTTCTTAAAAAAAGTAACGAAAAAGAAATTCGCTCCTTTCTCCCTTTAGACATCGATTGACGTCTATTATCAGACTCCGTCTTTTCCACTTTATGGGGCATAAAATGAAAAAGACGAGCTCGTTGTAACGGTAGTCACAAAGTCACAGTAATCGCTTCTTAACCAAAGGAACAGAATAGAAATTTGCTCCTTTCTCCGGTTCAGACATTTACGCGCGTTTATTACCAGACTAAATGCAGTTAAATTAACTGAGTATTTTAAAGTAAATTCTCATGTACTTAGAGGGAAATGGCAACAAAAATTTTTATCATCTTATTTGAAAGAGACTTCAAAATAATATATAGAAGTCTATTACAGAATTTTTATATCTGCCTTATTTGGTGAGATATTTTGACTTGAAATCTTTAGTTGTCCGCCATCTTGGATATTTGTAGATATGCATGATACGTCACAACTTGGGTCACGCAATATTTTTTTCTGATGACACAATAATTAATCTTCTAAATTAACTACACACGTGGTAAGTGTTGCGGATTTCAGCACGGACTGAAAAGGTTTCACAAATATTTTGTTGGTGGTAAGTATTTAGGAGAAGCTTAGAATGGCTTATCCCTGTTGTGACGTCACCAAAAACATTGTTAATGAGGTTAAAAATTAATCCAAGATGGCGGACAGTTCGATTATTCAGTTGACAATATCTCCCAAAGTAAAACAGATATAAAAATTTTGTAAAAGACTTCTATATATCATTTTTAGAGTCTCTTTCAAAAGAGACAATAAAAATTTTTGTTGCCATTTCCCTTTAAAAACTATAACAATACCGCCACTGTTTGAACATACTGGAGTGTTAGCCCGGGTTAATCCAGGTACCCCCCCCCCTCACATCAAGCTAAAAATGTACCCAGACTTTTACTAACGATGGGCGGAACTGTCTCCTCTGCTTTTTTAATTCTTAGTTCTTACAGTTGTCAACCGTCCATGTTATATTCACTTATTACTCTTTCTGTCACCGTGACAACCCCAGAACTGCTATACCTCAAGTGTTTAAGTACAAACTTGTCAAGACGTTCAACCAATTTCTTGAGCTGAATTGTATTTTACGAGTTACGAACGTATTTTTCCGAGCTCTGAAAGGGCGAGGATTTGTATGTATTTAGCGTTGTGTTAGTATTGATAATAGCATGGGACCGAGTAAAATTATGATTTAATTTCATGCGTGTTTTCAAGATAAAAATCATTTGCAGGATACTGAATTTTTTAATTATAATTCGCTATAAATTTAATGCTAGCATCGCTTCAATCCCAACTTCATGTTAAGATTTGGTCCGCATGTAATGGTATGTCAATAAAAAATAGGCAATATTGTAATCATAAATCGCTACAAGATGAGTCAAACAGTGGAAAAATCAAATACTAAATGAGGAAAAAACGTCAAGAAATAATCTTTTCTCACAGATCGACGCGCGATGCTTTGAGTTCAGGTCCTCTCTAGGTCTGAGTCCGCGTTTTGCAGTATTCCCTCCGTTTTCCAGAAACCACCAAGATTAATCTTTCTAGAACCGTTTTAATGAATTTTTCTCCTAATTAATTAATCTTTTCTTTTGACATGTTTTAGGAATCAGGCTGTGCACACAATAGGCTTTTAGCATCAACTGTTCAATTAAAATCATATTTACATCTAGTCACCAAATTTCCGATTTACTAATCTGCCCATTCTGTCCCCAGATACATATAGTCCGTCTTGGTCCGACAGTGTTTAGAACATCTACTTCTCAGCTCTAAGTACGTTATCGAATGTTACTAAGATCATCTAAGCTCCGCTCTGCGCTTAGTCTACCCATATTTTCTTCCTATTACAAAAAACATATGTTGGGATTTGACCGTTGGAATTTCAATGTAATTAACACAATGGACAATAAAAACAATACAAAATTTCGTTTTAATGAATTGAAATTCCAACGGTCGGCTTCCCAAAGTTCTAGAAATGTTTTAAAAGGGCAAATTTTGATAGATTCTGCTATTCCATGGTCAAGGAGTGGGCCTAGGAAATGTGTTCCAAATTCTAATTACGAAACACACGAAGTTTTCGTTGTGATTTCTTTACGTGGGTTTCTGTTTCTACCTACGCTGGAATGCTGGCATTTGTGTAAAATGATTCATTTGCCTCTGGGATCCGGTATACTTTAAAAAGGTAAAAGACATTTAACATTCCCATAAAATTATCAGTCATTTTCGCCATTTTTGTGTATGATAATTCAGTGGAATCCAACATTTTTTGTTTATATACGGTATTTTTTAACTTTGGTAATGTGAATTGAGCTTAAAATATTGCGTGCAATCCACTGATTTATTCAGATCAGTGGTGAAAACCAAATACGTGGAAACTGCTGCCATCGCGTGAATACACTAGTTCACTTTGCGTGGAATTTTCCACGGAAACTAGTCAAAGTCGCATATCATTGGCTAACACCAAACGAAAATATTTGTGCACTAGTCAAACCCCGCTGTCATTGGCTGAAGGCCATTAATTAAATCCACGGAAACTAGTCAGGCACTAGTCAAAAGTCATAAATACAACCGAATGTTTCGTTGGGTGTTTGCGTGAATGCTACTGCCGTAGTCAACCTCGCTAGTCAACAATGCTTGGAAATTGGAAGCTTTCTTTCCACATCTCCAACTCATTAATAATTCATTAGCATATTAGTGAATGAACTCGCCCTAATTCGCCACATGATTGACGTTGGATACCGCAAGGAAACACGCTAAAAATCATATACCATCACATACCGTTTTCTCGTGTTTGGATCCCCTGATGAAACACTCAAACTCGTTGTTTACATATAACATGCATGTCCAATATAGCCATCTGTTAGCAGGTGCCAGATGGTTACACTTGGCACGTCCGGTTTGAGAAATAAGTCATTTGTTAGCAGGTGCCACAGATGGTTACAATTACCACATATGGTATAGTTTTTCCGTGACATTTTCACAAGGCTAAGCAAATGTGACAAATGTAGCAGATGATACAGTTGTAACTCGTAGTCACAAATGGCGCAAACAGGATTCACAACTAAGGGCACTGATCATGGTAGTGAGGGCACTGATCATGGAATTATGATCATGTGTTTGCTTCGTTCTCTGAGACACTGATGTAGCGTGCCCGCAACTTTCATAACGGTACTTCAAGACACACACTGTAAATCTAAATCATTGCTTCGTTCGTTCTGAGTGTACCTATTGTGTTTGCTTCGTTCTTTAAAAGACTTATGTATAGCGTGCCCACAACCTTTATAACGGTACTTCAGGACGCACAATTTAAAGCTCAATGATAATCACATATACAGTTGTTGTTTAAACATGAGTAACATGACCTTCTACCGTTAATACACTACGACAGGCAATTTATATTTTAAATTACAGTCATGTAATTGTGTTTGCTTCGTTCTCTAAAAAAGTCATGTAACATGACCTTTGTCTTTTATGCACTTTACGATAATTTAAACCACAGTCATGTAATGGCGTTTGCTTGCTTGGAAGCCAACGACCACGCTGCAAAACGACCACGCTGCAAACTTATGGAGCGTGGTCGTTGTGTGTATTTTACTTTAGAACGCACAGTATTAAATCTCAATCATTTCAGACGCGTCATTTAAATGTCAATCACATGCAGTTCTCGTTTATATTACGCTTATAAAATGTATTTATTTCGTTCTCAAAAATTCATAACATCTTACATAATACAACACTGCAGTTTATCCTGCTATAGTAATTAATTTATATGGCGATTTACACATTTCAATAGCAATAAATTCATTGTTTAAGTTTAAAAAAATTGTTAAAAAATATCATACCATCTAACAATATATAATTTTACTTGTGTTGGCTGAATTTTCTCCGCGCTACAGAAATTGCAACTTGTAAACCCTCGTGAAGCCAAATAGTTGACCTGCATCTAAGGACGTAAAACCTCATTAATATCATTAACGGGACGAAAGACACAGAAATCGCCATTTCTTATTGGCTCTTGCTATATCATCTATATGCAAAATATGGCTAAACTAAACATAGTAATATTTGATTGGTTATGGCATGAGCTGTCTTATATACTAACTATATTGTTCTGAGTTAATCGTTTTGTAATTTGCATGGTCAATACATGCAAATGATTACTATATGAAAAAAGTCATTTTGACGGATTATGCTTGCAACTGGCAGTAATCTAATGACAAATGAGATTTGTGGTTAGTCTTCACTATTATATCAGCTACAATTTGTAGACAATTTGTAGACAATTTGTAGATGCATATGAAAAACATACTCTAGCTGCGTGTCTGTCATACATTGTACATTTGGTGAAGCATATTTCACTCAGCTTTACGAATTAATCTTCGAGGTTGTCTTGGTCTAGCTCTTGGAGGCATCTCTCAAATGATTTGTCTTGCACGCATGGAGTTTCAAAACCTGCAGACTTATGATTTGCGTATTAAAGTTTCAGTCATTGTGCGCTTATGATATTCCCTGAATATAATTTGAAAATACATCATATTATCCAAGCTATAGAAATTTCGCGTATTGTATAACTACCTCATTGTGTTTAATAGGCACCTTTCGGACAATTAGTCCTATGAACATTCCAAAACATACAGAATGTGTTCAATGTGATTGACATTGCGTGTCATTATGCAGTATTGTGAGTTGTGATGTTGTGAACTGCCCGCTCTACACTTTTACAAATGTTTGACAATAATTCTTGAGCAATATAATGTAAGGTCTAGTTTGAAACACGCATCACTGCATTAGGTGGCTAATACTTTAAAAATCATGATCATTTTATTTTGTTCATTTTATCATGATCATACTATTTACGCAACGAGATTTACATGACTTAGCTAGGTCGCTCGTTTAGCCCTTCTATGCACCTTATTATCACATAGCCTTCATGCAACCAATCAAGTTTGAGTTTTTAGCGTATGCACATTTGTATAACTGAATAGGTCATGGCTAAAGGGGATGAACGAGAGGTAGATTTTCAAGATGGCGGCTGTTCTTTAAAGTTTTTGAAACGAGAACAAATCAACAACCAGACAATTATTGCATTCCTAAATTGTGGTTAGGTTCAGGGTAAGGGTTAGGGTGAGCTTTAGGAATGATATAAATGTTTGGTTGTTGATTCGTTGTCGTTTTAAGAATCTTGAAAAACAGCCGCCATCTTGAAAACCTACCTCTCGTCCATCCCCTTTAGCCATGACCTAACTGAATATAAGCACGTTTACGTCCTTAGATGCAGGTCAACTAATAAGAGATCCGGTAGGTTTATGAAGCGGTTGACTTCATTTCAACATTCAACGATTCAATTTTAATTCCCTGATGGGAGTGAATTATAATAGAATTTCAATAAATTGAAAATGCGATACGATTTTCAATTTTCACTCGATTTTTACTCCTCGTTTTTACTTGCTCAATTTTTCATCAAATTTTATTAAAATGGCAATATTCCAAAGCCGCAAGACTGACTTTTCAGGCTGTGAAAGATCAAATATTAAGCGCGCTAGAAGAAACCAAAGCTCCATCAACTTTTTTTTAGACAGCTGGCCAGTATATATATATGTATATATATATATATATAGACAAGGAATAAAAATAAAACCATATATATGAAGAAAGTGCTCAATACCGAAGTAGAGCGGAATAGACAATGAAATAGACTTTGGTTACTTCATAAAGTTTTATTCACAACAAATCTGTTTCATATGACCTTACATCATACGAAACAGATTTGTTGTGAATAAAACTTTATGAAGTAACCAAAGTCTATTTCATTGTCTATATATATATATATATATATATATATATATATACATATGTAGTCATGAATGACAATAGAATAATGTTTTATTATTCTCACTTCAATTTACCAAACATCAAAAACAAAAACATAAAATACAAATAAACATGGGCTTAAACTTTACAAATATTATGTAATATTTCATAAACGAGTGCGAGTGTTTTACCAGAGTTTCCAAACACGCGAGAACAATAGAATACACGAGCTGTTTACCAAGCGACGTTTATTGTTCTTAAGAGCTTGTAAAGCACGAAAGACAATGAATATCACAAGGCCGTTTAGGCCGAGTGATTTTTATTGTCTTGAGAGCTTTACAAGCTCTGAAGAACAATAAACGTCGTCGTGGCGCGGTAAACAGTTGAGTGTATTCTACATGTATAGTTTTCAAGTGTTTGGAAACCCTGGTAAAACACAAGCCACGAGTTTATGAAATAACTTCTCAATTGTTTATTGTTTAAGCGGAACTCCCTAATTGTAGACCGTTGCTTTAAAAACGAGGTTATTTACTGAAGCAATGTAAAATGAGTGCTGGAAGAAAACATGAGCTTTGTCTTGTCGAATATTCTTGTGAATAAAGTATGAGTATTAATATAATGGGCTATTGTGTGTAAATATGTGACTATTTAGTTTGGTACGTCTGCTGCATTTATAACTAAGAAATGTTGTAATAAAACCGTTTTCATTGTTTTGAGTGTATTTATAATTAAGAAATGTTGTAACAACGCATTGGTAAATGTTAAAAACGTTTATGATCTCATTTCTTAATTATTTATTCAACTTACGGTTTATTACCGGGGTTTCAAAGGTTGTGCACGTGATGTAATACGGGTTTGTGATTGGTTTATTTACTCATGAATTATTAATAAGTTTGAGAATTAATAATTACATGTTATCTTTTCATTAATCAATTCGCCCAAGCTACAACATATTCCTCATATAAAAATATTTACATTAGTAGGGTATGAGAACCTACTATAATAGAAACCATGCATAAAGCTTGTATTTAAGACAGGAAAACACTTCAAATGTTTTTAGAGTACAAATAAGGAAACAGTAAAATAGAAATGCAACACTTCTTTACACAATCAAAGATTTCTCTCACTACCATTCAAGTAAAAATGTTTATTGTGAAATACGCGAAAATAAAACCAATTGTTTTTATGTTTTTCCATGTCTTTATTTATCCATTTCATTTGTTCCCAGCGTTTGATAGTCTTGGATCTGTCCCAGTATGTGGATGTCAGGATCCACTCATACGTTATCCATGGTGAACAACCATTTCCCACCAAGAACAAAATAAGTTTGAAACTGTGTTTCTATTGGAGAGTGGTTTCTTCCAGATGTGTAATCTCAACTCTCTCGGCCAACTCTCTATGGGGTAAAATATGTCTCCGTTTATCTTTTCAAAGACTTTCCGTCTTTTCTCTGAGATTTGATTTTTAGAACAGTCAGCTACAAAGGACACAAAACATTTCATGCTTGCCTCACTTATGACTTTCTCTAGATCTTAAATTTGGTTGTTCGGCTTATCAGTCCTTCAAACACCGAAAGGAATGTGAACACATGATGTTTACGTCATCGCACATATCAGTTTTACGTGTAGTACACTATCTAAAATTAAAAGTATAAAGCCGACCTGCTGATGATGTCATTCTAATTACAAAACATGGTTTTGGCTGCACTGTCACGCCATTTACATAAAACGTTTCTTTTTTTCACATAAACTCGGGTTGCCTGGTAGAGTGATAGAATAGGTATGGTGGCCAATTACTAAAAACATCAGTTTGTCATCTATCATTTTAGAAATCTAATTAGGAAATCAGAAGTCTGTATTCAAAATTCTTGTATTTTTGCAAGATGCGTCTGCCATGCACAAGATCATTTGAGATCTAAGCGCTGCTGCATTTGCTGCGTTTGTTATATCTGTTTTGGTTAAAGTGCCTATGAAACTGTAATTAAAATCACTGTATAACTTATTTGACAGAATTTTTCTAACTGCCTTACTTTTCGAGATATTCAATTTTATTTGATTTGAAAATAACACAACCAGTGACGTCATACTGCATAATCACTTTTCAAAAAAGCTTCATTAATTTAAAAAGTACCCACGATATAACACCTAAATACCCAGGTCTGGATGTTAAACTTAGCCTACACATATGTAAGTGTAGTTTTAGTTATTTTCCACTATTATATGCTACAAAATAAGCAATCTAACAGTCGTCACTGGTTATTTAATTTTCAAATCAAATAAAATTGAATATCTCGAAAAGCAAAGCAGTTACAAAAATCCTATCAAAAAAGTTATACAGTGATTTTAACTGATCTTTACAATGCAATAAAAAAATTGTCGGAGAAAGTTTCGTTTTCATAGCATCTGTTGCATCTGCTCTGTTTGTTATCTCTTTTTTGGTTAACTGTGGGTCAACCACCTGTAGCATCTGCTAGCCGATGCCTATATTGGACATACCTCCAACTCTTGAGGAACAAATTAAACATTCAGCTGCGTAGGAGTAAGGCTAATTTCTTTCAAAATGGATTTGAAGACTGTGTAAAAACGAAAAATATTAAAAAATCGTGGTCGCTCATAAATTCTCTTACGGGTAAAAAAAACAAATTTTCAAATATTACTGAAATTTCCACCAATAATAGCAATATTGTCGATCCAGCTCAGATGGCAGAATGTTTCAATGATTATTTTGTCAACATCGGTCCTAAGTTGGCAGCAGAAATAAGTAATGAATCTATGGACCACGAAACATACAATTATATAGCAATATTCGTCCCACGATAGATTCCAGTTTCATATTCCAGTATATAAATGTTGACAATGTAAAATCATCTCACATGAACCTTAAAACGAAAAAATCTACTGGCCTAGATAAATTCCCACTAAAATTCTTAAACTTTCAGCGGATATAATTTCTCCATCATTAACCTATATCTTTAACCGGTCACTCGAATCAGGCATTTATATTGATGATTGGAAGAGAGCACGAGTTATCCCAATCTTTAAGTCCGATGATCGACAAAAATGCGAAAATTATCGACCAATTTCGATACTTCCAATTATTTTCGAGAAAGAGATTTTTCGTCAATTATATTTTTACCTTTCCAACAATTCCCTACAATCAAAGTTTCAGTTCGGCTTCCGCCCGAAACACTCGACATTTTTAGCATTAACTCAATTGTGTGACGAGCTTCTCAAAAATATGGACAATGGAAAAATAAACTACATAGTATTTCTCGATGTTAAAAAAGCGTTTGATTCCATAAACCACAAAATATTTTTTGATAAAATGCGCACATTGTTTGGCATATCCGGTATCCAATTAAAATGGTTTGAATCGTACTTATCCAATCGAGAGCAACAGTGTCAAATAGATGATCAACTGTCGTCTCCTAAACGAATTAAATGTGGTGTTCCGCAGGGCTCGATTCTTGGTCCTCTCTTTTTCTTACTGCACCTAAATGACATGCCAGATTGCCTTCAAAACTTAGACCCATCCCTTTATGCTGATGATACTGCAATCAGTGCATCTTCTTATTATTTTGACGAACTTGTGGCTATTGTAAACGCAGATCTTGATAACATCCGGAAATGGATGATATGTAGCAAACTTCAAATTCATTCAAGAAAAACTAAATATTTGTTCATTGGATCTCCGTATAATCTTAAACACAAAATAAGTGACCACCATTGTCCAAATCTCGATAAGTAACACTCCTATTGCTAGAATCGATAAGTTTTCTTGCCCCTGGAGTAATCATGGATGAACAACTGTCATGGAAAAGCCCTGTTGACCATTTATGCTCTAAAGTTAGCGCTGGAATAGGCCTAATTTAATAGAAGAATAAAAAATGTTGTCCCCCCTATCCACGTTAAAAATGCTGTATAATGCAATTGTTCTACCCTATTTGGATTATTGCAGCCCTCTGTGGGATAACAGAGGGAACACCCTAAAAAATAGACTACAACAATTCCAGAATCGTGCAGCAAGAATAATCACCGGAAAGTTTTATGATGTGCCTTCCGCCGAATTGCTCGCAAATCGCCGTGGTGGAAAACGCGGGTACCGGTAGCGGGTACCGGGTACCGGGTACCGGGTAGCTGGTTATGTTAATGAGAGGATTTGTTTATATTTTTTTTACTTTCATTTTTTTTAATTAACTACTATGAATCGGGCTCCAAGTCATTTAAAACTATTCCTGATTCTGAAGATTGCTAGTTTAAACGTTAATAGCCTATTAAAACATATTGATGAAACTAGGCATTTGTTGTTCAAATTTCCATTCGACATTTTTGCTATAAATGAATCTAAGATTGATGATTCAATAACGGACGAGGAAATAAGTACTTCTGGCTTTAATTCGATAAGAAAGGACCGCAGTAGGGCTGGAGGTGGTGTGGTTCTATATATCCGAGAGAGTTTGTCTTATATAGACAGAAATGTCTTGGTGCCGGACCGTCTGGAAATGCTATGTGCTGAAATCAATCGCCCCTTTAGTAAATCACTTTTTGTCTGCACATGGTATAGGCCTCCGAATTCAGATATGAACTTATTTAATGAATGTGATGTATTTCTTCAAAAGTGCGAGTCTGAAAATAAAGAACTAATTGTTGTAGGTGATATTAATTGTGACGTCATGAAGTCACCACCAGATGCCCACACGCAATTCAATTTTCTGTCCTCCCTTTACCAATTGGACCAATTAATTAACAAACCCAGAAGGGTGCTTAAAAAGTCGTCAACCTTGATTGATTTAGTCCTAACTACCATGAAAGAAAACATATCAGCATCCAGTGTTATACATGTGGGGATGTCTAATCACAGTCTGGTTTATGCAGTGAGGAAATATGTCATCCTCAAGCATAAACCTACTGTAAGAGAAGTAAGAAATTATAAACGTTTTAATGCTGACGGTTTTCTGTGGGACTTAGCCAAAATGCCATGGCATGTTATTAATCAATATAGTAATCCTAATGAATGTTGGAGAGTCTGGAAATCATTTTTTAATGATACATTAAATATGCATGCACCAATTCGACATAAGCGGGTAAAGGGGAACTCTGTTCCGTAGATTACACCATTTTTTCGATTTTTTTGGTCTTGTACTACGCAGTTATAATTAATATATTGCTGAGGAACCTGCGGAATATAAAAGTTACATGCGAGAGCGATCTTCTAAAGCAATTTTCAATTTTTTGGCCTCATTTGAAATTAAACTTTGCGGAGGTTGAGATTTAGTGATAAGTGTGTCGGATATTGCCTTGGTAATGGTATGCAATGATAATGTATATGTTCTACTAGACACATTTGTTCACGCAACGCGAAGCGCTTTTACGTTTGCGATTTTACTATGATCGATCATGCAGAAACTAATGCTGTTCAGCAGAATCAGGAATAGTTTTAAATGACTAGGAGTCCGATTCATAGTAGTTAATTAAAAAAAATGAAATTAAAAAAATATAAACAAATCCTGTTAATGGTAACATAACCAGCTACCCGGCACCCACTACCCGGTACCCGCTACCCGGTACCCGCTACTCGGTACCCGCTACCCGGTACCCGCTACTCGGTACCTGCATTAGAGACGAGACGTATAAATTCCAAATTGTTATTTGTGTATAAAATGATTAATGGCCACACCGCCCCCAACTTACGAAATAAATTCAGATTTAATTATGAAACGGAATGCCCATATAATCTCAAGAAACAGCAGCACTGATTTAACACTTCCCAAACCAAATAAAGATTTTGGCAAAAGGTGCTTTAATTACAGTGCTGCTGTTCTTTGGAATAATTTACTTACGAGGCTAAGATTGCACCAACCGTATAATCGTTTAAGAAATTAATACAGCAGGAATGAGTTGAGAGTGGCATTCTCCGATTTCGCTGTGAAAACCACATGTCTAATCGACTTAATTTTACTGTGTTATATTTATGTCCTTGTAGTCTCGTATTATGTAAAGTATTGTTGTATGTAATAGTTTAATTTTGTAATTTTGTATACACGCCCCTCATGGAATTCAGCCATGCAGTTGTTGAGGCTAACGTGTTTTAAATAAAGTTTATGTATGTATGTATGTATGATGGCCTTGTTTTGTAGAAGTCGCAGGAAAGTTACGAAATTGTAGACACAAGACCGCGGTTTTATACCCTACATAGTTGGCTTAATAATTAACACTTATTGACTGAGACCGAGGGAAACAGTATGTTTTGTGGACCCGAGACTGTCGATGTTTCCCGAGGCGAAGCCGAGGGAAACATCGACAGTCTCGGGTCCACAAAACATACTGTTTCCCTCGGTCTCAGTCAATAAGTGTTAATAATATGCTTCGATTCCCATGGTTTGTGTACTCGATGCTTCTCAATAGCGCTTTCTGTATGCTATGGGTAAGGGTTTAAGGTGCATTATAACTTTAAATTTGTTTTATATAATACCTGTACTATAAATTCTGGTCGTTTAATCGGTTGATTATGGTCAGGTGATTTTAAATAAAAAGTTCCATTTTCCAAATGCAATTAGAGTGCAATGGAAAACGTTCCATTTCACTCCTAGGAGTGCAATAGTTTTTTCCATTGCACCTCACAATTCCCATCCGTCAAAAAGCTCTTCGTACGGTCTTCGTAGTTTACTTTAGGCTGGTTTTGGTCTTGAGATGAATGGGGACTAATCCAAATACTAAAAATAGGTACGCAGTGCGTACATGTGGCTAGCCCAACACAAAGCACCTGACAAAAAGGTGGCTGCAGAAATGCTGTTATAAAAAATATAATTTGACAAAGATATTCAAATACATCATTATATATGTCTTACAATGTGCACAGCTTGATACAATTACTGTACTTCACAGGAATAGTTTGCCAGCTAGTAATATTAGGCGTGCTACAGTACACAAACGATATACAATACATTAAGTTTTTGTAACAGTACAAATTAGTGCACTGTTTTCACTTTTGAATGTCAATAATCTGTATTTAATTCAGGATTACAGCTCAAAAGAGTATTTTACAGTTGTATTCTATGAATAATAGTCAAGAGGGTCCCCATCCTACATGAAGCATTAGATTCTAGGTGAAATCACATGGGGCAATGTGTTCTGTCTAATCAATAAAACCCTGCTGTTGTGTTAGTTAAGTGATATTCTAAAGCTACTACGATTGAATAAACTTTCCTCTACACATATTTGAAGTTTTGAAATGATTTAAAAACCATTAAATTCCTCTCAGACATTCCAATGATATTTTGAATGGTTATCAAAATAACATACGGGCAAAAATATTCGAACATGACCCTCATCAATGTTTTTGTCTTCGAACTTTATTCAGTATATTTTATCCTCAAATATATTGAAGACTCCAAAGAATTCATTGTCGGAATATCAGAACAAAATCTGGACGAAATATTGACGATTATTTTGCTGAAAAGTCCGTATATTTTGACCCAGTAGAAGTTTATTTTCAACTGTTTAAAATATCGGTTTTTTCACGCGCACGTGCAGTGCATCCAGATAGCATGCTATTTTAGGAATGCCTGTTGCTATAGACACGCGGAAAACACGCTATACAGGGACGTAGCCAGGGGGGGGGGGGAGCCGAGGCTCCCCTCCCTTTCGTTAATAGAGAGGTTTAGCAAAGACGGCACAACGCCTTTGACAACGCCAAAGCGAGGTAAAAACGATGTGGAAATGCCGTGAGCAAATCTGGAGATGGGTAATCACGGCATTTTACGTCGCATTGACGTCACGTCTCTTTGCTAAACCTCCCTAGTATTTAACGCGATAGGCGCGTCAAACCCAGTGAACTCAATATATAGTCTCTGGAACGATAACATTCAGTCATCCAAGCAGAAAAACAATGAAGCCTCAACACCAGTCTTTGACTCGGATTGGACGTCAGTCTCAGTCCCACAAACGTCAGAGTTTACGCGGATTGGACGTCAGTTTCATGCCCTTTCTGCAAACCGTTACACGGCCGGTATAAATTCAAACGCAATCTCGAAAAGCATCGAAAACTCAATCTGACTCAATGCAATACATAGTAGCAGAAAAAACTGTTTAATTTACTCCTAAAATTTACTGCATTGAGTTTGCTGCAAAACAATCAAATTAAAAAAGCAATAGCTATATTTGTTATGTCGCAATATAAACAAAATCCGGCACAGTACGGAAGAAAAATGGTTTCGAAAAAATCTTGTCACAAGTATGTAACTTTTTTAAATTGTTAGCGTTTTATTTCACCAGCTTGTAAAAGCTCTATAGGTTTTTGTGGAATACAAATCGAGCCATACAATCAAGTAAATCAACCAATAAGGCTGTGCTTACAACGTTTTACAATTTTTAAATGTTTTACTACATCAAAAGTAAGCTATTTTTCAGATATACCTCGAGATATACAATTCATAATTATTTTGTACCACATTTGTACAGTATATCTTAATACATTGGGATGATACATGGATGTTCATTTCCACATTAATGGATTTAAACCGTAGTGATTTTCGTGGCTGGGTGTCAAAACGTAAACTAGTTGTTACTAATGCTAAAGCATGTTTTAAATAATCTCTTTGTGTGTACAAGTGAAAATAGGTATTAGGTTTCTACTTGAGATATTCTTGCTCAAATAAAGCTCTCAAGGGGTACTTTACACTTTACCGTACCCAAATAACGCAGTGTGCGATGGCGTGATTAGTTTCTCGTTCTATTATAATATGTTTTGATGGCGTATGTATTTCGTAATTCCTAGAGTAGTGAGTACGGTACGGTAAAGTGTAAAATTTCCCTCTCAAGACTTAATACAAGGTTTTGAAAAAGAAAATAAAGTAGATAACAAGACAAACTTGATAGCACAGAAAAACAAATAACATAAAATACACTTGAAGAGAAATTTTTTCTGTGTGGGACTGTAATTGCTCCTAGTGGCTAACAATTGGTATGCAGTGGAGCCATGAAAGGCAAAGTATTGATGTATGCAGAGACAGCAAAAGATTGACAAGCATGGGGGAGGGGTGTAATGTCCATGTATTTTCATATTTTTGTATTCACCAACCATAATTGTTTTTTCAAAAAGATAATTAATACAGAAGACAAACATATGAATATCACCCCCTCCCCATTTATCAATCTTCTGCAGTCACTGATGCATTAAAACTATGCAGTGAAATAAACAGTTGGTTGCAACACAACTCAGCTTAACTGTACAAAAAGTATGTTACTACATAAAATGAAATGGCAAATCATGGGGGAAAATGTCCTTGTACAGTGCTACACAATGGATTTGAATTTGACTGTATTTTCTGCCAGGTTCTGACAGACTGAACATTGCAATTCTCAATGTTTTTATTGCATTTCTCCAAGCTCCTCCAGGGGAACTCTGCCACTGACCCCTTCAATCCACTGCTCTGCCATCTCTTCCCATTTGGTATGGTATATGACATTTCTAGAAATGTACAAGAATTAGAATATAATAGTTTCAAATAAACTCTACTGTATAGTCCAGTGGCTCTTAGCCCCACTTAGCTCTACAGTCAGTGAATGATTCTTTAGTAAGTAGACTAGAAAGCCAATTTTCACAACATAAAGCAACTACAATGGATAAAAATAAAAACTGGAATTCTGTTTAAAATTTGTTTAATTTAAGCTAATATAGATATTGGGATACATCAGTGGTTTCCTCATCACATTACTCCTGAACAAGTCAAATGTTCATTCTGTATTTAATAGCAACTTGACTGCAACCTCCTCTTTCAAATGAGCATTGCCAAAGAAAGCTGAGCCAAAATTCCTTCATTTTGAATATTCCAGTTTTGACTTAGAGTGTTGAAAAATAATTAGTGAAAAATCTATTATTATGGGGCATTTTGACTTTTTTCCACTGGAATCAAGTCTGTATTAAATATCTTAGACTTTCTATGTCATTAATTTTATCAGTAATAAGGAATTTAATCTAAATATTTCCCAATGTTTGCTATGGTATTAAGTGATCATAGATGGAGATGACAAAAATTTACAAACAAATGACTTCAATATTAAGATACAGTAGCTGTCTGAAGAACTCTTATTCAATAACCATCTAATGCATCATCTCCTAATAAACTGTATGGAACATTAAACAGTAATCAGCCGTTACATCAATACCACATGTGAATAACATTTTTGTACTGATTTTTAACATTCCTATAAACAAGTTAACAATATAAATTAAACCTTTTTTCTTTCATTTATATGATTTATTTGCTTCATATCATGAGTTTACTAACAGAAGAGTTCAAACGTACCTTAAACGAAGGTAATTCTTGATCCATGTTTTGAGAAACTTTCATCGATCCAATAAGTTTTAGGGAAATTCGAAAATACAGTAATATATTTTATTATCAAAGAAAGAGATCCGAACGCCACCACGACAACAGACAAATGATTAGTTAACCGCGCGGAAGACTAAGCCACAGAGTACTATACAGAGGGCTCACTTCATCACTTTTCCTATGATTTTTGCGTAACGGCCAGAGCGTAACGGCCTTTTGCTAGCAAGAGGTCGTCACCCCCCTGAAAAATTCAACATGGCGGCGATGTTTAGGAGCGGAAAGACGGCGGTATAGAAAGATCTTAACAAAGATAAAGCAAAGATGCGTACACAGTACATATTATTTTTTGAAAAACTCGAAAGTAATATATTTTACATCTATGTCCAAATTGCAAGCCATGGGAAATGTTTTTATAGCGATTTTATGCAAGCCTTGTTCTTTAAAGTTGCTAGCAGCTAGTTGCGACCAGGCTGCTATATATCATTTGAGTGGCAAATCCAAACTGTCGTTCTCCCTTGTACTTTAAGGAACTAGCACGGAAACGAAAATTTAAAAACCTCACAAAATCTTTGGCTGAACGCTGTCAGCTTAAAGGATGTGGAAATTTTTCTGATGTTGACGAGGCTCCTGGCTCCACAATCACACCCATTGTTCTCTTCTGAACGGAACTTTGGAACCATATGTGTGCTTTGAATAATCAGCAACTTTATCTATATTGAGTATATGCCATTGGAAACACTTTGTTTTAGTGACAGTTCCAGGCTTACCATGTCAAGATGTGTGAGGATGTTAGAACACAAAGCTTTGTTCCTATGAAAGTCTGGTAGACTTCAATGTTTTTCATTATCATGAAGACAACAATTATATGTGCCAGTGAAATATGATATACTTGAATTGATGGAATAGCATTTAAAGGAAGATAATCCCCTGAAATATCCAGAACAGATGCCCAATGACTACCAGATTAAGTAGAATTAGTACCAGATGATGGGATTTATGACACCTTGTTGAAGTATATAATAAAGGTATATTTTATGCACGATAACCGACTTGTAAGCTTTTTTGTCGAAGTTGAAAAAAATTAAATCAGCTAAATCATTCATGATATTGGGGCTAATCCAGATCAATGATCTCCAGTTCAGGATTTGCCTTGCAAGGTAACATTGACACCTCAGTCTGGTGTCTGTAGCCATTCTAGTGTATAATTAACAAGTGTCAACTGTTACAATATGAACTGTATAATTACAACATGAAGGATATGTTTCACTGCCATGTGGTCCTAATGATTATTCTCTTTATTGTGGTATTTCCTTTATTGAAGCAATTTCTTTTATAAGGGACAGGTCAGAAATTAAAAGGGGAGGGAGGGGTAGAAACATGGGTAGCATCATAACTTTTTTAAAAAAGTTATGATAAAGTTATGTTACTTTTTTTAATGGTGCTATATATTTGGTTCAACTACCAATTTAGGGTCTTAAAAGAAAAGACCCTAAATTGGTAGTTGAACCAAATATATAGCACCATTAATATCTGTTTTAAGTATACTGTGTACCAACAGCTACCACCCCTTAAGCATAAACGAGAATGACCCTCCCCTTTAAGCAGCTCATTTTATCTTGACCCTCCCATTTCTAGGGTCTTGAAATGACCCTCTCATTTCTAGGGTCTTGAAATGACCCTCTTCATGTTTTCTACCCTTCCCCTTGTTAAAATCTCTACCATGTCCCTAAGATCTTTCTATCTTATAAAGTATTTTTAACAAATAGGCTATAAGAACAAACCATTAAATACTACATCTACATTTTAATTCACGACAAATTTGTTTCATGTAACAGGCAGAATGTTACACTCCTCAGGCTCAGGCGTATTTGAGTATTAGCATGATTGGTTGCCTGGGTTATGCTATGTATTCAACAGGCTAATTGTAATATTTTAAGTGTTTAAAATGAAACAAGCATGACTGGTGCACAACAGCACAGGGGGTTGAGGTTTGGATATATTGTAAATAAATGGTAAATATCACTTTTTTAATGAGATTTGTGCAACTTTCCCATGTGTGAGTTTGACATGGGAAATTGTATATTTCCCATATCAACTTCCATTCATGGTTCTTGCAAAATAAATTTCCCTGTGAAAGTCTTATAACTTGCTTCAACTTGTGCATTTTTGGCTGTCTAACCTACATTTGCCCCCTTGGTTAATTCAATTGCCAATAAAAGTAGGAAGGATTTACTATACATAAATCCCAGCAAAAGAAGCTGATGTTTTCATGCCAAAACTATACATTAATATATTAATAAAATGAATATCTACATTGCTATCCAACTCTATATGTTATGCTATCTTTCCTTTAGTTCTCATGTCCAGTTCTTGTCACTAGAACCACGTAAATATGAAGTCATTTTCACTTGCCCAACTGAAAGTTCTTTATAATCTAAAAAAGGTCTTGAATGATTTGAAATAGTTAATCCTTCCCTTGACCGTTTTCCCAATATTTATAAGATTTCTTTTTCTCTATCGGATTGCTGTCTTTTGGTTTTGGCATCCAACGCGAAATGACATGCTCAAAGTATAATTTTGTGGCATAAAAAATGGCATGTTCACAGAAAACGCTTGAACTTGAAGCCACGGCTTTGTCTGCATCTCAACTCCTTGAACGATGGCACCAAAAGAAAATATTAAATAACTTTCGAAAACTGTATCCGTTGACTCGTTTTCTGGTAGGACAGTGGCATTTGGAGTAGCCAAATTTGATTATGTGCGAGCATTATTTTATGCAGACAACAGAAATATTTTTAGTTGGTTTTTATTTTGTCAATTTGGACTCCTTGTATATCAGAGCCATTTTGAGATTGTCAGGGGGGTGAATGCCTCTATGCATTTGCTGGGATAAAATTCCCAGCAAGTGCATCGAGGCATTCACCCCCCTGTCAGGGGGGTGAATGCCTCTATGCACTTGCTGGGATTAAATTCCCAGCAAGTGCATCGAGGTATTCACCCCCCTGACAACTACCAATCCGCGTTACGCTTTTTTCGTCGAGTGAGCCCTCTGTATAGTACTCTGTGACTAAGCCTTACTTAATGGCGAATGATGACGTTAGCAAAACGTCATTTTTGGCTTCACTTTTCGCTCGCTGTTATCGTTCCAGATATTGAAAATATTGAGTTCACTGGTCAAACCTATCATAATAATTAGTATCTACAGAGCTCTCCCCCCCCCCCTTTGAAAGTTCTGGCTACGTCCCTCACGCTATATACGAAATTTTAACCTGTAGATACGGTTTCCGAGTCCTAAAGAACCGTAGGGTACTTTCTTCGCATGTTTTGACAGGTGAAATGTGATACTTGCGGGCTAAAATTGACTTAAGTCAAAATGGGACTTTGTACTATGGAAAGGCACTAGATAGGATCGAGTAAAACCACGGCGAGCCCGCAATAAGTTAATATTTCATTCATTTGACAGCGGTGCCTACAAGCACGGTTACATAAGCACTATAAATTTAGTTTTTAACGGCAATTTTTTCGATTGGCCGCATTAGCTCAGTGGTCAAGGTGGCGCGCTCCTGACCTGTTTGTTCCGGGTTCGAGCCCAGTTACACACTTTTGTTTTATACTTTTTTTTCTTAATTTTTTGAATACTTTTTTTTCTTATATTCTTATATTTTTTCTTATTAAAACTATTCTCACTCACTATTCTCACTCACTGGGACTGTATCTACTTCACCAAATTTAGCTAAAGCGCGAGCCCGAAGGGCGAGTAAGGACTCGGCCCGCCGTGGTTTTACTCGATCTTATCTAGTGCCTTCCTGTACTATGTTCACGTTTGAGCTGCAAGTCGTTGTAGCGTCTTCAATATTTAATATTTTTCGCTCAAAAGCGGCAAATATCTTGGGAAAACGATAGCGATTCATTCAGTGGTATTTTGAGGAAGATACATTGAAGGATGCCATGGATTTTCGCTGCGAAAGGCCAAAATATTAGTAGTAATTAATACTGTCGAACGTAAAGAATAATAACGCGCTGTAGTTTAGATTTCGCTGTATTTTTTTTAGTTTTTAGCATTTTCGTATGAAACTTAGCTTAAAATGTAGAGAAAATTGTAGCGATTATTTTAGTGGCATTTTGAAAAATATACGATCAGATGTAGGACAGCAAAGTTATTGCTGTATTTTTTTGCATACTAATTTATAATTATGTTCTGATATAGCCCAAATGCCCAATACTGGTTTTATATTATAGTGTATATGAGCTTTGTTTATAATTATAACTACTTACTGTGAGAGGAACGGCAAACGAGCTGAGCAAACTCTACTGCCTAAATGCCCAGTATAGGTTTTGTATAGTTTATATATCGTACGGACGTACATGTTTCTGCTAGAAATTATCTGAGCTTTGTTTATTACTATAACTACTTACTGTGTGAGAAACAGCAAACGGGCAAACTCTACTGGCTAGAACACAAGTTGCGAGTGTGAATTTCAAAAGTTGTGAATTTCAATAATTATTGCTCCTTAGTGTTTGGTGCACTTCGCAACTTATAAGGTACGACATAAATGAATAATCACTATATATCTGGTAGGGTTGACAAATTGCAGTTGCTGAAGAATTTATAGGAGTACTAGCATTTCTACTTTTTTTCTTATCGCCCGTAGCTAGTGACGCTTATTCCTTTCCACTTTCCGAATATATGCGAACAATCGGCGCTAACTCTCGAAGCTTCCGGCCTATTACGCTGCTTCACGAAAATTCGGACAACGCTCACCACGTATCGCCGTTTGAGTATGAGATAGTAGACGGTTTTAGAAAACAAGACGCGGACGTCGAGACACAGATCAGGTATAGAACCAGATGTCTCACTTCCTATCTATTCCTAATATTTTCGTGTCCGCGATTTTTCGGCTGATCACGAATTGCACACGCGAGATGACGCAACCAGAGAGCACGCATTGCTCACGCAATGGCACTTGCCACGCTGACGTGTACTGCTTACGTGAGAGCACGAATTGGACACGAAATACCTCTGGCAAGTGTAATGCACATTTTTTATCAGAAAAAAGATAGGGAAGTGCAGTGGCAGTTAAACGGCGATTTTAGGCGCAACTACCTATTGATCTTTATTTTCTTGACGAATTTTACTGATAAATGATACGCTGCTTCTTTTTAGCAAGAAAGATTCACGCCACGCGAGCAAATCTGACGCGAGCGATCTGACGCGAGCGATCTGACGCGAGCAAGTCTGACGCGAGCAAATCTGACGAAGGCTGACGCGAGCTCTTCAAAATCGCGGACATAAATTTTGCTTAGTGAGACATCTGGTTCTATACCTGATCTGTGGTCGAGAGGACGTCAGATGGCATCAGATGGCGTGTATTTGCGCGAAATATTTTTAACGACGTCGTGATGTCGTCTTTGAGCTTTTCAGGACGCGAGTTTCAAGATTTCACGTCCTGTCCAGGACGTCGACTGTTTTGCCTATTTTTGTTGATAATAAGGTTAGTTAACTTCCGCAAATTTATCAAATTATATTTCCAATATAATAAGTTGTATTCTTCTTGTTAGGACTGAAAACCTCGTTTTCTATACGCAAAATAATAATAAAATCACAATGTCAATTTTGCGTACTATTATATGTGTTTTCACTAAATAGTACCGGAATATTATTGCATTTTACAATGTTTTTATTGACTCAAACAATATTTTCTTCACCATTTTCAGTGTTTACAGTGTAGCTGGAAGAAAACATGACAGAGAAACTCGAAAAAAGTGAGAATCTCCCAAAAAAGTAAGTGTTGGCAATACTTTGGTTTATTTGGCTCGGGTCTCTCTTTTCAAACAGAATTTGTTAATCACACAGCAAGTATGCAAAATCTTGGTCAAATTTTGTCCTTTGTTTTTGCTTTAAACTTCATAGTATAAATACAATATAATATATTATCTGTTGCTAGGTAACAAAAGCAAATCACATTCAAGTATTATATGTTCACTTCCTGTATGTTATAAACATACCAGTGAACTCAATATTTTTGATACCAAAAATATTGAGTTCACTGCATGATACCACATTGTGAAATTTTTGCTTGAAAAATATTAAGTCTTACTTTATTCTAGGTCTATAATGGTCTGGTCTGAGCAAAGAGATCTGATGCTGTTAAAAGAAATTGCAGCAGAGGGGGTCCTTACCAAAAAGGAAAAATCAAGAGAGAGGGGGTCAGGGTGGCAAACTGTGGCAGACAATCTTTGTCCAGTTTTCAACATTGAATTATCCTCAAGGTCTGTGAGGGACCACTACTCAATGCTGTCTAGAAAGCATAAGGCAAGGTTGGCCCGAGAGGAAAGAGCAACAGGTGAAGGAGGAGAAGAGCTAACCGAAAAAGAAGCTCTTTTAGAAGAACTGATGCAAGTCGAGGAAGAAACAGAAATCCAAATTGGGGAAGAGATTGTTTTGAGAAAGGAGACCGCTGAAATGGAAAAGGCAAAAGGATTAGAAATGCGAGAAAGAGCAATGGAATGCTATGGTGAGACACGAAAGAGGGTTCTTGACAACCTGGGAAAAGAGAAAAAACTGAAAAAGAGAAGGAAGTCCGGCAAGATATTTGATTGGCTAAACAAACGAGTAGAGGCGGAGATGGAAAATAAAGAAAAGGAAAGGAAAGAACGACAAGAGAAAAGAGAACTTTTGCAGCAGCAGTTATATTTACAGCAACAACAGCAGCAGCAGCAGTTTTCAATGCTACAACAGCAGATGATGGCAATGATGCATCAGCAGCAGCAACAAACACAAGCAGTGTTTGAGTTGTTGAGGCAGGGCACAGAATAAACATTGTGTTAATTTAAAAACATGTTGAAATTTGTTAATCAATTGTTGAATATTAACTTTTTAATAATATACATGAAAGTATTTGTACATAAGGTTGCTACAAAATGGAATATCTCAATTTTCAACAATTCTAATTAAAACATTTTTACTGGTGTTTACCAAATTATTGTTCTAGTGTAGGAGCACGCTTGGCATAAAATGTAGCGAATTCGGCCAACTCGAGCGTAACAATTTTTTCTTGATGGCGCGCGTATTTTTAGGAAGAATGGTGCCTAAATTATTTCTTAAAAAATGCGTCATTTTAATACCGTTGCGGGGCACTGCAGGTTATCTTTAGATAAATATAAACAATTGTGATCAACAGAGTGAGACGAGTGGATCAAAATGATACCAAGGTTGCCATAGTTACACATATTGTTTTGCAGCGGTTGAGCATTCTTTGAGGACTATATCTTGAGAATCGCGCGTCGAAGTAGATAACATGAAAATTGCCGAAATTTGGCTTCAAATAACTTTTGTATTTTAATCAATTCGTACAGAATTTTTTCATGGTAACAAGCCTGTGGCTTTTATCTAAAAACGTATGTTTTTATTTTTTGGGATTTGGCATTTAAACGGCGACAAAGCGCTTTGAAATAAGAGCGCCGCACGCGAGTGTTGTTAAATGGACCTTTAAAGATTACAACATGCTGGCGTTACAAAGGACGAGGGAAAAGGTGGAATTATCGACCAGACAAGTGAAATGACTACAAAATAGTTAGTGATCTATTTTCAGTACTTTATAGGATAATCGGGCAGTTGTTTATCTCCTCGAGCTGGCTATATTTATATTAATATTTGTAAACAGTACTAGTATCTGTTCATTCAAAAGAATGTATACATGTTAACATATGTTACTAGACGACGCTGTACTTTTTCATAGTGAGATTAGGATTTTATATTTTCTGTTTTGTTTTATATAGCCGCTAAATATTTCCAGGGGAATAAACTGTTATTGTGGTCTAGAAGATCATAAAATCTTCTTGCTTTTGTTTAGAATTAGAATAATTTTTACTGAGTATATTGCATAGTTCATGGTAAATGTAAAATCCAAGGTTTAGGTGTAATTATGTCTACTGAGTGCATAAATACAATGTTTATGTCCCTTGACTAACTGTTTTTTAATGTTTTCACTGAGTAAGTAGTGACACCTAAAGTTTTTAATGCAGTTATAACAACATACTTACAAAGTACAGCTTTGACAGCCTTGTGTCAGGGCAATGTGACATGCCTTGTGCAATTCAAAATACTTAATGCCATGTAATGAAGTGCTTTTGATTAAAAAATCATGTCTTTCGTATATACTAAAAATACAAGGAATTGTTGTCAGACTACGGTCATGCATATCATATCATTATAGTGTCAAGGTAGACAAATAAGCAAGTATGTTGTTTTAGTGTACTGTAGTTGAGTTTGCCTAATTGCCTTTCGCAATTTAACATTACTGACTGATCATTGATTACAAGTTCATAAAATAAGAGTATGTCACTTCCTGCTCCAGCAAAAAAATGCACTCTTGGTGTCACAACTGAATTTCTCACTGATTAGCCTGAAGCAGAATAAACATGCCCTTCTTAAAGTTATACTAATTATGAATTACTGTTACCTATTTTAGAAAATATTTACCACATCTTGCTCTAATTTGCCCTTAATGCTAAACTACATTTAAGAACAAATTGGCAAACATTTTCAAGTCATGTCAGTCAGTGTATGTGTTGTTTGCCAAACATAATTGGCAAACAACACATATACTGACTGACACAAGAAAGATATTTACCAAACTTATAAGTCATTAATCTTAAGTCCAATATCATTAGTTGCCTCATCAATCAGAAATCACTAGAGTAAGTTTGGTTAACAACAAAAATAGATTCTTTTTGTCAATGATTTAGTGTCCAAGCTATAAATTCTGCTCAAATGCACATGACTTTATTTCAATATTTGGAATGATAGAAGCTGTCACCTTTTCACTGTCCGACAACAGATGAGGTAAGGGCATGCACCCAATTTTTCTGTTTTACTGTACATGTGTGTCACATTTATTTAGGAAATTCTATTCCAAGGTGATGCTTGTGCACAGTAGCCAGAGATATATCTGACTAACCTTTTAGTTTTGCAACCAATATGTATAAGCAATATTCAAGTAAGAGTTGCAAGAGGACACCATGTCCAGGACCACCTCCATACAACTTTAGCTGTGTAGAATTAGACTTGGTGAAGTAACCAAATGTATTTTGAGTACACATTTTCCTCTAATTACTGACCAAACATCATTAGTTTATCACTTGATAGGTAAGTGGTCAAGAAAATAACAGAGTAAACTAATGTTAAAGCAACAAACATTGTTCAAGTGGTGATTTTTTTTGTACTACTGTTTGTGTCACTAATCAGGCCTTTTCAGTGTCATTAAATTACCCTCACCTTGAGTAGCTGCCAGATTTGCAGTTACAGAAACATACATTATATGGTGTTACTTACCCAAATGGGCATTGTGACCACTGCAATGATTCCACATTTGATACCATAAAAGTATTTGATGATGTAATAACAGGAGTAAAATGTTAAAATGGTGTAGAAACTAATTGGTATCAAATATGAAAACATAACACAATGTGTATTTGTAAAACGTCATAAAAGATTTTGGTATAATAAACTCAATTTATTCATTTATTAAATAGTGACAGCTACAATTCAACTCTAGTTTGTACATATTCACTCATCAATAAATAAGCAAAACATTATCCAATATAAATAAAACACTGATACATCTACACAGTGACAGATCTTGAGCTCTATAAATGCAATATGCTGACCTGGCCTAATTATAGCAATAAACAAATTTTTAAAAATTCTTTTTAGAAGCAAGGCAAATAATGTAACAACGAGAAAGTCAAACCTGGCCAATAAGTTCATATACAAGCTAAACTAACAATAAAATATTAGAGCACTTGAGATACATCAAGTGAATGGAGTGATCAAGTATCTTGATAAAGCCTATCTAATTTTCCTTTTCCACGTTTAAATCAGTTGAAGAAAGTATCCTCAGTTGCCAGCATGTGAGTAATCTTTTCCTCTGAAACAAGTAATTTTTATGTCCCTTATATGCTTTTTTCAAACCAGTGAGTCCGTGACAAGTTCCATTCAAAATATTAAATACGATGTGTCGATGTCCAATAAATTTATATTAATTCCTTTACGAGACAAATAAGCCATTCATCCTTTCAATGTATTAAGAACAGTACGACTCACAATGTGCAAACAAAATTCACACATGCTTGAATAGTTTCGGGAAAAAGTTGGGGTGCAATCTATCGCGAAAACATTCTTTTTTCCACTCATTAAATGCGCCATATTGAATTTTCCTACACTGTTGCGGACAACCGCTGAATCAAATGAATGACGAACTTGGCCGATTTTGCGTCATTTTATGCCAAGCGTGGAGGTTCAAGTTCAAATGTTGTTAATACAATATTAGCATAAAGGCATGTGCATGCATTCTCAAGCAATTTTAAAAACATGTTGAAATTTGTTAATTAATTGTTAAATATTAACTTTTTAACAATATACATGAAAGTATTTGTACACAAGATTGCTACAAAATAGAATATGTCAATTTTCAACAATTTTAATCAAAATGTTTTTCTGGTGTTTACCAAAAATATTGTTCTAGTCTAGGAGGTTCAAGTTCAAATGTTGTTGATACAATATTACCATAAAGGCATGTGCGTGCTTCTCAAGCAATGCTGAAACTATATACATCTTGCCAATTGCACTTAGGTTTAACTTCATTTGTCTCTTAAAATCAATGAAGCTAAAATACTTTGTGATATTTCCAAACATCCATTCAACGGATACTCGGACAGAGCTCATTTCCTTGTTGAAGGCTTGCATTTCTGGAGTGAGCACTCTACCTTGGAAAGGGGTTTGTAGATGAACCCCTAAAGGGTAAGCTGGGTCCCCGTACAAACAAAGTGGTTGGCCATTAAAATGAGCAACACGCCTCAAGCTTGTTAGCAGGCCAGATTGTTGTAGCATGGTGCTGTCATGGCGTCTCCCTTCATATGGACCAGCCAGATTTGCAATAATGCCATTTGGTAGAATGACGCTCTGGAATTTCATGCCATGAACCCGTTTGTGGCCATTATACATTACTCTTTGTAAGTATTTTGGTCTGGAAATGTGGCGAACAGTGCCATCCACAAAGCCGAAACAGTTGGAAAGAGGAGCTCCATGGTTGTGTATGGTAGTGGCATAGGTGTTGAGTTGCTCTGGTGAAAGAAATGGTTGGTCCCAACTTTCAAGACGACGGTGGTGATGCAGGTAGACATGATCTAAAACAGCATTGAAAATCAGGCGCAAGGAACTAGTATTTCTGCCAAAACGTGATGCCATATCTGAGTATCTGCAAGGGTATGCCAATCTCTTCAGTAAGATGCACAAGCCTTCAATTCCAGTACACACTGTTCCTTGAGAACAAACAATTTTCTCTGGGATTTCCAGGTAATTCATCAGCAACTGCAGGTCTTTCTTTGCAAATCTAAGTTCAGTGATACATTCCTCATGATCCCAAGAGGCCAAATCAAATTCTTCAAATTTCCAATAAGGGAAAAGAGGTCTTGAGTCACAGTAATCGTACAGACAAGCGAAGTCAACATCATCGATACAGTTTAACCCATAAGCAATTACAGTAGCATTACGAACATCTTGTAAACTAAGACCAGCCATTGATTCATACAATCATATCAAAGCGTTGAAAATTCAAAACGGGTAAATAAACCAGTAAAAAGCATACGACAGTATCACGCAAGTTAGATGCAAATCATTTATTTCAAACATTTTTAAATTGACACTGATCAACGGTTTTTACCACTGTTTTTTATAGATTATATACGAGTTTACTTTGAATATACTTTCTTATAAAATTAATACTAAATTGTCTGAAATAGTCAATGGAGCCTGCTAAAAAACATATGTAAAATCAATAATACAATTATTTGTCCATGTTTTCTCTCGTTTGAACGACATTAGTATTAATGATCAATGGCTTGAATTACGGTCGTTTCGCTACATAGTCGTTTCGCTACAAGTCGTTTCGCTACACGCATAAAGTCGTTTCTTTCCTTCGGAACATCAAGACAGATCAAGATCTTTTAAGTCTGTCCCCTTATCAATGCTTCTAACGTTTCGTGTGCTTAATACTTCCTCAGACAGAGTTCAACATTCCTCAAGTAGAGTTCTAGAATACAAAAAGTAGAAGGACAGCGTCGACGTCCTTTCGGCGTCGCAAATCAATTAGCCTTTCTCACGCCATGCGACCAGGCCTTATCCGCCATTTTTGGGTGGCAAACCGCGCGGGGCCAGAGAATGACAACAAATTTAAAGAGCGAGTTTTAAAAATTAATATCGAGAGTTTTGGCAATTTTTTTGGTTGTCAAAAACATGTGAATACAATTTAATTGGGGAATTATCGAGAAACATATTCAAGGTGTACACAGAAGAAGTTTGAGCGTATACTTTTAAAAAGTGAGAAAAAAATAGCTGGGTCAAGAGTGATGTAGTGTCGCGAAGCCGGCAAGGTGAGGAGTAATTTCCTATTATAACACACTAAGTTTCATCTCAAAATAAACTTGTGCTTTTTCAAATGGAAACCTTTTCATTATAAAAATGTAATCATAAGCTATTACTTAAAGGAAATATTCATCTAAAAAATTATTTCGTTAGATTTTAAAAGGTTTTTTTGTTGTGTTTTTAGGCCTATGGTCGCCACGTAACTGCTATGCCCACACGAGTTAAATGTTTTGTCTCGGGCTGCAGTAATTCGTGGTACAAGCCGTACAACAAAGATAAAGTAGAGTAAAATGAAAGTCTAACATGTCAGATAATTCTAATGTTGAAAAATGGACTAAAGAAGAATGTGTTAAGTTTTTAAGAACTGTTAAGGGTGCAAAATTAACAGGAAACAAGTGTGAATTAATATGTCGGGTTAAAGGCTACATTCAACATCCTGACATTTTAAACAGCATTCAAAGTAGTCCTGAAGTAACATTAGAAACAGCCCTTGACATTAATAGCTTAAATGAAAGTTGCCTGCAGTGGAACAGTAGCAGAAAATATCTACCTGTTGTTAGTTTTGAGACCGTAGAGAGATATGTTAAGACACGAGAACAAGCCGCACAAGCACTGCAAGAGAAAGGCTATCGTATGTTCGCATCTAGAAAAATTGTGAACATTCAGACAGCAACAGTAAATCAAAATTCACTACTGCTTAAAGCTTTTGTAAGGCCAAGCATGGAGAACAAACCTGCTAGGCCTCTTTGGATTTTGTTCATTGAGAATAAGCCAACCAAAGCATTTTGTAGATGCCCTGCTGGAATGTCTGGGTTATGTTGTCATGTTTCTGCAACACTGTATGCATTGGAGGAGCATAGCCGCACAAGCAATCTAACACTAGAATTAGCATGCACTTCAAAATTGCAAACATGGCATAAGAACAAGCCTTGGCGAGGAAAGCTCACTGAAATTAGTAACATAAAAGTAGAGTCAGCAAAGAAGAAAGCTAGACCTCAACAACGTGAAGCAAGAGAAATTGCAAAAAAAGTGAAAAAGTGTTTGTTAAATGCAACTCAATCATGTGCACCTAAAATACAAAGGGAACTTCGATTTCTTCATTGTTTGAACTCCACAAACACAAAGTCATCTGTTTACAATGTGTTAAGCCATAGGTATGCCTCAATTGTAAAGCATGATCATGATTATTGCGAAGTTGATGCACCTGATTGTAATAGTGAGGAACAAGAGCACAATGTGCAGAACACATCAAATGAAAGTTGTACCCAGCCAGCAGATGGAAGCTTATCAACACTGGTAAAAATTGAACAAGCAACTCGAGGACAGAGGAATAATCCATTATGGCATGCATACCGTCAGTATCGAATAACTTCATCCTTAGCTAGAAAACTGTTACATTCAACTGAGCATGGAAGACCAAATCTCATTAACAAGATTATGAATTTACAAGCTGTCCAAAATGAAGAAAACATACCCCCTTCCTTGCTATATGGAATACAGAATGAAGCGAGAGCTCGAGCAAGATACTCAGAAATAACTGGAAGAGTGATTGAGGAATGTGGTTGCTTTATTGATGGCATTCTACTAGCATCCCCAGATGGTTATATCCCTGAGTTGGACCACCTGCTTGAAATCAAATGTCTAGCCAGTCAAAGAAATCAGCCAGTTATTCAAGCTGTCAAGGAAAGGCAATTGGAGAAATCATATCCATATGCCATTGATGTTTATGGCAAGCTGCATCTGAAAATAGATAATACCAGAGGATATTATGAGCAAGTGCAGATGCAGATGGGCCTCTCAGGAAAGCAAGTTGTGGAATTTGTTGTTTTCTCAGACATCGACCAAGAGCATTTTCAAATTGAATATAATGAGGCTTTCTTTCTTGACCTAAAAAGCAAATTACAGAAATGGTACGAGGTTTACATTCAACCTCTTCTAACATCTGAGAAATGTCCAAAAGTATTGTAAAACAATGTTGTTTGTAAATCAAGTCATGCAGTTATATTAAATGGTCATAAAATTCATCTTGACTGAGCCATGATAATATCTGCTTAAATATTATTTATCATACATGTAATATATATATATATATATATACATATATAATATATATATATATATATATATATATATATATATATTATATATATATATATATATATATATATATATATATATATATATATATATATATATATATATATATATATATATATATATATATATATATATATATATATATATATATATATATATATATATATATTCTAGGAATTAACTGTACCAGAATGGTTACGAGACTTGTCAATGATTTTAGAGCGCTCAATACCATTACTAGTACAGCGGATATATTTATTTATTTCGTAGACCTGCTGTGCTACTGTAGACCTGCTGTAGACCTGCTGTGCTAGCACAGCAGGTCTACGAAATAAATATATATATATATATATATATATATATATATATATATATATATATATATATATATATATATATATATTACATGTATGATAAATAATATTTAAGCAGATATTATCATGGCTCAGTCAAGATGATATATATATATATATATATGTTCAATGTTATATGATATGCTATTATATAAATAAATATTGTGTAATACATAAATAAATATAATGAATATAATTTTATACACTTTTAACACTCAACATTTTATAACGTTTGAACACATTTCTGAACTCTCATGCATTGCATGATGTTGATTAATTTAATTATTTAGCATAATTCTGATTGTAAATTTATAATAATAATTTCTTCAATTCCAACCTTAAATATAATCATCATACTGTCTGTATGATGATCATGCATGACTGCAAGAATTATGTATAATGATACTGCATTATTCCTCATTCTGTTGCATTTTTGGTCCAACAGGGGGACTCATATTCACAAGAAAACCAATAATCTTCCATGTTGAATTGATTAAATCATATTGATTCATTGGCCACACTTGAGTTAATATATGCCAATTTCTCATTCTTCCAATGAAACGCTCAACATGTATGCGAAGATGCGCTATGTCAAATGTTTTGGCACATTCACTGACTGACATCTGGTCTCCCTGTAACATGGGTGGTGCATAGTGATATAACCCCTTCTCAGCACATATATCTTGGATTGTAAACCCTCTATCTGTCATCACACCTTTGCCTGCCTCAATCATATCTAACACACCAGATTTAATTGTTATTTGATTATCTGATGTTGACCCAGGCATTAAGTCGCTAAAAAAGCAACCAACTCCATCTGGGGTTATCCCAACTAATCCTTTAACAGCTGCACAATTCTTATATGATGAAAAGTTCATGGACTGGAGATCACAATTGGATGCTCTTTGGACTTTAAACTCAGTGCAGTCAAGTGTGACCTTTCACCTCACTATAATGTAAACATTGTAAAGAGATCTGCTTGGTAGTAGCATTGAGCAATAACTATTTACTCAACCGCATAACTATAAATACGGATATCGATGTATGCCAACAGTCCAATGAAATATTACTTTGAATGCTTTTAAGATATGAATGTTATCCAATCTCATTTCAGTCATTTGATACTCATACTATCCCTGACAGCCACTGAATATAATCTGCGACTTCAGCTCTGGAAACACGTGTAGTGTCACGTGGTCAAAAAACTCGAAATGCGGACACTTTGCTGCAATTATTATACTTGATAAATAGGTGATCGCGCTAGAATCAAAACTTTACAACTGTTTCTTTGCTAAATAAAAATAATTTGCATGTAGGTTCGTTGTTAACTACAAATATAATGTCTGATTTACAAAATACGGATTTTAAGGCAATGAGCGTAGCCGCAATAAAGAAATATTTGCAAGAGCGTGGCGTAAGAACATAAACATAAACATATTTAATCAACAAGATATCATAAGAGATACATTCGATACTATACACATAATAACAACTTACAAAATATTTCAGTTATTGAGCTAGCCCAACTTGATACAAAACATAGAACAATACAAGGTAAGTATATATTACTGTAAATGGTCAAAACCTGCTAATATATCATAACAGAATTTAGCAACTAATTTCGTTATTGACCTGTCTTTCATTGATATGATATATAAAAACAGGTCTTGATCATTAAATAATGAAAATGAGCTATTAATTTGGTATAGCTTCTGGATAAAACTATAACTAATCTCTTTAAGCAATGTGTTACTGCATTGCATTAATGCGGCGGAGAGTCGCATTGCATCCAAACGGTGGAGAGTCAATAAAATCGTTCTTTATCTTCTTTGTAAAAGGATCCTCAATCTGAATATCATGAATATTTAATCTTTGCTTCGTTGTATGTGCATCGTTTACCCTTTCGAAGTTGGGATCGACGGGTAACATCATCTTTTCAACCGCAACTGCGATTTCAACCAGACCAGGTTTCAGATAGCCATTTACACTTACGCCACGCTCTTGCAAATATTTCTTTATTGCGGCTACGCTCATTGCCTTAAAATCCGTATTTTTGTCCTCGAGACATTATATTTGTAGTTAACAACGAACCTACATGCAAATTATTTTTATTTAGCAAAGAAACAGTTGTAAAGTTTTGATTGTAGCGCGATCACCTATTTATCAAGTATAATAATTGCAGCAAAGTGTCCGCATCTCGAGTTTCTTGACCACGTGACACTACACGTGTTCCAGAGCTGAAGTCGCGGATTACATAGGTGGAGATTATACTGACTATAATTAAGATAAGCAAGTGAAGTCATTTTCTCTGATGTTTTATTTACTAGGCAGTGCAATTATGTGCTAGCTAAATGTGTTCTCTATGACTTTTTGTCAAAAATGTATTCTGAAATATGGTACATTTTATGACATAATTCCATGTTCATTGCGGTAATTGGTATTCCTGGACTAAGATGGTACTGATAACGAGGCTCGTGCGTAAAATTGATCCTCAATTGTAGACTTCCTGGCAAGTTTCTGAATTCTTTTCCAGCATATTTTTAGTTTGGTATTTTACATGATGTAGGATAAACCTAAGCCGATTGTACCTTTGCAAACATTTTGACCAAAAAAGCTTAAAATGAGCTTGGAGCTCTTCTTCGATATTAGCTAAAGGAAGCTTCAGGAAGTCTTCCTTCTGTCAAACACCGATATTAAAATATCGAGTGCCGGAACATTTAAACATGGCCTTTTTATTCCTTATTCTATGTCAGTGTTCACTGTACTCGTCTTGTTGTAAAGTTGTTATGTACTGCCTGCACTTGCATCTTCGTGATATCGTAGTATTTTTATGTGAAGCGCATACTGATAATTTTATTAATTCATACATTAATTATTTGCATGCGTGCATGTTTTAAGAGCATGCCTTAGATCAGTTTAGTATATTTACACCCAGGTTTTTCTTATCCGATCAAGTTATAACAATTAAGTGAATAATACTATGAAACTAAATCAGAATTTATCATCATTGGTACTGCAACAATAAACTCATCTGGGCACTCATCTTGGTACAGTAGCAAATACCTCTTGTTGTAACTTTTCTCCTCACTGTTAATTTTCCCTTCAACACTGGGTGTAAGAAATGTTAGCTATCCTTTTTGTAATCAAATAGTAGTTGTTAAGTATTAAATACGTGATTCTGATTGCTGATTGCTTCATCTTCTCACTAAATACAGTACAAGTCAGCTACCTTTTATACAACCGGCTTCCATGCACACATATACAGTATTACGTGAATAAAAGACGAAATAAAAACAATTTTTTGTTGCCACTCTCCTTTAGATATTGCGTATCGATAAACATGGAATGACTTTAACTGTGCAGCGTGTGAAAGAATGATCGTGGTTACATGTGCTACAAACCACATAAACCATGCACTATTGCCATGGACCTCACGGACTTAGATACTCGCCCGTTATAATTCGTAACCTACACAACCCCAAGGACTCACCCAAACATAATATTGCAGCAAATGGGAAAAAATCACAGCGTCTTGTATAAGTTGCTGAAATTTCTGGGGAGATATCACAACACCGGTCAGCATCACACAGTGAAGAGCACCGTGTGTCACGATGAAGAACCTAGTCTTCTTGTGCGTCATTGTCAGCATCAGCTGTTCAGGTAACGTTCATTTTTTATATTTGTATGGAATAGAAATACTAGCAGTAGCTTGTCCAAGTCGATTTGAAGTGCTTCATTTGAAGTGGATGGGTGTTAACTTTTTTTAAATCATGTTACGATTATCGTTATCTTCTTACTAAACTTAACCATAAATTTTATCAACACCACAGCTAGCAACTAAGTTAGGAGATTAATTAGCAAATTCAAAGCTCAAACTATCGATGCATTGTTTCTTCATGCATAATCTGCAACTGACGGATGCGAATATGTAGATCCGGTACCTTACAGGTACATGTATTTTTCCCAGACATCAAAATTAGAAAGTCATAGCAATATTGCATATGGAAAACGACCTTTGGCGGGCCAACAAGATCATTTCTATCAATCTATTCACCGTGGCAGATAATTCATAGAACTTGAACATGGGTGTTAAAGGAGGCGATGAGCGATGGTACACCCTAGGGAAAACTAAGCCTGTCTCTTGTTCTCACAGAGGTTACGATTTACAGTCAGTATAATCCTGAACAATTTCGGGGGATGAACTTGTACTTCATTAGAATACCCAATCATAAGCTGATGTCCATATTCCTACAGCTCAATAGTCTATACATTGCCATTAGAAAGTCTTGGCCTAAGGCTAAGACGTTGGCTGCACTGGCCGCACCTTTTCATCCTCATTTATTAGGCCAACCAGTACATATGTCGATTAAAAATCAAACATTTGTGTAAAAAATTAGAACAATTTTCAATTGTTAATGTATTGATCATTGACCCCTTATTTAACAGTGCATTGGAATATGGAGTTCAATATTTTAATGTTCGCTATGGCAACGCATATTTCAATACTAGTGCCAATATACTCATGACATCCAATAAGTCTTCATGTTCGCACGTGCAAAATATGTCGCAATCAAAGCCAAATTTGTCAAATGCATGCAAAATGTAACATTTTACTTGCCTAAAAAACCTAATAGTGCGTGTATATATTACGAGCTCTTAAATTGGTTTTAAAAAGAACACGAGAGCGCACCTATATACTGAGACTTTTCTATCCCTTCCCCAAATTCCCACCGATATTTTATGCGGGTTTAAATTAGCGGGTTTAGGGCCTGTTCATATGGGAAGAAGTTTTCCCGGTTAGCGAGAAAACATTTCGACAAATTTACAAGCGAGATCTCGCCTTCTTACGAAAATAGTATGGAAAGTTACCTTGCGTTCATATGAGACGAAAAGTTTTCCCGTCAATCGATATCTCGCTCGATGACAAGCGAGATCTCGGTGACCGAGATAATTTTCATCCCATATGAACACAACTTTCCCGCTTAGCGGGAAAACTTTCTGTTTACACTTTACAAAATCTATATCACCGCGGGAAACTGTACCCGGTAAGCGGGAAAATATTTCTCCATATGAACAGAACAACATTATTTGACGTGTCGAAATGTTTTCTCGGGAACCGAGATAACTTCTGCCCATATGAACAGGCCCTTAGAAGTCTTTTAACGCATTTATGACCTTTTATTTGACATATTTTTAAATTTTACTTTTGATATTTTTTACAGTGGAAATATCCTCTTAAAATATCTTTTCAAATATGTATTCATCGATATTCTCAATTATTCATAAATTTTTTTACATAATACTCTACACACTCTGTTGTGAAAACCAGTTGGGAGGGGAAGCCTCACTCTCCGCCCGTACGCCTATGCATAGTTGATTCGCTGTTTTCATATTCTACCCAGCGAGTCATCGATCTCTAAACTGAACTTGATGTGGAGCCGGAGCCCCATGACTCATATCACATTTTAAACATGATAACGCAATATATCTCTCTAAACGCCCAATTTCTTTCTATTTTCTGCAGTAAACGCCTCGCGAAAGAAAAGAGCAGTAGTAGCAGTATGCGGCAACGAATTATGGGATCCTTTATACGACATCTGCTGCCAGAGTAATGCGTACGAGCAAATATACGGGCCTTACTCCAGGTGTTGTGGTCGCAGTATCTACAACGCTGAAACACACCTTTGCTGCGCCGGTATAATACTTCCAATACAGAGTGCTGGTCTGACACAGTGTTGTGGTAGACAATCGTATGATGCCGAGACCAAAGTATGCTGTGCTTCGAACTATATCAGGCCAAGATCTGGTTTATCTACACAGTGTTGTGGGAGCCGTACTTTCAATTCCGACGTTTCTGCCTGCTGTGCCGAGAAAGTGGTAAACCAAGTAGGAGGCAACTTCTCTCGATGCTGTGGCGACATAAGCTACAACTCAGGAACTGCCCTTTGCTGCCAAGGAAAAATTATTGAAATACCAATCAATACCAACAGTCAATGCTGCGGAACAAGATTGTATAACCCAGTAACCTCAGTCTGCTGTGACGGAGAGCCCGCGCCAAACATTGTAGGAAACCTAACGATGTGTTGTGGTAAGGAAAGCTATGACCCCACCACTTCCATTTGCTGTGCCAACAAAGTTGTTCGGAAATTAAGTAATGTTAGTGAGTGCTGTGCTGATAAGGCTTATAACCCTATAACCTCGATGTGTTGCGCTGGCACCCCGGTAGTAAGAATGGCCGGTATTCAAAGCCAATGCTGTGACAAGGCAACCTACGACCCTAACGATTCGCTCTGTTGTGCCAAGAATGTTGTCACAAGAAGATACGGCAATAGCACCAAGTGTTGCGGGAGCGGACGCTATAACCCTACATCCCACATTTGTTGCAATGGTAAAGATCACCGAAGGACGTTTAAAGATGCCACACAGTGTTGCGGTAGGAGACTTTGCTGCAATGGCAAGCGCATGAGACCAACCGAACGTTGTTGTGGAACAAGGCGTTACCGACCTAAGTTCAGATTCTGCTGTTCCGGAAGGATATACCGCCGCAGTACTAGGCGTTATTTTTCTTGTTGCAATGGAAAACCAGTAAAAAGGGGAACTATCTGTGTCTAAACGTCACACCGAATATCAATCTACTGTTTACCGACATTTATATTACATGCCGGGACATTTGTTGCGTATAAACATGTTAAACGATTTATTAACAATAAACTCTTATTTAGTCTATTGGAACTTATTTTGTACTCTTTTCGCTAGAATAGGATTTAAATATTAAATGATGGAAAATGTATAAAAAAAAGTTCCTTGTAAGGGTATAAGAATGTGGCTATTGTATTCAATGTTAGACGCGATCACTAATAATTCATGCATGATAATTTGCGCTGCGGTCTCTACCTTCGTACACGTTATTTGCACAAAAATCTTTAAAATCTTTTATGTACTGTTTAAAATACGAGCAAGCGTGCTTTATTAGATAAAAAACGCGAGGCGTAGACCAACGTTTTATATCTGATAAAGCTCGAACCGCGAGTACTTCGGTTTCCAAAACGACCCATTAAGTCCCATTTCATACCCATCTTGTGAGTTCATTTACGAAGATATTTTCAATACAGATGTTGTTTCACTCGAGAAAACCAAGGCAAAAGTTTTATGTGAATCAACGTTGGTCTTTATCGAATATAGACCCATTCACGGCCGTGATTTCCCAGTACGTGTTTTGCTCATGAATTATTATTATTTGAAATATTGCATATACAAGAAAGAATTTTTCCTAAAAAGGAATTTTTCCTTAACCATACAGTTTTCCATCATTTAAAAGTGAACTTAAGACTATATTAAATAGGTATATATTGAATTTGTGTTGATCAGTATTATAGCATGTTTCATTAAATGCTTGAATTGTATGCATTTTGATAGTTGCCCTGTAATATTTTCACCTATTGGCACTTTTTGACTATTAGAAATGTTTCTGTTTTCCAGAGCATAATGTTGCGATAACTACCAAGTTTGGTTGCAATATTATTGTTTGTTTACAATCACAGTCATTCAAAACCTATGTGCATTTATGATTTTCATATATTTTGCTGAAGTGGTGTGGTAAATTTTAGGGGTGCACCATGCATTGTTTTCTGCTCTCTAGACCCCCTCTGTGGCCTCAGAATTTATGAGAAGTAAAGTTTAATCTGGACAGGTCTTTTTCCTCACAAAGTTCCAAAAGTTTCTTACATGCAAAAGAGAACCACAAATTATGTTCAAACTCAAAGCTACAATAAAGATAAATTGATAGATAGATACATAGATATGCTAAAAATATTTTTGGAGGGATGAATTAACATTCTGTTTGGGTGGTTATATTTAACTAATATTTAGCAGGGTTGTACCCCCCTCCCCCCTCCAAGAAAATCCATCTATGTTCTTTTCTCTCGTAGAAACAAACAGTCTACATTTCTATAAATTTGCGTTCACTACACGAAATAGCTGCATAGGGATTATATCTATGTCAGACATCAGGTCGACCAGGACTTAAAAGAGTGCCCTAGCTGTAACTTCTTTGGCCAAGATCTGCACTAGAAGACAACTGCTACTTTAATAAGAGAACAAAGATAATGTTTGCTCTTTTATCTTTTTCTACAACCAAAGATGCAAACTACCGAGCAAACTATAAACAGGCTCTGTTTGCAGTTATAACATCCCGGTCTTTCTTTTCAAAAGTGAACATTTAGCTGATCCCTTTAACGAAATTCCACAATTCAAATGTGCTGAATGCAACACGTTCCATTATTTGTGGACTAATACTGAAGATTACAAATTGCTGCCTTTTTCCCCTTAGCTTGCAAATACCCAGTGCCAAATTTAGAGGTGTGGTACAGCTTAATCATAAACAAGCATTGAATTAATATAATCATAAATCTCATCATTATGGTCATCACTGCATACCACAATCAAGTAGACCCTGGGAAGGAGATTGCTACACAAATACGCTCAAACCGCCCTACTATCTTCTCTAATCTCTTAAGCACAATTACCATCTTCACCAAAATCATTAAAGGTACCGAGAGTCTCCACAAAGAAAAATGAATTGAAAGAACAAGTCTTTCAAGTTGCATAAAATTGAATGACCTTTCATATACCAATAGTACATTTTACAAGATAAAGCAGAAGCTTGTGTAAAGTCATGGTGATTGCAAAGCTCATAGTATTGCCATGCATGCATATATATGTACAATAAATTGTTATTGTTGAGTAGGGAAAGGTGAGTAGAGTTTCCAAAATGCCAAAAAATTCGTTGTAGAAGGCTGTAAATATTAGTCTTTTTTAAAAAAGTTCTTTGCCTCTTTTTCAATCAAAACCTACCATACACCAGAACATCTATCCACCACCACCACCACCCCCCCCCCATGTGGACAGCCCCATGCAAAATAAGTTTTACTTTGTTGGCTGAGCTGAGATATAGAATAGGTTACTCTAAAAAAGATCCATCCCTCGAAAATTAAAATTAATAATACCCTCCCCCTCACTGGACATCCCATACAAGTTTTAGGCATTTTTTTACGATTCCCCTCCTCTATCTTTGCACACCAGAAATGTCTCCTGTGGGTATGTCATGGATTTTTTTGGAAAGATGTAATTAGCAAAATTTACTTCAACGTTTTGAATTGGTAACCCTTTCCACACCCTAACTTCACCATTGGGTGAGTGATTTGTCTTGTGTCACACATGCAGTGCTAGCTACCTACCTAATGAGCAATGTTATCAATAAAGATTCATCCAGCCATCCGTGCAAAGTCCTGTCCGTCAAACAGCATCCGTGCAAAGTCCTGTCCGTCAAAAAGCACAACAGTGCTATAGCCTATAGGTGTTTAATTTAATATTATCCATGGCTCGATTTTTGTGCTAGGAATATCCTTCTCTTTGACATACTGACATGTCAGTTAGCTGTCAGCTGCTGCACTACATGACTGGAGTAACTGGACAAGGCACATTCATCCATAATCTCTATGCATTCATCCATATTTCGCACTGAGTATCTCGCCGACATTCCGGACAGTACCGGTATCCGGACAATTCGTGTTGGTCCCAAAAAGAACTAGAATACAACGGATACTATCCGATGATAGTCTGATCATTCACGATCATAGTACATATCTTATACCATTTTCCCATTTTTCTGTTCTTTTCGAAGGAGTCCAGCTGGGGTTTTTTTCAAAAAGAGCGCCGTTTTGCTCGCCGGTTTAATACCGCGCTGTGAACCCAGTGAACTGTGAACCAAAACTTCACCATAGGTACCATTTTGATCCGAACCTTGCTGCTCTAAAAGGCTCTAATAACAGTGAACTCAAAATAACTCAATCGTTACATTGACTATTAGTGAAGTCGCTTAACCAAACGATCTGTACTGGCGAGTACAAACTTGGGCACCCCCTCTACAATTGATTAACTATGCCTCCTAATCAATTTAAGAACGGGTGCCTAAAATTTTCAAGTTAGGGGGGTGTTACCACAGTGAGGTGGTACGTTAACGGTTGGCAATGTTTCTCTGCCAGTCAATGATATTTAATGTGAGAACATCAAACAGGAAATTTTATATGCCCATTTATCTGTTGTCAAGTCCATGTCCTTGAACAATATCCCAACACCTTATTATTAAATACAATGATTGAGTAAAACATGAACAAGCATCCCGAACCGTTATTTCAAAAACGGAACTCCCCCCCGGGATGATAAATTTTGTGAATATCTTCATTACACCCCCAACAACATTTCAATTTGACTTAGGAGTCGCGGGGAAAGAAATACTGACTTTGTCCGCTTTGTACAGATCTTGCCAATTTTTGCCGCTAAGCGACCGGACTATATTGAGTTCACTGGGCCACACAGGGTTGGTAGGCCCTCGCGCATGCTTGGAGCCAAATAGTTACCCAAAAAAAGCCAAAATCTACCAAAAGAGGCCAAACTACAATTTTTTTTAAGTGGCCAAAAAAATGCTAAAAAGGCCAAATTTATCGCAATTTTCGGACCTCTCATGCAAGAAAAAACCGCTCTTAGCTTCTAATTGTCTTTTTCGATTTTTCCTATTGGCTGGTATACCAGCATTACAATTGGTTAAAAGCACAACTAATTTATGTCATGAATACTAAACGTCCTCATGAATATTAAATGATCCTAATGAATACTAAATGATCCTAATGAATACTAAATGTATTTGATATCACAATTATTATACCTACATTATTATGATGATTAAACATCTATACTCAAACTAAAATCGAAAAATCTTTCCAAAAATTAGTATGAAGTAAGAAGAGGCCAAAAAGTAGCTAAAAGGCCAAACTTTTTTTTCGAGGCCAAGCGAGAAAAAAAGAAGCCAAAATCGAGTTATTTGGCCTCTAATAGGCCAAACTACCAACCCTGGGGCCACAGAGTATATTCCTTAATCTTTGGAGTAGCCCTAAGGCATTATCGCCGTACTTCATATAAGAATAAAATATTTATATTACTGAAAATACTATCACGAGGAAAGTGCTGCCGTACAACGACGCCATGATTTTACTAGTTAACATGATTTCACAATCCGTGGGTCTTAGGGTCATTCATTTTTCTACGATTTTGAAAAATGAAAATTACTTCACTTCTCAAACAAATCATTTTACATTTTTTAAAAAAATGTTAACACCTACAGTAACATAACTTACCCGTGTGGATGGTTAGGCGCAACGGGTGGTCGGTCGTACTTTGCTAAACGTAGCAATTACTTGGATTCAGGTCACGAGACATCTAGCGACTCCGAGTATTGACCTGACCACCCATTTGCACCTATCACACCGAGTTGCTCGGTGGAAAGCAATTCCGAAGCTTGTTTTAAGGGTGGGATGGTGGGATTCTCTATTTTATGAGTTATCTAAACTGGCGACTAAACCTAACCATCACACCTCCAATGCTTAGTTACCCTATGTTACAACCAGGTATGCTATGCCAAATCAATGCTAAGTTACCCGATGTTACAACCCGGTATGCTGTGCCAGATCAATGCTTAGTTACCCGATGTTACAACCCGGTATGCTGTGCCAAGTCAATGCTTACTTACCCGATGTTACAACCAGGTATGCTGTGCCAAGTCAATGCTTATTTACCCGATGTTATAACCAGGTATGCTGTGCCAAGTCAATGCTTAGTTACCCGATGTTATAACCAGGTATGCTGTGCCAAGTCAATGCTTAGTTATCCGATGTTACAACCAGGTATGCTGTGCCAAGTCAATGCTTAGTTCCCGATGTTAGAACCAGGTATGCTATGGCCAGTCAATGTTTAGTTACCCGATCTTACGACCAGGTATGCTGTGTCAAATCAATGCTTAGTTACCCGATGTTACAACCAGGTATGCTGTGCCAAGTCAATGCTTAGTCACCCGATGTTACAACCAGGTATGCTATGGCCAGTCAATGTTTAGTTACCCGATGTTACAACCAGGTATGCTGTGCCAAATAAATGCTTAGTTACCCGATGTTACAACCAGGTATGCTGTGCCAAGTCAATGCTTGCTTAGTTAACTGGTGTTACAACCAGGTATGCTATGGCCAATCAGTGCTTAGTTACCCGATGTTACAATCAGGTATGCTGTGTCAAATCAATGCATGCTTAGTTACCCGATGTTACAACCAGGTATGCAGTGCTAAATCAATACTTAGGTACCCGATATTTCCACCAGTTATGCTGTGCCAAATCAATACATGCTTAGTTACCTGATGTTACAACCAGGTATGCTGTGCCAACTCAATGCTTAGTTACCAGATGTTGTGCCCAATCAATGCTTAGTCGGGCAATGATGTAGTAATTAAGGCACTTTTGTCCTGTGTGACGAGTAAACCTGTCAGAAACACAAGCAGGAGAACACTAAAGACGATCATAATAGACCATTCTTTTTTTGTGAGTTATTTTTTTTTCTCCAATGTAACATTTATAATTACTTGGCTAAATATGGAGCCTATGAACAGAATTGTTAAACCAACAGCAAACTAGAATAAACGATGCTAGTTAGACGAGCTAGTAACTCCGGCTTTACCAACTTGGGTGTTGGCTGTGCTTGAGGTGCCAGTCTAAAAAAATTCTGGCATTTGCCAACGAGACAGGGCATCAGCCAGCCGATTAGTTTTACCGGGGACGTGTTTTGCCGCCACCACTTAACCAAAAATTCTTGCCACCACTCAATATCCAACTGACATTGTTTGTTTAGTCTCAAAAACGGGCGAAAGCGCTGTACTCCCTTTAATAAGTCGATTAAACGTCGCAAAAACGTGCGACCACATGGGATGACCGAGCATGCGTGATTTAATTTACCCACGAGCGACTGAAGTTCTTTAGGTTTGCACGACTTCTTGCTTCGCCATTCACGAAGAAAATTGATTAACTCCGCGAGTTTTTCCGCGGGAAGGCGCGCTGACATTTCTATGGAGTCTAATTCAATGCCTGAAAATATAATGCGGGTTGTAGGGCCCTCGCATTTTTCAGGTGACAGAGGAATACCCACATGTTGGACTGCCTGCTCAATAGCCGCAAGGCGATTGGCACAAATGTTGGTCCTCGCCGCTCCCAAAGTAAAATAATCGTCTAAATAATGTAGCAAGTCCTCGACGCTCCAGTTATGAATTAAAATCCATTCAAATAGATCCGCCACAGTGTTAAATATACCCGGGGCAGATCGTAAACCAAACGGTAAAGCTAAATCCACATGCATAAAACTTGTCTCGCCAACGCATGCCTAATAAATATCGGTCGGAAGGACGGACTGGAATTATGCGATAAGCGCTCTTAATGTCGATTTTTCCCATTAGTGCACCTTTTCCTATCTTTATGATTAAGTCTATTGCGTGTTTATCGAAGTGCAGAGAAAACTCGTCTTTGTCTATGCCGTCGCTCACACTATGATCAAACGGGAAAGATAAGTCTAGAATAAGACGCCATCTGGCTTGCTTTTTCGGTATAACCCCAAAACGACTAATGTGCAGGTTGCTAAAAATGGGAGTGTCTGTAGGGCCAAAAACTCTGCCAAAATTAATCTCCTTAGCTAGATAGTCATCGATAACAGTCGGATGTTTGTGGGCAGAAGGACAATTAGCTGTTACCGATTTTAATTTACACAATTGCGGCCAAGGCCGTAGGAAGATGAAAAAAGTTAGGGGGGCTCTTCGAGCGATGAAGGCACAAGTGCTGCTAGGGGATCCAGGGACACGCCCCCCAGAATTTTTTTTCTATTTTTAACACGCTCAAGCATGCTTTTCTGCCCTTTTGAGGTAAGTTTTACCATAATCATTGGATTAATACATATGTAATACTGTAAACCGTTAAAACATGTATTAACTTCGGGACTCAAAGATCTTTTTTAGGGGGGCTCAGCCCCCTGCCTTTGAAGTTAGGGGGGCTCGAGCCCCCCCCCTGCCCCCGTGGTTCTTACGGCCATGATTGCGGCTGAAAACCAAGTGTTATTAGACTGTTTTGAAGGATCAACATTAGCGAGATTCGGCTCTTGGGCGGCGCGCGTCCGTTTGTCGACGAGTGGAGCGTTCGCGTGTCCCTCGACAACTGATTTTACGGTGGGAACCCCCACACCCTGGTCGACTGCAACAGTGGCGAAATCTACAGGTATCTCGCGGACTAATTCACGCGCCGGAATTCCACGATCGGCATATCTCCGTGGCACTCTGAAGACCTCGGGGCTCGCAACGATTATCGCTGGACGAAAACACGCGAGTACAGTCGGCTGATGAAATTGATGTATGATAACTATATAAGTCGGGTTTAAGCTGACTCCAATCGCGTATATTTGATGCGGCTGCTTCGAGACGAAAAGCACGATCATGATTGAGCCAACAACTACCACTATAGCGCTTTGCTATACGAATTACTAGCGCCATGTACGAAAGCAAATCACGCGAGGGATTGGGCATGTAGGTCGTTACTACGGAGACATAACTTGTGAAGCATTCTACCCACGTTAATATGTCCGTGACTTCTTGTTTGCGTTTACCTACGACCTTAGTTATAGGAACAATTGCGCCTCCCTCAATCGCAAAGGAGGACGATTCACATTGGGGCAAGTCGAGATTTTCGGGTAGAAGGTCGGACATTTCGATAAACTTGTTGCCCAAGATCTGTCTCACTACTTTTGCTGGGATAGGAGGGCGTCCCGGTCCAAGTATAAACGATGAGGTGAGGCCAGCATGACCTGAAGACGAACTAGGGGCATTTAGAACGAGGGTTGACTCTGGTTTCAACGGTTTCGCTGGGGCCAGCGTGTCCTTGCCCAGACTGTATACTGCTACTACTCGCGCCCACCGCCCGAATAAAAGAAGGTGCTATAACAGACGTACCTTGTACGTTGGTTGGTTCAAATTGGGGTTGGCTTACAAGGACATCACCTGTTCCTGGCGTAACATTCCCGACTTCTTCCACTCTTGTTTGTGCTCCTGACACTGATGTCGAGTCTTTCATCTGCGTTAATGTTTTTGTTCCGACGGAGTTAATTTTACGACTCTTTCGCAATGTAGTCAAACCCGGGATCGTATAGTTTTGATGCACTTATTTATTTCTTACTAAATGACTATTCGATCTAAGATTAAGTACAAAAAGGGTTTATGAGTATAAAGTATAAAGTAACAATATTATAAATGTACATACCAAATGTTCGTGAGAATCTTCAAAGTTCTATATATACTTACTTCTTTGACGGGTTACTGGACAGACTACATTAATAACAGGTACAGGTTAGCAGAATAACAATTTAACTTTACTAGGTTAGCTTTTCCAGTAGGTCCTTTCGGCCGAAACTCTAATCTTATAACTAATAATCAGAACATGCATGCAATATATATATGTCAACTTGTAAATTGATACAGACGTCTTATCTAATTAAACATTAACAGGGGTTCGTAACTGTTACTTGAGTCTCTCGCGAAACAGTTTTTGCCACAATCTTAGCCAAGCCCGCGCGAAATTCACTAGACTGTAGAGCAGCAGACCAATCAACTGACAAACCAGATGGTGGTGTTTGTGTTGTACCACTATTTTCCGTAGTTGCCTCCATTTCACTGGACAGTATATATTCTCTATTTTATGGGTTATCTAAACTGGCGACTAATTATGTCTGCCCGACAAGCTGCACTTAGTACAATGAGCTGGCACATGTCATGCTGCACCTTTTATGGGGTCAGATTCGAGTCCAGGCTCCGCCCGCGCTGTTACTCAGTTGTTAACCTTGGTTATTGCATAACCTCATAAAAATGAAAGTTAAAAAGTCATTTTTCATTTTTTTAAAAATGAAAAATAAAAATTTATGTTTCATTTTTCGCTGTACGAAAAATGAAGACAAGTCTTTACATTTTTTCGCGTTTTGAAAAATGAAAATGAAATTTTTCACTTTTACATTTCAATTTTTATTTATCAGAAAAAAGCAAGAATTGAATTTTTACTCTCATATTAATCCGTTGTATTGTTCATTTTCCGAACCATATTATAGTTTCGTGTGTTGTCTTATTCTCGTTCAAAATGGCGGCATTAGCTGATATTTTAAGTGTTGAAGCTGTCCGTGAACTAGTGCAAAACCACACGCTAAAAGAAGTTTCAAATATTCTTCAGACAGAATTCCCGAACCAGAGAGGCTTAAGTGTGAAAAGCATAAAGCGTTTTTGCCAAGCACACGGAATAGCGAAAAGAAATATTGTTACTGACGATGAACTAGACCAGATTGTCGAGTCTTCTGTGCGACAGATAAATCTCATTATATTGTGGCCTTCATTTGTGTTTTAATATTTTGATATGCCAGCAAGTTCACTATACTTCACTGGATTTAACGGATATAAGTACATAACAATTAATTAATCTATTTTTGAGTCAGTTTTCTTCGTTATCTCGCATAAATACCTTGTATAAATAATTAGATCAAACTTGTGAAAAAATCTCGAAGAATCTAAACTTGAATTGCTTGAAGTCGAAAGATTCTGCTAGAAAACTCTCTCAACCTCCTAATGTTATTAGATCACATAAATCCCTGCTTCGAGGTATTTATCTCTTGCACACATGTCAACTATATGGCTGCCAGAAAGGTCAAATATAGTATAGACATTAGACATATGTTACGTATATATTTACATTTCCCTGGAAAAGTTGTTACATTGCCCGTCCCTACTCAAACTGCCTCGACATTGAACTGCCCTAGTTGTTATTGGATTAATCATAGCCAGTCCAGAAGAACCAGTTGAGGGGGGTTTCTAACAGAATCTTTCGACTTCAAACAATTTAAGTTGGGATTCTTCGAGATTTTTGCACAAGTTTGATCTAATTATTTATGCAAGGTATTTATCCAAGATAACGAAGAAAACCGACTCAAAAATAAATTAAGTAACTGTTATTGTACTTATCCGTTAAATCCAGTGAAGTATAGTGAACTTGCTGGCATATCAAAATATTAAAACACAAATGAAGGCCACAATATAATGAGATTTACCTGTCGCACAGAAGACTCGACAATCTGGTCTAGTTCATCGTCAGTAACAATATTTCTTTTCGCTATTCCGTGTGCTTGGCAAAAACGCTTTATGCTTTTCACACTTAAGCCTCTCTGGTTCGGAAATTCTGTCTGAAGAATATTTGAAACTTCTTTTAGCGTGTGGTTTTGCACTAGGTCACGGATAGCTTCAACACTTAAAATATCAGCTAATGCCGCCATTTTGAACGAGTATAAGACAACACACGCAGCTAAAATATGGTTCGGCAAATGAACTATACAACGGATTAATATGAGAGTAAAAATTCAATTCTTGCTTTTTTCTGACAAATAAAAATTGAAAAGCAAAGTGAAAAATCTCATTTTCATTTTTCAAAACGCGAAAAAAATGTAAAGGCTTGCCTTCATTTTTCGTACAGGCAAAAAATGAAAAATAAAACATAAATTTTTATTTTTCATCTTCAAAAAAAAGAAAAATGACTTTTTAACTTTCATTTTTCATTTTTTTAAAAAATGTAAAAAGATTTGCTTGAGAAATGAAGTAATTTTCATTTTTCAAAATCGTCAGAAAATGAATGACCCTAAGACCCACGCATTTTTTACACACTGTATGAATGAATTTATTTTGTTTGAACGAAACGAAATTTACAAGGTGCCATAATTACTATATGGTACAAAGGCTTACACAGACCGGACGCGATTTGCCAACGCGAAGCGATTTTTTTTATTTTAAAAATGGCCGAGACAGACCGGACGCGATTTGACAGCGCGATGCAAATTTTCAATTTTCCGTCGTTTTACTTTACTCCTTTTCTATTTTTCCCCCAACCTTCGGAAGGACTTCAGCAATTTAAGCTCTTTGGTGCACGCACATATCTAACCAAATTTCTTTCCGTTGATGTTTTTATTTGCTTTTTAAGGCTCACAAAGATCGGACGCGATTTTTCGATTTTTAAAAGCAAACAAAAACCATCAACATGGTTTTATTTGCTTTTAATAATCGAAAAATCGCGTCGCGTTGGCAAATCGCGTCCGGTCTGTGTGAGCCTTTAAAGTGTACTTTACATTAGATTTGTTCAAGGTCAATATTTAAAATGCTGTTCAATGTCAATGGAAATATACTTCAGGCTTTACTTGTTAAGAACAACACGTCATTAAAAAATGTGGTTTTTAAGACATTACATTGTACAACTTGTTTGTTGAAATTTTTCTTATTATTTGTAAGTAACAATAGTGTGACGATAGTCAATGGCACACTGAAATATTGTTTCATTGATACGTGGATGACCAATATTTTTTTAGCATTTAGCATCTATTACTGTCCACCGTTCTTGACAAACAAGACCCCATTTACATGTTACTAGATGTGGATGGTAACAATGTCAAATTGAATAGTTTCAGGAAGATCCGTACGTATGTACGGATCCGTACGTACGTACAGAGAGAAGGGGGAGAGAAAAAACATACACAAGCAGTTGTAGAGATTTTTAAATCACACCCAACCCTCCCCTGCTAAAAGCCTAAAACATTACTAGTCCCTTATTCCTACAAAAATTGGCATAAAGTTGTTATTTTACACCCGAACAGTTTCGTTCTTGCCATCTAACGAAGCAGTTGACATCTCTGCCTCCGGTTCAGTTGCTGCAAAATCTAATTTCTGTAAAAGCTTTTCATGCATGTACTTTTCATAACACTTTCTGTGCTAACCATGTTCTGATGTGGATAGATTCCTCCTAAACGAATCTAAAAACACATGGTCATCATTTCGCAGGCTTGCCTCCCGTGAAGTTTTACTTAACTTTGTGATGTGTTCACACATTTCGCTCGACTTGCATTGAAGAATGCATTTACTTTTTTTGCAACTTCTTTCGCTTTTCAGGTGGTGTTAAATTTAGTTTAACTTCAAACGGCAATGACTGTTTTCTTTTTTGGGACACCATATTAAAAAATTCGAAATGTTTTTGCATGCGCGACTGTTGCGCTTCAATTTGCATACTTGAAGTATTCAAATAACCGCTTGCCTTTGTACTCGGGGCTCGCATCCTTCGCAGGAATTTTGGCTGCCAGACATAGATGCGAAAAGCCGAGATAAAACGTTGCTGGCCAACTCACTCAAGCAATTCAGCATGACCAACATCTCAAACTAAAGGTACAAGTCTGTCAAAAAATAAATTTGCCACTCGATGAGGTAGGTACGGTGGCATAGATTGCGTCATTGCGGTCATCTTGCGACCATACGCGGATACGAACGCTGCCATCTTTTTGCAGATGCAGATGCTTGTTTTGCAGAACAAGCGCCGTTGCGTTTGTGCTTTAAGTGCCAATGCTCAATTTTATTTGTTCACCTTTTAATTTTGTTCACCTCCATTTTCTTGAAGGTTGCGTGATCGCTTACGTTAATTGTTGCACCAGTATCTATGGTAGCCTGGAACGAATGTTTACAAACAGTCACTCAAACGCTTGGAGTTTTCTTGTTTTTCAACGTGTATAAATAGTCCTCTTAGCTCGTATCTGAATCACTATCCTGCAGTTGTAAAGGATGTTGATGCTGTCGCTTGTGTTTTGGTTTCTTCTGGGTGTGTTGGATGGGTTGCTTCTGGGACCCGTGTCTTTGAGTGGCTTGGTTGTGCTTTGCTACGGCATACTTTAGCGTAGTGGTTTAAATCTCCGACACTCCTTTCCCTTCGCTGGACAGAGTGTCTTGTCATGTGGGTATTGTTCACCACGATAATGGTATTGTTGTCCACGTTTTATTTCTTGTGCATATCGGACTGTTTCTTTTCATTATATTTCTCGACTCTCGAGCTTGGAATGAACGTTGTTCCTCACGTCGACCATCCACCAAAAGACTGTACATAGGATCACGGTGAGCTTATTTTCTGAATTCGTGAGGAAGTCCCAGCCATGATTATTTGCTGCTCTATTTCAAAATCGTCATCGTCGAAGGAACATGTTTGAGTCTCTGAGCCAGGGTTCTTAAACGCGTGTGGAATTGATCGAGGGTTTCAGTCGGCTCTTGCTTCGCTTTGCGGAGTTTGAAAACTTCATATCTTCGGTTCTTTTGTGGTTCGAAATGTTCTTTATTTTTAAGTTTGGCTTTTTCAATATCGTAGTCCTCGTCTGTCCCCGTCTCAGCTAACTGTCCGTACTCTGGATTCTGCTTGATACAAGAATAATGCACATTTTATTTCTTATCGTGTATGTACGGAGGCGCATTGGGGACATGGGTGGATTTTTTAATCTCTGTGATATTTTTTCAAATGCAAGATTTTTTTTGGTGCAAAATTTGTTTTAGTGCAAGATTTTTTTTAGTGCAAGACTTTTTTTTGGTGCAAGATTTTTTTTTGGTACAAGATTTTTTTTAGTGCAAGATTTTTTTAGTTGAAGCCATTAGGTGAACATAATGAGAGTTTCTTGTCTTGTATTACTTCCCTTTCTCTTCTGTTGCGCAGGGGCCGTTTTAGATTCATATCTTGCACTAGAAAGTCTAGAAGCAAATTTCGCAAATGACCAAGATAGCACTATTGAGAATTATTTTAATGCTAATGCTTGTCACAAGTATTGTGAAATTCTTGCATTTCTTCTTTCGTATCATGGAATAAATATATCTCTGCGACAATTGAAAAGAATCCTGAACACGAAGGGGCTTCGAAGAAGAAAGCATCCGAGTGATCTGCAAGATGTCATCAACGTAATTGAGAGAGAAATTTAAGGAAGTGGCTCGTAGCCATATTGTGCAATTTAAGAACAGATCATAAATTATAGTCGTAAGCCAAAACACCGTGCGACAGGCTTTAAAATTGATTGACCCTGATGGTGTTACCCGGCGTAGAAAACACCGGCTGCAGCGAAGGCGTTACAAAGCAAGGGGGGCAAACCATCTGTGGCACTTAGACGGTTACGACAAACTGAAACCGTTTGGGTTTTGCATCCATGGATGCATACGGATGGTTAGAAGTTGGTACAACAAACAACGACTGCTAAATATTTCATACATTTTGTAAGGCAAGTGCCAGGAGCGCCCTCGATAGTGAGAGCTGATCGAGGTACTGAAAACGTTTAAGGTCACTGGAATCCAGCGTTTTCTTAGATGCAACGATGAAGATTTGTTTTCAGGAAATAGCAGCTTTATGTACGGATAATCTGTGTCCAACCAACGAATCGAAGCATGGTGGTTTTAGCTACGGAAAGGATGTACTGAATGGTGGATTAATCATTTTAAAGATCTGAGAGACCGAGGATTGTATTGTGACGCTGATATAATCCATGTGGAATGTTTAAAGTTCTGTTTTATGCCCGTGATAAAAGATGAGCTTCAACGAGTTGCAAAATTATGGAACTTACATCGTATTCGTCTCTCTACCAACCTGGAATCTCTACTAGACAAACCAGACATGCTGTATTCCTTATCGGCGACAACAGAAGATGCCGAAGAATGTAAACATGCTATTGACACAAGTGAACTGGATATTGCTGAAGAGTTGTGCTGTTCCAGTATTTCACACCCTGAATCTTAAATGCAGTTTAATTAAACGCCTAGCCACTATTGTAGTTAATGAGCAAGGATTAGGTCTGTCTCGATCACCTGAAATGGCAGAAGACATGTATATGTGCTTGCTGATGGAGATCGAAATTGTGTCATGGCATAGTTGTTGAACATTGTAAAATAGTGAAGGTTTTGATATTTTTGAACAAATATTTTTAATGCAAATTGTTCTGACTGCATTATGAGTATTGTGGATAAAACGGGTTATATGCAACATTGCATGGCACAGACATTGGTGAACTATGATATATCTCGTACATGAATGAACATGACTTTAAAGTTTAAAAATTAAATATTAAGAAATTCAAAAATAAACGTTTCAATCAAGTTCAGGTTAACCATAGTCAATTGTGACTGGATGAAAATACTGGCAGTTTCTCATCCGCCATTACGGAGCAGTGAACCATGGAGTTCGTTGTCATGCTTGAAATTTTCACCGAAAAAATCTTGCACCGAAAAAAAATCTTGCACCGAAAAATAATCTTGCACTAAAAAAATCTTGCACTAAAAAAATCTTGCACTAAAAAAATCTTGCACTCCTTAAAAAAATGTAGCACTCGAAAAAAATTTTGCATTTGAAAAAAAGAACTTGCCCAGTGATCCATGTCCCCAATGCAGCTCCGTAGTCTGAATTAAACTTAGGCACAGGCTGAACCAAAACTGACTGTGTATGCACGTTAATATTACCTTGCACCGCCTGTTATCGGCCATCCTCGTCGCCATTAGCGAGGTTTAGCAAACACGACGCGACGTCAAAGACGACGTGAGAATGGCGTCAAAATGGCGTTGCAACATCCTTAAATGGTCATATCACGCCATTTTGACGCCATTCGCACGTCGTCTTTGACGTCGCGTCGTGTTTGCTAAACCTCGCTATTAGAGAGGTTTAGCAAACACGACGCGACGTCGACGAGGACGTGAAAATGGCGTGGACCCGCGAAATTCCACATCCGGTTTAGTCTACGACGTCGTCCACGTCTTAAAGAGGACGTCAATCGAATTTCGTGTCGTCTTCAGAACCTCAAAGTTTTGTTCTTTTTATTTAAAAAATATGACAGTAGGCATCTTAAAAAAGACTTTATTTTGGTGTCCATATATTGTTTGCTAGTTCTAGGTAAAAGTTTTATGAAACGACAAGGTTGCTTCTTAATATTTTGGTAGTTTTTGGACGTATCGGGTTTTCACAAACGCTTTCGCCGCCGCTTATTTCGATTCCGTAGACGGTCGGACACCTCCCAGATGGTCGAGCACCTCATTATCTCGTTCCCAGACTGCTCTGGCTCAATTAGACGAAGTTGTATTGTAAATACAAACTGTTTCGACGGTATCCAGCAAGCTCGTTGTTAGCTCAGTTGTCTTGGCGTACGATTTCTAATAGATTGGGCAGGGGTTCAAATCCTATCCGAGGTTTTTTTTTTAAATTTCGTCAAACTTTTTTTCTTATCTTTTTTTTACTTTTATACGATTTTTGTAAGGGTTAGGTTTATTAGGGTTTGGGTCAAGGCCGTAGGAAGATGCAAAAAGTTAGGGGGGCTCTTCGAGCGCTGAAGGCACAAGTGCTGCTAGGGGGTCCGGGGACACCCCCCTCCCAGAATTTTTTTCTATTTTTAGCATGCTCAAACATGTTTTTCTGCACTTTTGAGGTTAGTTTTACCATAATCATTGGATTAAGACATGTGTAAGACTGTAAACCGTTAAAAACGGGTATTTACTTCGAGACTCAAAGCTCATTTTTAGGGGGGCTCAGCCCCCCTGCCTTTGAAGTTAGGGGGGCTTGAGCCCCCCCTGCCCCGGTGGTTCTTACGGCCATGGTTTGGGTCAATGATTGGATCATTTAAAGTTTTAAAAAGAAAAATCTATTAGTTTTATCAGACACATAGGCTTGGAAACGAGATCAATGAGGTGCTCGGCCATCTTGGAGGTGTCCGACCGTCTACGGAATCGAAATTTGGTTCGCCGCCATAGCCAAACTACAAAATCGCAAGTAATGTTAGACACAGTCAAATTAGCAAAAAGCCGAGCAATTCTAGCTGTTTCGTCAGAAGATTTCAAAAAAGTACAAGAATTAAAACAACAGATTTCAGCCAGAAAAAAAGCTATTGAAAACATTTCTAAATGTCACCAGGACAATCACTGACATGCTATATTATACTGAAAACCAATACACCAGATGGAATCACTCAGAACTGTAAGCATTTACCTTGAAAAATGACTTTGAGATTTTCTATTTTTTCCGAAAACTGTGACAAACTTCGTCTCCTCAAAACAACAAAATATTCCCAGTTTATTCTTCCAGAAATTGTCGACAGGTCAGACACAATCTTCAGAGACAGAAGGCCATCCTCGGAAAGCATTTCCTTGCCCATATCTTGACAACTGATTAAAATATCCAAAGAAACAAGCAGGCGGGGTAAAAACACAAAAATGCTTGCAAAAAGATAAATCGGACGTTCTAGATCAAACCGGAAGTAGATGACTGTTGTCTGTACACGTCATTCTCAAGTCCTCGTCGACGTCGCGTCGTGTTTGCTAAACATCTCTAATGGCAATGTAATATTCGTTCGTTTTAGATTATATATATTTATTCTTACAAGTCTCGTTTTTCTCACCCAAACTATGTATCCTATATTTACTTATAAAATAGCATATTTGCAAACATCATAGGCGCTGATTGGTGGAAAGCTCGAAAAAGTCGTGTTTGTATAACTCTTTGGAAACACAAGAAATTTCCACGCGAGTTGTGTGCATTTAACGGGAATTTCAAAAGTCAAAAATACAAAATAGCTTCTCTCGTGCAAAAATATATATATAAAAAAAGTTTATAGTCACCGAAAATGAGGGAAAATGTTTAGTACTACCACAACATACAACAAAAGGGATATGCATGGCATAAATACCCAAGAACAAGATATTTTTTATTGAATTTCGTCTCAAAATTAATAAGTAGCTAAAATAAGTTTTAATTCTTGGGACAGCTTCTCTCGTATGAAAAAATAAAACAAGTTTATAGTTGCCGAAGATGAGTAATGACGTTTAGTACAAGTATATTATACAACAGAAGGGAGACACTTGGCAGAAATACTCAAGAACAAGATATTTTTGCTGAACTTTGTCTCGAAATAGACAAGTATCAAAGTAAGTTTTAATTTTTGTTAATTGATGTTAAAAAAGGTTGAATTTCGTGGAATTTTTTATCATTTTTGCACGAACAAAGTAAAAATAAGAAGAATATTTGAATAAATGCAAGGTGAAGTTAATGCACTTACCTTTTTCGTTTTCAAAAGGCTATTTAAAAAAGGGAATATATAGAAAATATTTTTTCTGCCGTGTTTCGATCGAGTTCATAGAAACACTCTGGGAACGCGCGAGAAACTCGAAATTGCGTGAAAACAACTTCTCGTTTCTCGCGCGTTCTTCTTGTGTTTCTATAACTTTACAGAAACTCAAAAAATGGCTTTCTTTTCTTAACTATTATTATTTTTTTTATGTTCCTTAAATGTGCTTACCTAAGCAGAATATCAATTTGAATGGTGTACTATGTCTATGAATAGCATGCAATTACTATATTACACTTACCTTTAAACTTTATCTAAGTGTTGTATTGTACTTATGGTTAAGAAAGGCTGCTTAAATCCTCAAAACAAGCTTTTTTGCGATCAAATGTGGCACCGAGAGGAATCGAGCCATAGGCCTAGAGATATGCATGGTGTAGGCACCGCCTTTCCTGACTGCAAATGTATTTAAAGCTATTGAAATCTCAAAAAGTAAATAATACTTCATTGCGGTCTCGTCTTGGTTTCACTCGATCCTTTAACAGCTAGCTAAAAGGCATAGTTATTAGTATGTAATGTTTTGGCGCCATGAAACATCTAAAAACTTTCAGGAAAAACACATTGTTTCCGGACATTTAATTACATCCGTGTTCTTTGCGAGTGTGAGAGTAAGGCCTGGCCTCCCTCTGACGCTGGCTAACATTGACAAAATAACACAGAACAGAATCCTCCAGAGAAAGTGAATATAAGTGGCAGATTTAATTGAGCTCTCGCAAATTGTTACTGCAAATGTTCTATATTCACGTATTTTTAACTATTAACTTTTTATGCTTTTTTGCCTCAAAAGTACTTGTAATATTATTATCTGCATATTATATATATGTATATATATATATATATATATATATATATATATATATATATATATATATATATATATATATATATATATATATATATATATATATATATATATATATATATATATATGTATATATATATATATATATATATATATATATATATATATATATATATATATATATATATATATATATATATATATATATATATATATATATATATATATTTATATATATATATATATTTATATATATATATATATATATATATATATATATATATATATATATATATATTTATATATGTATATATATATATATATATATATATATATATATATATATATATATATATATATATATATATACTATCTATATACTATCTATATACTATATATATATACTATATTATATACTATATATATACTACATATACTGTATATAATCTAGATATATTATCTAAATATATTTGCTAGCTAGCCTAGTTTATCTTCACAGCATGTGAGTTATAACAGCACGATATGTACTACAATACGGCAAATACTTTTTACTGTTTCTATGGTTATTACTGAACGTTAATTCTACTAGTTTCGCAAGGCTCGCAAGAACACGACTCCGCTGACCGGATGTTAAACGCTTGGTAGGTATTCATGCTGCACTTCAAGTCCACCGTGATTGTGACCTTTTCTTTTGCCTTGCAGCAAGCACAGTTCATTTCATAGAAACCATTTCTTTTTACGAAATTCGAAAATGAAGAGCAATATCCACCACATACTCCTAAAAAACATACTACAAATGACCAATTCTGAAATAGAGAACATGTTGCGCTCTACACGGCCAAATTGAAAACAGGGTCAACAATGCTGTTGGAACAACATTAAACCTGGTTTTCAAAAATATTAAACAATATTGTTAAGCCTTAATCAACCCACATTCCGATATAGCATTGCTGAACAAATTTCTTGATAACCAGGAACAATTTTACCCCCACAACATCAGTAGCGAAGCCCGCCCGACAATTTGGTCATGCTATGCATATTTAAATCATTATCATTATTCATTTCTTTAGAAATTGACCTTATACGGTTTATAAAAACTGAAAAATTTGCATTTGCATGAAAAAATGTCAGGTTGGCTTCGCCACTGCACAACATCGTTGCATCCTCATTTCAACAGAATCTAATTTTTGGCCATGTAGTCTAGCTTCGATGCGTACAAATTATTTAATTCGTTACGCCTAATTAAAGAGTTGTTTGTACAGAAGTTAGATAAGCACGCATGAACTTTGTTTTTCCATTTCAGGGAAGGCCAATGGGACTAGAAATTAGCAGGTATTAAGAGACGCGGTCACATTAAAGGTGGATTGATTGAAATAATTTTGAAAAAATTCTGATTGCCCAAAATTAGCTATGTTAATTTATATTCATATTTCCTCAACTTTCGTCATTCGTTTTGATGTGTGAGGTTATCACATGAGGGGCGAAGTGATATCAGTTTCATCGCTCGAGAGACGATATCATGTTAGAGACTGTTGTGAGTGTTTTGTTTGCAAATAACGCACGAGCTCAATGTACAATGAACAAAAAAATTTCTATTATTGTCAATACTGCACTCAAAATATTCGTTGTTGCCAGGTAACAAAAACACACGTGATTGACTTTGACTAATCGTGGGCGTGGATTTTGTACAGTGAACGAAGATCATATGTTAAAACTGTATATCAACAGGGAAAATGGTTTATATTTGAAAGATATATTCTTACCAATTTCTACTGGTTTTTCACTGATGCATCCACCAATCTTTAAATCAGCCACCTTCTTTTTTAAGATTCTGCAGCTATTATTGTCTAAAGTTAGAAACAAGTTTGTATGAATACTGACCAGTTACACAAGCTTTGGTGCAAATAGATCATGTGGCCAAATTGGTGGAAGCATAAGATTGGTATCTCAACATTTCCATTTACAACAATTAACACCAGAAACAACCATGATTATAACGGATTAGTAAAACACCTTCAGTCACGTCTTTCCCGAATAAACATTCTAATAATCTAAAGAGCTATATATTTTTGTAGTTGATTTTACAATTGATTTAAAATACATTCAATCTGAAAATCTCTGGTATGATATATTTTCAGATAGATTTCTTTGATTTTTGAAAAAGTGCTGAACTCTATCAATTACTGAATTAGGTCTAATATGAATTTGGGGATTATCATGTACCAGAAGTTACCAATAAAATTAGTAATTTAACTTCACATGAAATTCCCCATTATCATGTATAACCAAATTCAACAAATGTCTTTATTATGCATTGAAAGTTATTATGTACTAGAGAAACAAATTGTGGCTGGCAGATGGCCAAATGGCGAATACTTATTCATTTACATTAATAGCAGAGGAAGCTGAAGGCTAATGCCTGGACGTTAAACTAATACTCCAGTCGTTAACAAAGCTGCCTGCAGTACGTTAGGGCTTGACTTGTCACAGAATGCTAACATCAGTTGTACCGTTTATGGTATAAGTGAAACTTTAGTATGCAGAAACAACGGCAGATATAACCATTTTATTCACAATATTAATTCACTTGGGCAAGTACATTTTGATAAAAAAAATTGGAACTATATAAAATACAACTTTTTCAAATTGAAGCATCTTCGGATTTTCGCATTGATCAATTGAAATTTTCTGGGGGGGGGGTGTTATGTTTTACAAATGTTAGCTAGGAATATTATAGCCCATGTTTAATCTTAGGCTGCCTATGCAAGACTTCATTTAATTTGAAGGTAACTTATTAAATGCATAATAAAATAAATTCAAACGTACCGCGTTTTAAACAAAAACGCTTTAATAAGGCAACCAGGTTTTCCGTTGCATCTTCAAACTTTTCCACCATCATTAAATCTTCAGGCGACGCAACAATTTGGGATAAAAGATCCCGATCTGCTTCCCCAATCCCGATGACTATAACCCGTACTTCATTCTTACGCAACATAGATGAAATTTCTTTCGCAGATTGGGTTATAACCTTTTGCGCTCCGTCATTAAAGACTACAAGAACTTTAGGCACACTTGGACGCATGCCGTTTTTTACAGTAAACATATCCGATGCTGCCAAATGCAATGCCTTATCTAAATTTGCTCTTCCTCCCTTTAATGGAAGATTATCAACTTCTTTCTGGAAATCTCGTAGTGATTTCGTCTCATTGAATTTTTTCGAAAGTACACTGTCTGTACCATAAACAATGGTACTAAGATGAGTTGCTCCTGAGGCAACCTGAAAATATCCAGCGATTCCTTTTACAAATTCCTTTTCTTTATTAAAATTGCAGCCTCGCATACTGGCAGTAGAATCAAGCAGGAAACCAATATCCATGTCACAAATTTCAGCTATTGCTATATAACAAATAATTACATGATTCAAGAAGTACTTGTGGTTTTCAAGAGAAATTCTAGTTTCAAAAGAATGTTCCCAGCTTGCAAGTGTTTAGCAGAGGTAAATATTAAGTTTCCAGCTTTTCTATATGAAGTAGTTTCAGAAAAATACTGAAACATGTCATATAGATTTGAATTTTTTCAGATCACATGGATATTTTCAATTATAATGATTTTGTACAGTACATAAGATTTTGTTTTGCGAGCTGTTAAAACGCGAACAGTCAAGGCTGATTTTGCAATTTAAACTCATGACAAACAAACATTCTGAAAATTGGAGTTGGATTTTCTATCTACCTGGTCAACATTTGCTGTGAGAGAAAACAAAAGTACCCGGAAAAAACACACATTTCCACTTAAATTGGCACATGTCTGATGCGCCTATCACATCAAGCTTCAGGTATAAATAGTACTTTCTCCGTATTGACTGCACCATTTTTACCTGACTTATGTACAGCACAAGTACATATGTCAATTCTTCGTTGTTAACGTTCGTACATATATACTTTTGTATGTGCCAGACATCATCCATAGTAGGGAAATATGCACTTATTATGAAAAGAAAAACCTATTTTATTTCCAATGAAGGTCGATAAAATTTTGGTAACGTGGATCTTCATTTTGCTCCACTGTGCGCTTATTGTATAAACGCTTATCTGAATTTCGAAGGTACTGCATGGTAGCGTGCCACCTTTGAACTCTAGGACCAGTTATTCGGAAGCTGTTCGGTTAGCTGTGTCCCAGAGTCAGCGCTAAATTTCAAAGGAAATTTGCCAGCAACTTGTTTCTAAACTTAGAAATACTTCTTGAGAAATCTGCCTGGATCAACAGCAGTTTTGGTTTCTGGGTTTTAAAATGAACGGACAGGGAGAAATACGGAAACTAAAGCAGTGTGTTATAGACTGATCATCATTTAGCGCTAACACATCATTGAACAACTGACCCCGGGTAACTACTATCTGAGAACGCTGGCTGTGAGTGCAAATAGCCGTGCAACCAATATACTTCTGGTGGATACATAGTTCATATCAGACGATTAGAATGATATAGCTACGAGGTGTAAGTTTCCTAAAAGACAGTTAGAAAACCACGAGAAAAGTATATATATTACATGTAAACTTTGCACAACATTATATCGAACAAAAACAGTACTTACCGTCGTTGTCATGTATCTTAACCGTTGCCGGCAAACCAAAAGCAACAAAAGTTGAGGAAGAAAGCCTCACAGTGAAATTCTCAGTCGACTCCACCACATCATCATCAATCAAATCAATTTCTACGATCTTATTCTCTGTTTCACCAGATTGAAATGTCACATATTTAGTTTCTGGAGAAAAATCATCTTCATCAGCTGTTCCCTTGATTGGTTGCACTCTGAAATATAAATTATAATTTTTTACACGTATACTTATACCTTCTTAAATCATGAACGTATAATTATATTTTACTGATATTAACTTTAATTAACTTTCGCAAAAAATATTGTTTATTTGCCATCAATTGATGTGGTGTTCTGGTTGGGCGGAAAAAAAAACATACACGCTATACTATGAAACTTTATTAATTACAGAATGTTTACATTGTTTTATTGAACTACCCATCATGCAGTCATGCTAGAAATGCATATTGCGCCCATAACTTACTCGATGGTAACAGGTTTACTTATTTCACCACTGGCTAGTTGAATCTCAACAGCAGCCTTTTCATTCTCTTTAGCATCAAATACCGAACTGGTGAAACTAAATGCAATCACTAGAGAAAAGAAAAATAATATTTTAAGTGTGCATATAGTCACATTTTTGCATACCCATATATAACCATAGTAACAACTAAAAGGGTATGTTGCACAAAACTCTTAACCGCATTTTTATCATTGTTTCGTTATTTTAATCACTTCTTTATAAAACCGGTCCCAGAGCAGCATTACAAGAAGAAATGCGGAAAGAGGCAAGGTGACTGCAGTATAAAAGGCGATTCCTTGTAATTCTAAACACATTTTTTATACCTTTACATGTCTTCCCGTCACCAGAATAGCCTTTTTGGCATGTACAGTTGTAGAGGCCAGGACCCAAATCTGTGCAGATAGCGTGTGGATGGCAATTATGTTTAAAAGTCTTGCAAATCGGTTCTATTCAAAAGTTAACTAATTACCATTAGGTTTAAAGTATTTTAAAAACATTTTAGAAACAAGAAAACAGCACAATTTTAGTTATTTGAATAACACTGTTTGAATTGTGTCTGGAATACCTCTGTATGATAAATGAGATATGTATTTGGTACAAACAAAATGCTGCTTGCAAATGGCAAAGCGACAAAATCATTACCATCATCATCTTCTATTGTAACAGTGGATGGCTTTCTCTGCAAATTTACAGGAGAGTTCGACGAGAGGGACACAGTAAAATTCTCATTTGGTTCATCATCCTTATCATCAACCAGTTCAAATCTGACTGATTTCGGTCCAGTTTCACCAGGTTGAAAGGTTACCTCTTTTGCACTATCATCATAATCACCAGCAGCAGCAGTATGTGAATTTGGAGTTATCCTAAAAACATGATAGGATAATATTCAAATTACCATGTTACATATAATTAACAATTATTCGCCGTAGGCGAAGTGATTATTGGTAAATATTTAATATAATCACTGAGCCTGAGGCGAATAGTTGTTTTAGTATAATTTCTTTAGCAAAAATTGCGTGTATAAAATACACTGTCGTCTTTTATGAATACAGTTTACTTCTGTAAAGACTAAAGTTTACTTGTAATTTTTAAATAGTGAAAAAGGTATTTAATAAGGTATTTGCCGACGATTTACTACGTTAAGATAGTTCAAGATCAAAGTTTGTTTGTATTTTTTAAGTTTATATTAATGCAATTTTTCTCTATTTGCTAATTTTGGCAAAGTATAATAACACATCAAAACGACTCTCATTGGCGGCCATTTTGAAAAAATGCCACCCAGTAAATAATGCCTCAGATTTACTAGTCAGTCAACCAATCAAAATGCTTGAAAACCATTATTTACCAAAGAAATTACACTAATAGGTAATATTTATAATGTTGATCCAAACAAAGAACCAAGTTGTATCTTGAAATTGAGTTTTGGTTTTAATTTTCAGCGTAAAATTTAAACGTCATGCGTCCAATACAGTTCACCATCACGCAAGGTCTTTAAGCAAGTGATAAACACGAGCTGCCGATCTTGTATTGTTTACAAACATTGGCCAAAAACAAGCACTTCTAAAGCAAATAAAAATTAGATGCGAATGCTTTATCGCGTACTTGTGAAACGTTTGGATGACAAAAATCGTTTTGGCTGTCCTTGTCTTTCTAGTTTGTTTCGCCTCAAAACGCTAAGAATTTTATTATATATTTACCAAACAACCACGTTTTTATGTTTGCTAGCGCTCTAATTTACCCAGCCGTATTTCTTCAATACTATGTCCTCATTTTCCACCATGTTTTCTGAACAAAAACCTTCTAAAGTTTTTCTTATGTGGACAGGCCATTGTAGTCAATTCAATCATTACAAAACATATCTATTTTATTTACCTCACAGTAACAGGTTCTGTGACTTTCCCATCGGTAACAGAAATTTCAACAACTGCAACACGAGCTCCCTCTACTGCACTGTAAACAGGCTTAGTGAACTTAATAACTGGAGGAAGCGGATCTAGAAGGAATGCCATGCAAAGTTAACTCACTCACAAAATTCAAGTGTGTTAAATAGATAAGTAAACAGTGAATGTAAAAAGTGGTAAACTATGCTCTTTTTAAACCGTGAGTATTCAGTCAAACGTTTGGTATAGTCAAACGCTTTCTCAAAACAAATTTTATTTGTTGCTAATGCTGATAAACACTGAATACAATGGATAGACACACACCATCGTCATCAATTATATTCACAAATGCAGGCTCGTCCAAACCAACTGGGTCCTCGGAGAAGAGTGATACTTTGAACCTCTCGACTTCTTCATCTTCTGAATCATCAAAAATATCAAAGCTTGCTGACTTGGGACCCTTTTCACCTGGCTGGAACGTTACTTGCACTGGTTCTTGTTTGAAATCTGTCGCCTCAGCAGAATCGCGGTCAGGTTGAACTCTAACAATAGAGAGAAAGTGATACATGTTGACAACTGACGGATATGAAATATTTCATATCTTATGACTAGATCTCTACTAGAAAGGTATTGGCAAAAAATGTCTATTCAGTTTTTATAGCCTTAATATTAAAAAAGTTCAGATTAAATTAGTAAAATAAGTTACAAAACATACTGCTACCATCAAGCTCAGTACCTGTATGTTATGTTTTATCAGACTTAAGCCATGTCGCGCGTATTTGTTATTTTTGACAAGTTAGATCGACAAAATTTCCTCGTGTGTGGGCAACATTTACGCCATTTTCGTCATTCGTGACATGTAAACCAAATGGATAAATAGTTTAATAGCTAACTTTCGCAGTACAAGTACTGAGTTAATCAGTGATTACAATAAGATAACTTAAAATAATGCATGCTGTAGTTATCCATATTATAAAACATTCGTATATGGCTGATAGCCAACACAGTCATATGTCATTATATAACACCTTGTTAAATTATCGTTATTTAATTAGTTATTTACCACCACGTGATAAAAAATTTTATTTTCATGATCGCGCAATGGAACCGGGCAATAGTTTTTTCCATTGCACGGTAGATTTCATTGTTTTCAATCACTCAAAATAATAGTATCGCGCACATTCTTCACAAAACAAATAACGAATGTTATCATTCACTTTATAGTATACTCAATTGTGATTGGTTGATTTACCTACAAATAACTGCCTGAAAATGTCGATTTTGCTGCAAATAACTGGTGCAAACAGTTTACTGAGCATGCACACTTTGAAAATGATTCGTCAGCACGAATTTAAAAATATCGTTCGTGTTTTAAAAATGTAAACATGGCTCGTTTTGCCGATTTTCCCGAAAACGAATTGTCCTTTTTACTACAAGATAAAGACGTAGAAAACACAAAAAATGCAACCAAGGTTGATATTGTTTACAAACACTGCAATTTATAATATTAAGATTTCATAATTTTTATTCGTCATAACCATGAATCTGTGAATCAAGCCCCCAAAAAGAATTGAAATAATCTTTTGGTTGATTATTCACCATGTGGAAAATAGCAAGCCATGCCAGTATTCAGGTGTAGCAATGCTAGACAACATTGCTGACAATGCCGAAAAATATAGGCAATGCAACATTGCTTTCTAGCGCCCATATTTGCAGGCTCAAACCATTTTGCTGTGTCAGACGTTGCTAGTATATAATCAAAATAATAGTTTTCCGAGTCTTTCTCATCTATTATTCAGAAATGAGAAATTTGTAAAGACATTAATTGAAAATCAGATATCCAATACAAAATTTGAAAAAGCTTACATAAGAGTCACGGGAGTGGTGATGGCTCCTGATGTAACAATTAGCTCAACTTTTGCTGTCATCGCATCTTCCTTTACATTGTACACAGGTTTTGTGAAGCCAACTCGTATTTCTAACAAAAGAAGTTTGAATGTTCCATAAGTTTAGTTCCACGAAGAAATGAAATGAGTTACCTTTAGTTACTACCAAACGATATCAAGAAGGTTTGTAATTAGATTAACATGGTAATTAGACCCAATTACGCCAAAATATATGTTTTATTTCCTAAGGATAAATTAAACAACTAAAAAATGATAATTTGCAGAAGCCAACAGTTATATTTTGGTATTTTTCTTATTAACGTGAAGTCTTTGTGTGTGCCAGGTCGAGTATTTACACTGTTACCTTTTACCTCAGTCGACGTATATATGATCCGACAACATGTCAAAAAGATTATACTTAATTCCTCAAATTTGTCAACATCAATTTTTATACAGAACATGCCACCACTGACCTGTACAAAACTTCCCATCGCCTGCATACCCGGGATTGCAGGAGCATTTATAATCCCCAGGTCTTGTATCTACGCAGAGTCCGTGTTCATGACAGTCATCTAGCGATGTACCACAAATTGGATCCACTATTAAATGAATTATATAAAAATAACTACTCCAAGGACCAATCGTACTTCAAAACTTTATATAATTTAAGATTATTGCACTGATTGTTACAACAATTATTGACATGAATTGACATGCACATTCATGTATTTGTTGAAGCCCAATACTGAAGCGGAGTCTCTAATTACCATCGTCATCTTCTATGTATACAGAAGAAGGTCCTCCCAGAACTACAGATTTATCTGACGAAAGAGAAACAACAAACTTTTCTGTTGGTTCATTAACATCATCGTCAACCAGGGCGACTGTAACGGATTTTGGTCCAATCTCACCAGGTTGAAAAGTAACGTATTGGACAGAATTATCGAAGTCTTCTTTATCAGCGGTGTCAGGTTGTGGAGTTATACTGAAAAATTGAGATCTTTTTAACTCAAAAGTTTATTTGCATATGTCCGGACAAGATAAATTGAAACGTAATCTGGATAGAACACAGTTACCTGATCAGAATGAAATATGAATGCATGCCACACCGAATATATATGGAACACATACCGAATACATTTCATCATTTTAAACTTCTTTTTGCTATGATTGGCATAGATTGAAGGCTTTGTTTAAGCTTTTAACTTTACCATAATTATAAACAAAATGATGTTTCGTAGGATAATATAAAGAGTTTTGTTGAAATAAAAGTTCCAATGATTTATTATCTGAAGAAAATGATAAAGTAATATATTCGGTAAACCACCCAAGCACATTCTTTCACTCACCTTACAGTAACAGGCTCCATGACTTCGCCATCAGTAACCGAAATTCCAACAAGAACATCTCCTTTTTCGGAAGCGTTGTAAACAGGTTCAGTGAACTCAATAACTGGAGGAGGTGGAACTAACAAGGGATTCACATCAATAAAAAGTAAAGTAATATTGGTAACAGTACATGTACGTCAATCCATGTATTATTAGCTGCAAACCAGTTCTGTAGTTATAGATTCATGTCTCGTTCTTTTATATTTTGGTCACCGGTTTATTAATACCGTTCGTGGTAATGTTAAGGGCTCAACATTATTATTTAGCGAGCCATGAATCAATAACCAGTTTGGTGAACTCTGTGACCACAATTAAAAGATGGAACTATATTCAACTTATTGAAAATAATAACTTAACGAAAAAGTGCTTTGTGTGTTTCAAATTCGTAAAGCAATGGTTTACTTATATTTACGACCATTATTATATTCTGTGTTTTTGTACGTCAAACAAAAATGTGTAAAATACCATATAATTTTGATAATTTTGTTGTATTTTGGGTTATGTCAACGAACCGCAAACATTCCAAATAATTACCGTCATCATCCAATATGTTTACAGAAGAAGGTCCTCCCAGTATCGCAGGCGAATCTGACGTAAGAGAAACAGTAAATTTCTCCGCTGGCTCATCATCACGATCATTTACTATACCAATCCTAACATATCTCTGTTCCGTTTCACCAGGTTGGAAAGTAACCTCCTTAACTTTGCTATCAAAATCTGCTTCACCAGCTGTGTCTGATCTTGGGACTATTCTGTTTTTTGAGAAAAAGAATAAGTTTTATGTCAATAAGTTCTTAGATATTTTTATTCACCACATGTTTTGGTTTGATGGGTTAAAAATATAATACCCATATCTTCATTACATTAAAAGCTTTTCAGCAGTGCAGGAATATGGTGGTGTTTGGTTAAGATTTGTCGATTAGGATCATTATGCTTAATTATTCATGGTTCTACGGAAATAGCGGTTTAATATGATAGCATTAGTGCATGGCATTGGATGGAATATCGACCTCATCGCAGGAAGTTTTAATTATAAATTCATGACAATGAGACTCAAGGAGAAATACTTGTCCTAATTATCAATGTTTGTTGTTTGTAGTAAATATCATTGTCGTTAGAATCCCAATATTTACCTTACGGTTACAGCTTTCGTAACTTCACCTTTAGCAACAAAAATTCCAACAATAGCATCTTTGTCTTCTGATGTATTATAAACTTTTTGACTGAACTGGATCTCTGGAGGAGGTGGATCTGATAGTAAACAAAAAATTAATACGGAAGACGTTCATCATCAGCAACAAACATGTAACAGTATCGATTCTTCGTTATAGGAACAAAAAATAATAATCCAGAAGTGTCTGAACATTTTGCAGTTACCTGCGTCAAATATAATTTTCGGTACTAGCATAACAGAAGGTAACTGCATCGAATGAAGTAGCGATGCATTTTCTTTTTTCTTCACTATTATTTCAATATATTTACGATATTTACCGTCATTATCTTGTATATTTACAGATGAAGGTCCTCCTAAAATCGCACGTGAATTGGAAGACAGCCCAACAGAAAATTTCTCAATTGGCTCATCAACAGAGTCATCAACAATCCCAATAACAACGGATTTTGGTCCAGTTTCACCTGGCTGAAACGTGACATCTTTTGCGGCACTATCGAAATCTTCTTCACTAGCCGTATCTGAATTTGGAGTCACTCTAAAAACAATTCATTTTTGTAGTTAAGTTATAAGCGCTGTTCAGCAAAACGTTTGTTGTAGGACTGGAAGTTTCCGAAGAAGACAACAAATAAATTTTGAAAGGGCAAGGTGCTTTAAATTTTGAGCGCAATCAAATATTATGTCAAAATAACCATTAAGACGTTTTTATAGTTTCTCGACAACTTTCCACATTCTCCAGAAATGCAATGTTTTAAAATAAAATAACCTGCAATGTTCTCTGATCTGGCGAAAAGAAATCATTCGAACTTCAGCAACAGCATTTTCCAGAGATACTTTTGTTCAGCAAATCTCATTGATCGCGTGAGTAGATAACAGCACAAATCATCTTCAATTTCCATGTTTTAAAAATGATTATTATTTATTGAAAATATTTTAGGAGTTTTGATTGGTTAAGAGCTAAAGGTGAAATCGTTATATCCGCTTGGTAGTTGCCCAAATTTAAGGTTGAAAATAAATATACGACATTATGACTCATTTTGTCGTATATTGAAACACGATATGACGTCACGCTATAATTTATGCGGTTTTTGACCGACCTTGTAATCTGACAATTGTTTTAAGATTTTTTTCGTAGTCTGATTGGCTTATTAAAGTTTCCAAACAATTTCATGCTGTTCCATTATTAGCAGCTTGTGTCTTCTTACTTACAAAGCAAGCGTTTAAACTGAATTTATATTTTCAAAAAATTAATAAAACAATTTCAAATTTTTTCAAAAAAAAATCATACAATTATTGAATTCGGTTCTCGCAGTATATGAGGAATCATTAAAGCATCGGTTTGTGTTCCTCATATCCTGCTCATCCTCATTCAATAATTGTTTAATATCTCGACAAGAAGACAAAGCATCAAGAATATGAATGCATCTTGATGCTCTATTTTCAAATCATATTCATGGAGATCAAAAGTAGATGATTCTATTCATAACACTGCCCCATTCATCTCCTTCATTTCTTCAGCCTCTCGTTAGTCATAATAGAAAGAAACTGAGTTCATTCTTTCTAAATTTCCATGTGACCCGATCCTCATATAATTGAGGAAAAATCCATGATTGTATCAATCTGCCAAAAGATCAAACTGGTTCTACGTACTTTACAGTAATAGGCGTATCGATCTTGCCAACTGTAACTGAGAGCCTGACAACAGCATTACTACTTTCCGACGCGTTGTAAACTGGTTGAGTAAACTCAATCACTGGAGGAGGAGGTGGAACTAGCAAAAGATATAAAAACAGTGATTATGATCAATAAAATAAAAAATGATTATAAATAAAGTCTAATATTCGTAAAATGCAATTGCATGTATAATTAATATAATTAATATAACTAATATAACACAATAATAAGCTACAGCTAGAATATTATTACTTAATATGTAATCCTGTAAATGGGCAAAAGAATTAGATATAAAGACAAATAAAACAACAGCGGAAACTATAAAATAACTGTGCATTCAATGAAACAAGAAGCGATGAGATAGAAAGTGAATACGCAGCAATTACACAAAATACCCAGTGGCGGATCTAGCGTAGGTCAAAATATATTACTACAGCTCAATCTTGGATATATTTACATTTTAAAATACCTTCAAAGCAATTTCATTGGTTAGATTTTATTCTTTTGAAATTCAAAACCTATGACATTGCTATAAGTTATTTTAAATTTAAAATTGGGCTGCTATAATTTATTCTGACTTACGCTGGATCCGCCACTGAAAATACCCCCCAAAAACACTCAGTTCTATCTCTTTCTGTTTATTTTTCCCGGGTTTCCCATGTGATGAAGGTTGATCGCATGCACATATCCTTGCTCTAATAGAATCCCGATTTTTAGCAGTATTGAAAGTAGCCATGTTCATTTCCTCCTTCATTATTCATAAAAATGTATTCACAATAATTACCGTCATCATCTTCTATGATTATAAGCGAAGATGGACCCAGCATTACACGTGCACTAGAGGCAAGCGCAGCAGAAAATTTCTCTGTCGGTTCGTCAATAGTATCATCAACCAGACTGATATTAACTAACTTTGGTCCAGTTTCACCAGGTTGAAATGCAACAACCTCCACAGTGTTTATGAAGTCTTCTTCAGTAGCTGTATCTGGATTTGGAATTATTCTGAAAGAGATTTAGTTCAGTAAAAAATAAGATAACTTTTCTGTGAATGTTTAGCATATAGTTCAGTTTGCTACAACCACCAAATTTGATATGGTTATGTGCTTGCAGCTTTTTCTTATTTAATTGATTTTACCAGGTACCCAAAGGAAGAATCTGTCTTTCAGTTCTTGAATGGTTTTCCCTTTTTTTACCTTCGGTAACATGTTGTTTTTAGTTGTCGGAAGAGACTCTTTGAAATTCCCAGTAAAACGTCTTGTGATTCCTTGCATTTTCTACTAAGGGATTTAATCTCCTTGCTTACACTTTCGAGAAAAGTATTTTATTTGATACTTGATACAACATTTTTTTGCCCGATACAACATTTAAAACCATCAGTGGTTAGTTATTCAGTCAGTTGCCTTAGGTAGTAAAGCATTCGGTCGGGGCACTTGATACACGCGTCTCCGCTCAATGTTTTTTCTTCTTTATTACTCCCTCCCCCCCCCCCCCCCCTTATTCACCTTTATTACCTTTTTCAGGATAATTGTAGCTAGTATAATATGACAAAGCCCACGTGAGACGAGACAAGGTGTAAATTTTGTGACTGACCTTACAGTGACAGGTTCAACGACTTCACCATCGGTAACCAAGACTCCAACAACAGCATCGCCACTTTCTGACGCATTATAAACAGGTTTAGTGAACTCAATCAGTGGAGGAGGTGGTTCTAGTAAAAATGCGAAGAAATATCAACTACCAGCATAATTATAATTTTGAGGTCAGTCATGTAAACGAATCAGAACCACACTTCAAAAACAGAGGAATAACAGCAGCGAGATTAGGAGCAACGGAATCTGGATAATTGAAAGGAACAGATATTGACTCGATTTTAAAAAAAAATTAATTTGGCAGAATATGTGAAAGGAATCAGCGTTCTTGGATAAAAATGGAAATATTTAACCTATTTTATCAAAAAGAAACTATAGGTACACAAGCAAGGGCTAGGAAATCATTATTTACTATTTTAGCAAAGATGATAAGGATAGACATAAATTACCATCATTATCAATTATGTTAACAGTAGAAGGCTTTCCCAGAATTGCACGTGAGTTGGACGACAGGGAAAGTGAAAATTTCTCAGTTGATTCGTCATTAGCATCATCAATCGGGCCAACTTCAATGAATTTTGGTCCAGTTTCGCCGGGCTGGAATGTAACAACTTTGGCAGTAGCATCAAAATCTTCTTTACCAGCGGTGCCTAGTCGTGGAGTCACCCTATATAAAAATAGAAGTAACATCCTAAATAAAAGAGCCATAGTCAGGGGACATAGGACGATTCGCGATAACGTGATATCGTTTTACATGCAGTACAGCATTGTTCAACATTAACAATTAGACGCCCGTATGACAACGATTGACTTGTTGTATTGTTGACAAGATTCACAACATATAAAATTTTTAACATGTGGGAGTAAAGTATAGGCTGCATGTTCAACGTTAGCGCACGTTTGAAGGTCACTTCATACCTCTGTTTAACGCCAGCTCAACCAACTCAATTTTTCCCGCCGATCATTTCAGAATTAAATTATTAAATTACCAAGTTACGTACCTGACTGTTACTGGTTTAGAAACAAAACCATTTGTCACCAGAATTCCAACTGTGGCGTTTCCTTCGTCTTCATTCACGTTGTAGATAGGTTGAGTAAAGTTAATGACGACTGTAAAATAAAAAACCCATAAACATTAAATCTAGGTGAATACACTGCAATGTTGTACAGCAAAAACTAGATTAGATTTGCTTGAAAGAACATAAAAAGGATAATAAACCATTTTCTCGCCAACAAAAAACTTAAAAGGACTTAAAACTAATTACCATCATCATCTTCAATATTTACATCAGAAGGCTGTCCAAGAACTGCACGTGGTGATTTAGACGAAAGAGAAACAGTAAACGTTTCGTTTGGTTCAACATTGCGATCATCAAGTAAACCAATATAAACAAACTTTGGTCCAGATTCACCAGGTTGAAATGTAACATCTTTAACAATTTCATCAAAATCTTCACTACCAGCACTGCCTACTCGAGGAGTAATACTAAAAATGTACAAAATTTTTAGCGACTAAATTTCGGAAAAAAAGAGTATGCAGCGTTCTTTTCCCCATAAGTGCTAAAAAATCTATACGATGCCAATACCTGACAGTCACTGGCTTAGAAACAACACCGTCTGTCACTGAAATTCCAATTTTGGCATTTCTGTCATTTTCTTTCGCGTTGTAAAGAGGTTGAGTAAAGTCAATGGCGACTGCGGGAGTGAAAAAAAGTCAAATTTTTCTAAATACATGCATAAAATAAAAAACCCATAAACATTAAATTTAATTCAATATATTCTCAATAGTGCATTGAACCAGTGAAAGAAAGTTTGTCGACAAATAAAAAAGTTGTTCAAGCAACTATATTCTTCCAGCCAGGAAATAAGATTCAGAAACATTTACCATCATCATCTTCAATTTTTACAACCGAAGGCTCTCCAAGAACTGCACGCGAATTTGAAGATAGAAAAACAGTAAACGTTTCGGTTGGTTCAACATTGCGATCATCAACTAAACTAATATCAACGGACTTTGGACGAAAATCGTCAGGTTGAAATGTAACATCTTTCACAGCATCATCAAAATCTTGACCACCAGCGGTACCTCGTCGTGTATTAATACTAAAATAGAAATAAAGTATCTGAAACATGTAGAACGGGTTAGCAACTGATTACCACAAACGGCTACCAAAATTATGACCACGTTACCAAGAACGCACGCACGTTTTTGTCATTCAAAATATTTGCAAAAAAATCATGCACCGATATATACCTATAAATACGTACGTATGCCAAGCAATAACCACATACCTTACAGTGACCGGTCTATAAGCCAGACCATCTGTTACTAGAATTTCAACTTTTGCTGTTCCTTCATATTCTCTCACGTTGTATACAGGTTTAGTAAAGTTAATGACGACTGCAAATGAAGAAGGTGGTAAAAAGAAACTGATTGTAAACTGTCGAAACTGTGTCAACTGTGCTCTGGACGGCAGAACTGAGCAAAACTGACGCACACATGATGAAAATCAGAGCCCCCGCCCCCTTTGTATCAATACGGTATTACGGTATACGTCATCAAACGTCAGAGATAGATGACGACTCCGAAACCGCCCAGTATCTGAGAGCTTTACATGATTTGTTAACAACAATCTATTGACTTTAAACACTTTAGGTGCTTTACACTAAAAACTGTAATAACGGCTGGACGCCTGCGTAAGCTTAGTTAAGGTATCATCCTATTATTAACGAAAGAAGAAGTAAAGCAATGTCTATTTACCGTCGTCATCAAAGATATTGACAGAAGAGGGTTCTCCAAGTATGATCGAAGAGGAAGACGCTAACGATAAGACAAAACTTTCTGTATATTCAACTCTTTGATCGTCTACCAGTTCAATTTCGATTTGCTTACGAGTTTCGCCTGGCTGGAATGTTACGTTTTGGACAGTGGCGATAAAATCATCATTATCTGCTGTGGCAGGGCTTGGATGGATACTGAACAAGTTCAAAAATTTGATTACCAAATCTTTTTAACAAATCTAATTATTCAAATTGCAGTTAGTATGCAGAGAAAGAAGCAGAATTATGATCAATAAAGTTAATCATGCTATCGTATCGAGTTATAAATCAACCAATTGAAATAATACCATGTGCCCCAGGGTTCATTTACGTAACCAATAAACTCACCCCGGTGGCTTATGCTGTACTTTTTGTTCTTTACATGCTATGACGTCCTTTGTATTATACGCCCATGTTGCAAGTTACAATAAACTGGAGAATTTATCAAGTTGCAACAAGTGTGTTACATACGATCAGGCTTGTTGCAACATGCCACTTGCACACCTGTTATAAATTGTTGAAACCACTTGCACCAAGGTTACGCTGTGAACATTAGCAAAGCCAGCCCGACAATTGGTCATGCTATGCAAGTTTAAAGAAATTGTTTCCTTATACGGTCTACAAACACAGAAAAATTTGCAATTGCATGACCAATTGTCCGGCTGGCTTGACCATTGCCAGCAAATAACAAGCTTGGACAATCATCTTGTGTACGTCGCATAGGTTGTAAATTGTATACATCTTAATTGCACGCAATTTGCAATGGACTTGTTGTCGTGCAATCGCAAACTGATATCGGCTTGTTGAAAAAAAGTCTGTCGCAAGATGTGAACAGATTTGTTGCAACACTTTGCTGTGTATTACAGAAGCACTGAAAAATGATTTTCCTTAGCAAAAAAACCTTAAACCTACCTTACTGTGACAGGAGAAATGACTTCGTTCTGCGTGACATAAATACCAACAACAGCTTTCTCGTATTCGTTTGCCGAATAAACAGATTGGGTGAAATTGATCACTGGCTTACCTATGGAAAATTGATCGGCTGATCAAACATGAACAATCGTACGGGTCATCGCAATGGGGCAAATAAAATCATGATCAACTGAAAGGATTTAAGAACTTTATTTAGCAAAAAAACAATTCTAAAATTTTTGTCTTCACAAATTAGAAATTTTCATTTCTCCGCGTCTCCGCGAGTCAAGTAGTAATTGCAGCAACTTGCAGCAAAATCTGATCTCAGTAAATGTCAAAAGAACTAAAAGTTACCAGAGTTGCCGAATATGTTTGACCATTATCTATTGATGTTTTTTATTAAAGGGCCATGGTTGTGGAGGCTGTATATCTCAAAAGTTTAGGGTGATGGACTTGCTTGCTGTTAAATTAATTTACCAGACATGACGTCATAAGTAAGATTGCAAATCAGTTTTTTGGGTGTGTTTCAATGCAGGAGTTGAAATGCTCCTTTAGCGTGATTTTTAGAGGGTCAAATAATCCATAAGAACCTTAAAAGTACGAGCAATTAATAGATAAAGAATAAGCAGCAGTCTGTATTCACTTTGATTGTCATATAGATACATTAACATTCATTGAAATCAGGTTATACAACAATTGTTGAGCGCGCGAATGCAACCATGTTGTTTATGCGGCAATATTGTTCAATTATAAGGCTGGAAAATAACAATTGTTTGTCAACAATTTGTTAAGTAGTCTTTGAGATGCAAAGCTATGATATTACAAAGAGACATCACAAAAGACTTACCTACAACTTGTTGGCAAGTGAAAGCTGCTATTTTAGATACACTTTCTTGTAGTTCAGCAAAGGACCTTAACATAATCACGTATTCTGCGCTACTTGCGATTTTCAACAGCTGCTGCCTTTTTACTTTTTTTCCAATGCCAACAGCGAATATATCAATGCCTCGCTCTTTCAGCCTGCCTGCTGCTTGTTCAAGTGGTATCAAATCATTTACACCAACGGTTGTTTGTTCACCATCAGTGAACAATATTGCCACCTTCTTAACGTCCTCGCGCATGCCACTATCCGTGGTGAATAGCTTCGTATCAGCAATATGGAGACCCAAGTCAATACGAGTTACGTCTTTGTGATGTGGCATTTTCAACAATGTACGGAATAACTTCCTGAGGTTAGCATGCTCACCAAATGTGGTATATAACTCAGCTCTGTTGCTGTATAATACAATACCAATATGAGTCACACTGGGCTTGAATCCCATGGCTACAGTGATACCTTTCATAAAGTTCTTCATATTCAAATATTGTTGATTTCCTATGCTTCCAGACGAGTCCACGATGAAGCCAATGTCTGCTGCAGTTTGACAAAGCGCCAAGTCACCTAAGGAAAAAAAATGTTTGCAAAGATTCATAGCAATAAAAAGGCAGGGTACAGTGTAACAGTTTGTCTATTATACAGAGAAACAGAACAAAACCATTTAAAAACAAAAAACATATTACTTCAAATACAGTAGTTTATGTTTTTATTAAATAATGAAACAAATAGTTGAGTAGTGAGGGATCATAGTACCTGGTTTTCGTGAACGAATAAGCAACCAACACCCGTATAAGTATCAGTTCTACTCAGTTTTAACTCACTAATTCCAACTTACACAATCAGTTCTATTCAGTCTAAGTACACTCATTCCAATTCTAAATACTTAGTCCCAGTCAGTTTTACTGTCTCATTCCAAATCATAGTATTTGTTGAAGTCAGTTTTAGCTCACTAATTCCAAATTAAAATACACAATCGGTTCTAAGCTCGCTAATTCCAATGACAAATAATTAGTCCCAATCTGTTTTACCACTCTAGTTCTAAGTAGTTTTAGTTTACTCATTTCAATTCCAAATAATATTTCCAAATTAGAAAAATCAACAAAATAGTTGCATCTTTCTTAGTTGTATTTGTGCATTGCATTCTTACCGATATCGTTTCTTTTGCAAATATCATTTGAAAGTTTTGAAGATAAAGAATCCAAATCTTGAAAGCTTTCAGCCACATAGAGATGCTCGGTTTCGTTCTTAACCACGAACCCGAGTTCGTCACGTGACACTCCATCACCGACACCAACAACATACACCTGGACACCCATATCATGAAGATCCTTCGCTCTGCTCTCTAGCGCACTACTGCGGTCCCCGCTTCCCTGTTTCCCGTTCGTGATAAGCAACACAATCCGCGGTAGAAAATTTCGCACGCCGTTCTCCGTGGTGAAAACATCATCTTTTACCATTTTAAGACCCCTATCCAAGCTCCAATCGCCACCTAGTACTTTCACGGAGCTCTCCACTGCCCTGGGGAATTTAGCTCTATTTGCACCAAATTTTCCCAAATCTATAGCAACTTCGACCTCTTTGCCCGCCAGAATGACTGCCATGTGACTGGCATGTGCGGACACGTGGAAAAAATTGCCCACTTTTTTCAGGAATCTTTTTATTTCAGGTAAATTGCTGGGTGACAAATTATCAGAGGCGTCAATAACTGCAGCAATTTCTATCGGTGAATCACATTTTTCTAGAAGATAATACAAAGTAGGTGATTGAAAATACAGGAAACCATGATAACCTCAAATATTTAATACAACTATATTCCTTGATAGCTGGCACGTTTTTAGTACTAACAACTGCATCTTTATAACAACGTTCACTTTATTATTTACTATTTTGGCTTCTTCACTGTTGGTGAACGGATTTCCCAAAAAGCTATTGCCGCAAAGCATATGCGATACAGAAGTCTCGCACCGCAAAATGTGCCTGATTTATGGCTTCGCCGCCATGTTGAAAGAAAGCCTCCAAAGGAATGTTTACTGAATTTCAAAGGCGGAGAATAGAATCACAGTACAAGAACCGATGTAGCTGCACAAACATTCGGCCACCTTGAAATCACTTAAATGGTATATCATAGTAGCTCAATTTGATTGTCTTTAGAATGCACAGTAAGCAAATCGATTTTAGGCGTGCCCATAATTTTGTCTTAACTATAATTTATAATTGGTAATTATCATGTACTGGCTCACAAACTAATGTCCCTAACGTTATTTCTGCCTTTAACTTTAGATAATTTTTGGCTTCAGAGAGTTTCTTTCAGCATGACGGCCAGCATGCGCGGCAGGCCCGGATTGAGGGGTGGGCCCAAGGGCCCCGGCCCCCCCACCGAGATGGGGCCCCACCAAGAGCCCCCCCCCCCATATAGGGTGATTTTTAGAATTATAAAAAAAATATTTATGACTGTTGCATACGGCCTGAAATTTCTTGCTACAAAGTTCAAATTGTTACGGCCGGTCTGGGACTGGGACCAGTTTTAATAACTTAAAAACTTAGGAGTACATTAAGAGGCCTCCCACCAAGGCGGGGCCCCAGGCCTCCGAAGGTGTTAATCCGGGCCTGATGCGCGGAGCAACATGCGCGGGTACAAAGGTCCCGAGACCCCTGTGTCGTATGTACTGGTGATCGGAGACGATTTTTTAAATCCCTATGCGAGACGACGTAAATTTCGAAGACTGAAACTTTAACCTCAACAAGATCTGAACTATGGCCTCCAAACCTAATTTTAAGTAATGGTGATGTCACAACATACAAAAGTGATTATACCAGCCAGGCATGTAGCCAGAACTTTCAAAAATGAGGGGGGGGGAGCTCAGTGAACACTAATAATCACGGTAAATGACGAGGTAAGAGGTCCTTACCAGCGGCTTCTACAATACCAAGAAATAAAAGCATGCAAGCGACTATCCTCATATTCATCTTGCGTGGTCTGTGAATGGAAAAAAATTGTTAGTATTTTTATTAAAACATGTAAAAACAGACTTTAAAAAGAATGTATTAAAATGAATTTGGCTGGGATATATGAACCTTCGTAGATACAGCCTTCTTACATTCGTAATTTTAAAGTTCTTGTATATATGTAGAGCATATTGAAATACTCAGTTGGCCCATATCGATGTTGATGAAAATTCATGCATGTAAAACCGGATAGCAGCAGTGGCGAAGCCAGTCCGACGATTTAGTCATGCTATGCAAGTATTTTCCTGTTCAGTTGACTATGAAAACAATCAATTGCTGAAGAAATAAATACTGATGATTCCCAATTTGCATAGCATGACCAAATTGTCAGACTGCTTCGCCACTGGATAGCACGAGCCACGACTCACAAAATATCGCTTTCTTAAACTTTTCCAGCCAAGATTGAACTTGAAAAAAGGTCACATTTATAGCTTCATAGAATTTTTGCAGCAGTTGAAAAAAAATAATAAATCGGATAGCCAAATGATGGATAGACCCTTGACCTCGTACAAACCTGCTCCCCAAAAGTGAAAACTGGCAAAAAATTAGAATAAATAAAATTGAATGTTTTTTTTAGGTTTTAGTCCATAACAAAATATAGAGGCATCCAAAGCCAGGTCACCACATGCATGTATCACGGTACAATAACAATTCATTTTGTTTGTCTAGATTTAAGAATAACACAGTAACATCCCGCTTTCTATTTTAGGTGAGATGTCTCAATATAATAACCCCCCCTTGCATTAAAATAAGTTTTATAAATACCCAAAGTCATAGTGATGCTGTTATTTTGTAACCTTAACCACACGTGAGATAGAAAGTCAGAATTTTCAATTTTTTGTTTTCTGGTTCCCGTATGTTTTGTTGCTAGTTTCGCACATAAATATAAAACATCGTTCAATTATAGTAAAGCTTTAAGGTTATGTTATTGGACCATACGCCTTCGACCAGTGACCACTGAGGACTTGTGTTGACAGTCAGCAGAGAATAATCAACGCACTAGTGGCAAAGCCAGCCAGACAATTTTGTCATGCTAGGAAAATATTTTTGTGTTTATATGTGAAAACAACAAGGGCTCACTATCATCACCATGATGGTGGCCGAATGGAATTTAACAGAGTTTAAAAAAATATACCCCACTTTTTCTTACAAAAACAAAATATCTCATAGTAATCTACAACCACATATATTTGATAAGAAACTGAAATTTAAAAGCCAGGGCATGTGAAATCTTATTTGCTAAGGGCTTTCAATAGAAATAGATACATATGTTTAGACTGAAACTAGAAACACGATACCACTTTTCAGGTGTGCTTGAAACACAGTTATGTTCACGTGACATTTGGGAGCATTTTTTTATCTCATCTTTGGTTCAAATTAAGATTATCTCAGCTACCTGGCCTAACATATCTTGCTACTGTCTTAGGTCACAATTTTTCTCTTCAGCCCTTACGCCTGTCATAAATAATGACCTGCCTCTAACATTAATAGCATGATCAAAATGTCGGGTTGCGACGGCGCGCGTGTTTCTCTATTTTTTCATGTTAGCATTTTAGTCCATGCAGTCGTGGAGCTTCATTACAAACATTTGCTGAATACATCAGTGGCTGAATATGATTAATTATAAAAATCTATAGACAACAGAATTCTTATCACTCTAGTTGGCAGACATCGAGACAAAATCTTCGACGCAGGCAGACTATAGCTGTCTTCGCAGGGTCAAATGATAGATCTAAACTTTTTGATTGAAATTATAGTTAGCGGACATATAACTAACTTAGTGGCTGAAGCGATTTGCATGCATCAAGACAACGATAGCAAATAGCAAAGTCAACAGTACTTCAAGCATTCAATTCATTAAGAAATCTCTTTCAGTATAAGCCTTTTACTTTGAAGATGAGAGCAAATATGCGTGCTTGTTTTGGCTATTGTTTGAACAGCATGCATTAAGAACTGCAGCAGAGAAAGATTATTCATAATTAAACAACCATATCTCACAACGACGAACAAAAAAGGCAAATTTCCGAAAGCTAGCTTTCGTTTTCACTGAATGATGGCTTTAGTTTTCAGCGAATGATATAATAAAACATAGTTTCAGTTGGGCCTGAGAAATTATACGAGTTGTCCGCCTATAATTACTTCTAAATGCAGGAAACTATTCATGCTGAATTTGGTAATGAAAACACTTGATTTCCGAATTTCTGCGCACATCGCAAACGAGAGGTATATGCCGCAGAAAAAAATTACTCGTGCCTGTGAGCTCAGCAGGTCGCTCCCCGTGTGTGGGCAAATATATATTCTTTCGCTACCCGAAACGATAGTGTAAAATTTGACGTTTGGAGCGAAAAAGCCCTTCGTAGCGCAGTGGCGTAGCCAGCGTCGATAATTGGAGGGGTGAATATTCATGTATCACGTTTTGCATCATTAATTTCTTTTGAAATCGATTGTTTTTAAGGTCTGTGAACACAAATATATGAATATTCGCCCCTCCAATTATCGAAGCTGGCTACGCCCCTACGAATCGTAGGAAGAAAGCCCTTAGTGGAATGATAACGGAAACCAATAATTAATGCCTGCGTTAGGAAATCTCTAAATAGTTTGCTTTATATCACCACTCTTTCCCTGCCAAACGACTACACAATAATTTTGCACGCGAGTGTTGTACTTTGCAAGACCTACTACTCACCACTCCTTAACTGTTGCCTAACTTTCTCCTTTTCAGTGGTTTTAAAATAACTTTAAAACCTCATTTAATACTTCCACGGACGATAGTCATAGTTGGACATAGCAGGAACGAGCATGACAAATTCTTACAGTAACATACACTTCCTTTCTCCTCAGAATATCCGATAATACAAAGACAAATATTCATACGTGCATATGCTGCATACGAGAAATATAATGAAACCTACCAAAAATTCGAATCTTGGTAACCCTTTGGTATTTGAACTCCAGTTGATATGACGATTCCGCTGGGTCTGAAAGATTGAGCGAAATAAAAAAATTATAAACACAACAGTATTGGTGATGTAGCACTGTTTGATATGTCGCAGCTGGATAACAGTTCCAGGTAAATTGATACGTGTATATGTCTATTTGCATGCAGCAGAAATGCATCAAATCTAGGGTCAACTATGAATGCTAAAACAACAAAGAAACATTTCTTTACAATATAAGGTTTTTATATCCTTGAAATGCAACAATATTTACATGAAGTTGATGATACTCATGAATGACAGCTTCCCACAGTTAACCATGTATTACTGAATAGGTACAACCTGCACGACATGTACAAGTTATTTGTGTATTCTATGTCTGTTAAAGGAGATTAATTGTAATTTTTTTCCATACTTAATAGCATAGATTGTTGAAAATAAAACTTATGACTGATTATAATTATATTTTTGTTTTGGTTATGTAGAAATAAGCTTTGTCGTCGTCACGTGCTTATTGTATTCTTGTCCATCTAAGCAAGTAATCAACGTTCAAGGAAAGTTATTAAGAATTGCTATTCGTGAGATGCAAGGCATAGTATTTAGAAGATCTGTATTAATACATCTTTCATTTCAGTTTGGGGCTTGGGGCGTGGATTAGCATCATCACTTTTCATCAGTTGGTTCAGGCCTTGACATTTAAGGTCAGGACGCCATAACATACGACATTTTTTACAGTTTTTTAAATGCAAATTGATTGCTCTTTTGGTAACATTTCAGTGTTCCTTTCAATATATGATCTGGCTCACGTCTAGGTTCTCAATGAAGAATGTGCGAAATATAAGCAACATGGTATCAAAAACAGGGGTTTACCGGGGGACCACCCAGTAGCCCGCTGGGATAATCCGATCTGTCTGGGATGTTAGAGTTTTATTACACTTAAAATGGTGGAATTCGATTCTTTGGTTGGAGATACCACACTTAAAATGTTTAAATAATTGAAAACCTCTTTGAAGCGACTTTTTTAAGATGATTAATACCATTAGAAATAAATAGTTTTATTACTTCGGCAATAAAATCTGCTAAAACTTTCATATTTACAATTGGCCTTGCGACGATGTTATTGTATCAAAAGCGAGCACAAAATTAATGTGTTTTTCGCCACATAAACTTGCAGCATTTCATAGTCTGAACAGTTAATGAAATACTTAAAAGCAGATGGTCAAAATGCTAGAAATAATTTCATGTTGAACAAATTAATTGCAAAAGGCTGTCTTTATGAAGAGAGGGGACAGAGACAAATAGATATAGGCCCACCCGGCCCCCTGTATCATTACGCATAAGCACACTTATTCAATAATGTGAAATTTTGAAATATCTCACGAAGTTCGAAGTAAATTGACATAATCAGTGAATTCGCTTTTAAAAGAATAACAATAACGGGTTTGAGTAATATAAGAAGATCAAAGCCTGTCGGTGTCAATGATCGATGTCCTCATCTTTTTTTACTTGCTAGTCATCCTCAAGCGCTATAATAATTACAATATAAGAACCATTTCTCTCAAAAAACGTCATTTCGTGAGCATGAGGACCTCGCTGAGACATTTTGTTTCCAACTGTTTAACAGTTGTGTAATAATTTCGTCAGCAGCAGGTGATGACTGATGGCAATCATTAAAATTAACGTGCCAACAACATTTCGCTACATGTTTGGGGTAAGCTGTAAAACATGGAATCTGGAATTTGGAATCTTGGAATCATGGAATCTTGGAATCTTGGTATCATGGAATCTTGGAATCATGGAATCTTTTTGCTTGTATTAGCGCAATTTAAAGATGCAATTTTCTCCTTTTGAAGGATGTGAAGAAGTGGATTACTTAGTGATGTTGTTTCATAACACATTTGTAACTGAGTTACTCTTTTCATATTCTTCAAAAGGAGAAAGTTACGTTTAAAATCGCCGCGAAAATCACCCTTTACCATGTCTTTAGCTATCACCATAATATAACTGAATGACACAGAGAATGACAAATTGCCGATGTTTCGAGCGCATATATTTTAAGCAGCAGCTGCGACTAACTGTAACAAAGCAAAGGACAAGGATTGCCGAAGGCTATGTTACCGAAGTTTTGCGAAGTATTATATATTTTTGTATTGGTGCGGTTTTGAAATTTTAACCACAGACTTCAGTTCGGCTTGGTTACTTAACACGTGGAGATACAAATTAAAGCATATACCAAATTAATTTCATTAGCCCCTTGCATTGTGTTACAGTTATAAAATCACAGATTTATAGATGATGTCAATTGCATCATAATTAGGATTCCGCAATTGAAAATAAACTGCCTTACTGCAGCAGTTTTACAGTATATATATATTAACATGAAACATTGAGTTAATTAAACATTCACAGATCTGGCGTGGAGTGGCCCTCGAAACTTGGTCCCGTCAAATGCAATTTAGTAAGGCAAGACGCCTCAAACGCCTAGTATTTCTTTCAAACAATATGGCAATAGTGAAATCTTCCTGGTATATAGGTTTAATTAAAATGACGCTTGTGAAATACAACAAGCCGACGAGCTAGGCTTAGCATTGTTCGCTGTTTCCTTCCGCACAGTTGAGTAGGTGTTACGTTACGTTTTGGTCGCAGCTGCTGATTAGAATATATGCGCTCGAAACATCAGCAATTTGTCATTTTCTGTGTCATTCAGTTATATTATGGTGATAGCTAAAGACATGGTAAAGGGTGATTTTCGCGGTGATTTTAAACGTAACTTGCTCCTTTTGAAGGATATGAAAGAGTAACTCAGTTACAAATGTTTTATGAAACAACATCACTAAGTAATCCACTCCTTCACATCCTTCAAAAGGAGAAAATTGCATCTTTAAATTGCGCCAATACAAGTACAAAGATTCCATGATTCCAAGATCCATGATTCCAAGATTCCATGATTCCAAGATTCCAAATTCCAGATTCCATGTTTTACAGCTTACCACATGTTTGGTTAATTTATGTACGCGATGACCTTTCGATACGGTCATTTTATTTGCGCAAATACATGCACTAAAAAGTATTCTTTACTTGGTTCATTGCAATATATTGTTGCAGCTAGATTTTGCACTCATTACTGGCATATTTCTAGGACTTCAAATCCTATTATTTAAACGCATCATAATCCAATTGCAATTGTGAATTCTATAAGAAAGTGCCAGAAACGCGGATAGATCAATGAGAGCACCCTGATGGTAGTTAATGCAATGATAGTAATCACTAGCTGACTTACTGATAGTCATTAAAAAATGAAGTTCTTTTCCCAATTCATTATTACAGAATATGTATATGCATCAGCATCACTTTCCTGCAGTGAGCAAACGATGTCAAGCAGACTAATAAATTAAATGTTTTGTGAAATGAAATCTTTTCCAAAATCTACCATTCTCAGTGGTGTTGTCTACACTACACAAGACTACAGATAATATTTATATTAGTGATTGGAAGATAGCATATTATTTTACACCATAACCATAACAGGAACTTTTGAATGCCTTGTTTTCCTTATCTGACTAGCTCGATCGACAACATGCATGTGTTTGTCTTTGTTTGTGTATAAAAGGGATTGTAGTTTACGTCATCACGCGAGACCAACCTTACTGTAAAGTTTGCATTGATTGTCAAGTTTGAGAAGGTCTTTAACTGCAAGCACTCGCATCAATGAAAAGCATATATTGCCTAATACTGAACGATTGAGAAACTTATAAGATTATTCCTATATGGATTATGCACTGATTACTGAGATACATGTACCATGTTAAATTGTTCACCTCGGGTTTGCAAGTGCCATGAATCATTCATGCACGGATAGTTCAGTGACACACCTGGTAAAACAATATGTCACCAGCTGAACAAATAGGTATATGACTTAAAAAATATGTTTACAAATATGGCTACATATTGCAGATGGTGCTAGTTTAACGAGGTTACCGTGCATGCTTCGATGCTGGAGGCCAAGTGTCTTTGCGAATTGGAATTTATAGATTCGTGAAGGTAATTTTTTCTCCGCGTTTCACAGCTTCATGCTCTCGCTAAAAGTCATTACGCAACGTGAAAATAATCTGTGGAATTTATGAAACAGGCCATAGAACATATTGCTTTATCTGATGCAATGATAATCTGTGAATTAACTTGAAATTTGTTAAATTGAGACAAAATGTCTGATATTATAAAAATTAGCATAATCTTTATTCCTGTTCAGATTTTGGAAGGTCATGCCAACACAAAGCAACATATTCCGAAAATAGACATTTTGGAAATATTTCCGTAGCCTATATTTTTTGAGTATTTAATGTTTCGTATTTTATCTACTCAGCGGTTCAACAGTATTTGCTTTTGAATCTTCAGACATCGATCGTTAATGTGCTTCGGCCGCCAAGACAAAGTGTGACCCGGACAGGACTCGGACCCAGACTTGTGCCTGTAGAAAACCCGGACTCGACATTCGGACTTACCTTTGAAAAAAGCCTTTCGAATACATACTAGTTTTATTTTAGGTTTTTATCTGCTCGACATGCCATTATTATGGTTTCCAATTTTGCGATTTCGGACTGATGGCCGGGTCGAAGAGTTCGCCCGGCTATAGCTTCGAAGAGTTATTATTTGTTGATAATATGATAATTTGAAATGCAATGTACATAGCTTCACAGATTTTCTTTAACCGTACTGATGCTATTTTCATGCCATTTTCAGTTCAACTACGTTTCAATTCAAGTATAACTATAACAGCTTTATACTAAACCGAAACCCAGGTGTGATTTAGCTGTCCGTCATTACGTTCTCCTATATTTCCCCCACATATGTCACCAAAATGACTGCATCTAATTGTTGGTAAAAGCCGCCACGCATTAATTCTCCCGCTTTGGCTTGATAAACGTCATTCACATACTGATAACGAAAAGCGTTGGGACTGTTTGTTAACAATACCTCACTAGAAAGACAGTATTTTATGCTGCACCTGCAGAGCTTGGCCGCAGAACTTGTAAACCCATGTTCATCACAGATTTACTCACTTCCCGACGAAGGGTCCTCCCTTAAAACATCAAATGCTGTTTACATCGTTAGTGTAAGATTGTCGATACACTGACAATGTTATTTGGCGGCCAGCGTTTAATGCTTTAGCTTGCTAAGAAAAGGTCAGAATAAAGTCGCCAGTTGTTATGTACAAGTTGAAGCGCAAGGTATAGAAAACCTTCTTTTTAATGAATCTAGTTATGAATTCAGTTTTTATATGCGAAGACAAGTCCAACATTTTTTAAAGTACCTGTATGTCCAAATGTTGAATTTTCTCAGCAGGTTACATTAATTGCTCAATTGATAGGGAACGAGATATCAACGATTTTAACGTCCGTACCCGAGCACACTAAAAATTCATACCACCTGACAACACTTTTTAAAAATTCGTACCATGTTAACGGAAAGGCCTGCAGTCAAAGGCCTGAAGCACGGTCACGCAGGAGCGATAATCATAAGGCATTACATCAGACATGCTGCTGCACATGCATGCATGTAGTTAGGAAAGCATTGTTTTAAGGAAATATATCGCATATTCAAATATGCAGTATCTTGTCATTGATTTCTCGACATGCTGAAATGTATATTAGTAATTTCACACCATACAGAATTGGTCCAAATAGATTTTCATTGCATCATTTGTCGTTGTTAGTGGTATCCACAAATAAATGTGCAGTACAAAAAAAGTAAAATTTAAAGCGACAATCATGCACGTTACATAACAGTAACCAAAGTCTGTTGAAGGACAAGAATAAGAGAGGTTATTTCCTTTGTTTTGTTAAAGTTTTATTCCCACAATGCATTGTGGTAAAATATACATGCTGCCATCTTTTTCGTTATGGTCAATTAGGAACTTACAGTATTGTTTTCATTTTTTTCTTCGGTATCTGTAAAGGAAGGGGCTTAGCAACAAATGCATGTCAGCTCCTAAATTTACCACATTAACGGTCTCCTAACGTTTACATAAAATACCTTCAAATCACTTTTATTCCATCAATGTTAGAGTAAAATTAAGTGCTTAAAATGCGTCCTTCGTTGAGAAGAATGGATTGCATGATAAGTACGAGTCCTTTAAGGCATTGACATATAACATATTCATGGCACATCATGAAATTATGGCAACATGAAAGACCAGTAAAAATCCCATAAAAGATAGTAGCTACACGCCTTTTGACGTTTCATGACTCAGGTCCAGTTACTAGTATGTTACGTGTTTTACTAACCTTATACGCTTTTTTTGCTTGCCTTCGTGACGACCTCACTGGTTGCCTGCCGACTTGAAATGAGGTGATATTGGACCTATGAAGCTAAATTATGCCGGACACCTTGCCCTATTTGGCACATTCCAACACTTATCGCAACCAGGTGTTGACAGCAATTAATACCAATATCCGAAATGTGACTATGACACCCATACCATGTGCCACACGATTGCTGTGACTTGAAGGATATGAGTTAAACCTTAAAAATAGGCAGCTCTTTTACAGTTGTTGTAAATATCGAATCGTCGGGGACTACAGGTGATAGAGAAAAGCACTTTCAAAACATTTACATTTACTTATTTATAAACATCACCAAAATTCCAGACTTCAGGAATTCAGTCGATAAAGATTGTGCCCCACTGTATAAACAACTTATCTTGTCAAAAAATATTGCCGATTAACTAAGATTGGCTGTTTTACCGAGAATATCCAACCGCTATTCCTTGTAAATCATTAGCTCAGGCGGCCAAGCCTAAGGATGCATCTTCGAAATTTGACTCGTCCGCAAAACTCATTCACTATTCAGAAATTAAACTTTGCGACAAAGGCCATATGTTACATGCTGTAATCGAGGGACCTGGACAGTACTGATGGTAACGATGCTATTTGAATTAGAAAATTGTTTATGCTATGAACCTTGCATGCACCGACCACTAGTGGTTGTCACGTTAGCACATGGCATAAATTTCCCGCTTACACATGATCAACTTTGATCAACAGTGACTCACGAATTGTTAATCTGGTGTATTTTCTATTTTAACGTTGTGTGCGCTTTCGTTAGTGACCGATGTGAAGATATGTCGACGATATGTCGAAGATATTAGTTCATTAGTTTGAGCTACTCTGTAAATTCGAGTTAAGAGTTTTTAAAGTGTGTGTATGTATGTACTGCAGGTCTACACTTAAGGCCGTCCACCTCAACCGTATCGTAGCAAAAAGTAGCGCATTTCATTGTCTTGTGAACACTCAGGCAGAACAAATGATATGGACACAAAAGAATACGCTACGTTTTGCTACGATACGGTGGAATTGAAAAACGGGCTTAAATATGACTAACTTGAATATAGCCCAGCAAAGAAAAGATAGACCATATTCACATCGTCGAGAATCACTTTGTTACGATAGTTAACGACCAAATAGAAACTAGGTTAAGTTAAAGCAAAACGCGAGCCATACTTCAGACTTTACTACATCAAACTAAGATAACTATTTTTGTACGTGGAAATTGCATTGCAACTTGCAGCCAAAAGCATGCACATGATTTAATATGGAGTCAGGGACAATCAGGTGGTTGTTTCTCATTCGTTTGAGAATATAAAATTTCTATAGTTGTTATAACCAACCAGTCAGAAAGGAATTCACATGATAGGTGACAACCAGGCGGATTGCGCATATGGCAGGCATTCCTTGATGACGTGTGTTGTCTACGATTTTTGGCTTTTGAAATAAACGATTACGATCTACCTTAATCGACAGTAAGCGGGCAACACCGAAACAATATAGGTCGCATGTAAGTCAAAATCTGATTTCAATGCATGTTAAAAGAGACTGAATATGTTTGGCTATTATAAGGACCATGGCTGTGGAGGCTGTATATATCTCAAACGTTTAGGATGATGGACTTACTGGCTGTTAAATTAATTTACCAGACATGACGGTGTCAATGACCAGGTAAAAATGGCTTGAATATCCATCTATGGAGGTGCCTACGACACTTCCACGTCGTGCTTACGTCGTCTTTGGCGTTACATCGTATTTCTTCAACCTTCCTATCCGCGGCTCCCTCGCCCCCCCCCCCCCCCCTTAGCGGCCAGTTACCAACACACCACATGTGAATCATAGCGTATGTTACTACCACACATATGCTCGGTTAATACTGTATTACCATTCTATATATAACTACACATATCGAATTTTGAGGAATAAAATTAATGTGAAGGGCGCTAATAGGGCTAATAGGTAAAGGCACTATACCTATTATAAGCTAATACATCGAGTTTAAGCTGACATTCCTTACCAGCGGCTTCTACAATACCAAGAAATAAAAGCATACAAGCGACTGTCCTCACATTTATCTTGCGTGGTCAGTGAAAATGGAATAAAAATTATTAGTATTTTTATTTAAAACAGTGAAAAACAGACTTTAAAAAGAATGTATTGATATAAATTTGGCTGGGATATATGAACATTCTTACGTTCGTAACTTTAAAGTTCTTGTGCTGGAAGCATCCTACACGCAGAAGCCTAGCTGCGGGAGCAAGCTAATGTGAACGTTCTGTCATAATTGAGGGGAGATTTAAGCTCCAAAAACTTGTGCCGAAACAAAGGAAGGATTTAAGGCCCTGTCACACGGTGCAATTTTTCTTGCAACTTGCAATGCAATTCTACTCTTGGGAGATTGGCAAATACAAGTTTCCATCAAAGTTTGCTGATATATTTTTTACATAGCAAACATTTGCTACAAATTTACATTAGTCCAATTAGTAGAATTGCGTTGCAAGTTGCAAGAAAAATTGCACCGTGTGACAGCCTCGTACCCAGGCGCTTTTGTAAAGAGAATATCATACTTAATTCAGTGTTGTATCCGTGTGACAGGGCCTTAGAGCTGCCGAGATTTGATTGGGCAAGTATATCCAAACGGAAAAAGCTTGAGTCTGGCAGTTTCGGTTCTGTGTATCTAGCTAAACACGGCAGGACTACTACAGAAAATGTTGTTGTAAAGAAACTCAAAGTGTGTCAATCGCCGGACTCACAGGCGGGCTTCCTAAAAGAGGCAAAGATTCTCTATAGCGTTAAAGGCCACCGCAATATAAGCAAATTTTTAGGATTTTGTTGCAAGCCGCACGCTATAATGATGCAGTATTCAAGTTTCGATTTTTGCGTTTTCGGAGTTGAGAAAAGTGTGTGTTCACTCGCTGACTTTTTACAGTTTGTCGATGCAGAATTTGAGTTTTCGTCAGTTGCTAATTTGTTGCCAGTATGTGTTAAAGATATACTCGAAGGACTTGATTATTTGCACAATCATAATATAGCACACCGAGATTTAAAACCTGGTAACATATTGGTTTGTAACCAGCATTTATAAATTAATATTTAATTTTTTGTTGACCCGGGTGGCGAGGTGTGAAAGCGTGAAAATTGTGCGTAAACCGCGGTAAACCTAAAATCTACAAAAATATCGACGCACATTCATATCGAAAGAGGTTAAATTCATGATTAAAAATCTCTAATGACAAAATTCAACGTCTTTCGATATAGTTAAATGACTAAAAGATAAAGATTCATCACAAAAATAATGATTTTTCTTGTCCTGTTGTCTCTGGAAGCTTTAAGATAATCAGAACGACAGTAATATGTTTTATTTAAAAAGTCAATCTATTATTTACGTGTCGCACAAGTACAATATGTCAGGCTATAAAATAAGGACCATGCATGATGGAAAGGTCTAAGGCAAAAACAGTCTGTAAAGAAGAGGATATGGATACAAAATTGCCATAACTTTAACTGTATACCAACCCGGGTTGGTGCCAGCTCACCCGGTTTGAAAACAAAGACTGGCGTTTTTACCATCCCGGGTTCGTGTAAACTGAAAAATTAATTATACCCCATGAGGCCTATCAACGCGAGCTGAAAATATTCCCGAGCTCGTATAAACGGGCCTAAAAGAGGTTACTTTCTTTGTTTTGTTAAAGTTTTATCCCAGGAATGCATTTTGGTAAAATGTGCATGCTGCCATCTTTTTTCGCTATGGTCAGTTACGAACATACATTGTATTTTCATTTTTACTTGGGTACTTGTAAAGGAAGGGGCTTAGCAATGCATGTCAGCTCCTAAATTATTTAGGAGCTGACATGCATTGCTAAAATTTACCACCTAACCATCTCCTAACGTATACATAAAAGACCTAATGGTTTAAACAGCAGGTATATAACGTTAAAATCACTTTTATTTTAAACTTATTATAATAGAAATTTTATTATTAATAAAATAGACTGCATGATCAGTAGAAGCCCTTTAGAGCATTAATATATTCAAGGCACATCGTGAAATTATGGCAACATGAAAGACCAGTAAAAAGCCCATAAAAGATAATACACGCCTCTTGACTTTTGCATGACTCAAGTCCAGTTACTAGTATGTTACGTGTTTTACTAACCATACAAGCTTTTTTTGCTTGTCTTCCTGACGATCCTTCCATGCCTTTGGCGTGAAAACCAACGGGGGGCGCTGATTGGTTTTTCTTACAGTGAAATCAGATTCCTTAATAGAAGTATAGTAAAATGCCTAAAAATAAATGCCATTTGTCGCCAGAGTATTTATTTTTTCCAGTTTTTTTTTGTTTTGAAGCATTGCAGATAACACAAAATTACAATTTTTTGGGCTGAGTAGGCCAAGTTTAATAAAGTGCACTTGCGAGAAGACAAAGTATAAAAATGTATTTCGCGCCGTGTGGCGGTGTTTTTATGACTATATATCTTCAACAGGAAATATAGTCGGGGAGGCAGAGGTACAAAAATATATGTTTACTTACCATACCGAGGGACAATTTCATTTTATGTTTATATTGTACCTTTAGGTCTAATAAATATATTTCTGCATGTTGAACGCGATAAAATTTCTTGTGGGCTCCAGCCAACACGTTTTTCCCGAAATCTTCTATAAAACTACATTATTGTCAAGAAAGGTGAAATTTCAGATTTATTTCTAGGAAAAACCACTTACGTTATCAAAAAAGTAATAAAAAATTACATATAACACATTATTACGGTTACTTTTATTTTTCACCTTTTTGTTGAGTTATGAGCGTTTGAAAACCTATTTTCCGACTAGTACCCAGGAAATTGGCGCCATTTTAGGACAGTTTCCCATTTTGAAGCAGCAATAACTCAAAAACGGCTCGAAAAACAAGGGTAACCGTAACGATGTCTTATATGTTGTTTTTTATAAGCTTTCTTATGATACAAGTTATTTTTCAAATGAGCGAATTTGAAAGTTTACTATTTTTGACCACATAATAGTTTTATAATAAAACTGAAGAAAAACGTGTTGACCGAAGCCCACAAGGTAAATCGGGCCAAACAACATTCAGAATTGTGATATTAGGCATCCAACAGACAATTTAAGAGTAAAATTGATTTGTCCCTAGAGAAGGTAGGTAAAATTACCTCTGCCTGCCTGACTAATACATACAAAGCAAAAATTGCGCACGGCAGCGTATCTTCCCAATCCGTATATATATCCGTATATATTACCCAAAAACAAAGTGTGTTGTGCAAATGAAGATATTTTTCTTTATATTATGAAAAGCTATGGTACGTAGATGCGCTTGGGGTACGTGTAGAAACGATGAACGGTTTCCTCATTAATGGAAGCGAAATAACGGCGATGATATATTTTTTATTCGCTTTCCCTCTGCTCGATATGAAGGAGAGAGACGACAAAGATGGATAAAAGCGTGTCATCGAGGTGGTAATTTTGAATGCTCTAAAAACACTGTAGCTTCCCATTGCATGGGATTGAGAGATTCATTGGTTTACCAAGTTGTTTCATGCTATTTCGATTATTCGGCTTATCGAGAAGTTAATTAACTATTGACGAGGGATCTGCAGTTGCACGTTTTTCGATGGACTCTTGCCTAGAATGAACAGATTTCGCTCACGATGCTGTCACAAATCCAAGTTTTTCATTGAACCACTCTTCACACTGCCACTGTTGTTTGGTTTTAGTATCTATATTTGACGTCGCTCTTCATCTGTGAATTCCAACTGCTGTAGGAATGCTTTCGAAATCTCACTAGCCCCGTCGTGCGTCATTTCATGTTTCAAAAATGACATCACTTTCTTCTCCATAATTCCACGTTCAGATGTTTTCTTGGAAATTAAGATGGTCTTCTTTTCACGCCCTGTTGGTGGAATAGAAGGCGCATCACTGTCTCGTTTTAACTGGTTCGCTTGTATGTCAAAAATAGCAGGTTTGTTGTCCATTCTGTTCATTGTTTGTACCAAATCTTCTGTTTCTTCTGCCGAACATGACGCTCTGTCCCATAAAGCTCGGGGGTCATGATCAATGTATTCAGTAAACGACTTATTAAGAGTTGATTCTTTGCCACTGTTCCCATTACCTTTACCAATTTTAAGATCTTTTAGTTCAGACGGAGATATTTCAGGAATAGGCTTTCTTATCCAAATACAAGGCCCGCTTGTGGCGTTGTCCTCTCTCCGGCTGTTTAATAGTTCTTCTAAAGAGTAGAGTGCAGCAGCAATGTGCTTGCATCCACCATCACGTCCTCCCAAACATAGACAATCTTGCCAACACGTTTTTTGCCTATATTACTATAAAATTGTATTACTGCCAAAAAAGGTGATATTTCAAGTTCAATTTTAGAAAAAATAACTCGCATCAACAGAAAGCTCGTAAAAAACTAAATATAAGACATTTAAACGGCCACCTTGATTTTTCAAGTGGTTTTCAAGTTGGACCTATGAAGCTCAATTATGCCGGACACCTCGCCCTATTAGGCACATTCCTTTCCTTAACAAGATGCCTGTTAAGGCGTTCACTCCGCCTGCCAAAACGAAAAAGATCACAAGGCCAGGCAGGATTGTAACTAGAGCGTTCATTGGGGGTGTGGTATATTCAAATATATTCACTTATTTCTATTCTGCACGACGAATTCCTTTTTTAATCAGTTATTATTAGGGTACCTTCCAAGGCATTTTAAGACATTGCTAATTTGCTAGCACATCTTATGTAATCATTAAAACTAGGTTACCTGCAAGGTAGGAATGCTGCGGAGCCTTAATTATTTTATAGGTTATTGGAAAATGACATTTATGCAACCCAAAATATATTCAGTGGGATAGTGTGCATTACTAGCCTGCCAGTACATTTCTCGGTTTGACCACAGTTAATAGAAGAAGATGGTTAGGCTAACCGGCAAACTTCAAAGGGATTCTAAAATGATGTTGAAGCCCGCTAAAATAAAGGTCACGTGGTCCCGAACCTGCATCAGTGAAGGAGTGCTACTAGGAAAATAATAGAGGATGTAGAGTATTTTGTTAAATTTAAGCGATCTTTAAATCTTTTTCGTTAGTAAAATGTATAGTTATTTATTATCACGGTTTGTACGGATGTCCCGCTGGGATTTCGGGCACCAAGAACAGCCTAGGAGATCAAATTACAATTGTTTGAGTGTAAAGTCCCGAGGTCAAGTATGTCAGACGAATGGCTAATTGAAAGACATTGAGGAAAAGCAAGCCTCAAATTTACTTAGAAGAATCTGAAAATGTTTGAAATGATGAGTTTATCATGTACAAGTTGCCGTGGATATGAGCAAAGCTGAAAGAGACGATATAAGTATAGAATTCACTGACGCTTCGAGGGAAGTTCACGGTGTGATGTCAATTGTTTGTCATGATATGACTGTGACTCTGTATTAATAGTCAAACCACTAAAAATGAGATACACGGGCTGGAAGTACAGAGAATGTGGTCCTTGCAAAACAAACGCAACGACAGTTACATCTGCTATAGGACAGTATAGTATTATGCACTTATCAATGTAAATCCCGTGGGGGGGGGGGGGGGGGGGAGGCCGGGACAGTATAGGGGATTTGACAAAAGTCATCGAAAAATATTCAAACTCCCGTATATGGGGACGAAAATCCCAGTCAAACTCCCGACCCAAGGGCATTCGGTTATATTGCATTCAGAAATATGAGTTTCCTAGCAATGACTAAACAAAAACAGACTAATGATTTTACTACCGCACAACAACAGTTGTATTTAGTATACAATTACATGCTTTATGCTCCCTCAAACCCAACATTTACGACAGTATTAACTAAATGTAATTTTGGTATGTCTTTGAATTATTTGTGCACCACAGGGTGTTATGCCCACTGTTCAGAGCAGCTCAAACATTGCCAATGTTCTGGAATGCCATGTTCAGGTCTTAGATCAACACAAACTAAGTGGCTCCAGATAGAGCATCCATCGCAACTTATCCAGTCAACTACAGAATTATCCTCTCCAGCCGGATCTACCAATTTACAAACAGAACACACATCTGAATCTTCTACATTTGATATATCTACACTTGATTTTGTTGCCGCTGTTTTTGCTCTGCGTGTTTCAACTGCTTTCGCTGTCCCTTTCTTTCTATTTTCTGCAATCGTGTTTAAATGGTTGAACCACATAGAGACTTCTTCAGGAGAAAGCAATGTTCGTTTAGCTACATCTCGTACCATGTTATCATCAGGTATCTTTCTAAATTTATTATACTCTGTTTGGATAACTTCAGATGGGGGACGACACTCCACATCACCACCTTCCGATGTAAACTTCCACAGATCATACAATTTGCGGTAATGCCCATAGCAAGCACCATCACATTCATCGCATTGTTCTCGACCATAGCACCGTTCGGGATCAGGACAAGGTACGGGTAAAAAAGACAAAGGTGGGCCACCGACGTACCATGTTGGTTCTTCGTTAGGCTTACCTTTTTTACACAATGGATGTTCACACTTTTGTTCATAACAACAGCTCAGGCAAAAAATATACTTTGATGGAACATCTGTTCTCATATGTCTTTTTCGTAGATTCCAAATCGCTTGAACACGAGCATATTTCTCAGGATGATCTTTCTTTTGTTTTTCTTTTTCTTCTTTTCTCCCCTTGAAGAAAACTTTAAAAAACTCCTGGTATGCTTTACTGTCTGCCCCTTTATATAGATTAATAATAGTTCCTGCGCACGGAGTTTTATCAACCCTTGATAAATACACATCTATAACTGCATCCAAGTTTTTATGCAGTAAATCGTGGTCAATGTTTCCACCACTAATGCAACAGCCATTAAGAGTGGACGGAATAAACAGACCAGCATGACCAAGGGCGAGACTGCCATTTTGTAATTCTACGCGGTTCCTATAGCTCGCACCACTGTTTCTGGACGTTACTAACGTCATCCGGCTACTGGTTACAAGGTGACGAACTGTCCACCAATATTGAACCTCACAGTGGGATGGGCCTTCGTCAAAACTTCCGTCAACTCGAGCGCACTCAACTTCTTTTCGTTCTTTGGATTCACTGTTCCAAAATACCTCGCGTATTTCTTCTTTTTCCTCTAGCATCTGAAGATCAGCATAATGTTGAGCTGCATTTTTTGCATGAAGACCTGGCGCTTTAACCACTCCAGCACAAACCTCTCCAGTTGTAGTGGTGGATGGAAAGTTATATGATGTCGTTTGCAGAGTTGAAGGGTACTTATTTACGTAATCATTCCTTGTCGTAGTAGTTTCCATACCTGTAACACAGAGAGTTGGATGTTGTTTGTGTGAGGCCATTATGTCCAGCCGAAACCCGGCTTGGTCATCCCTTTCCAATGTTAATAATATTCCTCCCATCTTTGCATTGAATCGCCTCCAGTCCTCGGTAAAAGGCCGCACTCCAATGTGTGTCTGGGTTATAACGTATATTGAAGCCTTTTCTTGCTCGTTTACTTAAGACATTGGCAACTCCTTTGTAGCGAACAGCAGACTTCCGTCTTTTATTACGCGCTATACACAACTGTATAACAGTGCCATACGCTATCTTTCGATTGTACTTCTCTTGCAAATGTTCTTGTATACGTTTAAATGTTGCTTTCTTGTTTATCTTACGGTTTCCATCAAATGTTATCGCACCTGTTCTTCGCCATGCGTCTGCTCCAGCGCCGCGTTCTTTTACAAAATCCTCTATATCTTTTCCAATATTAGGAAATTGAGAAATGATTGTTCCAACCTTTTTACTTCTTCTTCTACTCAAAAAACGCTTTTCAGCTAATCTCTTCTTGATTGTTCGTGCATTTTTGCGTCGCATGGCCGCTCTTCGTTTTCTGATTAATATTTTGCCTCTTTCATCTAAAGCACTACTAACACCCAATGCCCAAACTTCAGCTTCGCTGGATTCTGACTCTGATGTAATTTCTACAGAACTATCGCATGTAAAACTAGCTGGTGCAACTTCTTTGTTATTGTCCGTCGGGTCGTCGGGACATGTTGAATCACTAGTTACTGTATCATAACTACTCTCACGATCAGTCTCACTTTCAGTATCCGAGCCACTTTCACTGGATTCACTTATTCCCAAAGGAAGTAGTACCGACTTTTCCTTAGTCTTAGCGATGTCTTCGATTGCTTGTCTGATTGCACATGCCTCCTCCATTGCTTTCTCTACATCACTTATTTTGGAAGTCATGTCGTTAAATCCATAAACAGCTTTTGCTTTTGTGCTTGATATTCCACTTGATTTTACAACAGCATACTTTAATCTCTTTCTTTCACTTTCAGATTCCGCCAAATTCAATAGCTTTTTCATGTCTTCTTTCGTAAGTCCTTCGTTAGGTTGCTTTTTAATACATGTTTCTTTCAGTAGAGATTGTAATACATACAAATTGGCAGGATTCTGTTTTTCCACAAGATATAAACAAGAGGTTCCTTCTATCAAACTACCTGTCCCAATCACTGCACAAGGCATTTTCAACATCTTTCTACGCGCATGCGCGGGTGTATACTTAACATTTGAACTGCACAGTTTTGCAGCATGTTTAAGCTTTATAAACCCTTCCTCATTCACAATATTTGCTACGTTCAAAAGTCCTTCGCAGCTGTGTAAACATTCCCGACCATGACGCTTGTGCACGTTTGAGCAAACAAAAGCCATTGCTTTTACATACTCATGTAATGAGAGACCCTCAAATTTGGAAACGTAAACATTGTCTTTCAACGAAACATAATTTGACAAGTTTTTTTTGTTCTGTTCAACGTAAATAGACACAAGCTCTTTTTCTCCCCTCCCACTGGGAGAGGACGCACCTAAAAAGGCAACTCTTGATCTGAATCGTCAGTCGGAATCAGGGTATCATCACTTTGTGGAGAATGAACATCAATTCTGGCATTTCCATCAGCGGTTTCGTCTGCTTTTTCTTCCCTTACAACATCATCTGTTATGGTAATCGGTGTGGAAGTGCTTGCAACATTTTCGTCACCTTTAAAAAATTTCGCGATCTTCTTTTGGCTTTCCTCTGGCTTCAACTGAGAACTTCCATCTTGTAATTTCGGTGCACCACTTTGAGAGTGAGCTCTCTTACGGTACCACGCAGACTTGGACGACTTCTTCTCAAGAGCTGACAACTGCTTGTTACAATCCGTTCTCTCTTTTATTAGATTCCTAACTTCATCCATCAGTTGGTCTGCTACTTTAAAATCATTGATAGATTTGGCCTTGGTTATGCGCATTTCTTTAACACGCAGCTGATCTTGAAGACTTTTAAGCAGTTGTTTCAGATCTTCCACAGCTCTCTCTCTTTCTTCTTTACTTATTTTTGCTCTTTTTTTCACTCCTTCATCACTACTACAGGTACTTTCATTGCTAGACCCTTTTGATCTGGAATAGCCTTTTTTGAATTTATAGCCTCCTTCTCGGACCATTTCTTTTGCTTTTAGAAACAACTCTCCTACAAATAAAGTTTTATTGATGAGTTTATGCGGTACGAATAATTAAATATTGGGCACATTCGATACGGATGTATCATACTAGCGAAGATAGTGAGGTAATGTTTTGTTATTTGAAACTCGCTGCAAAGTACTATCTGATAGACATGCTTGATTACACTACTTGACATAGAGGTGAATACTAATATTCATAACAGAGAACTTTAACTTAAATAAGAAACGTTTGATATATGCTTAATAAGGTTAATCAATCCTTGAACAGTGAATCTGCAAGTCTCCTCATGCTGACATACAGTATGTAAGTACCAGCAGACAAAAAACTAAACATTAACTGCTGTATACAGTATGTACATATTTGTACATAACATATTATAGCTGTACCTCTCTGAAAAACTAGAGCAGAATTTTCCTGGACAAGTATAACAGCTGCATTGTTGACAGCCTCTTCATAATCATTTCTCGGAGATGTGTAAATTTTAGCTTTCTCTGCCAAACCTGCGTTTTTTTTAGGTGCTGCAATTGTTTCCTATGTATATAAAACAAAGCAATTTCATCAATCATGTAAAGGCTAACAATACTTAACAACTTAATAGTTTGTTTTACCAACATATCCCTGGTCAAATGATAATGTCCAATAGAATAATAAAACAAATTTTAATGCATATAATACTATGACAAATATTTACTCACCGATTCAAGTGGCATCCGTAACCCAATATTGCCTTCACTAATCATTAATCGTTTTTGCCTGTTGTTTGCAAATTGTATAGATGACGAATTTGTTGCCAAAGCACCATCAGACTTGGAAATATTGTTAATTAAATAAAAGCATGTATTTGGAGGAAATTCAGAAAACACATCTTCATCATCAACAATGGACCGATCCTCTAGCATGACTTGCAAGTCATCAGAATTTGCAAGGCCAAGTTTAGTGCTTCCTACAAAACAAAAGAAAACAAGTATAGGTATTGATCATATCAATTAATATCCATACCAGTCAATACTTATCATACCTATCAACCACAGAGATTATTCTACATCAAGTGAAGTGCCACAAAATTATAATTGATTTACCCTCAACCCTTTGCAGGCATTACCACCCAAAAATACACATTAATTACGCTTGCTCTTGGGATTCTGACATGTGTATGATTTCCACTTGACAAGTGCTCTTATTAAAGACACATCAACCATTCAACCCTCCCAGTTCATACTATATATTCCACTTGAGCCTTGACATATAAATTAATATCATATCAAGTCATAATTGCATTAATCTACATTATAGCAAAGTATATTTTATATTCTTTCAACACGTACCTTTATCTTTTAAGTCTGACAATGAGTTGGCACTGATACAAAACTTTTGTGGGTTTCTTTCACCCTGAACTTTGAACACAGGCATGTCTCCAATCTTTGTATAAAAAACAAAAGATATGTTCAGTGCTTTATAAAAAATGAGCAAAAGAGAAATATGGGATTTAACTATATGTTTTATAAAAATTATAACAAAAAGCTTAAACACACAAGGGATTTATACATATTATGCATTAAAATCCTTTGGGTATTTAAAATAAATTATTCATAAACATGAAAATTTTGAGGAATTTATGTAAATTCTTTGTAAATTTTTTATATAATATTAATATTTGAATAACTTATATTTGAATAACTTATATTTAAAATATGTTATTCAAAAACATGAAAACAATGAGGAACTTGATTCAATTTTAATATTTTCGTCTACATCCATGCTACATACATTTGTGAATAGATTAAAACCTGCGCCCTTCTGAATAAATATACACTGAATACACAGGAAACATAATCAGTATTAAAAAATAGATATCAAATTTAAGCTTACCTTTCATACAATTATGTAAAAACTTCTGTAAATTATATAAAATTGTCAGCAAAACCTTTCATCACTCTGCTTTCACCACGCTGGATCATAGGCGGCCCAAATCTTAGTGTTGTTTTGTCTTAGTGTTGTTTCGAATGTTTTCTCTATAAGCTTTTCGCTGTTTGAAAGCAAGAAAACACACGCGTGAAGAGATTTAACGTTCGCGTGACGCTCGCGCGCGTAGCGCTCGCACTTTCGTGTCGTCATGGTTTTAATATATTGACAAGGTTGGCCACAGGCGGCCCAGTTCAGTGTGTAGTTTCATATAGAGATCAGTAGCACAGAGTACTATACAGAGGGCTCACTCGACGAAAAAAGCGTAACGCGGATTGGTAGTTGTCAGGGGGTGACTGCCTCGATGCACTTGCTGGGAATTTAATCCCAGCAAGTGCATTGAGGCATTCACCCCCCTGTCAGGGGGGTGAATGCCTCAATGCACTTGCTGGGATTAAATTCCCAGCAAGTGCATAGAGGCATTCACCCCCCTGACAATCTCAAAATGGCTCTGATATGCAAGGCGTCCAAATTGACAAAATAAAAACCAACTAAAAATATTTCTGTTGTCTCCATAAAATAATACTCGCACATAATCAAATTTGGCTACCCCAAATGCCACTGTCCTACCAGAAAACGAGTCAACGGATACAGTTTTCGAAAGTTATTTAATACTTTCTTTCGGTGCCATCGTTCAAGGAGTTGAGATGCAGCTGAAAAAGCCGTGGCTTCAAGTTCAAGCGTTTTCTGTGAACATACCATTTAAATTTATGTGGTGTTTCCATAAAATTATACTTTGAGCATGTCACTTCGCGTTGGATGCCAAAACCAAAAAGACAGCAATCCGATAGAGAAAAAGAAATCTTATAAATAGTGGGAAAACGGTCAAGGGAAGGATTATAAACTATTTCAAATCATTCAAGACCTTTTTAGATTATAAAGAACTTTCAGTTGGACAAGTAAAAATGACTTCATATTTACGTGGTTCTAGTGACAAGAACTGGACCTGAGAACTAAAGGAAAGATAGCATAACATATAGAGTTGGATAACTATGTAGATATTCATTTTATTAATATATTAATGTATAGTTTTGGAATGAAAACACCAGCTTCTTTTGCTGGGATTTATGTATAGTAAACCCTTCCTACTTTTATTGGCAATTGAATTAATCAAGGGAGCAAATGTAGATTAGACAGCCAAAAATGCACAGGTTGCAGCAAGTTATAAGAATTTCACAGGGAGATTTTGGAAGAACCATGAATGGAAGTTGATATGGGAAATATACAATTTCCCATGTCAAACTCACACATGGGAAAGTTGCACAAATCTCATTAAAAAAGTGATATTTACCATTTATTTAAAATATATCCAAACCTCAACCCCTTGTGCTGATGTGCACCAGTCATGCTTGTTTCATTTTAAACACTTAAAATATTACAATTAGCCAGTGTTGAATTCTAATGCAGTAGTGTTAAACATCTACATCTATATAGCATAACCCAGGCAACCAATCATGTTAATACTCAAATACACCTGAGGAGTGTAACAACATTCTGCCTGTTACATAAAACAAATTTGTCATGAATTAAAATGTAGATGTAGTATTTAATGGTTTATTCTTATAGCCTATTTGTTAAAAATACTGTATAAGATAGAAAGATCTTAGGGATGTGCTAGAGATTTTAACAAGGGGAAGGGTAGAAAATATGAAGAGGGTCATTTCAAGACCCTATAAATGGGAGGGTCATGATAAAATGAGCTGCTTAAAGGGGAGGGTCATTCTAGTTTATGCTTCAAGGGTGGTAGAGCTCTGTTGGTACACAGTATACTTAAAACAGATATTAATGGTGCTATATATTTGGTTCAACTACCAATTTAGGGTCTTAAAAAGTTATGATGCTACCCATGTTTCCACCCCTCCCGCCTCTTTTAATTTCTGACCTGTCCCTTGTAAAAGAAATTGCTACAATAAAGGAAATACCACAATAAAGAGAATAATCAGTAGGACCACACGGCAGAGAAGCATATCCCTCATGTTGTAATTATACAGCTCATATTGTAACAGTTGACACATGTTAATTATACACTAGAATGGTTACAGACACCAGACTGTCAGACTGAGGTGTCAATGTTACCTTGCAAGGCAAATCCTGAATTGGATATCATTGATCTGGATTAGCCCAATATCATGAATGAGAAAGCTGATTTAATTTTTTTTCAACTTCCAACAAAAAAGCTTACAAGTCGGTTGTCGTGCATAAAATATACCTTTATTACATACTTCAACAAGGTGTCATAAATCCCATCATCTGATACTTATAATTCTACTTAATCTGGTAGTCATTGGGCATCTGTTCTGGATATTTCAGGGGATTATCTTCCTTCAAATGCTATTCCATCAATTCAAGTACGGTATATCATATTTCACTGGCACATATAATTGTTGTCTTCATGATAGTGAAAAACATTGAAGTCTACCAGACTTTCATAGGAACAGAGCTTTGTGTTCCAACATCCTCACACATCTTGACATGGTAAGCCTGGAACTGCTCACTAAAACAAAGTGTTTCCAATGGCATATACTCAATATAGATAAAGTCGCTGATTATCCAAAGCACACATGTGGTTCCAAAGATGGGTCTAATGGACTCATCAACACTACAAATGACAATGCCACCACTTTTAAACTTGGTTCCATAGCAAGATGCCCTATATACATTCCGAAGCTGGATACCTGGTAGTAAGCTCGAAACATTTGATTTCTCTCTCAATGTGTGTTTCTCCGTTGGCCAAGTTTAGGGTGCCAAAGTTCCATTCAGAAGAGAACAATGGGTGTGATTGTGGACCAGTATGGAAAGTATGGCTGTTTTTGACAAGATCTCAGGTGTGCATACAAAAAATCCAAGTGTACAGCGTGCAAAACCGTGTCAACTGCACTCAAGTGTGCATGTTTATTAGACAAGTAGCACTGATCAATGATAAGTTAAAATTAAATTTCAAAATGTATAATTAATGCATTCTTCAAATAAAAATATCACACTCCTTTACTGAGTACCCAAATCACAAGATATTAAATTTTCGCCTTTTTCTATGCATCCTCCAGACCTCTCCAAGTCTTTCACACTCCCTACATACCTTGCGCATTCAGCGCAAGAATCGTAATCAAGTGTGCAAACCTGAACGTAACAAAAATTCTCGGGTGTGCATTTGCCATACTTTCCATACTGGATTGTGGAGCCTCGTCAACATCAGAAAAATTTCCACATTCTTTAAGCTGACAGCGTTCAGCCGAAGATTTTGTGAAGTTTTTAAAGTTTCGTTTCCGTGCCAGTTCCTTAAAGTAAAAGGCAGAACGACAGTTTTGATTTCCCACTCAAACGATATATAAGCCTGCTCGCAACTAGCAAACTTTGAAGAAAAAGGCTTGCATAAAATCGCTATAAACACATTTCCCATGGCTTGCAATTTGGACATAGATGTAAAATATATTACTTTCCAGTTTTTCAAAAAATAATATGTACTGTGTACGCATCTTTGCTTTATCTTTGTTAAGATCTTTCTATACCGCCGTCTTTCCGCTCCTAAACATCGCCGCCATTTTGAATTTTTCAGGGGGGTGACGACCTCTCTTCAGCGCAGCGCACTTGCTAGCAAAAGGCCGTTACGCAAAAATCATAGGAAAAGTGACGAAGTGAGCCCTCTGTATAGTACTCTGTGTCAGTAGCGAGCGGTAGCGTATTGTTTTACATATATAAAATACATAAGGTAGGCAACTAAATTTCACCTGACGAACATATGACTTTTGTTAAACACAAAATACATCGCTCGTGGAATTAAAAACAGGTAAAAATTTATAACACGTTAATCTCCGATAATTTTACTACACATATTCAATGAAATTTGTCTTCAATGTTTCCGAATGGATGCAAAATTTGAACATATTTTTCATGTATTGACAAAAAATTTCTTGTCCCAATGCGGGATGCCAGAGGTTGGCGTACACGTCAGCCTTTAAAAAGCATTTATAAACTCCTATTGGTGCACTTTTAACGAAATACTCATTTAAACCAATAGGAGTTTATAAATGCTTTTTAAAGGCTGACGTGTACGCCAACCTCTGGCATCCCGCATCGGGACAAGAAATTTTTTGTCAATACATGAAAAATATGTTCAAATTTTGCATCCATTCGGAAACATTGAAGACAAATTTCATTGAATATGTGTAGTAAAATTATCGGAGATTAACGTGTTATAAATTTTTACCTGTTTTTAATTCCACGAGCGATGTATTTTGTGTTTAACAAAAGTCATATGTTCGTCAGGTGAAATTTAGTTGCCTACCTTATGTATCTTATATATGTAAAACAATACGCTACCGCTCGCTACTGATCTCTATATGAAACTACACACTGAACTGGGCCGCCTGTGGGTTGGCAAGTATTTTCAAATCAAACTCATCGATAACTTTTACGAGTGCAAAAATCTTTAGAAACATCATCAATAACTTTTAAAAAACTACATAAATATAATTAATTGTAATTTTTCTACATTCCTACAAAGTTTTAACTTAAAAAATCATTTCTAAGCAAGTTAAAAAAGCGAATTTCGGTCGGGATTTTGATAAATAGTTTCAAAACCCATGCTGGGGTCGCCAACCCTATGCATACGTCACAGTTTTTAAATTGCGAAGAAGGCGATGATAGGCTGCTGTAAATAACGTTTTTCTTCAGAAATCCAGCAACAGGGGGGGTGCACATTAAAATTAGGACACAGGCGGTAACAAGGGGCGGGAAATTAAAAATTATATATGCGCCTGTACGGAAATACGAAATTTCGCTATGTGCTAGCGCTTCACTTTTGCAGCGCAGGAGAGTTTATCGTCTCTGATATTACCGCTAAAAATACAGGTGTAGTTGTAGTCTTGGCAATTTAAATACAGTACATAGTTGGATTAGGTCTTTGATAAAGGCATACAAAAACATTTCAAAAGGTAAGTACATGTTTTTACATACTGTAAAGGTTAAATATTATAAACTGATTGAAACTTTTGCGATTTTGTTTTGTCTTTTGTAACATTACATTTTCTTTATAATAAAACATAAAACTCACGTAACTTATGGTCTATATATGTTGCTTCACGTCTCAAGAAACAGTATGTAGGAAGAAGAAAGTCATGTAGGAAAGTTAAAGACCAACATTTCATCGGTAAGTGCGTTATTTTCATCTTTATATTAAGAAATGAAAGCTAGTGCTTTAGTCGCCAATGATATTTTTGTTTTTGCCGGCTTTTCATATAGTTTGCGACGGCTTTTCCCACTTATAACCTATATAGGCATATTAAGTTTGATGTATATATTCACTACAGGACAATACAATAAAGAACAAACAAGTTGTGTAAACGTTTGAAGACCTTGGCCTGTATTTTAATCGGTAAATGCAATCAGTTTTACCTTCATTTATCTGTATTTTTGTCGTAATTTTTGCGACATTTTAAGTCGCTTTATTCGTGATACCTTGGACGCCTTGCTTGAACATTGGATCATTAATTTGAAAAAAACCCTATATATGTATGATGTATAGCTATAAATTTTAATTTTTTATGTCCCTTACAAAACAGATATATATATATACACATATATTTGCGAAGAAAGCAATCATATCGTTAGTCAATTGAAGATCGTCTTGATGTCATAATTTTTAAATTCAATCATACCAATCCTATGTTTTAAGGCATAACTAAGGTCTCTTGTTTAAAATAATTCAGTTGTTGCCATGAATAGAATACGACTGATCGATGAAAGCTTAATATGTGCTTAAAGCCTCAAAATGTTTACTGTTTCATTATATTTCGTGTTGTATTTTGCAAACCAGAATGCTATTCAAAATGTAAAGTTTCCCGAAGAAATGATTGGCGGACTTGCTGTATGAAGATGGTGCTCATGAGCTCTTTTGGGTAGCCTTCCAGCAAAATTCAAGCAATACTATATCATACACGCTTCGAGGTAAATTAAAAAACTATTTTTGCATGCACGCTCGGGAAGAACGAAGTGTCAAAATAATAATGTATATAAAATGGCTGATTTCAGAAAAACTTACCGAGTTGTGCCGTGCATTGTTCATCCAATCGCTTAAGTTAATATACGATCAAAGCCTTTCCAAACACATTCACAGCCCACATTTATAATTCCACAAGTTCCAATAAAATATAGAGGAAAAAAACAAGTACAAAGGTCTGTCAAAAAGCACTGGCAACAAGACAAAATTCATCGCAAGAAAAAGCGTATGAAAACGTTATCGTATGAGAAAAAACCGTTACCGCATTGCTAAGCACGGTGTTCTTACCTTACAATATTCGTTTTAAAGCATACATTTGCGAAAAATTGTCCAAAAAACAAGAGAAATCCAAGCACTTTTTAGCATGTGCATCATTCGAACAAAACGAACAAGCAGGCGAGTGCTGACGCCACTTGAGAAAACCGGTTTGACAAGAATATTTTTAACTGAAGAACAACATGTTCGACCAATGAGAGCACGACAAGAAATTGTGTTGAGAAAATTCCGCAATTTTTGATTAGAACTCGTGTGTTTTCCTTCTAATTACTGTAAGCATATGTTTGATAACTATACTTATCATATTTAGGTCACGCAACCACTATGCCACTATAGTTCATACGACGACCCTACAATATTAACCGGTATATGGCAGTGGAGGAATGTGATCAGGCGCCTATCACGTTTTGGTAATGCACGTTTAACATTTCAGCATGATCATGCAATAGTTAATTCTCCATTTCTTAATGTACTTTGATCAGTCCTAATTTTTAGTACTTTATACTATACAAGCAACTTGTTGATAACTTTGAGGACACCGACGCCGGAACGTTTGTTGCTACGTAGACAAAACAAGAACGCCCGACTAAAATGAGAAATGTACTGTTGAGAAAATCTTTAGTGTTACATTGACTTAGAGACTCCTGAGTTACTTTATACAATAATACGTGTTCTTTCTGCATTTTCATTGGTCGCGAGCTGCGTGTTTTTAAAGTACACACGCACGGAGACGTCAACTGATGGCGTGATCTAATTTAGCTAATTTATTTTGCGGGTCTTGATTTTTGCCAACTTTATTGTAATATAGAACAAATAGATTTTATTTTTTTGTGCTTCTGTACCGTAATAGATCACAGATGACGCCACAGCGTTTGAAGAACAAAAAGTCACGTTTTGTTCTCCACACGCCATGACGTCATCTGCGATCTATAACAGTACAGACGCACGCAAAAATGAAATCTATTTGTTAATTGTAATAACGCATATATTCGGCGAAATGTTTATAAAAATAAGGATAGTTTCAATGCGCTTATAGGTTATACTCCATGTATAATTATACGTTCATTCTAATTGTAGACCTAATACACCCGTTTCAGGAAATGGATAGACCTCTGCATTTAACGGATGAACAGCAATTAATTTTGAACTTAGCAAAAAAGGGCCACAACACTTGTATACTTGGCAGAGCTGGTGTTGGAAAATCTACAACCGTCCAAGAAATCGAAAAGGCACTTTCGGCTCAGGGAAAGAAATGCCAAACAGTTTGCTCAACTGGCATTGCATGTCAGAACTACGGCGGTATAGCTAAAACCGTACATTCCTTCTATGGCCTTCAAATGGCAGAATTTCCATCCCAAAAATTAGTTGAGCGATCCGTGGTGCAAGAGAAGATCAGGAAGAATGTCAATGATACAGACGTTTTGATATGGGATGAGATTTCCATGTCGAGTTGCAGATTTTTAGAACTTGTTAACATGATTCATCACTTGATTTCGGATAACAACTTCGCATTTGGAGGCATACAAGTCATACTTGTTGGAGACTTTTGGCAATTAAAGCCAGTACCCAGTGTATTTGATGAGGGCAAAGCAATGTACGAGTCTAAAATTTTCGACGAAGCGTTTCAGCACAGGATCGAGCTGACGAAAATTCTCAGGCAGTCGGATATGCGGTTCAAGAATTGGCTGGACATGCTGCGAGTCGGCGAATGCAGTGAAGAAGGCGAGGAGTATGCTCAGAGCCTCGACAGAGAAATAGCAACGGAAGAAGGAAACGAGCCCACCCATATCTACTTCAGAAAAGTCCATGTGGAATTCCATAATGGGACTGTGTTAGCAAGTCTTCCTGGCGGATTGATCTATTTTCAGAGTGTTGACACTGGCCACTTATCCGGCCTAGAGAAAAATATCCCAAGAATTGTTGCTGTGAAACCAGGATGTAAAATAATGCTGCTGTACAATATCAACGACAATCTAAAAAACGGGTATCAAGGTGAATTCGTTAATAGTGATCCAGAAGACGAAAATAAAATTCTCGTGAGCTTTCCTACGGCTGGCACAGTTAGCTTAAACCGAAGAACGTGGATTAAATATGCTCCTGATGGAAGCGTTCAAGGTACTCGCACACAATTTCCTATCATTCCATGCTACGCGATAACGGTGCACAAGTCTCAAGGTTTGACATTGAATTCTGCTGTCGTTCACTGTTCCCAGGAGTTTGTCCACGGCCTAACGTACGTTGCTATGTCGAGAGTAAAATCGCCGAACAACCTTCGAGTAATTAATTTCCACCGTAAATTCTTGTTGCCACAACCACAAGAACTGGTTAATCTTGCAAGAACTGTCACCCTAGAGCCAGACGACACTTACGCATGCTGCAGATATCGACCTCTGGACACCAGTCATTTTGTGAACGTCGACAGTATTATGCAACTTGAAGAGCAATCCACCAAGGTTACTAACGAAGATTTCGACACTGATGCAAATAGTGATGATGGAATCGAACGTGAAGAGTATTTTGAAACCAGCGAAGCAACGGCGACTTGCCCACTTGAAGACGTCCTGTTATGTTTGATACCACACTTTCAAACAGAATTGTCAACTCCACCAGCTACGTTCACCATGTTGACATTTCTTACCTCGATAATCACCAAGCATTCCGATTCCTACAGTGAGGCGATCAATGCTGCAGCGAAGTATGCCATCGACAATTTGGAAACATTTCAGTTATTAGGAAGCATACTCTGGTGCCGTATCGTTTTGTTGTTTGAGCAGCATTTGGCAGATAATCCTGAGACTATCAACATAACGAACAAAGACTTTACTTGCGCGACATCAGGAATACACGAACTGTTTTTGTCTCGGGAATATCGCAAGGACCTGAAAACTGCTTTTAGCGTGAAAGAGCTTACCGTTGGGCAACGGACTCTTGGCGCGCATTTCATCTCTATCAAATTTTAACCGTTGAGATTGATAAGAAAGTTAAAAAGGTGGACGCAAAACCAATTGATTTTAACGTTACAGAAATGGAAGACGTTGGATTAGGAAAAGTACGTTATGTTGGTGCGTGGGCAATACGAAAGTCTCTTGACAAAAGTCGAAGGTATTGTAACAGCTGACGTTAAAAATACTCATTACTCAAAAAGCAGTTTGTAATACCCACGAGTCCGTAACAGGATTGAGATTAATCCTTATTTTAGGTACTAGGTGCCAGTAACACTGCAGTCTAACGTTGCACGCATAAGTGAGGTGTCAAAAAAAGCACAGGAAAACTAAACGCTATAATTGTACATATGGAGGTACAGACTCTCGTGTAAGTGGGGAAGTTTTCACTAGCTCATAATGTATTTTAAGCATTTTTTTCTAGAGCGCTATGAAGGCGGCGACCATATACTTCTCCTCAGCCTTTTCAGAGTTTTGATTGTTGCTGGCTCGAACACATCACTCGCGCATGCGCAAACGTATGAGGTCGGTGTTGGGGCCGGTTGTTTGAAAATGCAGTTTCCAAATGCACGTTTTGAAGTTTTGCATATAATACCCTGCCATTTTGCGGCAACTCAGTAGCTTAATTCCTCGTTTTTTATGTTGCAGGTATGTTATGGAAAACAAGAATTCAGAAGCTAGCAAGACCAGAGATCAGCTTAAAAAGGAGATGGGAATGCTGGATCTTTTGAATAACAACATAGTCATACCATACACCGTTATCGAAAAGTGTAGCGTCTACCCCGAAACTCTTAATGTCACCGAATCGCGTCAGTACAGAGAAAGAGGATTGCTGCACATCACCGACAGTTCACATGAATTCTTCTTGCTACTGGAGCAGGAACGAGTGAACCACATAAACCTCCAGATGTTTTCGTTGTTGAAGGTTGACATGGTTGACGAGTCTATTCGAGATGTCCTAAAGAATGAAAGTTTGAAAAATAAATTCATTAGCTTGTTTGAAATTAAATCAGACGAAGAAAAGGTATTTAACAAAATTGAATCAGTACTAGCATCAGCAACATACTGTAGTATAATAGTGATTAACGTGCATACGTGCATATGCATATTAGAATCATATGAATAGTACATAGTTCGTTGTATCTTTTTCAAGGAATTGGTACTGCAAATATTTGAAGAAATTGTTGTCCGCTACATGAAAATGGGCTGTGGACAATTTCTGAGAGGGTTTCGCCGCGATTTCCATCTAAAGAAGAGCATGGCACATCGGAAAGCAGTCTTAGAAAGAAAAGAGAAAGCCGCTGAAAAGCGATTGAAAGTCGAACTGGAAACGATAGAAAACGATAGAAGCCCTTCGAAACGTTCTTCTCATATCCGCCTGCTAGCTATGATTAACCAAGTGAAAGAGAAAGGTATGATGAGATTGTACACAAAAAATGAACTGCAGAAACTTTGTTCTGCGTATGGGGTTAGCTATATGACGAAATGGAACAAAACCAAGATTGCAAAGGAACTAACGTTGAAGGTTGTGAGTTGCACTGAGATGCCGTGCCACGACGTAATGTCGCGATTCACTGTGGAAGAGGTGTCCACTTCCAATAACGCCCCACATCGACTCCCAGTACTGCAAATTCGACGCATCTGAACTAAATATGAACAGGAAATGTTTCTTGTTTGCGAAAAGAATTTCTGGTGACTATGCCGTGCAGTATAGACATGCATGTTGCAATTTAAAGTAGAGACATCTTGCAATTTAAAATATGAATAAAAGACAAGCAGTTGAGACTGTAGATTTTCGAATTAATTTCAAAGTCAAAAACAGACGGAATGACACAAAAGACTTTACATACAGCACTGATATATGTACAGAGCAAGAAAGTGAGAGCACTGCGTCACCGGAAGCGAGACATTATCTAAAACTGCATGTTGAGTTATATTTACATGATATAGCTAACAACTTGACACAGAACTGAAGGCTAGCAAAGAACTTCAGCTTTTTACATAGTAACGCTACATTATCCTTTCTATACAAAGTCGAAAATTTACGGTCTCTACTGCTTCTCTTGTTCTTGTTTTATCCCAGTTTCAGCTTGATAATTGAAGAGGGGGGACATTCAATTTCATGCATACAGTTGTGTCCACGGGATCATGCATAAGAACATTTGATTCGAAAAGAAATTAATAATGCTGAATATGAATATATGAATATTGCATGCAACCTCAATTATCGATCGAAATGGTTTATATATATACACCGCTAATTCAAATTATAACATGGTTGATATACCTAAAGGTTTGCATTTTCAACTAAAAAGGACATCACAAACCAACAGGCATACCAGTAGTTGGCGGTTATAATTTAAACGTTGTGATTTGATAGACATGTAATGCATATTGAGTACTAAAAATTGACGATCCAATGGATATTATCTTAACGTTAATTTTTTGAAATTATTAAATGTACAAGATAACTATTTTTTGACCCACCATCATGTAGTCTAGTTGAAAGTTTGCCGGAAGAGTTTCATCTATAAGAGGAGACCTGATGTTGCTTCGCAATTGGCTTTATTGGCTTTCCCAAAGATGCCTTCTTTTGGCAAGCCAGCAAATGAACTATTCTTCATGCCGCCGGTATTGCATTTTTTGCTAATTGTTGTTTGTCCAAGAATTACTGAGTTTTGTGTTCCCAGGGTGAGTTGATACGTTGGGTTCTCGTTTTGCCCGTTCGCTGCTCGTAACTGCGAAAAATGGTTTTCAACCACATCTTGATTGATGATCGCGGGTTTTATCAACGTACCAGGAAATTTGGAAAGTTTTGTGTTTACCATGGCCGTAAATCCCAGTATCATTGATTGTAAATCAAACCATAGTTTCTTAGAAATGAATTCTTTTTCATTAGTTGCTTCCCGCTGCCATTCACCGAAGAACTTTAGAGATTCATTTAGGTCTTGAAGACGGGAGTCGTGTGGGTGATAAATAGCATGTCTATCCGAAAACAATTCTACCATTCGACTTGTGTGAGTTAAGAACAATATTGTCATATCCAACCTCTCGGGATTTTCACCTCTGATCTTTTTCAGATGCTCTTTATACGCCTTCAAAAAATTGAAAATATAGTAACTACTTGTTAACTGAGAGCAAGGTCTTTAGGGGAAAATATTTAACCGAGGTCATGCCGTATTGATTGAGCGACAGCAAGACCTACATATTTATATACTTCCATATTTTGCTTGTTTGTTGCTGTAGTGCATCAAGCATTTCGTAATGCCATACATATCTACTAACATATATACCAACAATTACCTTCATTAAAAATAACATCCTTTTGTCCAACACATCCTCAGCCAACCCATTCCTCATTCTAGAGCTCGGAGTGAGTTCAAAATGCTCCTCTTTAAGTCGTTCATGTAAAGGGCAAGAATTACTCTTCTGGTCCCAGAGATAAGCCTCTTTCCAGTGAGACCAGAAGATATTCTTGCCACCTTTGGTTAGCACTCGTTTACCCCCACGACTGTTGCTCTTCTCGACATTATTACGCAGTTTCTTAATGTTGTGCTGCATACAAACAGATAAAAGGGAGTTGTTTTTTGAACACGTCTATAACATGGCTTTTATGGCTTTGGTTTTCTCACCCATACCGACGCATTCCAATTGATGCAAAACGTAGAAAAGGGGACAATATGCATTATCCACAAGACGAAAAATTGTGAACTAAGATACCTTGGAATCCATCGTGAATATCATTGGATCGCCCGTCAGCATGTTGTGGCCAGTGAAGTTTAAATCTCTTGGATTCGATGTTGGGAAATGGATCTTAATAAACTGGCGATTTGAATCGGCACCGTCACAAATCATGTGATATATACTTAAATAAAAGGAGAGTTATACCAGTTAATGTAGTTTGAGTATGAACCATTAGAACTTATAATACTGTTACATAAACAAGTTTCTTCATAGATAAAAATTGTACTATTTCCTTACGTAAATCCTGCCCTCTTCATCTGCATTACGCCTTCCAAAATTGTAAGTACAGGACTGAAGGTGAACATTGCGACGTTGGGAAGTGGGCTAAGGGAAACCGGAAACCTCCATCACTTAGGATTATGAATTGAAGGAGGTGCGTAGCTAACTGAACGGATGACTCGCCTATACATTTAAAAAAAGACATGTCAACCATATTGTATCATGTATCAGTGCTCAATGCAGACTGACTTATATTTGATAAACACTTCTACTCGAGTGCCTACGATAGTACATTTTTACCAGATTTTATTCCTTGCAGCGCATTGTGGAATTCGCCAAGTGACACGATTCCTGTCAAGCGATGTTTACCACCTCTGACGGTCATTTGCAGGTCTTCCTATATACAGTAACATCTTTTACAATATATACATGCTTAATATACTACAATTTGAATTGTTGAGATTCAAATAACAGTGTATCGTGAACACAACCAGACAAGGAACTATCCCGGAAAGGGAGGCGGTTTTAGTCTAACCTGGATTTTCATTTCGTCTATAATAAAACCGCCCCAGTAATCTTGGTCTTTCAGACTTTGCTGCTCGGCCTCCCGTTTGCACCACGATATCATTTCGTAATTCCATCCAGGCTCTTGATGCACAGAATTTTTATAATACCTGAAAATTAAGAATAAAAATCATTAATGGTTTGTTTTAATTAAAATAGATATCTATAACACGATTACCTGATTAGACGACTACTTGACAGCTTCACAAATTCACGCATTGAGTCAAGCGCTTTGGGATTTTTACAGTAGAGATCCAAGGCGAATCTTACAATCCTGCAATTTCAATTACAAAAATACATACACGAAAGGTACAGGTTCTAAAACTACTGGAAATGATGAAGGATTCAAAAATTTGACCTTGTCATATATGTCACCAACTTATCCCTTCACCTACACTTCCCCATGACCCTCGTTAATTACTAGTTTTTTAATTACGTTATATAGACTGAGTGTATTGTTTGGGGTGGCGGATATTCGATAGCAGACCAATCGCTGATGGTAATTTCGCACTTTCATGGTAATAATATATTTCTAAGAAATCACACAATGCTACCTTGGATCCCATCTGTGTCCCTTGGGGGATTTTGCAGACAGTTGCTTCATCTGCTCATCCCAAAGCAATTTCATATGAGGTGGCAAGGACGAGGTGTCGATCGTATTCACAACATCCAATATGTCGGCGTGATCTTCATCTAGGAATTCAACATAATCTTCATCTTTCAACCGTTGATTTTTTCCCTTCCTTATTTGTTTCTTCTGTTGATCCATCTTGCTCTCCAAGCCCTTCCTTGCCATAAATCGCTGGTTGCACTTGGGGTGTGGAGCTTGTTGGTGATTTGCGCTCTTACGCCTTTTATTCATCCTCTTTTTGAACAGCCTGAAGATGTATGCGCATTCTTGACAGCAACATACGCCTGTGATAGGATTCGGTGGTGTTAGGGAAAATATGGAACAAGACAACGATACAACGAATGTCTTATCATCGTGGGAAACGACTTTCGAGTTGCAAACGGGAACTCTGTAATAGTCGTTTGCGTCGTCAGGAATTGGTTGTCCGAAGCACACACTTGCTATGTCCACGTAACGAATCGCTAGGTCAATGGAGGACAGATTAACGCTGAGGTCTTCCACACCCACGATACGTTTCATAGGAACTTCTCTCGTGTCGGCACGTTGATCCTTATTTCTGGTTGTGGAAGCATATACACACCAATTTGCAATGTAGTACGCTGGCTGTTCTTCATTATAACAAGGTGCTGATCTTCAGTGCTTTTAGAAGCAATAAACCAGCCTTGATGGTTCACCAAGAGCAGTTGATTAACTAATTCTAAGGTAGACTCGTCAATTACAAGTGGTTCCTGATTAATAGGAGGCCGCTCCACGAGATTTCCGTAGCCAGAACCATCATTGTTTCTACAGTCCTTTTTTGTCACCTTCCCATTCCAGATCCTTTTAATATAGATACCCAACGTCACTGAGTTAACGTTATAGCCAGCCTGTACTGCAACATTTAAAATCGATGACGTAGCAACAAACTTTCCTTCGGCGTGCTCATAGTTATTAAGCAACCTTAAAAAAACAATTGATAGGACATTTGCTGTTTCCCCCCTTAGTTACCTAGTATTCTTGGGTTTCACGTGACGTCATAAATTTCGGTGGGGAGCAATTCTATTAAATCGAGACACAGTCATCAGATTAATTTAAATGTTCAATACAATTCTACAACAGTAAGGTTGTCCTCACTTATAATCACTGCATAATAAAATAGTAAAATCCAAAAATAAAGTAGAAGAGTTGCTTGTATAGTATAAAGTACTAAAAATTAGGACTGATCAAAGTACATTAAGAAATGGAGAATTAACTATTGCATGATCATGCTGAAATGTTAAACGTGCATTACCAAAACGTGATAGGCGCCTGATCACATTCCTCCACTGCCATATACCGGTTAATATTGTAGGGTCGTCGTATGAACTATAGTGGCATAGTGGTTGCGTGACCTAAATATGATAAGTATAGTTATCAAACATATGCTTACAGTAATTAGAAGGAAAACACACGAGTTCTAATCAAAAATTGCGGAATTTTCTCAACACAATTTCTTGTCGTGCTCTCATTGGTCGAACATGTTGTTCTTCAGTTAAAAATATTCTTGTCAAACCGGTTTTCTCAAGTGGCGTCAGCACTCGCCTGCTTGTTCGTTTTGTTCGAATGATGCACATGCTAAAAAGTGCTTGGATTTCTCTTGTTTTTTGGACAATTTTTCGCAAATGTATGCTTTAAAACGAATATTGTAAGGTAAGAACACCGTGCTTAGCAATGCGGTAACGGTTTTTTCTCATACGATAACGTTTTCATACGCTTTTTCTTGCGATGAATTTTGTCTTGTTGCCAGTGCTTTTTGACAGACCTTTGTACTTGTTTTTTTCCTCTATATTTTATTGGAACTTGTGGAATTATAAATGTGGGCTGTGAATGTGTTTGGAAAGGCTTTGATCGTATATTAACTTAAGCGATTGGATGAACAATGCACGGCACAACTCGGTAAGTTTTTCTGAAATCAGCCATTTTATATACATTATTATTTTGACACTTCGTTCTTCCCGAGCGTGCATGCAAAAATAGTTTTTTAATTTACCTCGAAGCGTGTATGATATAGTATTGCTTGAATTTTGCTGGAAGGCTACCCAAAAGAGCTCATGAGCACCATCTTCATACAGCAAGTCCGCCAATCATTTCTTCGGGAAACTTTACATTTTGAATAGCATTCTGGTTTGCAAAATACAACACGAAATATAATGAAACAGTAAACATTTTGAGGCTTTAAGCACATATTAAGCTTTCATCGATCAGTCGTATTCTATTCATGGCAACAACTGAATTATTTTAAACAAGAGACCTTAGTTATGCCTTAAAACATAGGATTGGTATGATTGAATTTAAAAATTATGACATCAAGACGATCTTCAATTGACTAACGATATGATTGCTTTCTTCGCAAATATATGTGTATATATATATATCTGTTTTGTAAGGGACATAAAAAATTAAAATTTATAGCTATACATCATACATATATAGGGTTTTTTTCAAATTAATGATCCAATGTTCAAGCAAGGCGTCCAAGGTATCACGAATAAAGCGACTTAAAATGTCGCAAAAATTACGACAAAAATACAGATAAATGAAGGTAAAACTGATTGCATTTACCGATTAAAATACAGGCCAAGGTCTTCAAACGTTTACACAACTTGTTTGTTCTTTATTGTATTGTCCTGTAGTGAGTATATACATCAAACTTAATATGCCTATATAGGTTATAAGTGGGAAAAGCCGTCGCAAACTATATGAAAAGCCGGCAAAAACAAAAATATCATTGGCGACTAAAGCACTAGCTTTCATTTCTTAATATAAAGATGAAAATAACGCACTTACCGATGAAATGTTGGTCTTTAACTTTCCTACATGACTTTCTTCTTCCTACATACTGTTTCTTGAGACGTGAAGCAACATATATAGACCATAAGTTACGTGAGTTTTATGTTTTATCATAAAGAAAATGTAATGTTACAAAAGACAAAACAAAATCGCAAAAGTTTCAATCAGTTTATAATATTTAACCTTTACAGTATGTAAAAACATGTACTTACCTTTTGAAATGTTTTTGTATGCCTTTATCAAAGACCTAATCCAACTATGTACTGTATTTAAATTGCCAAGACTACAACTACACCTGTATTTTTAGCGGTAATATCAGAGACGATAAACTCTCCTGCGCTGCAAAAGTGAAGCGCTAGCACATAGCGAAATTTCGTATTTCCGTACAGGCGCATATATAATTTTTAATTTCCCGCCCCTTGTTACCGCCTGTGTCCTAATTTTAATGTGCACCCCCCCTGTTGCTGGATTTCTGAAGAAAAACGTTATTTACAGCAGCCTGTCATCGCCTTCTTCGCAATTTAAAAACTGTGACGTATGCATAGGGTTGGCGACCCCAGCATGGGTTTTGAAACTATTTATCAAAATCCCGACCGAAATTCGCTTTTTTAACTTGCTTAGAAATGATTTTTTAAGTTAAAACTTTGTAGGAATGTAGAAAAATTACAATTAATTATATTTATGTAGTTTTTTAAAAGTTATTGATGATGTTTCTAAAGATTTTTGCACTCGTAAAAGTTATCGATGAGTTTGATTTGAAAATACTTGCCAACCTTGTCAATATATTAAACCATGACGACACGAAAGTGCGAGCGCTACGCGCGCGAGCGTCACGCGAACGTTAAATCTCTTCACGCGTGTGTTTTCTTGCTTTCAAACAGCGAAAAGCTTATAGAGAAAACATTCGAAACAACACTAAGACAAAACAACACTAAGATTTGGGCCGCCTATGGCTGGATTTGAGTCAAATTGACCGCCATTGTACGCATGCGCGTAGTAATAAGTTCAACCTGCGAACAGGCTGGGCGGAATTCAAACAGCCCCACCCTGGGGATAGGCATGTAGTCAAATTTCCCAGGGAAGGGACGGGTTTTGTGGTCAAATCCCCTCCATAGTCCCGGCCTCCCCCCCCCACGGGGTTTACATTGATATGTGCATTAAATGTGCGTCAATGGCAAAAATTTGTTTACGAGACTGGATTGAACAATAGTGTGGATCAAGCCTGCATCGGTTCTCAAAACTCAGGTTATATGTAATTCCAGAACATTTATTATTAATAAAACCGGATAATTGAAACTTTAAAGACGACATGTAAAAAAATTTTTATGTTATATGCAGGATTGAGTAGTTCGGGAATATCACAGAACTTCAGTGAACTAATATATATTGCATCTGCATATAATTACATACTGCATTGCTAGCTTACTGCAGGTCTTATAATGTAAGGATTTCTGGTTAGATTGTTTTATGATATATTACGATGTTTTTAAATACTTAATAAGCTTTCTATGACCATGTTATGGATATATAGTATATGGCACAATTTCGTCGGATCAACGAGCGATCGATTTTTGTTGCTCTCAGTGACCAGACTTGACACTTTGAAGAAGACGAATATGCGATGTAAATATCAAATAGACATTGTGAATCGTGTAGCTAATTTTTTGCAGTAATAACATGCAGTGAATGTACTGTTCGCTGAAGATTATAGAAAATACATTACATGTCACACGCGCATCAAACATGCATTCTGCCTTGAAATGATGCTCACATTTCGCAAAGATACATATTGCCTCGTTCAACGCATTTCTTGGTTTTTTATTGTTCGTCGACAACTCTTATGTCTTCGTTGTTTAATTTAGTCGCTCTTTTCTTGCGTTTTTTTTCTAATTTTAATGCGTGTTTACTCTCGTCGGGATGCGCTGAAGCCAGTTTCAAAAACCAACAACCTGATCTTTTAACTACTAGAATAACCATGTAATAGATAGCATTCGCAAGCCATGGCATTCAACCACAATCCCAGCGAAAATAGAGGAATAAAATAAAAAGGAACCACTTTATATTTGAACTTTCGAGCGCATGTTTTTATATAATGTAATTAAGCGATTGAAACTTGATGCAGGGAACGGACCACGTGACCCGTCAAAGCATCGTTGAATAACATAATTTGTCACGTGGTACAGCTAGCCTAACCATCTTCTTCTATTAACTGTGGCTTGACTCAGTTTGTCTGCCAGAAGATATCATGTTTCAGGCTGGCTTAAGCATAAGGGGTCAACGAAGTCGAAAAGCAAATGCCTTATCGATAAGAGAAAATACGCTAACGATTTTCTTACAGCTACAATGAACTCTTAAATACTTAGTGGTTGTATAATTATGTTTGTTGGATATATTTGCTAGAACAAACTCACGAAATTTAAAACTGTCATAATTCCACGGCAAATAATATCGCGTGAACAGCAGATGCGTTTTAGAACATAACATGATTTTAGTTGACTATTAGCACAAATGGTAATGTTGGAAAATTATTATCGACAAAACCAACGCGCTTTAATATAATTTCACAGACGCGATACTATGAAATAGAATGTATATTAAGATTCCACTGCAATTTAATACGAGATTTATTATTGTCGCGCGAACAACAAACTCGTTTTAAATTGTAGTACTTGACTATTAACGCAAACAGCAGACTTCAAAAATGAATATGTTCAGAAAAACAAATTGTCTTCCTCTCGCATATATAATTTAAACTTGATAAGGCATTTGCTTTTGAGTTTTGACCACTGGATGGTGCATCGTAATACAAAATACAAATAAAATTGAAGCCAGAAACACGTCATATTTTGAGAGCGGCGGCCATGTACAAGGACCCCATTCAAGAATTAAATCAACGTAGTTTCAAGTGGGGCCATTCAACATGCCGCAAGTCTAAAAATGTGACGTACTTCTGGCTTCAAAACTCAGCAATAGATACGCTATCGAGCTTTATGCTTTTGATTAACTACGATTTTTTAAACAGCCAGCCTGAAACATGATATCTTCTGAACACAAGACATAATTGGTGACAAAACACAGGTGAGGAAAGGTGTTCTGCGCATATCCGAACGCGCATGACCACAATGCACTGCGGTAAACATGGTTTGAGATAAATTCTCCCCTACATACACAAATTAGGTCTGCTGCTTCGCTCGCTCGCTTCAGGCTCGCTCGCTCCGCAGGAATTACCAAAAATCAATGTCTGAGTGACTTGCCAGGCACTCTGCCTAGAGTCCTAGTAAGATTGCATTAATTGCATTTTTTAGAATTTAATTTAAATTTAGAGTGTTAAATTTAGAATGTTAAATGTCTCTTACCTTTTATAAATGTATGAGATCCCACAAGCAAATAAATCATTTTGCACGAAATATCAGCATGTCAGCATAGGTATAAAAAACCGAGGAAAGAAATCACAACGAGTACTTCATGATTAGAATTAGGAACACATTTCCTGGACTTAGGGTTAGGGTCAGGGTTGGGGTCTGGGTCAGGGTTCATTTTATATGAATGAAATGACAATTCCAGTAACTATTGGAATTATCAAACGTTGTAACCAGTAATTTTATTGGAATACAACGTTCGGATCGGTTGCGCAGTGAAGTTTTGAGAGCGTGTTTCCGTCATTTTCTGTTGTGTTTCCACTTTTTAGGAAATTTAGAAGTTTCTACACAAGAATCAAGCGCAAATTCTACTGAAATATCTATATACAAAACACAATTTTTAATAGCTAACAAAAAAGGACAGGAAGGTTATTTATCAAAATATTGCTCCAGAAATGTTTTAAAATGGGAAATTTTGATAGACTCCATCATTCCATGATCAAGGAGTGAGTCTAGGCAACCGATCCGAACGCTGTATTCCAATAAAATTACTGGTTACAACGTTTGATAATTCCAATAGTTACTGGAATTGTCATTTCATGCATATAAAATGAACTCTGACCCTAATCCTAACAATCCCTATTATTTATTGGAGACAATAATTTTACTGGGATACAACGTTCGGATCGGGTGCACCGCGATAGCGATACATCGCTCCTCGGTAAAGTTTCGCGGTGAAATTTGTCGTTTTAAAACATTTTGCATGAGGATCTTTGCACGTAAAACCTTTTTGCGGTTTAGATGTTTTAGCAAACATGTTTAAATACGTGTTTTGTTGACATATTCCGCTAGAAATTGAGTTTAAACGCCGTGTTTAGGTCGGCTCACGCGGCTTGTGCCAGCGGTATCACCCATGAGCCCTGCGCCAACTTGCGACGCCCTGCGCCAACTTGCGACGCCGAAAAAAATAAAAATAAAACAGAACGCCAGGTGAAAACAGACAACTCTTTTACAGTTGTTCTAAAAATAATGAATCGTCTGGGACTACTGGTGGTAGAAAAGAGCACTTTCAAAAACACTTACATTTATTTATAAACATCACCAAATTTCCAGACTTCACGAATTCAGTTGACAAAGATTGTACCCTACTGTATAAACAACTTGTCTTGCTATATACTTAGTGTCAAAGTTCAATGTTTCTGTATTGCGATTGGACAAAAGCGTATCACGTGCTGGTCCGCAAAACGCCGTGTTCCAAGCAAAACATCATTTTCCTGCAGACACTTTTATCAAATAAAAGACGAAACAGACCAAAACGATAATATCCAACCGCTAGCCCTTGAAATCATTAGCCCAGAGCCCCAGACGGCCAATCGGCCAAGCCTAAGGGATGCATCTTCGAAATTTAATTCGTTTGCAAAACTCATTCACTATTCAGAAATTAAACTTCGCGACGAAGGCCATGTTATATGCTGTAACCGAGGGACCTGGACAGTAGTGATGGTAACGATGGCATTTGAATTAGAAAATTGTTCATGCCATGGACCTTGCACGGACAACAAGTGGTTGTCACGTTAGCACATGGCATGAATTTCCCGCTCACACATGATCAACTTTAATTACATTTTCCGGATGTAGCTTGCAACAAAAGCATATACCGCTAATTATGGTTGATTTCCTTAATTTACACATTTTCATCCGGTACACTATCTTAAGGTAATAGATCGTCTGCAAATAACTTATTAAATACTTTTTCACTATTTAAAAATGACAGATAAACTTTAGTTTTTACTTAGAAATTTTCCGAAGTGAGCTGTACTCATAAAAGAAGCGCATTTTATTATATACATACTAAAGAAATTATACTAAAACAATTATCTACCTCAGCCTCGGTAATTATCGATAATTGTCTCTACTTCGGTAAATAATTGTTAATTAGTATAATTTCTTTAGCAAATAATGGTTTTCAAGAATTTTGATTGGTGCCTGACCAGTAAATATATGAGTCATCAGAAATTTAGTTTGTGAAGTGGAAACATTCAAAATCTGACACGGAATTATTCCAAAATCTGTGACCAGACGCCATATTTGATCTTTTGAGAAGGACTGAAGGTCGTTGTTTCGATTGTGCGAACTATCGATCCGCAGTTGGCCAGGTTGGGGTATTTTTTGATAAAAAGATTGATAGTAAACTGTTGAACATGTTTTCAACTAAAACGTATGAAGAGGATTCAGTAAATCATGGAACGCACACTGAACGCAAAGTTCATGAATGCGATGTTTGTAACAAACGATTTACACGACCAAGCATCTTAGTGCGTCATAAAAGAAGACACACTGGAGAGAAACCTTATGCGTGTGATGTTTGCAGTGAAAGATTTTCAGAAGCAAGCGTGTTAGTAAGACATAAAAGAAGACACAGTGGTGAGAAACCTTATCAATGTGATGTTTGTAACAAAAGGTTTGCGCATAAGAGCACCGTGGTAACACATAAGAGAAGGCACACTGGTGAGAAACCTTATGAATGCGATATTTGTAACAAAAGATTTGCACAAAGAAGTAACTTGGTACAGCATAAAAGAAATCACACTGGAGAGAAACCTTATGAATGTGATCTTTGCAAGAAAGGATTTACACAAGCAAGTTTCTTAATAAAACATAAAAGAATACACACGGGGGAGAAACCTTATGAATGTGATGTTTGTAAGAAACGATTTACAGGAGCAAGTAACTTGGTGCAGCATAAGAGAAGGCACACTGGAGAGAAACCTTATGAATGTGATGTTTGTAACAAACGATTTGCACATGATAAAACCTTGATCAGACATAAAAGGATACACACTGGCGAGAAACCGTATGAATGTGATGTCTGCAACAAAAAATTCTCATCATCCAGTAGTTTATCAAGGCATAAAGTAAAAGTACACAAGATAAGCAAGGGTTTTGACCTCTCCGATGAATTGAAAAGAAAGGAGCCAACAGGTATTACATACATTTGTTGTGTTTGTGATGAAGAGTTTGATATTGCATGTGAACTCGATGATCATATGGCTGGTCATTAGAATGTACTGATTCACAAAGATGAGAAATTTAACTAAATGAACTGGGTGTTAGCTAGAAGTTAAAAACTCATGTTTTTTAACTGACATTGGGGAATTTAGCCTGAATATGAAGTGACTTTGCATTTTGTAACAAATGCCTTTTGCATTTTGAAAGCAATATTACTATGTAGTTTTGAACATGTTATTAATGATGTATTAGTACCACATACAGTACTGTCACAAATGGCATGACAACATGTAACTTGGGTGCATGACACATCAAAATATTTACAGTACTACAGTAGTTCAGTTCAAAAGTATAAAAATCATTGATTTAAGAGAAATTTCTATGTAATTTTAATGTGGCAGTAAAATTAAATAGTGTGTGCAGTTTAATATACCTACATAATAAAATATATATTATTTGAAAATTTTAGTTTAGATGCATTGATATTCTTATGGATATTTTAATTTCCCAAACATTTTCGATATTTATTTATTTACTCTGGTGCTGCTTACAATGACCAATATTTTATGTCCATATAACAATGGGAACCACCTCTATAATGCATAAAGCTACATTAAGCCTAGTTTTCACTAAGGACATACAGCATTACCTAATGGTAAACCAAAAAACAAAACAAAGAAATCCATTGGTAGATCATGGGCCATTAGATCAAAAGCTACGTAACTACCTGTAGAAATACATTTTCATTGCATCCATCTTGGGAACACCTGCTATTCAACGATAATGAAAATGACTGCCATATCATTAGAAAGAGCACAAAAAACTGCAAAAAACTTATTGTTGTTCTTCAAATAGTGAGGTCCTGTTAAGGGGGAGGGGGTCCTGATTTTAGGTTATACTCATACCTATTATTATTATCGAGGCTATTTATATCTTATATATACCTAAAATTTTATGTACATTTATACCTGAAATCCCCCTTTAAGTAATTGTTGGGCTGGCTTCGCTACTGGTCGTGATAGTAAATTTAATGTTCAAAGTATGTGTAGCTAGCAAAATGCATTGTTAGCCACAAACATGCAATTTCATGTATTTAATTTGATCACTACAGTAAAAGCATAGTCTTCAGAACAGAGGTTGACTCCACTCCTAACATAATTTTCCACAAAATGGTTGTAATCTCATGCACTTTAAATATGTCATTGTCTCAATAAATAAATAAACCAAGGCAATTGTTCGCCATCTTGCGCAGGTCTTATGTTAGGGCAGGATATTATATCGAATTAGAGGCATATTAGAAATGTTAGGAGCGATAACTATTGAGTATTAACCACTATTAATGCGCACTCAAGTGTCACAAATAGCTAACACCAAAAATTTTTCTGAACACTTTTTGTCATACCTAAAAGTAACATTGATCGGTAATAAATTTATCCTTTATACCCAAAAATCCATTGTCATTAATAGTTTATAACAAAAATATATATCTTATGCCTAAACCCGCTGCCGAACAATCTGCCAAACACGTTTGACAGTGTTAGGGGTTGAAGACTTGAAGAGTCCCACATCCACCACGTAAAGGCTGATTATATGATCCCGCTTACCCAGAATTAAATGAAGCCTAAAAAGATTTTGGGGTATTGCTTTAGTAATCGGAGTGTCCGCTAGCCTGCCCAGACTCCCAAAGGAAGTAGGGACTGCGCAACTTCGAACGGATCCTTGCTACGCCCGTTTTTCAGATTTTCGGGAAAATAATTTATGCAGGAAATTAATGCACTAAATATGCAGCCGCTCCAAATTTTAAAGGCAATGGCAACAATTTTTTTATTGTTGGTACTAGTAAAATTTTACCCTCTGATTACGAATTTAGTATTGTTTTTTGTCCAAACTGTCTTGTTCTTGAGTTACTTCACTGTGAACATTCCATCATCTTGGATAGATTTTCAAAAAAATATCTTTTGGGCCACGTGACCTGTGTGACGTCAGGTGCATGGGAGAATCAAAACAACAAATATATTTTATTAAGCCTATATCGCGATTTCGTACTTCTGGTGGGGAATTTGGTTTTCGATTATTACCTGTTATCGGCGGCTACAACGAACCAGTGGCGGAGAAAACGATGTTGGGCTGGTTTATAATGAGCCCAGGGATCGACCAAAACGCGGTTTACTACGATTTTAAGGAAAGGTTGACGAGGAACCCTGCAGGTTGGTACGAGACCAATCTCCCATGGAAAGCGAATCACCCCGACCTACTGACAAACGAGGCTGCTAGTCGTCGACATTTAACAACCTTGTTGACGAAGCTAAAGCGAGACGGAAATTACGAACAGTACAACGGAATAATTCACGAACAGCTCGAGCAGGAAATCATGGAAGCAGCACCAAACGAACCTGTAGACAAAGAGCATTTTACCTTCCACACAAGGCGGTCGTAAAGAAATCAGCTAAAACGACAAAGTTACGTATTGTATACGATGCCCCTGCGAAGGAACAGAGCTGCCAGCCGTCCATAAACGAGTGCTTGAATCCTGGACCGCCGCTACAAAGTCTGTTGTGGGAAATCCTTGTACGATCGCGATTCCATCCAATCCTTTTGACAGGCGATATCGAGAAAGCATTCCTCCGAGTACGCATAAAGGCAGAAGAACGAGACGCATTACGGTTCTTTTGGCAAAGTCCAGGAAGTGAAAAATATAACCGTGTATCGATTTACTCGCGCGAGGTGTTTGAAGACGCGACATTCAAACTTCACAAGTGGCACTCGAACGATCCCACCTTAGAAAACAACAACCAGTCGAGTCCAGCCAATGAAAATGAAATGACCTACGCCAAAGGACAACTTGGATCGGAGCAATGCAATACGAAACTCCTGGGACTTGCGTGGAACAAATCTGAAGATACCTTGAGCATTGTAACCTTGCCTCGGAAGAATATAGCAACGAAACGTGACGCGTTCTCGGAGCTCACAAGTCTATGACCCGCTTGGTTTGGTATCGCCAAGACTCCAACGACGTTAATAGCAAAGATAATTTATCGTGAGATGTGCAAAGCGAAACTTTTATGGGACGGAGAGTTGTGCGAAGCGATGAAACGACTGTGAGAAGACTGGAGAGCCCTGATTTCCGAGAAATTCACCATACTACGCACATTGGCCCCAGTCCACCAACCTATAACCGCGGTTACCCTCCATGCGTTCGGTGATGCGAGTAAGTCGGGTCTCTTGGCAGTCGTGTACGCAGTGGTGTAGCAAGGAAAGACGAAGACTCAAGGCCTGGTTTACACAAAATCATAATCCCGCGTCTCGAGCTTGTGACAGCACATATGGCCACCAATCTTGTGTCGAATGTCGGAAGGGTGGTTGAAAACTACGAAGTGAACGGAACCCATTGTTGGAGCGACTCCACTGTAGCCTTGTGCTGGATTATCGGACAAAGCGAGTATTGTGTTTTAATTCACTCAATCACTCGTGTTGCTTTCATGCTACATCTCCTTTAATTTGTTATCCCCCTTTCCCGCCATTTCATGCATACATTACAAATAACATAGCATAAATTATAAGCTTAACATAATTCATAACACAACATCTCCCCTATTGTTCTTAGACTCAATGTCTATCCCTAATAACGCAGTTACTATACGTGTCCTAATATTGGTAAAACTAGTAAAATAAAGCAATATCAAGTTGCCGTTCAGCAAAGTCTTCACACGTTCCTTTTAACTTATGAGATTACAAAACTCAATAAAGCCTATTTTCATACTTCTCTAGAATATTTGTGTCTTAGCCTTCGATACTTCTGGCGCCTATTTCGTATTGGATATCTCCTTTGAGGTGGTTCCGCTTCTTCTGGTGCATAACGGTATGGCGCCTCCTCGTCCTGATCTTCTGATACATCATCTTCAATTGGTTTCTTACCCACTTTTCCCTCGAACTTTTTGAAAAATGAAGCGTGCCGAGTGACTTGGTGGCCACCACGAGTGCCAGTAACCATGTGACCTTTCATGGCCACCACCTAGTATGGCTTTGGACTGAATCGTGTAGAAAGCTTATTTTCTTTCGGTTGCTTGAGAAGTACTATGTCCCCAACTTTAATATGTGTTTCTCTTGCATGTCGTTTTAGATCCGTGTACATCTTACTCTTCTTCTTACGCTCAGCATCACAAAGTTGGGCTTTCGCATGCTCTTGTGTAGGAACTCGGTGAAGATTCGGGTTTGCAGTTGCTGGGATCCCATTGTTAACCACTCGATTAAATAACAGCTGTGCTGGGGCCACTTTTGTCGTGGTGTGTGGCGTCGTACGATAATTGAGCAAGAACTTAGGTAGTTCTTTTTGCCATACCTGTCCTTGAGCATGAGCAGTTCGAATTGCTTTATTGAGAGGTTTCATAAAGGACTCCACTAAGCCATTCGCTTGAGGCCATAGTGGTGTAACATGGTGGTGCTTAATACCACGTTGGGAAAAATAGTCTGCCATTTCATGACAGGCAAATTGTGGACCGTTGTCTGACGTTACGCTGTCTGGAAATCCATGCGTAGAAAATATTCGGTCTAGCTTATTGATCATGGAGGGTGCGGTGGTTGATTTTAAAATGTCCACTTCTGGGAACCGAGAATATGCATCAATAACCACGAGCACGCTTTCGCCTGAAGGAAATGGGCCGCATAAGTCCATATGAAGAGAACTCCATGGCTTTGAAGGCATTTCCGTTTCACACAACGGCGTAGTTGGATTGGGCGGTGCAACCGATTGGCAAGCAAGGCAGTTCTTAATCAGGATCTCCACGTGTTGATCAATCTTAGGCCACCAAGCTTTTGTCCGCAACAATTGTTTGGTTTTTACAATCCCTTGATGACCTTGATGTGCGATGGCAAGAGTGCGATCTCTCAATGCTTCTGGCATGACAATACGGTGACCACGTAGAACAACGCCTTCCATGGTGACAGTCAGTTCATTGCGTACGTTGTAGAATGGAGCAACTAAAAGATCGTCATTCCATTTATCTGTTTGTATTGATTGTGTGACTGCTTGCAACACATTGTCTTTCAAAGTTGATTGAGCAACTTCTTCTAATGTCATGGCTTTGGGCACAGCGTGATGCGCAACAAAGTTCACATACTCATCTGCAACATTAGGTGTGGACTTGCGAATTGGTAGGGGCATTCGAGACAAAATATCTGCTGGGTTTTCAGCACCTCGCTTGTAAATGACTTTATACTCATACTGCTGCAAACGGAGAGCCCATCTCTCGATCCTAGCTGAAGGCTTTGACTTTGGCGAATAGATAATTTCAAGGGCCTTATGATCAGTAATAAGTTCAAATGGGGTTCCAATGAGGTACATATGGAATCTCTCACACCCCCATACCACGGCCAATGCTTCCCGTTCGGTCTGAGAGTACCTCTGTTCAGTGGGTGTGAGGGAACGACTAGCGTAGGCAACATTTCGCACCGCGCCGTCCTGATCGATGTTGGACAAAATAGCCCCAAGGCCATAGGGACTAGCATCAACAGTCAAGCGAGTTGTTTTAGCGGGATCGTAGTAAGCCATGATGCAATCATGACTAATGGCTGCTTTCACGTTGTCAAATGCCGTTTGCTGGGCAGCTGTCCATGACCATTTCACTCCCTTCTGGGTGAGATGTCTTAGTGGTGAGGTAATTGTGGAGAAATCAGGAATGAATCGCGAGCAATAATTCGCCAGTCCGAGAAAACTACGAAGTTGTGAAACGTCCTTCGGGATTGATGTATGCTTGATAGCTTCGACCTTTTTCTTATCTGCTTGTAAACCATTCGATGTGAGTGTGTATCCGTAGAACCACAGGGAGGACTGGCCAAAAAGGCATTTGTCGGCGTTAACCGTTAGTCCCTTTTCATGTAAACGGTGGAACAAGGCACTTAAGCGTTCATCGTGTTCTTGTTGACTGCTCCCATACGATGATATCATCAGCAATATTACGTGTACCAGGATGTCCTCGAAGGGTATTTTGAATTGCGTGCTGGAAGACTTCGCTGGCTGAGTTGACACCAAAGGGAAGACGCTTAAATCGGAAAAGGCCACGGTGAGTGACAAACGTAGTGATTGGTCGTGATTCTGCCGCTAGGGGAATCTGATGATATCCGGCGCGGAGATCGACTTTGCTAAAGACTTTGGAACCCGACATTTCTTCAAGAAGCTCATCAAGCGTCGGTATTGGATGGCGTTCACGCTTGATTGCTTGATTTACCTGTCGGTAGTCACCGCATACTCGGACTTCTTTCGGATTGCGAGGTTTGGGAGCAACAACTAGGCCACTTACCCAGTCTGTCTGCTCATCAGTCACTGGCTCGATAATGTCATCAGCTTGGTACGTATCCAGCCACATGTCTAGTTGCTTGCGGAGGTGGAAAGGGGTACGACGGTATGTCTGCGATACGGGGGGAATAGATTCATCGATATGTAGCTTTTGTTCATGACCCTGTAATTTCCCGATGCCTTCAAAAACAGCCGGATATTTGGCATGAAGCACCTGTTCATATTTGCAGTTGGAGGCTCCTTTTACCTCAGCTACCACAGGTGTTTGCGATTTACTTTCAGGATTACGGTTTCGTGTTATTGTAGTCCTAGATGCTTTCTTTAGCTTAACAGCCGCACTTCGGTTTTTGCTAGAAGAATCCGACTGCATGCAGGGAAAATGAATGAGCCCAAGCTCTTGAGTTGTGTTGCAACTGAGCAGGGATCCATTTTCTTGTTTTGTGACATAAAATGTTGCAACAGTCATGCGCTTCTTGCTCTCGACAACGGCATCAAATTTTCCAGATAGCTCAACTGGACGATCAGAACCGAATGCTTTGACTTTGGTGCGTGTGGGCGTTAATAAAATTTTGTAGTGCTGCGATATTGCTTGGAAATCACGAGGGTCTAAGATATTAATTGTCGCTCCGGAGTCTATCAAGAAATTAACATTGGTCTTGTGTATCTTAAGATGGGCTTGTGGTGATGATTTTGCAGTGGAAACTCGAGATGTATCAGTTTTCATAACTGTAGGATGGTTGACCACATTGCTTTGTGGTTCCACAACAAAGGCATATTCGTTGTCGGTTTCACTGTCACTAGAGACCGAGGTAGACGATTGGGCACCCCCTTGTTCATGAGATGGTTGCTTGGCAATATTCATTTGGTTTATACTTGGGCGTTTCCTCATACTTCTTCGATTACTGCTAAATGAACCTGACCGACCTGTGTGTTTAGCTCGACACACCTCCTTAAAATGACCCAGGCGGCCACACCCCCGACATTCCTTTCGACATCCCCCTTTCCCGCCATTTCATGCATACATTACAAATGACATAGCATAAATTATAAGCTTAACATAATTCATAACACAACAGCGAGTATCGGCAATTCGTGTCAAATCGAGTGAGGAAAACTCGAGATTACAGTAACATCCAGTGGCATTACGTTGCGACCGAAGAAAAACCAAGCGGATATCGGAAGTCGAGGTGGAAGCACGGTAAATAATGAGTTATGGACAAAAGGTCCAGAATGGCTGTCTCAACCTGAAAAGGGGCCCCAATCCGCGATAATTGAATCTAGTCCAGAAACAACCGACGAATCAGAAATCACGAAGAGAATTCTTGCCACAGGGGTAACGCGTGACGACGACCCCGTGGACAATCTTCTCGAAGCCACGGCGTAAGGAAGGTCATCCGTGCATGGGTTAGGAGATTCGTCAAAAATTCGAAGTGCCCCAGCAGCGAACGCGAGACGGGTGCATTAAAGACAACCGAGATCCGAGACCAGTATCTTTGGCGGACCAAAAGAGTACAACAAAACGCCAAGATTAACAGTGAGATCGAGAAAGCAAAGATTACAACTAAGTCTTCAGCTGAATGATGATCGAGTCTTGGAATGTCGAGAACGAATCGGAGGAGTTTACCCTATATTCCTCCAACAAAATCATCTTTTCACCCGTAAACTGGTCGTCTCACCACTCTTCACGGCGGAGTCGGTGCGACTATGGCGAAGATCCGGCATCTTTACTGGATTCCCAAGCTACGACAGGATGTTAAACGTGTGCGAAGCAATTGTTGGGGTTTCAAACGCTTGTGTGTGCAATCATACGACTCCCCCCCCCCAAAAAAAAAACGTGCCTACCACTCGTACGCAAGGCACTACTCCCTTCAAAGTTCGCGGTACCGATTTCGCAGGTCCAATCCAGTAACGGACAAAAGGGAAAACCTTAAAGAAAGCATATTTGGTCTTGTACGGGTGTAGTCTTAGGAGGCCTGTCCATTTGGAAGTACTACAGTCACTTGAACTGAACGAGCTCTTACAGAGTCTCAAGCGATTTATTGCACGGCGGAAGACCAAGACGGATATACTCGGATAATGGTGCGGGAGTTCAAAGCGGCAGAGAAATGGCTGAAGGCAAGCGAGTTCAGCATTACAAACAGTTTAATTCCTTTCTCCCAGATCGCACAATCGAATGGAAATTCAATTTGAGCCCTCTGGTGGGGAGGGTAATTCGAACGCGTCATTGGCTTGTTCAAACACGCATTCCACAAATCCATTGGCAACGGTATTCTCTCATTCAAAGAACCAGAAGACGTTGTCCTAGACGTGGAAGTCGCACTTAAGGGGGTCTTATACAAAAAATTTAGAAATTTAGTTAATGCGCGAGTCCAAATCCATATAATTAGGAACGTGCATAAGGAAAGTGCCAGCTGGAAAAGTAATTTTTAATTGTGATGTTGTACATTTAAAATTCATGCGAAACCCGGTTGAATGCAAAGATCGCGTAGTAAATATTGCTGATTCGGCTGCAATAAATACTTTTTAGAGAATGAATGCAGAAACAAGCGAATATTATGTCGACAAAGTGAAAGAGCACAAAAACAGCAACAAAGGCACTACAAGAAGCCTTGGAAGCATGCCGATAACCGAAAATATTACCAGATAATAGAAAGTAAAAGGGGACCCTTAAACCACTAGGATACTTTCAAGAGGCTTTTCATTTAAATTTTGTGGCTTTAAAACTATAAATTCGCAGTATTGTACACAATATTCCTCAGTGGCGGATCCTGGGTAAGTCAAAATAAATTATAGCAGCTCAATTTTAAATTCAAAATAACTTTATAACAATGTCATAGGTTATGAATTTCAAAAGAATAAAATCTAACCAATGAAGTTGCTTTGAAGGTATTTTAAAATGTAAATATATCCTAGAATGAGCTGTGGTAATTTATTTTGACTTACGCTAGATCCGCCACTGATATTCCTTATAGAAGCAAAATGTTTATTAGTGAAACTTGTTTCAAAACTTTAAACTCAATTTTCTCGAAATGACATTTCATCAACTTTGGGGCAAACTATAGCTCATTTAATATTTGTGCTAACTTCACCAAACTTTCAAGATTTTATAGTTGCAAATAAAACTTAAATAATTCTCAAACCTAAACCTCAAAAAATCTATACATTTTAAATATATAATTGGATATTAATAATTTAATTAATTTTGCCGACCTAAATCCTGGCTTTGGTCCAACAAATTATGATACTTTCATTGTGATAAATAAATTTAAACTTTTTTGAGGTTTACATTATTGCTGGACCTATTAGCTTTAATTCAAACGTATTTTCACCTTCTTCTGTCCAATATTCCAAGAGAAATTTTGCCCCAACCGAAGGTCATTTTGAAGGGTATCGAAGAGTGTGGTTCGGTGCGATGGCAACAACACAAGTTGAGTCTTTGCACATAATGTCAGTAAGTGATGCTCTATCACCCTCAACAAAAATAATTTTGACAAAACAAAAGTATAAAATTTTCAAATATTTTGTCCCAGACCACCTTAATAGATGTCGAGCTACCTCGAAAACGACATCGAACTTCCAGTTCCAACACCAACTACGATGTTAAATATTAATTCGAGTCGGTTACCCGAGTTAAAGCGAAGACATCTTGATGAGAAAGACCTTCGAAGGCGAGCAAAGTTTCTAAAAGGATGCAAATGAGCGGTGTGGAAACGATGGTCTCGAGAGTACGTTCGGGGTCAACGCGAGCGACACGTGAACGCGGGGGTAAGCAAGCATCGTGTCCCAGAAGGGGATCTGCGGTCATAATGGCGGACGAAAGCAAGAATCGAAATACCTGGAAACTCGGCAGTATCGGATTTCATCAACGGCAAAGATAACGTGCTACGGGGAGCGAAAGTAAGAACGGCAAACGGTGTACTCGAAAGGGCGATTTAGCAACTATACCCACTTGAGCTGTCTCTCAAAGAAAATAATTGGGAACTTAATCCCACCTTCATTCCTCGACCAAGAAGAGATGCAGCCGTAGCAGCGGATTTACGTATGCCACAGCAAGGCCAAACGGACAGAGACGATGAGTAACAATGTTTATTTAGTTCGTATTAATAATTTAGTTTTGTTATAGGTAGTCACAAGGAACATTTATGGAACTACAACGAAGTCAGTCTCAAAGGACATATAACTCTTGTTCGAGCTATATGGGGGAGAGTTTTGGTAACTGAGGGAAAGTTATTGACTGTGATGCCATAAGCTATTTAAAATACTCGCAATTCGTGCCTTGTCAGAAATGAAGTTTTCATGCTCGTGTATTGAGTGGTACGTCAATATTATACGTAAGAAATAATAATCGCTTTCTTGATGAAATATGACTCTGCGCTTTGTGCTACGGAATACAATCACCAGTGTGTGGTTTTCAACTCTAGATTTATAATTGATTGGAGTAAAATATCATCAGTTCGTCTGATACACGTGCTCTTTCTCACGAACTTTTTAAAAAGAGCAGTTCGAAATACTTCATTCAGAAAATAACATAAATAAACATTACTTAAAATAGATATACACACGATATATATCGAGCTTACCATAACAATAATGGAACTCATTATCTATGTTACTTCCAGGATTATGCAAAAATCGATACCTATCTCATCACGTGCAAATTGAATTTTTGCGTTAGCAACCAATAGCTGCATGTTGGACTCGGCTTTTCATGAATAACCAGAACAATTGGCCAAACTATGCATCACTTTGGTTCATTCGAAGCAAATACGAGACAGGGCCCATATTTTTTGCATAAACCACCCCAACATGGACGATGCCTATCCATTTTATTAACTCTGCGTTCAAATTATTAAATTTGCGTTCAAAAATGTTGGAAACGTTCGGACAAGTGCGTACATATCATCGAGATGTTTTAAAATCACAATACTTAAGGAGAATATATGTAAAAGCAAAAGATTGCACGAGAAAAGTCGTACACAATCCGATTCTCGCGGTGCTACATTCTCAAAAAACGTTTAGACAAACGTATTACCGTCACAGCAAGTGTCTCGCGTTAAACGAGAATGTCAACGCTCTGGTGAAAGTCGTGAATTTTCTTAGGCCGCTTCAGTTTGTTCTACAGGGAAGGTTGACAGTGTGGGTTAGGATAAACAATCTGGCTAGTTAGGCAATAATTGCCGATAAAAACAAGACGGTTCCCTCGCTCAACCTGTCGAGAAGAAATTAAAGTGTGAGAACGTTTTCTTGACATGTCTGAACTGGACTATTAAAGGACGCATGCGATCGGATGCGATATACCAGTAGGGATTAGTCACAGTTGCAGGTTTATTGGGAAGAAATGAGGTAAATGATCCTCCTATGTCATTCATGGCATGTTGTAAAACAGACTGGACTGAAATTTGTAAAACGCGGATTCAAAATATATAAAACAAGTATTATAAATGTCATTCATTTCTATTATATTACAGTATTTTATACAGTTCAATTGATCGATATCATTTAAAAATGTTGGAGGCGAAACCACAATTATACACAAGGTCTTTTGGGACGTTCTCAGGTTTGAAACATTTATTATTTGCGAGCTTTCGACTGCCAGTCTGCAGAGTTCGACGACTGTAGCACTATAGTCCGTCGAAGATTGCAGACTGGCAGTCGAAAGCGCGCAAATAATAAATATTTTAAACCAGAGAACGTCCCAAAAGTAATTATGACCGATATTAATTCTAATAATCATTATAACCTATCAATGACTCTATTAATCATTCCACACATTTTTCAATTGCATTATATATCGTATTTCTACTACCACTGTTTGGCCAAAATTTTTTTGTTATTGAAATTTGGTCAATGGCGTAAAATAACAAAGCAAATAAAACCTTATTTGTCAAACAACTCGCAACACAGAAAGAGAAATTTGCGCGCCGATTACCCGACGACCTAGATTTATATGATCTGGATTTAGATGACCTAGATTTATATGATCTGGATTTAGATGACCTAGATTTATATGATCTGGATTTAGATGACCTAGATTTATATGATCTGGATTTAGATGACCTAGATTTATATGATCTGGATTTAGATGACCTAGATTTATATGATCTGGATTTAGATGACCTAGATTTATATGATCTGGATTTAGATGACCTAGATTTATATGATCTGGATTTAGATGACCTAGATTTATATGATCTGGATTTAGATGACCTAGATTTATATGATCTGGATTTAGATGACCTAGATTTATATGATCTGGATTTAGACGACCTAGATTTATATGATCTGGATTTAGATGACCTAGATTTATATGATCTGGATTTAGATGACCTAGATTTATATGATCTGGATTTAGATGACCTAGATTTATATGATCTGGATTTAGATGACCTAGATTTATATGATCTGGATTTAGATGACCTAGATTTATATGATCTGGATTTAGATGACCTAGATTTATATGATCTGGATTTAGATGACCTAGATTTATATGATCTGGATTTAGATGACCTAGATTTATATGATCTGGATTTAGATGACCTAGATTTATATGATCTGGATTTAGACGACCTAGATTTATATGATCTGGATTTAGACGACCTAGATTTATATGATCTGGATTTAGATGACCTAGATTTATATGATCTGGATTTAGACGACCTAGATTTATATGATCTGGATTTAGACGACCTAGATTTATATGATCTGGATTTAGATGACCTAGATTTATATGATCTGGATTTAGATGACCTAGATTCATATGGTCTGGATTTAGATGACCTAGATTTATATGATCTGGATTTAGATGACCTAGATTTATATGATCTGGATTTAGATGACCTAGATTTATATGATCTGGATTTAGATGACCTAGATTTATATGATCTGGATTTAGATGACCTAGATTTATATGATCTGGATTTAGATGACCTAGATTTATATGATCTGGATTTAGACGACCTAGATTTATATGATCTGGATTTAGATGACCTAGATTTATATGATCTGGATTTAGATGACCTAGATTTATATGATCTGGATTTAGATGACCTAGATTTATATGATCTGGATTTAGGATTTAGATGACCTAGATTTATATGATCTGGATTTACAAGTCCAGTCCGCGTTTTACAACATGCCCTAATTCGTTCCGAAATTAACGTGATACTCGACGGATCATGGAATACCTTACATATATATTACAGCTGTATTCTCACTGCAGGGTGGACAGAAATTCTAATTAAATATCTTATTAAAGTTTAGTAATTGTTTTTCCAACTGTTCTTCAGGAGCTGGTTGTTCAAAGCCAAAACTCTATTTCTACATTGTCTTCAGAAACCAAAACTACTATAATTGATCCAGACAAGATGTGAACAAGATCCTACGAAATTTACTTTAAAGATTACGTTAAGTTAAGGCCACATATTGATTTGTATATGGTCACTAAACGCATGAATTGTGTTGGTCTGCAAAAACCTCATTGAAAAATTGCTCGAGTTGGATTAGCTTTTTAGTACACAATCAATCTATAGGTTAAAACCCGAGAACGGCCGTTTAAGCAATATAAACTTAGTTGTTCCTATGGTACGCCCAAATAGCAAAAGAGTTTGGTATGAATTGACTTCTGTTGCTTGGAATGGGCTTGTTTCTTTAACCTCGCATGTCGCGTATGTATTTCACCGACCCAGTAGGCGTTGCCTCCAGAAAACACGTAATTTAAGGCAACTACCTGGAATGAAGATGCTAAAAATAGCTGAACGAACATGTAGCACGCGATAGTATTTGTAGAAATCTCGCACATGCCAAATTCATGGTTCGTCCATCACACTGATCTCCTTGAACTTACGAAACAACGCATTCGTAAGGGTCACTCGTATCTTCATTATTGTCCATATTTGCTTCGATCTTTTCATGAAAGCTCACTTCTTCGTCGATATTTTCGGGCTGTTCCGTGTTGCGACTTGTTATTTGATTCTCAGCTAAACGTGTGGCAACTGTACTTATTGCTTCAGATAAGTTTTGCCATTGAGACTTGAAGTAACCAAAGAATGTGCTGTATCCTTGACTGGAATCAAAACAAGAGGAAGCTCACTTAGTTAAAACTCTGCGCAGCTTCGACTCCTGACATGGGGAGCCCACAAACCATAGCATATTTAACTCTAACTTATATTTTTTAATGCGACGGTTTTTTTATGTACCGCGAATTTTATCTCAGATAAATATCTTAATCAAACTTGTGGGAAAATCTCGAAGAATCTCGGCTTAAATTGTTTAAAGTCGAAAGGTTCTGCTTGGGAAAATCTCGGACGCCCCGCGTCCACGAGGACTTAATATGACATGAATCTCCCCTTCCCGGTATTTAACTCTAACATAAACGACAAAAACAGAGTCATCATCAGGGTGAATAAATAAAGTCGAATCAAATGTGTATTTGATAAAAATACTCAGTCGTTATAGCAATTATTCGATGTATTTTCCTTTTGGCTTATTTTTGATAACATATTTAGTTTCTGGACAAAGATACTAGTCATCCGCCATATTGGTTATGGAAAAATAAATGCAATCACAGCAGGGTAAAATACTTTTCTTCACGAAGCAATTAGCAAATATGTTCATGTTTGTATATAATTCCTTGATTGGTTAATGTGAGAAGTACACTGTAGTTATAGTTTAGAAGTTTAGTTTAGTCAGTGCAAATTTATTTTTTTATATTTTTAGCAGTTAGCTAGCTTTACTTCCTGTAAATACGTTATTTACTTCCGGTAAATACCTGATTGGACAATTTTGATTGTCGTGTGACGTTACTGAGAACATGTGCGATATGCATAGATTATCGAGAGATATTTTGTACAGATATGCTAGTGGTTTTGAACGCTTTTTGTCTGCAATTTTGTCGGTTTTACACTAAATTGTTTGAGTTTATAATAGCGGTAACATTATGAAGTCTTGAAGATAATTTGGATTAACCACATTAATTGGGATTACCTACATTGGAATAGAGCCAATTATACAACAAGATAGCAATTAGATGATATAAAACATGGCTAGTGCTATTACAATCATTCAAATGTAAATATAGATAAACAAAAATATCATGGTATTGTCGCAAGAAGAACTATGTTCAGGCGTTAGAATGCGACCGATGCACAGCCTCACACGTACTTAGTCCAATCAAGAGGAACTGTGTACGCCTTCGCGGGTTTTACAAATGATTAAACACTCACCATTCATGCTGTGCCCAGTTTTCCAAAGTTTTTATTCCATCTCGAAGTCGAATGAAGTTCTCTAAAGCAAGTTCCTCCATACCAAACAGTAAAGTATCCTCAACAACTTGACTAACCAATGGTGCGTCACGTAGAGCTAACGCTAGTAGTAATGACCAATCGAAACAGTGCGATTCCGACATTGCTTGTAAAAGAAACCTGTCAAGAAAACAAGTAATTTATACGATTAGTCTGAGATTAGATTGGTCCAAGTTCGCTTGTTCAGCTTCACACATGGGTTAAACCTTAGTCTGCATATGAAAGTTTGTATATTATTTAAATTCAGAAGAGCAAATCACTCAAAAGCCAGAGGAAAATATATTTCAAAATTTATCAATCATAGTCTGTACTTTGAAGATGTTTGCCTCTTATTAAAAAAATCTGATGCCTGGGGAATTTTTGAAAGTCGAAATACAAGTAACCAAACCTCGTTTCGGACATCATTATAGTTCAAGTTTTGAAACTGCAGCGAGAAGGTTGTAAAAAACAAGTAACACCAAAAGTAAACTTTAGTAAGTAAAGTAACATTACTCAACTAACCTCAGTTCTTTATCTGCTTGCCTTGATCCCGGAATTTGACCAACAAAATCATCTAAGTCTTTGATATTGGTATCATAACTCCAAGTACTGTCTTCTAAACCTTCTGGATCATCATCCAGCGAAAATGAGACCGAACTAGCTTCAGATTGCTCAACTTGGATTCCTTGCAGTTCAACTTCTGAGCAAGCTGCAATATATGTATAAAAATACCTTGATGCAGATAAAACATTTGAATATACGTATATAGGACATATCCTTTAGGTAATCCGGTTAAAACCTATATACAGTCGAGTAATTTTTCCTTCAGACATTTTTCTTTGATAAGGAGCCTTGTTCATTGCACAGGCATTTTTTGAAGCACTTGGGTAAAATTATCATGAATATTTTTAATAGGCTCGTAAAATGTCTAATCGAACATGTAGACATGTCCATTTATGGCTATTTAATGCTATGGCTGTGAATTAAAGGCTAATTATTCTTAATAAGACCTACTCTTGGGGTATACCTGTTCCTATGTCGTTAGTATCTGGAACATTATTCGTCGCGACATTCTTGTGGTTCTCCCAGCTAAGTCGATTACCCGAGGCCGAGAGAAAAGTGGCTCGAAGTGTCGAGGATGAAGGCTCTGTAATATAAAAAAATATATTGCGAAAAATATAAAAAAGAAAGCGAAAAAGGTGCTACCACGCACAAACGTACAGTAACCTTGGGGCCGGCATTATGAACCTACCAGAGTTTATGGTATTCATGGTTGTCCGAGAAGGGAATGGCCAATCAAACTGACGATGAATGCTAAGAAATGCTTCGATGAAATCGTTGATTATTGCTGCTCGCTCGCTATATTGAACAGAAAACAGAGTAACTACGACGTATTATTGAATCAACGTTCACTTGCCATGCATGCCGTGTCGGCAGTGCTGTCGAAAGTACACAACAATATAGGATCTTTCACTACCCGAAATGATATAAGCACAACTCGTCAACTCGATGTCTTTAGAAAAAGCCCTTCGTCGAGATATTACAGTAGCAGTGACTATTAAAGGTCTGATTCAACGGCAGTAAAACTCTTCGCAAGAACCAGTTTCCGAAATACAGATGGTTGCACACGAATAATTCAACTAAATTCTCTTTTGACGAAAAAAATTCGCTTCGCTGGGGCCGGTTGTATCAAAGGCGTTTAGCTTAAACGACGGATAAGTCAAAAATATAAAACAAGTTTGCATGTTGTATAAACAAATCAGCCAAAGTTATTTGATATGAGAAGAACAATTATATATAAAACAAATATTTATTCTATTAAACTCACAATTTTGGTTCTGCTCCAGATGCAAAAGTGATTTTTAAATTTCACTTATCCACCGTTTAAGCTAAACGCCTTTGATACAACCGCCCCCTGGTGAGTAGAAACCAGTTCCACTGCGAAGGCGAAGGCAGTGAGAGAATTTAATAGAATCACTCATGTGCATACACATCTGTACTTCGCATATGCAGTTTCACATGAAAATTTTCTCTACCGCGGGACCTTAACTTTGCGACAAAAGGAGCCTTTGTTCGAAATTTGGAATTATGTTTAAATAGTTACAAGTAGTGAAAGATACCATGAATGATGATATTTTTTATGTGTAGTAATTTCAATGTGCTATTAGTCGCTACATCAGTACATCAATACCTTTCCTTTCGAAGCCACTCCCGAAGATGAAAATCAAGGCAAGCAGAAAACCGACCAAGATCCTTTAATCTGTTACTCGTTAACAGCTTTCTGGCGTGGCGGTTGAGAATTGTATCCAAGAAAAAAGCTTCAGGTGCATCATCTTTTGAATACCTGAACATACGTCATGGAAATCAAACGGAGCTTAACAAAACTTAATTTCGATTGCATATGCAAGTCACTCCTGGGTTAAATAAGGGGCTGTGCACCAGTACATGTAGTGTATCAGCGTGGAATACTTGTGAAAAGCTTTTCTAATTTATGCTTCTATTATTTATGCTTCTCCTACTGTGGGCTTGTTTTTCGAGTCTCCGAAGCTCATGGAAAAACTGACACCGAACTAATCTCTAATGGTAGTAGTGTGGGCGGTAGTAGTGTGGGCGGTAGTAGTGTCAAACGGAGCTTAACAAAACTTAATTTCGATTGCATATGCAAGTCACTCCTGGGTTTCATGACCGACGAATACACTCAAGCAGGCTCCTGCAAAGCGATTTTATATAAATAGAGTTCCTTCATCGTGTATGCTGGAGAGAACGCACAGTGTTCCATTCTTATTTTAGAAGAAAAATACGGACATTGATTTGCCCGTGGGTTTGCTGTTTTACTACGGGGTCTTTTCTGTCGAGCGTGATTCGTGAACTCATGTCATCCTGTTTCCACCGCACAACTCAATAAACATATCGTACCGTCGCTATCTAGAAGTGCTGTGCACCGGAGCCGGAGTTTTGCCCTATTTTGCCGGAGCCGGAGTTTGTTCACCTCCGGCAAAACTCCGGCAGCACTTATTTGTGCTGCAAACTTCTATCATAGATGAACGAAAAAACTAATTCCATCGACGAAAAAGTAAATACAGCCTAATACGGCTTGCCACAAACATGTAAATTATAATTATGGTATTTAATGTTATTTTTGTATAACTGTGACGTCTGCAAGACGGTAAAATCCGTGAAAATTTTATCTGAAAATTTCACAAACGCTGCGACGCTATGCTTACAATTGTCAACATGAAAGGTCGAATATGTGTTTTTAAGAATAACTGAAACACTACTATTAATTGTATGTTTTTCCAGAAGAGAAAATGCGCCTTGTTTTGCAAATACAATACCGTGCATCTTGCATATGACAAAATGTTAATGCTAAGAATGCGAAGTGTTAAAAAAAAACAATGATGGTGTTTCCACTTTAAACTGTAAAAATTTCCCATTTTGACAAATTTGCACACAAGCGTAAAATTTTCTGCCGGAGCCGGAGTTTTTTTTTCCCGGAGCCGGAGGTGGAAAAAAAACGGAGTTTGCACAGCTCTACTATCTAGCCTCATACCCATTTCTCTTGCTCGACTTTGTCAGCTATCGAGTCAAAGGGTATTGGAGGAAATATTTTCGTGACTACAACGTTTCCAAAACAGAGCTGCGCGCATTATTATTATGTCCACTCTCCTGTCCTTCTACAACATCTAATCTATAAAAATCTGGAGACTCGTAGGAACCAGCAGCTAGCTACATTAATGCACTTATAAGGTCAGAAATGCTATGGTTCCCAGCTATGTCTGTAATCTAATTCCAATGAAATGACGATATACATAATCACCAGACGAGACAATTGCAATTTAGCTATCTCCCACCAAAACCAAATACCAATTTCAAGAAAAAATCAATTAGCCATAGAGGTGTGTGGCTTGAAATAGTTTTCTTTACGATCTTAAAAGATCCCAAATATATGTAATTATTATTATATACTTGTGAAAATTATAGTTCCACATTCAAATAAAGTTGTAATTATAATAATAAAAGAGGGTGGTTCTGAAATACTCGGATATTTTACGGCATAAACATCTTTCAACTTGGCAAGTACGAATAGGAACAGCATTACATACCTAAACACAAGATGCTGGGATCCTCCTGGACCTTCGATGCGTTCTTGTGAATCTGATTTCCTTCCTGATACAGAACTTTTCCCCATCATTGTTCTTTCCTCGGATGAATGCCGCCCTCGTCCCGATGCTTTCTCATACGCTCTAGTTTGAAGTTTATCTGAGGAGCTGATACGTGTTAACGGCGGCCTGGGGCTAATCCTACTTCCCGACTGAGAATGAGACTGTATCCCCTGAGGGAGAGGCGTAAGGTCATCGACTTCATCTTCCACAAGAGAGGGCAAAGCAGTTGGTGTCTTAATACACGGGCTTTGCGGTGGCGAATCAAAATCACTCACTTTGATCGAGCCAAGGAAACGAACAAGATCCCTTGCAATCTACAGATGATTTTAATTTACAGTCGTAACCTGACTTTTTAATGAGCTACTGCCTATAAGGCTTGCATCATTAAAATGCCAATATTATGGTTTTGGAGATTGCATATCTCCAAAGGCTAGAGTATTCCTAGAAAATTTGCAATATGTTTTGTAATTGAAACGTTTATATTGATGGATCTATACATAAAATAATGTATTAGTATAGGTAATATTATGGTTTCGAGTGCAATTTGGGAATAACAATCACGAGTGAGTTTTTCAATGACGCCAAAATTGCACAGATATGCACATCTCTTTCTTATCATTCATTAACATTAAAAATTTAAAATTTCAGAAAATTGCAGCCTAACTGATGTAGAGATACGAATATAATACCAAAAAAAGTTATTGCAGTAATGTTATAACAATAATACTAATTGCATGTTCATAGCTTTTTGCTAAAAAGCAACGAGAGTTATAGTTTAACAACCGTTAACTAGGGAGAATCTTGTCTAAACTATACCTGATATACATAGAGGTTGCGAGCTACAAATTGAAAGAAAAACCTCACACAAAAACCATTCAGCGAAATGCTTTACATTACAACTATTTTACCTCATATTTATCTTGTCTCAAAGTAGCCTCAAGAAGAATGGTTGCTAACTAAAAAGAAAGATGAGATGTATATGTAAACTACAATGGTCACGACAGTACTACTATAAAATTGTTTCACCACATAAGGCCAAAGTTTAGATTCACATGACGGTCATTTCGTTGCCTCATGTGTGCGTATCAGTACTGTCTGTCAAGACATTTGTCATATGTGCCAACGGAATTTACCTCTACACAAAGCGTAGCTGAGTACAGGATTTAATATTTCGTTTCCTGGTTGTTTACACGAGTTTATAAATCCTTATTTAAATAACAAACCACGCCTTGAGTATCAACAATCAAAATGAAAAGATAATTGAGTGGACACATTGAAAAAAGTTCAACGCCAATTTTGATCGATAAGTTATCTGATAAATGGTTCTAATCTGGAAACTGATTAAATCATGCTTAAATAAGAGGCTGTGCACCAGCTACATAGATGTAGCGTATCAGCGTGGAAAACTTTTGAAAAGCTTTTCTAATTTGCACATTTTGGATTATTTATGCTTCTCCTCGTGTAGGCTTGTTTTTCGTGTCTCCGAAGCTCATGGAAAGACTGACACCGAATTGATTTCCAATGGTAGTGTGGGCGGAATTAATGGACGAAACAATTGCAGAACAATTCGTCAGTAATCGGAATTAATTGGCCTTTGATAAATGAAAGAGTAAAGGCTGCAGCACACGGGAGCTAGCGGCTGAGCTTAATGTTACTCGTGATCGTTATCTGGGTCGCTAGCTAACTGTGTGTGGGTGAATTATATGCTTTATTCAACCTTTGCTCGGCTATCAAACATGTTTGATGAGCAAGAAAAGGTTGCATGAGGCATAAAACTCAGTAAAACCACTCAAATGCGGTGAGAGCCACGAATAACATTTAGAGACCGACATTTCGTGTACTGCAGGCTTAAATAGTGAAATGCACGCACGTACTGTATAAAATGTCTCTGGTTACCTGTTTGCTCACTTCAGGTGTCTCCAGATTCTGTAAAATGATTAGATATGACGCTGCAGTTTCAAGACATCCATCGTCAAGACATTTCTACAAGAAAACGATTTTGCTCAGTTAAGCCAAATACGATATCTAAAATTCAGAACGCAACAAAGAATTAGGGAAAGCAAGATCGAACACGCGGTTTCAATGTCAACTGGCGAATTAACTTTTTAAACCATTTTTTTTCTTCATGAATATGTATTAGGCATTCCTAATGTGCTTCCTAAAGAACGGCCAGAAAGAGACAATCGCCAAACAATACGTTAGAATGAGCCAGGTACCATGGTCTCACCTGAAATAAGTTACGTGGATTACCGACGGCAGCAAAAAGGTAACTCCACAGAGCTACTTCAGTTTTTCGAGCGCAGTGCACTACGGTTTGTAAATATTCTGGAAATTCCTGAATGAATGCCACTATTCTTGGTAACATTGCATCTAAAAACGTAGAGTAGTAGCTGTTATAATCATTCTTAGTTGCAACAGGAGCTAAATTAAACTGCGAAGTGTGCAGCTCAACCAAAGTTTTAAAAGCCATCACCAGCAGACAATTTAATAAAATATAAGAAAAAAACACACTCCGAAAAACAACATCACACTCCGAAAAACAACATCTTGTAAGCTCAAGATTCCTGTATATTATGATAGCAAGCTTGTAATTACTTAATTCTAGTTTGACAGTGACTTTGAAATAGAGTCGAAACATCACCGCAAAATTGTTGTCTTGTTTTTAAAGCTCGAGCTTACAAGATCTTGAGCTTACAAGATGTTGTTTTTCGGAGTGTGTTTTTTCTTATGTCTTTGTTCTATCTTTTCGTTCTTATTTATGCTGAGTTGTTCACTGTGAAGACAAAGAATTTTGGTACGATGAAGAAATCATCCAATAGCGTGACCTCACCGAATCACTTAACTGTACAGTTGAAATGTTAATCATAATTTCAAAAGACTCACGGTAAGGCAGTCTCAACATAAAATCGCAGCTAATTATTAACGCATTTAATTTCGCCAAGTTTCAAGACCATGTACCCAGATTATAATTCACTCAAAGGTTTTCTAAGAACGCCTCTAAAGCAAAATCACATGTTGTTACGACAGGAGGGTCGACGACGGCTTCATCTCACTGCAAACACCTTTAAAACTTTTCATGGGAAAAGAATCGAAAATACCTTGGGAAAACCATTCAGCATGGGTGAAGAGGGAGCGTACGTATAAGTAACCTTTTTCAGGTCAAAGAAACTTTCTCTAACAATTATAAAGTTTTTCTATTAATATCACAACCATCAAGCAACGCCTGTGTAAAAGGAATAATTTTTTTCTAGGACTAATAATAATTTTCCCGTTGGAAACCACGTTCTCTATGTACGAGCTCTATTACACTCAACCAGGTTTCTTCTTGGTCACACCGTGCAGTACCTGGTAAAGGTTCCGAAGCGGTGGCTTCTTCTTCCAGTATTTCGTGGAGCATCAATTCCAAGACATGAGGAAAATACAGAAGTTCACTGCAGCTTCGAGCAATTCGTAAGGCATGAATACCAAGACTAAAGAAAAACCTTGAAGGTTTGAGAAGAAGCATCTATAATTTGAAAGGGGGGGGGGGGCTTGTGTGGCATTTATTTTAGGTAGCTAAAGTATGCAGGAAAAAGATACCCCACCAGATACAATTAATGAATTGAATCAAAATCATTAAAAACGCACTTTCTCCGCAGCAGTTGACGAAGAAGATGATGAAGATACACTTGTGCCTACAAAAAATTACACAACATAATAATACATAACTCGTGTGTTAAAACACCGTTCTTACCGTCACCCAGTCCAGACGGTAAACATATTCATCTCGGGGACGACATTCGAGTAGCCATACAATGCATGCATCTTCTCTAGTGAAAAGGGTTAAGAAATCTTACCGGTCTTTCCAATGCATACAAAGGAAATGGTTCTGCAGGAGACAGTGGAAGGTCAGATGGAGTAGAAGAGAGGTCAAAATGCACGGGTTCAGATGCTGCACCAACAACAAGAGCTTCTTTTGATAAAACAACTGGAGAAATAAATGATCAAAATTAACAATTATTATGAGCTCAAAATTTTAAGTTCAAAATTAAGTTCACCATCAATCACTTCATAGTGTAAAAATCCGTAGTTAATAACATAGTTGTTTGGTACCTACATAACTACGCAGACGAAGTGATGTTAGAAACAAAAGGTTCAAGTGACACCTCGACTATATACAGATATACTACCGTAATAAAGAGCGGCAGGAAAATGTCTGCGTTAATATGAAATTAGCAACACGGCTCTTAACCAACCAGCGTTCAGAATTTACAAATGTTATATTATAAAAATCATTATAAACGCATGTGTATTCGTCGTAGTAACTGCACACGCATAAACACATCAGATATCCAACAAGGAAATCATACCAAGTGGGCACAACGACATTTCGATTGGAAGCATTATTCTTTTAGACAAAAAATTCGGAGGCTTTTCATCATCTCCCGGAAACAATGGAAGCCAAACCTAAAAGACATTAGAAATGCATATTAACATACAGGAACGAAGTAAAATGAGGTAGAATGCACACAGCAATATAACAGCACAGATGGCGGATGAAAAATAAGTAATTGCACAATTTACAACAAAGTTCGTTCATAAACAACAGCGAGTCAAACCGCTTATAACTGGCACGTTTGCTGTTGTGCTCGCTAGCCAGAGGTTTGCTCAGACCTTGGCATTGGTGAGATTTTCGCGTCTCAAAATTGTAGAAATTTCAGATTCCCTATTGGTTGTGCAATCTAGGCTAGCTGGAAAAACTGGCAACCTAATAATAGTGGGAACCAAAAAGCTCCCTTTTGTTCAAGTTTCGTAACCTCGGAGACATGTAGTTTGCTGTCTGTGATACTGATACCACGCCTGGCATTTTTGAATGCGAAATCGCTAGTTCGCCTGTACGCAAATCCAGCGGCTATTCCGCAAAAAATATCCAATAACTTCAGCTTACACCAAGTATGCGCGTTGTTGATTCAAAATGGCGAACAAATTTTATTTGCACGAAATCGCAAATTACAACAAGACAAGAGAAGCACAATACTATGGCAAGGAAAATGAAGGGATTTACGTTTTTAAGAAAGTATTGTACAAATGTTACAGCAGGAGAATTTTCCATACCACGTTTTCTTGTCTCTAAAGGCTTCGATTATGTATTGGAGAGAGTGGACAGTCACAATTGCAGTGAATGGCTGAATGCTAGCAAATTTTGCCAAGATCGTCTTGTCTTGTCACAGTACACAATTGGAAACTTTGTTTGCAAGTTTTTACCCGTCAGGAAGTGATCACAAGAAATATGAAAACAATATGCTATCTTGTAATACATTAGCTACTAAACTAGTGCAAGAATGAATTTGTATCAAACAGTATTATGGTCATAGCAATAAACAATATAAAAGCAGAAAGATTTTATGAAAGACGTTCTCATCGTGTAAGTTTCAACAGTTTTGTCATACAACAACTGATGCTTGGTTAGTTAGGGTGTACATTATTAATTTATTATAGTTTATTATATAATGTACAGTTCTTTATAAGGATTTCGGGCACTGATAAAACTGATAATCTCACATGTGAGATTATTTATGATAATTTCACGTGAAAATTATCGCTTTTCAAACAATTATCAATCATAGCTTCTGGACATTTTATATTAGTGGAAAACCTGTAGTTTATAATAATAAACAGAAAATTACATGGGTGCTTGGAAATACCAGATTTATTTCTCGTGTTGAACATGATATTTCTCACTCGTTCACTGTGCTTACTCGTGAGATATCATGTTCAACACTCGAAATAAATCTGGTATCTCCGCGCACCATGTATTATTCTCTATATCATTGGTGTGAATTAGACCAGCAAAAGATAAAAAGCAAAATTGTTTTTTATTTTATGTAGTTAATTACTGTAATTTACACAATAGTTACAGGCTTTGTAAATTTGAAATTAAATACTGAATAAATTGTCTTAAATTCATATATTGTCATAGTTTGCTTCGGACTCAATGGTTCAAACAGTTAGTATCCATAGGCTTCCCTTGACAAGTAAAAGTAATAGCCTGTTATGTATAATTCAGTTATGTGTAATGAAGTAGTGGGACATGTTCAGTATTACCCTCTATGAAACTAATTTTACTTGCCAAGGGAAATTTGTTGCTCAATGGCTTAGGCAAACTATAAAAAAGTTAACCAATTACACCCTAATACAATGTGACACATAGGTTCATTAATCATCTGATGTGCAAAACCCTGACCAGTTCCTGTGAAAACTTATAACTTGTTTGTATAATAACCTTATATAGGTGGGTAATAATATAGTTAAAATCTACCAAATATCTGCTTGGGGGAGAGCACACTATGTCTGCAGTAATTATGATTTATGACTTGTCATGTCAGCTGATACAGGCAGGTGGAAACCATCTAAATAACACAAGCAGAATGTTAGTTTGGTCAGATGATAAATGTTATAGCATATACAGGGGGAGGACCGAAAAAAGTGGCCCCCTATGAAGATAGGGTTTTTAGACTATAATTGTGTAAAGCGTGCGGAAAACGTAGAGAAATTCATAAACAGGAGTGTACAATTACCAAACATGACCGAAGGACTAACACTTTTGAACCTCAAGTGTAATTTTCATCACACAAACAGATAAATAATAGTATGTTTTGTGATTAAATTGAATAGTTCAAATGGCTTCCCATCAACCGTTGCTGCAGTTGTTTGGCGGTATTAAAAACGTTTTCACGTAATGAACACGTTAACAACTCAACATTACGTCACATTTGTACAATTTACAATGCCATTGTCACATTAACTTAATTTCTCGTTATCGTGTTGTGTCTTATTTTCAGTACTTTGTTGGCATTCCCTTCGATTTAATAACAGCTTTGCATCTACTACCCATGCTCTCCACAAGTTTTTTCAAGTATTCGTCATTTATTTCGTTCCATGCAGTTTTAAGAATTTGGAAAAGTTCATCTTCATTCTTTGGTTTTCTATTTTTGGTCTTACGATTCAATTCAGACCATAAATTTTCAATAGGGTTTAAATCTGGTGACTGAGCTGGCCATCGCATGACATCAATCTTCTTATTTGCAAGATATTTGGAAACAACTCCACTTGTGTGTTTGGGATCGTTGCGATCGTTGAACTTTTCCAAATTCTTAAAACTGCATAGAACGAAATAAATGACGAATACTTGAAAAAACTTGTGGAGTGCATGGGTAGTAGATGCAAAGCTGTTATTAAATCGAAGGGAATGCCAACAAAGTACTGAAAATAAGACACAACACGATAACGAGAAATTAAGTTAATGTGACAATGGCATTGTAAATTGTACAAATGTGACGTAATGTTGAGTTGTTAACGTGTTCATTACGTGAAAACGTTTTTAATACCGCCAAACAACTGCAGCAACGGTTGATGGGAAGCCATTTGAACTATTCAATTTAATCACAAAACATACTATTATTTATCTGTTTGTGTGATGAAAATTACACTTGAGGTTCAAAAGTGTTAGTCCTTCGGTCATGTTTGGTAATTGTACAGTCCTGTTTATGAATTTCTCTACGTTTTCCGCACGCTTTACAAAATTATAGTCTAAAAACCCTATCTTCATAGGGGGCCACTTTTTTCGGTCCTCCCCCTGTATGTCACCAACCTATCAAATATATCATGTTTCAGGTGTTTTGTTCAACCCACTAAAATTTGGCAAAGACAAGATGATTAGAAATCAGAACTTTAATCATATATTTTGAAAAGAAATTTGCTGTGCACAATTTTTCTTATAATTCTGGAATTACTAATTTGGCTCACATAGCACAATGATATAAGAAATTGTATAAATAGCAGAAAAATATGATTAAATACCAATATATACAATGGTGCAGGCATAGCTGAATTCAAATATATTCTGTACTATGTCAAGCTTTATACAAAATCACCTTTAATTGCTTACTATTAAACAGTCCTTTCAAATGCAGATGTCTAAAACAGGTGTACTATTAATAATAACTCTCAATAACTATATAGCCCATATTGTTCACTATTAACAAAATCTCTCCCGGCAATCATCAACCATCAATTTCTCTTTGCTAATAATCATCTATCAATTTATAATAAATTCATTACTCTGGGTTGGGCCATGTAGTACTTATAGCTTGCCTGTCAAGTGGATTAGTGCAAAATATTATAGCCCTATAAATCACCAGCATAGCACAAACATATCATAGCCAACTACATCTATTTTCATTTTCTTTCAGAAAGTTGTTAATTTTAGTCTGGCAGAAATTCTTAATGATCATTGACCTGGGCCATATCATTGAGCTTGGTGTAGTGGTTATACTAAAACCCAATGTGGCATATGAACACTATATATATGTATATATATATTCATATATATATATATGCACAAAATATAGCATTATATATATTAAATCTACCTTTAGATAGCAGATTTTCTGAACTGTAAACAAACTTAGGCACTTTAACAGGCGAAAATAAATTCATCAACACAAAAATATATGTGAGTTCTTTGATGAATAATATATTGTGATATGTTGACTTGAAATTTTATGGAAAGACAATAAATCAGAAACGTTATCACAAGCAATACAAAATCTATAACATGTTTCCTACCTTTTAGAGCAATCGCTTAGGTTTTTGAGTTGTATTTTTTGCTTTTTGATCCTTCTCTTTAACCGTGAACGTGCCGAACCTTTTCTTGCGCCTTTATTCACACTTCAAAATTCGCCAAAATTCATGCCTTTGTAAAAGCCATTTTTTATGTTTTACTAACATTTCTCGAAAAACAAAAAACATACAAACTTTTATAGATATCTTAACTTGTATAGGCAACAAAAATTAAATGAAAAGAAGCCGGAACGAAGGAGCCTATACAAGCCGAAGTTGTCACATTTTTACAACATTGTAGAAAAAGTCGCCATTGCGCGAAATGCCTCGAACAAGAAGCCTTCCCGTAGGAAAACATTGCATGTAACCATGGCAATATTGATATCATTTTGATCCTCGAAAAACCCTCTATCTCCCTATTATCATCACATAACCCTCCAGGAAAACGCGCACGAGGAATAACTCGATGAATTTAAAGAATTTTTCAAGAATTAAATTCGCTACCAAGCTCTCGAATTTTGACGCGCGGTGGCAAAAAAATTGTTACACTTTAAACTAGCGTTTTCGCATGCAAAAATGCCAGGCGTGTACAGATTAAGTAAGTCTTTCCTATTGGCACCAACGGTAAATACAATTTATATCTTCATATGTGAAGATATCTCGAAAGAAATCGATATCCATACAATAAATTTCCTTATAATATAAAGTACAGTGCTTTATAAGGATTTCGGGCACTGATAAAACTGATAATCTCACATGTGAGATTATTTATGATAACTTCACATGTGAAAATTATCGCTTTTTAAACAATCACCAATCATAGCTTCTGGACATTTTATATTGGTGGAAAACCTGTAGTTTATATAATAAACAGAAAAATATATGGTTGCTAGGAAGTACCAGATTTATTTCTCGTGTACCTGAAATAAATCTGTTATTTCCGCGCACCCATGTATTATTCTCCATAATATTTTATGCAGGTATAAGGAGTAGCGACTTATACTTAGAGACCAATAAACGAAATAGCAAAATATATTCTTACTTTCATTCCCGAAACACCACAGTTCAACCATAATGCTTCAACTAAATGCTGCTTGTCTGTTGAGGAAGTTTTTAAGGACGACCACACCCCTTCAACACACGATGCAAGGATGACTGGTGCTGAGAACTGCATCTAAAACAACAATATAGAAACGTCGTCTTCCTTAACGGACATGATCATTTCTAAGCGCTTTATATCATCCAATAAGACTGTCGAAATGTTTTTGTTACCAACAGTACAGAGATTATGATCTAAAGTGTCACGACGCCACCGACGGGATTTTAACACAAAAATGAATGTTAAATCATTTAGGCTCTCAAACAAGCGCTTCAATCTGTTTTAGAAAACCTTAAACACTGCTTAGAACCGTTGAAATGACTATTTATATAAAACACTCGACTTTACGAAATAGCTCCTAAGTCCCAACATTTTTTTCAACGACGAGAAGGTGCTCGCGCTTCCATTTGACTGTTTCGTCGACCTGGTAACGTCGTAGATCTTAAGCTATCTACTAATGTTTCTCTTTCGGTCTTGGAGATCGCAATCCAAACTCGGTCCATGCTTAATTTTAGGTATTTAAAAATTGAAGCGAAAGGGATGCCTCTTTTCGTTAGCATCAATCCTCAGATAAAAACGCTAAAATCGTACATGCCATACCTTGGATCCAGTGTAATTAGTTGTGCAAAAAACGTGTTGGGAATTTCCGCCAGGCAGAAAGTGAAGAATCTAATTATTAACAAAACGCTGTACCTTCTTTCGTTTTTCATGTAGTCTCTGAAGCATCAACAACTTTCCACCGACATTCATTAACAAAGACTCGACCTTGCTTATGCCAGAGCTGACGCAACCTGTTTGGAACAGAACGTCACATTACTACGACAAAGAATGAATGAACATCAACGAGCAAGGTTTGGTTTCTGCACAAATCTTACATAGCTCAATCGGTATTTTCACAGAGGTGCACATCATATGAGTGGGGTAGGGCAGTGTATCTCTATTATATATAAATGTTTCAACACTAGTCTACACTATAGTAAAAAATGAAATGCATGTTCAGCTTTTAGATATGAAACCAAGTTAGTCACTTTGAATACAGTCGTGTACGTGTGATGCAATTAAAACTCTATCTCAAACTTAAAAATTTCCAATCTCGATTAGTTAATGTACGTTTGACTCACTCGCTCAAATTCCATAGATAACCTAATCCAGAGAAAGCTAAATGAGCAGAGTTTTAAACGAGACATAAAAGGAAAAAATACTTTTATCTTTAGTGGGGCGCAGGCTTACAATATGCTCCCAGATTATGTGATGAATGTTGAGTCCATTCACACTTTCGCACGTCTTGTACGTACGAATTGTGTGAAATGAGCTGTCTTATTGATGTGGAACTTAGAAGTGACGGAACTGATTGCGATAATATTTTGTACTTACATATTATATTTTGTAATTTCTATATAGTATATATCTAGATACAGGGCCCCCATGGATACCAGCCTTCGTGCTGAAAGGGCCACCCTGTTTAAATAAAGTTTTTTCCATTCCATTCCATTCCAACAATTGTTTTACGGCTTAATAGTAAACGAGTATTATTAATACTCGTTTAAAAGTTTAAATTTGAATGCACAATTTCGTTTTTTTGGACACACACTGAGACCTGTATAATTGGCTTATTCCTAAGTAAGGCGATGTCGACTTTAACTATTCACTTACCTTCCTCAAAACAAGCCATACTTAAAGTGATTTCAATAACCGAGAGTGGATGAGGCACATGAGGAACCAAAGAAACATCTTGAATGCGAGATATCTGAAGACGATCTATGTAAACATTTTAAAACACACCTCAGAGACTGGTTATCTGAAAGTTGGTGAGTTTAAGCACAATGAATCAATGGTTTCCATTTTTTATTTAGTGTAGTCAGACAGATTCCCTTAAAACTACCCTTGAAATTACTGAATTAAATTGGTTTGGTATTGAAATTAATATTCTTGTCTCATGATGTCATATGAGACTGCGAGATGTTACACCATCATTAAATGTCATATAACATGTTTTAGTACATTTTTGTACAGAATAGCCGCTGCTACCAACTCCATAAGTTCGTATACTGTACCCAACGGATACTTTACCCATTAAGGTTCATTTTCGTCAGTGATCAAACAATCAACAAGTAGTCCAATTATTGTACAACCGTTGATCGCCATTACCACAACATCAAGACACGTGCGCGCTGTAACAGCAATAAGAGAACATGCACAAACCTGATTCGCCCTCATTTGTGTCCAAAGCATAAAATATTAGTTTACAATCTGAACAGTAAACGAGTAAGATGTTATCCAAAATGTTGATCAGAAACGGTGAGCATACGAGGCGTATTTCGCTCGCAAAAGCATTGTCTAAATTGGATAAACGTGGATAAAAGCGGATCTAGAAAATGAAAATAATGTTCCCCCGTGATGAAATGTTTCCGAATACACCTTGTCGATAATTGCGCTTGGTCCGAGAGCCTTATTGTTATGATTCTACAGCCAGTCGCCTTTCGTCTAGGTATGTGGATGACAAGCTGAGTAAGTATTCATGCTTTAATGATAAGAAAGGTGTATTTGGATCTATCGCTGAAATCCTAGGGCAGAAACGCTTTTCGTTCACGCGGTTTGAACGACATTAACTTCCTTCAAATGAACTTTCTTTCGCATTAATTTGTTTCAAATGAACATTCTGATCCAAAGACTCCATTCCCTGTTTACACAAGCCATCCCCCCACCCGATATATTTTCTCTTTTTCATGGATTTAAACGAGTGAACTAATTGGAATTGTTCAGAGGAGGAACGGAACACTCATGGAACGGATCTCATCTATTAGAAGGAGAATTTGGAAATTGCACTATATTATATAATATACTTTGCTAAAATCACCTCGTCGCTATTTGAATGCAGGTTATAGCAAGCTACCACTAAGAATTCCTTCCACCAAAGTAAACCACCACGGCAATATATGCTTTGCTCCTAACGTTGATAAAGAAGCAAATTATTGACACTTCCCAAATTTACTTGAGTTTGTAAGCTTAAAATCAAGGCAGGAAAAATTTCAGTAAACATTTCAAACAATTTCAGCAGTTTCCCATGTAGCTAAAACCATGCTGAAAAATACGATGAAATCGTTTCATGACAAGGGAATGGAATTGACTTAATTATTGAATGAATTGGCTTGAACACTGCGAGCTAAGCTAGTCTTCTAGTCGTTTTATGTATTTCGAAGCAATTTTTACCTGTGATTCGTTGCCAAATAATTTCCATCTTCGACTGAGCAACGAATAATGAGCCACTCCCATGTGACCTGCAATTGCAAAATACATCCCAGATTCGTCAACAGCAACACTCTAAAAACAAGAAACGGAACACCGTTATTTGATGCGAAGCAATACAGTGGGGTACTGTAGATAGCTAAACTTATAAAATACGTGTACGATCTGCACAAAACAATTAAACTAATTTAAACAGTAGTTCAGGAATTATTATTGCAAAATATGAAGGGGAGCCGTTTGAAAGGAGAGACATTTATCGTTTTCATGCGACATCACGCAACAGCAATGTTAGTGTTTCAGGACAAAAGAATTTTAAACAGAGATTTTTTGTGACGTACATCAAAGTGGCAACCAACTTTGTTGTAATTCCCGGGGTCTGAGTGAAAACGACCCATACTTACCCTAATAGGCCAATTCTTTTCAATGTAGATTTGAGGATACTAAATGAAAACAATTAAAGATGTGAGGTAATATAGAAGAAAGAGCAATGAAATAATCAAATCTGTTTCATACATTGATTGATACATTTCTGTAAAAAATTAGCGAAACATAAAAGTTTAAACTCAAGATAGCATTTTTGGTAAAAGGCAAATTTTTCTATTAATGTGTATTAGTAGCAAGAAGGAGTCTTTATAATAATGGATAGTGTTTGATGCTATTTATAATACTCGCACTTCGTGCTTTATCAGAGTAGAAAGCGCGTCTGATAAAGCACTCCAACTCGTATTTTAAATATTACTTAAAAGACCTAAATACTATATTGTTTCCATTCTTTAAACATTTGAAGACTGACCTCTCACGCAATTTGCACTACATACAATCGATTAATCGCCATTTTTTGTTTAATTTTCGCTTCTTTTTCTACTTCGAGTTTAAACGTTAATATACAGTATCTCGGCTAATATTTGAAATAAACGTTTCAGGTACACATCAAAACTTGCTTCATGTCGACATTGCAGTCGTATATTATTTCAAATTTTTGCAGAGTAACCACATTTCAAAGCAGTTTCAGAGTCATGTGTGAAAAAACATTCTAACAGCTCTACCTGTACAATCTGCCAATGTTTAGTACTCGATGGTGAGCTAGCGCCATCTTGACAGTCAAAACCTCCACCTTCAATACCAAATGCATCGTTGAGGTGCGTCCGAGTGTCTGATATAACATCCGCTGTACTCAAATACAGACATGTTTCACCCTGCAGAACTAAGTGGTGGTGATTCGCCTAGGGAAAACAAAACATTTAAGTTTAAACATCAGAGATGAAGACAGCCAAGGCATGATCTCAGATCCATTCGAGAGATCGTATTCATTCTGGGACTAACAGTTCTGGAACTGGCTTGAATTTTTCAGAAATACTGTTCTCGTTTGAGGGTTTGCAGCGTCTTATCATTCTAAGATCCCAATGTGTGGTGGCTCTTGTTAAGTTGTGGTTTATAAATCTTTACTTACAACACATGTGTTAGCGGTTAAGACGCTCTTGACAAATGGGATATGCACAATTTCACCTATACAAATAATAAAACGAGGGCGTTACTACCTGTCACTAAGTGCAATGAACTCTGTTTAAATATACACTTGCTCGTCTTTGACTCGAGAATGATGTTCAATATTCAAGAGATTCACCTTTTGGAGAATAACTGTATTTCAAAGCATTTTCAGAGTACCAACGCACCAACAGCTCAGATTGTAAATATTACTTAATGTAATATTATTTATATATTATTTAGTTTGGACCGTAATTTAATCCTTATAAAGTTTAACCTCAATTTAAACTAAATAAAACATGCAAAATGATTATACCTAAACAGCTAAAAACTCTCCTAATAAAATTATAGTCTAATTCCGGTATGTGCATGTGCGAGATAAAAGATTCTAAGAAACTTTTTACAAACCAGTTCCTTTCCATTTATCTGCTGATGGTTTCTCTATTGCCAGCAACAAGTTGTAACCTTCAACACCCCATTCCTAAGAAAAAAAGAAAGAACTTTATTCCATTATATGTCGTGTATAATACAGAGTGTATAAAAAAAGTAATCGAACTTTAAAATGCTCTGACGCGTTCATTATTTAATCTACAGAAATCGTTTTTTCACAGTCGGAAAGACCAGACTTTCAGCCTTCACGAGCGGTGACAATCAAAAGCTAAAAGCCTGGTCTTTCGAAATGCAAAAGAATTATTTCTTTATGTTAAACACTCAGCGCCCCAGAGCACTCCAAAATACGATTACCTTTTTTATACAAGAAAAAACATACTCCGAAAAACAACATCTTGTAAACTCAAGATTCGAGCTTTTAAAAACGGTTTGACAATGACTTTGAAATAGAGTCGAAATATCACACCGCAAAATTGTTGTCTTGTTTTTATCTTGAGTTTACAAGATGTTGTTTTTCGGAGTATGTTTTTTCTTACATTTTATTAAATTGTCTGCTGGTAATGTTTTTTTATACATCCTGTTAAGGTGGCTCGATAGTCAGAATTCATTAGAAATTTTATGTCTCTACGATTAAATGTTTTGTCGTGAATGCTTGAGCTTCATTTTAGTTCATTGCACAGCTCTATAGCACTGTTTGCTGTATTTAAAAAAGAATTTCTTAAAAGTTTGCCTGAACATAGAAATCACGTTTCTTGTTGGAACTCGTTTCTAATTATAAGTTCATTTGCATTAACTCCACACCTTACCTATGACAACAATGTCTCTGGACATACGAAAGGTAGGAGTATAAAACTTTTCCAATTATGGAGACAACCAGCAGAGCTATGCAATGAACTAAACTAAGCTTTACACGCGCACTGTAAAAGATTCTATGGCGAAAGAAGTATTATATGCTATGAGTTAGACTATCGAGCCACCTTAATGCTAGATTAGAAATTCTAGGGACTCGCTCAATGCCCTCGTTTTTATACCATCATGTTAATCTTTTCTATACCACATCATTTATAAAGGATGCATGCTTCCTCTGTTTTCGTCTGTCCCACCAGAATCTATCCTGCGAGGCTGCGGCTAAATATCTACGACGAACGCATGGTTAAGGAGCTTAGCTCAGTTGACTCGCAAGTCTGATCTTTAAGTGACAAAAGCATTTCACAGACATTGAAAAATAAAAGGTTTTTCTTTGTTGAGAAAAATTACCAAGAAAAAAAAGGCGATTTTTCTGGTTAAACAACAGTATGGTTCTCTTGAAAATTATCCTACCATTTTGCAGGTATCGTTGAACATAACCTACCATTGCGCTGACATGCCATGGTTTACTAGTGAACACATCGCCTTGCAACCTGAAAAAAAAAACATACACACGAATGTTTATACTTGGATATATATATTACAGTCTTTTAATATTCCGGAGTGTTTTCTAATTCTTTTAAGGCTCGCAAGAGTCTATCTTAATTGATGGTTACTTTCCTAGTCTTCTTTGCCGTGATCATATAGTACATAAGCCAAGAAAAGATACCCATGAAATGTGGAATCCAGTGTAGAGAATAGCAGAGAACCAAACACAGTCCATACAGCGAGACCTCCACCAACCCACGATACGGCTAAGACATGACCATCAGGACTAAAACAAAGGTTTTCTACAGCATCCACTGGATTTCTGGAATCTTTCGACAAATTAAGGAAAAAACTGCCAATACGACAAACATTGCTCAACAAACTTTTGTATCGAAAGCCAAAGAGTCTTCGTATATTGTTTTGCACCCTAGCTTGTACATCGCCACACTCATTAGAACAGGATCAGGAACAGCTGAATAGGAACAGCTCTACTATATAATCTAGTGGAATCAAATTATTTACGTCATTTCTCTCTGAACTAAGCCCGTCTGAAAAATCTCACCCTTATTTTAGCACTTATAATGAACCTCAAAAATTACTTAAATGTTCTAATGTAACCTTAATTAAATAGGCTAATGTAAAAACACAATGATGCGATATGACTTGCATTAGGAAATACTGTATACAAAAAGATACTCAGCAAATGTTCGGTCTGTAGCTCAATCTTGTGTGAAAACTGTAAAGCTCCGGTGGCCTCATCAAAGGAGTACAACATACAGCCACCACTAAAAATATCAAATATTAACACGAGTTAAAAAGTCTTCCACAAATGTTTAAAACTACACTATAACTTGCCCGAGGTACAGTTGGATAAAAATTATCGCGAGCAAGTAAAAGTTTCTTCTCAGTTGCTCATGCAGGCAAGCAAAGAAAGGTTTGTCAGAAAAACGGTCCATTTTACAGCTGTATGCACATATTAATACGATACCATAAAATTATATACTTCCCAAATATATACTAGACTGTATTAAGAAAGTGTGTGGAGTGGGAAACAAAATTGAGCCTGCATATACAGTATCGCTTAGTGCACAGGCTTTTCACGATCACCAATATTCCCTTCAACATCCTTTCCCTCTTCATTCTTAAGGAACAATAACCCACACCCGGTATCCATCCCACCTCTCGCATTACTTTTTTGTGGTAACAGTGGTCTTAGTTTTGTTTTTGAGAATTCTAGATAATGTAGGCCTTAATTAGCTGAATCGAATCAGTTCCCAGAACGAATCCAATGAGTACTTCTGTGGTAAGTGGTAACTAATATAAAACTGCTTATTAAAGAAGCCACAAAAAACTCCACACTACAAAAAAAAACTTCCTAAAGCACTCACTGACTACAGCCATAGGCAATGATACGAAACTTGTGGTTCAATTTAGCACATGTTGCGTGGGTCAAATCTCGAGCCCAGATGGCAAGAACATCCTGGAAAAAGGAAACCAAAAATAAAAAACCGAGTGGAATTCCTCTATACAATTATCACACAATACAGTTGGTATCACCAGGCTGTTAGCTTAGTGTTGTAACCAATAGTACTTTTGCAAGTTTACAGTAGAGAGGTTAAGATTGATGTTTACGGCAGACCGGTAACCGCAAACGCCAAACTTCAAGTCGGATTTGATGGTAAGTTCTACAAGTTCTCGAAGGTTTCGACAAGTTTTTAGTCAATCCATTCTTTAATAATAATGCGCAAATTATCCTAATTTCGAACAGCTAACACTTCACCTGAAAATCCGACTTGAAGTTTGGCGTTTGCGGTTACCGGTCTGCCGTAAACATCAATCTTAACCTCTCTAGTATGTGACTATTGTCCTCGCCAGCAAGCCTCGTATTCACACAAACGCTCTCTTTACATCAAAGTAGATTTGGCGATGATAACCATAGATTTACAGAGGAAAACAATTTATTATTTCTGCAAAAAAACCCATCGATATCTTCCAGGTCAGTCTGAGATTTCAGTACCTGGGCAATTCAAGTGTTGTAAAATGTAGACTTAAATTATTTTAGTCTCGTGGAAAGCGCGAGTACCGAGTACATTGTGCAACAAAGAGGAAGCATTTGGGCTTGTACAATATTGTTCAACATTGCATTGAAGGGAATAGACTACATAACCACGACTTGATAACCACGTCATTGTTTACAGCTAATTTAATTTTTGCATGCAAAAGTTACCTGCGGTTCAAACTTGGACGTCGAAGCAGATAAAAAACCACCACGCCCATTTTCCAACACAATGGCAAAGCCTCCAAGTAAAGCGCTGTATTGCATGTCTCGGATATCACTCTCTGATGGCTTGAGGTATTGAGCTGACTCTAGAAAATCGAGAATCATCGCATCTTAATCAGTGCAAAACATTCAGGTAGTGTTCCCAAACAAAACTCATTACAACTAAATACCGCTGTGTTCAATTAAAAAAACTAAATGATTAAAGATTCAAGCACAGCACCACCAAAAAACCAAACCACAAGTTTACGGTGGTTAGGGTGAAGTGAATACATGCACCTCCGCAGATTACGTCGTTGGCACTCTCCAATGGAAATCATATGTATACCCATTTCAAAATCCTAATTGGGGAAAATTCTAAATTCTGTAACTATAAAAAGAGAAAGGAAGCCAACAAGACAAGAAAGGAATCAGACATTAGTTTCTCCTGCTAGCAAGACGAGCATAATGAAATCAATTATCTTTGCAGAAAATTGCACAGTTTTGAAAATTCTAACCAATCAACTCTGTCGTGTAAGTATCGCCAATGCTAAAAGCCATCGTAAGAAACGTCAAAATTCTGTTTATATCGATTAGGTAGTAAAAGATCATAATTATGGTTTTGTGTGTTTAGAAAATATATGGCGATATTCTTGGGTTTCACTGGGGCATTTTGCAGTAAACCCGAGTGGGGGTCAATCCAGAATGTATTGATGATTGTACTGAACTGGAGTGAACAAATCTCACGAAATTGGACACATTTGCTGCCCAACAAGACCAACACCACATACAGTGAAAAATTATTTCCCTCCAATGACTGTGTATCGATTTTAAGTTGACCCCCAGCGGAATTTATGACGTTAAGTGAAAGCCAAGAATATTTTAGACCTATCGATAAGAAGCTTTAACGTGATTGTAATGACGGTTGTAAAATTTTTGATAACATGCTTAGTTTCCCAAACATCAAAGGACAAAGAAGACCAAGATCCGCCCAGGTGTATATTAAAAACAGCTATTGCAACACAAGCGGGGTTTTCTTCAAGAAGCCACGAGCAAATTAATGATATACAAAGAAATGTTTCTAGACTGTGATTGATTAATTTCAGTGCAGTTAATCTGAAACAGGAGTGCAAAAATCTCTAACAACAGTGCAAAAATCTGTAACAAGCAAAACAATCAACAATCTAAAGACTGGGACACTCTGGCTACTTTACACGTATTTAGCGAGACGTTATCGGCGTAAATGTAAAGTTTTAAAGCAAAAAGTGAAGGGAGCGATCAGGATGTAAGTACATTTGTTTTGCTTGTATTCTTGTCTCTAACATTTCCTTTATATTATTAACAGGTAATAGCATGGTTTCTCGTGTAATTTGGAAATAACATGCACTCGTGAGTTTTTTAACGACACCAAATTGCACTCGTGCAATTTTGGCGTCGTTGAAAAATTCATTCGTGCATGTTATTTCCAAACTGCACTAGTAATCATACCTTGTTACCTACACATATTCAATGTTAAATTCCAGATGGATTTGCATGTATATACTTCTTGCGTAAATTGTAACGTATTCCCTATTGGACAGTAAGTTTAAGTTCTACTCCTGGTTGTGACGTCATTAAAATAGGCCGAATTCTAAAACAAAATGGCGGTCGGCTAGTGTCATTTGTCGTTCAACAATCAAAAACAGAGATTTTGGAACATACAGCCAGCGTAGCGGTCCGCTCTTTAAAGAATATGTGGGTAGGGGACATATTACAACTACTCTAAAAGTTCTTACAGAACTTTGTTAAAAATTTGTGCCATATTTTATTTCTTTGAATTCGCTCCCTTGCTTGTTCCTTATGTAGCTTCTCTCAACCATGCATAATGTCTCCATAGTATCGGTTGTAAACCTGGACTACCTACCTCTACGGTTATATGAATGTTCTGGTGATATGACTATCACAATAAGAATACTATTTTTATGCTTACACCTACCAATCGGCGTTTCCAAGTCAAGTGAAAAAGGAATAGAGGAGACTGGCAAAGAAAGTTCTTTGTCCACAGCGCCATTCCACTGAACGCGATGTAAGACTCCCAATCGACTTGCTACAAATATTTCATTCCGTTTGATCGACAAACTTCGGTAGCAAAATTAATCAAAAAGAAAATGAAGAGCATATTAATACGTAATCTGGTTAATCTCGTCGTGGACGACATGACGAGTTCGTCAAATTATTTTTTATGAACGTTATGGTTAGCGAAAGACAGCAAGATAAAAAAAGTTAATGAGGGAAGGGAGGTTGGAAATATCAAAACTCGGATAAAAAGGGATAGGGAATATTCCGATCAATATTTTTCTTCGTTGCGTTAACAATGCGATCGTTCTGAGCCCGCAGTGAATACTAGATCATTTTGGGTTGTAGTACACAGCATATTCTTTCATTTTTATACTTAGAACCACAAGAACCCATAGGCATAACCATTTTCACCGCAAGTTTTGCACAAAGAAATACGTTCCAATGCTGTGAACCGGAAACGCCAATGGGCTTTGAAAAGCCACTTGTAAGCAAGCAGTCCTACTTCAATAAAAAACTATCATTCTCACCTTAAAGCTCCACCCACGATTGACACAGTCGTTGTTTCAGCCAATAGTATTGCCGGAACATTGTAGGATATTTTGTGGTTGGGATTTCCAACATTTCTGCAGTACAAACGCAACATAAAACAACATAAAACTATGACCAGCAACGTTACTACAACAATTTGCCCAATGCCTTCGCGGTGTCAACAAATACGGTTGCTGTTATCCAAGAAGTGTCTAGACTACAGCGCTATGCACCAAGCATATTTCAACCGATCCGAACGTTGTATTCCAATAGAATTACTGGTTAAAACGTTTGATAATTCCAACAGTTACTGGAATTGTCATTTCATGCATATAAAATGAACCCTGACCCAAACCCCAGCCCCGACCCTAACCCTAACAATCTCAATAATTTATTGGAGACAATAATTTTATTGGGATACAACGTTCGGATCGGGTGCATGTTTAATTTGCTCATATATGTTTACCGAAACTTTATTATCCTAAGTGGAAAATATTGGCCAGTTCAGGTGTACACGACACGAAATTTTTGTTTCACAATCATGACATTACTTGTGCGGTGATTATCGCAGTAAAATTAAAATTGTCCCAGGTATGGAAAAGAATTTAAAGGAAAACGTCATCATATGTATCCCAAGCTAAATTCAGTCAATGAACAGAATATACAAATCATCACTGTCGTCATTTTGGAGCATTTCAGTTCCCAGGCATAGGTGCCTCACAGTTGCGTTTTTAAACGATAGAACCCTTAGCATCATGTTTTTCCAAAATACCATAATGAGTTGCACAACAAATTATATGATTCTGAAAGAAAAAAAAAATTGTGTCATATGCACTTTAACGATGGCTTCTGAGCTCCACTCAAATACCAGGCGGCACCTGAGAGCAACGCAATTGATTATAGCTCAAACTGCATTTCACCGCGATCACCTATCACCAGATAAATGCATTATGCATGACCATGGTCCTATTTCTGGTAAGTTCAGATTCAACCCTTTTAAAACGATTAAGATATTGACATCCGTACAATTCTGCTTATTATATACAGTACTTTATACAGTGTTTATTTTGGGAACATGTTTCTGATCGCCACTTGGTGGTTTAATATGATTTTCATACCAAAGCTGACAATGTTCAGTATATACTTCATCGCACTTTGTATAAATTTCTGTTACTAAGGTGGATGGTCTAAGGTGGATGGTCTTGGGATTGCAGGGACTCATCACTCATGCCTCATTCATGTTTTTGGAACAAATGTTTTCAGTGGTTATCCGATCTTGCAAAATGGTATACTGTAGCTGTGACCAAGCCGAAACTCTGCATGCCTGCCAACACTCCGTCAATCAAAGAAATTTGTCGTTATCCAGAGTGTGCAAGGTAAAGCAATATTCGGACATGGTTTTGTTCTGCACATACAACAGGATACGTGAACCAACTTGCCGCATGATTTCGAGTTAACAAATCACGATATCATTAATGTTGCATGTGGAACGAGTTTACACGATGGTTGACATGATCAACTGAAGGCAATTGGCAATTTGAAAGCAAGAAACGACTCCGTAACCAAGTACTTGCTGAGGACGAGGGAGAATTGCTGGCAACAATTCCTAATGACGATCAATTCTAACAGCATGAGCATCTTTAGAGCTAGAATGTACTGTATGACATCAACACTAACAAGTAAAACACCATACTTGCTTCATAGAGATTATGACTGCATGGTATCGTGGAGAGGTTAATACACGTGTATACAGCTCCGTGCCATAACTCTGCTTGCCCAAGCTTCATAAGCCAGAGAGTTCATGTCATCAAGATTGGACATCAATCTTTGGACGTAATCTTAATTTGGGCATGGGTAGTGGCAACATAGCAAAAAAAATCATACAGCAACCTTGGTCACACATATATTAATATGTGGGCCCAATTTGCTGCTTGATTTTTAATTGATGAATATTCAGATCGACATTGCATGTTGAGCAGGTTGTTACCTGTGATCAAAATCAATTCCTTTCCCTTCCTCTCTGCTTACAAGAAATTACAGACAGTAAAGTTTTGGATAACTTCTTTTAGGAATAATAAAGCGTACAGATTCATTCCTGTTCACTACCTACAGGCACCAATGCTGCAATGCTCGACACAACCCACTTCGGCACAAACTAAGAATGATAGAGGAAACTTGATCCCACATAAACTAGCTTCCGTCTGGATATTTCATACTGATATCGAGCTGCTTAAGTTTATGACAAATCCAACCAAAATGAATACTGACCAAATGTCGTTCCGTACCAGTTTCAGTAATTTGAGTATGTCACATTTTGACTTGTATAATTATGAAGTACATGCAGGTGACAAACATTGCCAGGTTAATAAAGAAATATCGATAGCGTTAATACAACATGCATGGCCAAATCTCTGCCAACATAATACCAACATATCAAGGCAATGCACTGCCCTCAATCGTTGCATCTTTAAAGGTTTGCATGGTAAAGAACAATATACAGTAAGTACAAGTTTTGTGAAAACGACAGGTATAAACTTTGCAGTTACGTGAAAAAACTAAATTGGAAATCTATCATGATCGATACGCGAACTGATCAAACGAGCAAAAAATGTTAAAAACCAAATGAGCCAAACGTTTGAAAATGCTAGCACTACCCTGCAATCGAGCAACCTCCATAATTTAGAGTTAAATATTTCCATCGCAATTCTTAGTGAAAACAGTAGGGTATTTTGTATATAGTTATACATTATAAATACAAATCCACACAGCGACCATTTTGTCCCCAACTTTGCTGATGACGACCAACTGGAATCAGGTATGGTCATTTGTTTAATTAAAGGGCATTGGCAATAAAAATCGTTATTGTTTCATGTGAAAGAGCATGAAAAAGTACGCCGATTGGCCTTTATTGTAATAGGCTATCTCTTTTAGTTTCGAGGTTGTTTGCAAAAAAGTGCAAAATATAAACTGCTGACTCAGCAAAAGTTGTGACGTACTAGTTGAGTATGTAGGTTTAAATACATACATAAACGAGCACAGCTCAGTTATTATTCACTCAAACTCAATAAAATTTTGCACACAGATACTACATGACAAGATGCATCAAAAAGCATTTGTTGCCAAGGTAACACTGTCGTCCCCACGCCCCTGATACGAAATTTCTATAACTTGTTATATTTATCCACGACTCCACGTGGACACTTATTTCGAACAATGATCATCCCATTGAACTTTAGGCATGCATATGTATATCAGACACACTTCTGATATTATGTTATCATAACCACTTCCAGTATACAGCTGTTTTATAAACACTGTGTGCAGGGCCTGGGGACGACAGTGCTCCCATAGCAACGACGTTAGAAATGTTTTTTGAGTGTCTTGCAATGTAGTATCTGTGTGCCAAATTTTATTGAGTTTGAGTTACTAATAACTGAGCTGCACTCGTTTATGTCTTTATTAAACCTACTTACCCAACTAGTGACGTCACAAATATTTTGTACATTTTTGCTAATAACTCGAGAACTAAAAGAGATAGTCTTTTACAGTAAACGGCCAATCGACTTCCTTTTTCATGCTCTTTCACATGAAACAATAATTTTTTTTATTGCCAATGTCCTTTAAAATCAACCATGCTCCAGTGCTGACATTAACTCCTCCAGAAGAAACCGCAAGATTCAACTAACTTAATCGTACATACTAACTACCCGCTGGGTATATAGAAATATATATCCAGCTAGAGGTTGATATGTGTGACTAAGTCAAGTAGCTGCTTGCATGAACAAACTTCATAATTCCTCACGTGGTGTACTGAAGTCTCCAACGACCTGATACGGTAGTTTTTCTCCAAATATGACCTCAATAATGCCGTACAGAGATAAAATTGAAAAATCGTGGGTACACATTACCTCACAGCTGTCAATAATTTCTGAAAAATGTCATGTCATTACCAGTATATACACAACTGTATTCTTCAATGTACAACAACGACGACGATCAATTCTAACAGCATGAGCATCTATCAACAGCATGAGCATATATCTGTTTGACATCAACACCAACAAATAAAACAATAAAATCTACCAGGCATAATGGCTTTTTATACTGGACATCATATAGTGTTCATATCCACCTGGAGACGTTGATACGTGAGGACAAGAGAATTATAGCATACATGTATTTCTAATAACTATGATTATACAGAGCAGTATATTTACTTGAACAAACACTGCAAGACAAGCAATAACTTCTAAATTCCAAAGAAAGGAAAAAAAAACCACTTCAGCGACTGAATTACCAAACCTAGATGAGAGACGAGCAAAAATTGGAAAAGCAAGGTAAAGCGTGTTAACACAAACATGTGTATATGAAACTAAAGAAGATGACATAGCGTAAATGCACCTGACTGAACGTGAGTTGCACTGCCTACATATACTGTACACACAGAAACTAAATTGTAGCATTTCGTTGTCATTGCCTCTTTGCAGGACTACATGACAATAGCAACACCAGCCAAAAACCTTGGACACCAGGAATGTCAGACCAAACATACTTCATAGAAATAATGACCGCATGGTATCGTGGAGAGGTTAATACATGAATACAACTCCGTACCAAAACTCTGCTTACCCGAACTCTATAAGCCAGTGAGTCCATGTCATCAAGATGAGACATAGATCTTTGGAGGTAGTCTTGATTTAAAAATGCTACCACTACACTGTACTCAAGCTACCTCCATAACTTAGAGTTGAATATTTCTATTGCATTTCTTAGTAAGAACAGTAGGTACTTTGTATATAACCTAGTTATACATTATAAATCCAGACGACCAACTGGAATCCGGCATGACCATTTGTTTAAAATTAACCACGTTCAAGTGTTGACATTAACTCCTCCAGAACAAACCGCAAGATTCAACTAACTTAATCGTACATACTAACTACCCGCTGGGTATATAGAAATATATATCCAGCTAGAGGTTGATATGTGTGACTAAGTCAAGTAGCTGCTTGCATGAACAAACTTCATAATTCCTCACGTGGTGTACTTAAATCTCCAACGACCTGATACTGTAGTTTTTCCTCAAAAATGACCTCAATAATGCCGTACACAGATAAAATTGCAAAATCGTGGGTACACAATACCTCACAACTGTCAATAATTTCTGAAAAATGTCATGTCATTACCAGTATATACACGACTGTATTCTTCAATGCACGACAACGACGACGATCAATTCTAACAGCATGAGCATCTATTTTTAAGTAAACGCTTGAATGTACTGTTTGACATCAACACCAACAAATAAAACAATAAAATCTACCAGGCATAATGGCTTTCTATTCTGAATATCATATAGTGTTCATATCTACCTGGAGAGGTTGATACGTGAGGACAAGAGAATTATAGCATATTTCTAATAACTATGTTTATACAGAGCAGTATATCTACTTGAACAAACACTGCAAGACAAGCAATAACGTCTAAATTCCAGAGAAAGAAAAATAAACATTTCAGCTACTGAATTACCAAGCCTAGATGAGACGAGCAAAAATTGGAAAAGGAAGGTAAAGAGTGTTAACACGAACTTGATCACATGTGTACACGAATTTAAAGAAGATTGCACAGCGCAAATGCACCTGACTCAGCGTACCCGAACTCTATAAGCCAGTGGGTCCATGTCATCAAGATGGGACATCAATCTTTGGAGTTAGTTTTGATTTAAAAATTCTACCACTACCCTGTGCTCGACCTAGCTCCATAATTCAGAGTTGAATATTTCTATCGCATTTCTTAGTAAAAACAGTAGGGTATTTTGTATATAGTTATACATTATAAATGCAAATGCACACAGCGACCATTTTGTCCCCAACTTTGCTGATGACGACCAACTGGAATCCGGCATGGCATGCATTTGTTTAAAATCAACCATGTTCCAGTGTTGACATTAACTCCTCCATGTAGAACAAACCGCAAGATTCAACTAACTTAATCGTACATACTAACTACCCGCTGGGTATATAGAAATATATATCCAGCTAGAGGTTGATATGTGTGACTAAGTCAAGTAGCTGCTTGCATGAACAAACTTCATAATTCCTCATGTGGTGTACTTAAATCTCCAACGACCTGATACTGCAGTTTTTCTTTAAATATGACCTCGACAATGCCGTACAGAGATAAAATTAAAAAAAAACGTGGGCACACATTTTCTCACAGCTATTAATAATTTCTAAGAAATGTCATGTCATTACCAGTATATATGCGACTGTATTGTTCAATGCACAACAACGAACTCCTACAAGCCTGCACTGACCACAAAGAATGCACTAATGAACTTGGTCATACATACTAACTACTGTCTTGATATAAATATATTCATGTCCAGGCGGTGGTTGGTATGTGTAATCAAGTCAATTCTGCATGTAAGGCAATGCTTGCAATGAAATTTCAATTGACAGGAACCATGAAAATGGATGGAAGCTCAACGGTTATTTCAATCAAAAACTCGTAAATTTGTTTACAAAGGTAGATTTTAATGCTAAACTTTAACACTGACGTACTGTAACTATACTTCCCATGTTATCTATTGATAAATTACTATGAATAGTGCATGTTGTATTCAAGGTTTATGATGCTTAAAACTCCATCAGATGCAACTTTTGCTATAGTTTATATATGGGCTTTTGTTAAAAGTTATATTATGTGTTTATGCAATACATGTATGCTGAAAACATTTTATACTGTAGCGCATTTTTTCTGCAAATATGATAGGACAGATGATTGTGATAGGACAGCATGTCGACTGCTGCAAAAATAATTCGTACAGTACCTTTGGTTTTTGAGAACATACAGTTGTCCAGAGTCCCCTTTAGAGAGTTGTAATTCATAAAAAATCAGCCGTCCATTTGATGTCTGGAAAATTGTGTGATTACAGATGAATATCTCGAGTTGAAGTCGAGTGGAAAGATGGATGTTCTAATTACATTATCCACTGATACTGAATAATTGTTTTAACGTATAATAAAATCAAACAAAAAATAGAGCTCATAATAACGTCATTGGTGAATGACTAGCAAAATGTTTAATTGGACCAGAAGGTCAATTTAATTGTATTGCTTCATCGTACACATTATGAGGCAGATTAAATAGCATTTAATAAAGCAGAATAAATATCAAATGTGTACAAGTGAACAAAATCCCATTGGGTGTCATTTATGTATTAGTGGAAGATACTACCAGCAGTGAAGCCAGCCCGACAATATGGTCGTGCTATGCAAATTTAAATCATTATCATTATTCCTTTCTTTAGGAATTGATTCCTTATACGGTCTATAAACACAGAAAAATTTGCATTTGCATGACCAAATGTCAGGCTGGCTTTGCCACTGGATACTCCATCTGATCCTCAATCATGATGCCATAATCAAGACTTTTCGTGTTTAGGGGAACGTGTTTGTCAACATATTAATAAACTCAAAACAGAGATTTGATGTTGAATTTTGTATATACCGGTATTGCAAAAAAGCTCCATTCACCTCGGGATATTGACACTTTTGTTCCCTTTTAAATTCTACTGTAGTAACAGGCATGCAAACACCAAAACAATAACATATTTTCTATACCTTTATCACAATGGCTGATGAGTCATACTTCCATGCAAAATCCTCATTTCCACCATACTCGTCCACAGATGTTCTTGATCGACGATATGATACTATTACGACAAACGGCTAAAATAATGCATAAATTATGGTATTATAGGTATTACTACATAATGTTGAAGGATACCAACCGTTAATAGCTTGCTATAATCTCAGGCTTTGGAATAAATATTTTCAGCTGATGGATACTTTATGCCGCAGCATATTGGTGCGCAGATTCCGGACATTACACCTACATGTATTGGCAATCTTATGGATCAATGGTTGATCCGCTATGTTTTAATGAGATCATGCAGCATAGAATAGGGGGAAAATAATTAAATTAGATATGCAGACATTCGAAGTAGGGATATATAAAATTTAAATAAGTGTATTTTAATATATTTTCTTTCAAATTATGGCAATCTTGATGAGATATGCTCCATTGCTATGAAATTTGCTCAAAAACAATGTAGTTTCATTGCTGCATAAGTCATGGAACAATGGTGACCCAAATTTTTTTAAAAAATTCTGGAAAAATGCTGTTTTCTTAAAAAAAATTTCCACATTGATTACAGAATTTGTTTTTGTGCAAAATTTGAAGATAGTTCACCATGAAAAACAAGGTGATTTGGCACATTCATTTAAAGAAATTGAATTTTTTAATGACATCAGCAATTAGAAAATCTGAATGCAGTTTGCCTTTTTAGGCACACTATGGCCAGACCTTCCAACTATGTGAATTGAAAATGAATGAGATTCTGCTTTTGCTGTCATGAGGCATGTCCCCTCCCCAGCATGTTAGAGACATGCCCCCCCCGAATTTCTCTAAAACTAAAATGTTATTTGCTACATTTTCATGGAAGATTCACATATGCTATATACTACAGCGTACGCACTCACTACTAACTGTGCAATTAAGAATCTCAGTTCTATATATACTATCACACCGTGTGACCTTACACATGAACATTTTACAGTATTTCACACTATAGACATAATGGGCACATTCATAAAATTGGGAAACTACATACATGACAGTATTTTACCGAGATATACACTATGCTACCATTGATAACTAAGTAAAACATCATGTACAAATACATCATGAAAGTGTTGTCTGGGGAAATCCCTTAAGTGTCAATTTACTAATTTGCGCAACAGTCCAACTTGCGTAATACTACCAGTGAGAATACGACATAGTTAACACGCATTACATAGCTGCTGTATAAAATAATAAAAGTACTTTGTTTTATAGTAATAGCTATTGATTCAGCTAAATACAAATATTGACTTGCTAAGAGACCCGTTAAAACAAAAAATAGCAAGATTATATTTATTTTTTTGCTTTTGCATGAGAAAATAGAGTCAATGCGTGTGAGCGTGAGAAATAGTTCAAATGCATGTGTCTCACGCAAAATGTGTGAGAGTTGGAAGGTCTGCTATGGCTTCAGCATCTAACTTGCAATATTCAATGTTTTACATACATATCCATTTGTTTTAAACATGATCAGATAGGGGATTTGGGTAAATAAGATTAAATTTATCTTTCTTTGTGAGAATTACTATATCGAGCCACCCTAAGCAATTTCGAAGGACAACCTAAATGGAAATAGCTGTATATCAAACACAGAAAAAACATACAACTGATAACTAACGTGAACAATACAATGCCTGTGAACCCAAAATGTTCCCACGTATGCTGGAATCAATTTAATACGCACGAAATCCACTTACATATTCCTCCAGTCGCCCTCCCCCCCCCCCCCCCAAACAACACAAATAGTATAACTTAAAAAGAACAAATGAAGGTTCTTCAATAGGTAATATTTGAACATTTTATCGATATTAACGTCATTAAAAAATTTATACAAACATACACATCGTCCTCTAGATGGCCAGCGTGACGTCCTGTGGTCTATTTATGCCCCTTCCCATTTTAACTTGATGGGTGCAATCTAATTCTGATCATAATTGTAATTCCAAAAAGCATACTTACGTGATAATGCCAAAGCGTCAACCTATCTTCTGTTAACACGGCAAGAATAGACCGATCTCTGTTAAACTTGTATCCACATGGCTGACCAGTCGGCGCATCATTGATACCATAATATTTAGGCCAGCCAACGGCAAAATACATGCCTCAATTCATTCAAAATTGTCATGCATAACTTCGATCAAATGTGGTCCCTACATGCCATGATTGGGCTTTAAATCGGGGAAAATGTTAGGAAACACTTTCCCACTTCCTACTTACACCTGGAACCAAAAATATCTGAATGAAATGCAAAGATAATATAACTTTGTTTCGGTTTCTCGAACATCACCTTACCAGTGTTAATATCATCCAAGAATTCCTTACACTCGCTTGCAAATTCCTTAAAATGAAAAACAGGTCTACAATCAAATGTCAACACTTTCGTTTGGCATGGCTGTTTGGCAACTTTGATATTATCAAGGTTGTACTGACAAGACCGACATAGCCATGACATAGTAATTCTCTTGTAATTGTTATATCGCGATTTGCGACTGTCTTTATCAGAGTTGTTAGAACTAGTGGCGTCGCCAGGGTGAAAACTGGGGGGGGGGTATTGAGATTTTTCTAAATCTGAAGTAAAAGGTGCAGGGGGTACGATTAATGCTTAAATTTCTAACGGGCACAAAAATCACGGATGTGTGGCTTTTACATTATCAATAAACTTGCCTAAAAATGCTGCAAATAGAGTTTTAGAGACCCTAGAAATAAAAAAAATTCTCGGGGAAGCATGCTTCCAGCCCCCCTCCCCCCTTGGAATCTCGCGCTGTCCACTTATTCTGTCTCCCTCAGTATCACCCTGGCGACCCCACTGGTTAGAACAGCATTGTACATGCGCTGCAAAGCCAGCTCGTGGGCTACGGTGGGTGCTTTAGCCCCGCCTGAATTTTGTCTCAATTGTGCTGTAAGCATAGCGCAAATGCTATTTGAGATACCCAAATTTAAAAAAATTCTTATCTAGTTGGCGTGCGAACACTGAAAAATTAGCAAACTGTCAAGCCCCTCGCCCACTTTTAAGTATATAGCTTTGTTGCGATGGCCATTTGCTAATTGATTCTAAACTTTTACAATAAACTGGAAGCCAGAAGGAACACAACTTATTGACACCTGGCGATGTATAAATTGATTTGAAATTGTAACACTGAACTAGTTTGCAGATTTGTAATAACTCTCTGAAGATCTTGTGCGTTTCAGTTAATACGTAATGATATTAGCCATCCTTTTTTTAAATATTTTAATGTCTACATCCTCTCAAATATATAATCTTGTATACAATTTTAATTTTTATGAGGTGCAAAGCACCTTGTACCGCCTAGTCCTAGGGAGAAAATGAAAAACATGCAGACATGAGACAGAATCTTGATATATGTATATAGTCATAAATATTTGCCTTCACGGCCAAAATTATATGTTGTTGAAAATTGTTGGGTATTGTTACACTTGATCGCTGGTTGTTGGCATTCAGGCTCAATAATATTGACAGCATCCAGAAAATATGTTGTCCCCGCCCCGCTCTCAACAGGCAATATGTCATTGTTGCATCCTTGTTTTAACAACTCATAGTCTCATAAATTTTTGTGCTTGTCTACCACAGCCTGAAATCTCTCTGTGAAAGCTTACAGTGTCATGACTAGCGTATAGCAGGGGTGAGAATCAGGATATGCATTTTAGTCTGTTCTGTAAAACACCACTCTCATCTGGCAAACCTCCCTCGCGCCTTCCCTTCAAGGCTTTAGGAGGCTACGCAGGGGTTCTCTGGCCCCTGGTAAGTTTCACAGTCTGAAAAAGTGACGCATGAATTTTGGATATTAAGGCGTCACACAAGATATATGTGTCACAAAACACGAAGAATTATTTTTAGAAATGACATTTCTCACTTTATCGGTGAAGAGGTTGGGTAAAAAATGCAGTTTCATCTGTAAGTTTGCTTAACACAGTTACAGATCTGTATCATGTTCCTTTAGATAGATTAGACCTTATTTCTTACAATATGTATAATACCCTTTACCACCCTCGCTAAATGAAATTATTTATGACCTTGGAAATATTTCTGCATAAATAGAGGTGGGTGTAGAAATACAGTTGAACCCCTAATAGCGGACACCCCTTTTAAGCGGACACCCCTTTTAAGCGGACACCAAATTCAGGTCCCAAACGTTTCTTTAATCAAATACTAGTAAGGAAACCTTTATTTGGCGGACACCCCTATTTAGCGGAAGCGGACACTTCACTGGAGGTCCCAATGAACAAATCAACCCCTTTTAAGCGGACAGTAACGTAACGAAACGTAGCGTATTGCATTGCTTCGTGAACACTCGGGCAGTTAAATGATATGGACTCCATATATCGAATACGCTACGTTTCGCCGTTCACGATTGAAGTGAAATATGGCCTTTATAAATGATTATTCTCAGCTTTGTTATGTTTTATTTTGTATTATGAGCTTTCGCGAAAGACTCGAGCGCAAATGTTCCTAGGCTTTTTGAACGCTGATTTTAAATACAAAAGTTTCTGAACGTAGATATTTTGGTAGACTTTTATATATCATATATTATTAAGATAGGTAAATAAATAACATACGAAAAATTACCCCCTGTTGTGATTTTGCGAGACCCCTTTTAGGCGGACACCCCTCTTAAGCGGACACCTTGGCGAGGTCCCAATGGTGTCCGCTTAATAGGGGTTCAACTGTACAGTGAGAAATGCAGAAACCAAAAACTCGGGCTTTTGAAAACTCCTCTACTGAGGAATTTTAAAAATTTCCGTAAAGGTAAGGTCTGAGCCGTCGTGGTATGTACTTTATCTTATGCGACTGGAATGGATCCGCGTTACAATTCTATGACATATAGGCGCCAGTCCACATAGGTCAATAAACGATGTATCTATAAATACCATAACCAATATACACACTATAGGTTCTATAGGTACTATTATTATAGGTTTTATAGGTACTATAGGTTTTATAGGTACTATAGGTTTTATAGGTACTATAGGTACTATAGGTTTTATAGGTGCTATAGGTTTTATAGGTTTTATAGGTGCTATAGGTTTTATAGGTACTATAGGTTTTATAGGTACTATAGGTTTTATAGGTTCTATAGGTACTATAGGTTTTATAGGTACTATAGGTTTTATAGGTTTTATAGGTGCTATAGGTTTTATAGGTACTATAGGTTTTATAGGTTCTATAGGTACTATAGGTTTTATAGGTACTATAGGTTTTATAGGTTTTATAGGTGCTATAGGTTTTATAGGTACTATAGGTTTTATAGGTACTATAGGTTTTATAGGTTCTATAGGTACTATAGGTTTTATAGGTGCTATAGGTTTTATAGGTACTATGGGTACTATAGGTTTTATAGGTACTATAGGTTTTATAGGTACTATAGGTTTTATAGGTACTATAGGTTTTATAGGTACTATAGGTTTTATAGGTTCTATAGGTACTATAGGTTCTATAGGTACTATAGGTTTTATAGGTACTATACTGTAGGTACTATAGGTTTTATAGGTTTTATAGGTACTATAGGTACTATAGGTACTATAGGTTTTATAGGTACTATAGGTTTTATAGGTTCTATAGGTACTATAGGTTTTATAGGTACTATAGGTTTTATAGGTTTTATAGGTGCTATAGGTTTTATAGGTACTATAGGTTTTATAGGTACTATAGGTTTTATAGGTTCTATAGGTACTATAGGTTTTATAGGTGCTATAGGTTTTATAGGTACTATGGGTACTATAGGTTTTATAGGTACTATAGGTTTTATAGGTACTATAGGTTTTATAGGTACTATAGGTTTTATAGGTACTATAGGTTTTATAGGTTCTACAGGTACTATAGGTTCTATAGGTACTATAGGTTTTATAGGTACTATAGGTACTATAGGTTTTATAGGTTTTATAGGTACTATAGGTACTATAGGTACTATAGGTTTTATAGGTACTATAGGTTTTATAGGTACTATAGGTACTATAGGTTTTATAGGTACTATAGGTACTATAGGTACTATAGGTTTTATAGGTACTATAGGTACTATAGGTTTTATAGGTACTATAGGTACTATAGGTACTATAGGTTTTATAGGTACTATAGGTACTATAGGTTTTATAGGTACTATAGGTACTATAGGTACTATAGGTTTTATAGGTACTATAGGTACTATAGGTTTTATAGGTACTATAGGTACTATAGGTACTATAGGTTTTATAGGTACTATAGGTACTATAGGTTTTATAGGTACTATAGGTACTATAGGTTTTATAGGTACTATAGGTTTTATAGGTACTATAGGTACTATAGGTACTATAGGTTTTATAGGTACTATAGGTACTATATGTTTTATAGGTACTATAGGTACTATAGGTTTTATAGGTACTATAGGTTTTATAGGTACTATAGCTTTTATAGGTACTATAGGTTTTATAGGTACTATAGGTTTTATAGGTTCTATAGGTACTATAGGTTTTATAGGTACTATAGGTTTTATAGGTTTTATAGGTGCTATAGGTTTTATAGGTACTATAGGTTTTATAGGTACTATAGGTTTTATAGGTTCTATAGGTTTTATAGGTACTATAGGTTTTATAGGTACTATAGGTTTTATAGGTGCTATAGGTTTTATAGGTAGTATAGGTTTTATAGGTGCTACAGGTACTATAGGTTTTATAGGTACTATAGGTTTTATAGGTGCTATAGGTTTTATAGGTACTATAGGTTTTATAGGTACTACAGGTTTTATAGGTTCTATAGGTACTATAGGTTTTATAGGTGCTATAGGTTTTATAGGTACTATGGGTACTATAGGTTTTATAGGTACTATAGGTTTTATAGGTACTATAGGTTTTATAGGTACTATAGGTTTTATAGGTACTATAGGTTTTATAGGTTCTATAGGTACTATAGGTTCTATAGGTACTATAGGTTTTATAGGTACTATAGGTACTATAGGTTTTATAGGTTTTATAGGTACTATAGGTACTATAGGTACTATAGGTTTTATAGGTACTATAGGTTTTATAGGTTTTATAGGTGCTATAGGTTTTATAGGTACTATAGGTTTTATAGGTTTTATAGGTACTATAGGTTTTATAGGTGCTATAGGTTTTATAGGTTTTACAGGTTTTATAGGTGCTATAGGTTTTATAGGTGCTATAGGTTTTATAGGTACTATAGGTACTATAGGTTTTATAGGTACTATAGGTTTTATAGGTACTATGGGTTTTATAGGTACTATAGGTACTATAGGTTTTATAGGTACTATAGGTTTTATAGGTACTATAGGTTTTTTAGGTACTATAGGTTTTTTAGGTACTATAGGTACTATAGGTTTTATAGGTACTATAGGTTTTATAGGTACTATAGGTTTTTTAGGTACTATAGGTTTTTTAGGTACTATAGGTACTATAGGTTTCATAGGTACTATAGGTTTTATAGGTACTATAGGTTTTATAGGTACTATAGGTCTTATAGGTGCTATAGGTTTTATTGGTACTCTAGGTACTATTGGAACAATAGGTTTTATAGCCAATATATTTGCTAAATAGGTTAAGGTATTTGTTAAATAGGTTATTCCCCACTGATCAATACGCATACAGTCAACCTAGATCAATTAGTCTGCCTCGTTCCCAGAAAAGGCCCTGGGGGCGAGGATGGTATACAATCAATTTATGGTAATAAGTCAGGTAATAAGTTGTATAGCTTGCTATAAACAGTGTATGTACTTCTCTTATGGGACTGGAATGGATCCGTGTGACCAGTGCTAACATATACAGTAGTGATATCTGTTTAGTAGTGATATCTGTTTAGTAGTTATTGCCGTTATGGCGTCATTCCTGTTATTGGTGTTATTGCCGTTACTGGTGTTAATGGCGTTATTGGCGTTATTGCTGTTATTGGCGTTGTTGCCGTTATTGGTGTTGTTAGTGTTGTTGCCGTTATTGCTGTTATTGGTGTTATTGCCGTTATTAGTGTTATTGCTGTTATTGCCGTTATTGCTGTTATTGCCGTTCTTGGTGTTATTAGAGTTATTGCCGTTCTCGCTGTTATTGGCGTTATTGCTGTTATTGGTGTTATTGCCGTTATTAGCGTTATTGCTGTTCGAAATTTTCCGTGTTTACATCGAGTTATATCAACACGGCTCTTAGCCAATCAGTGTTCAGGATTTACAAATGCTATATTATAAAATTGTACAACGGGCTTGTAAATAAAATTGTATTGAGTCGAATTGCTCATTTGTTTTTACTGTACGACGGGCTTCAAGATGCTTCACTACATGCTTGTGCTGTCACAACTAATTACTCTTACTAAGGGAGTGTATATTGATGAAAAAGCCGAGAATATCCTGCATCAATTGCTCGCAGAATATGAAAAGATCCTGCTGATGGTAAATACGATAACATCATATTAACTTCGAAAAGTTTTTATTTGGTGCCCGATTAGTCATTTTACACTACCATTAATGTGTCCCATCCATAATGTGCAACTAGTTTGTAAAAAATGGCAATCCGTGCTTTCTAAAGAAAATTATTTAAATCCACGTATGGTATATGATACTGGTGGAAATGTTGTATTCATTCAGAGATATTACGAATGTGCTTCGTCTGGAAGTTCAACGTGGCTGAAACACACCTTTCTTTCAGCATCAAAATCCATTATGGATGCTATTCCACGAAATTTGGCAAATAAGCTCCCAATTATTTTACATTACAAAAGTGCATTGACACATGACCTGCTTGATAATCTCTGGACAAGCATTGAAATAGGACAAAATTTTGTTAAAATTACCGAGCGCTTGGCATCGTTAAACTACCGCTATTTTCAGCGAAGAAAGTTAATTCTTGGAGAGCATACTAGTAATGCAGCTGACCTACAGTCGTTTTATGGAAATGTCTTATATTCTTTTCCTAGTAACGATAAACTGATGCACATATTCCTATGCCATTATGAAGAAACTAAACACATTTTTCATGCTGAAATGCAGAAGTTGACTGGCACCGTAATGTCATTTGACCACACTTTTAAAGTCAGCAAGCATATCGGAATTGTAAGAAATGACAATTCTTTTGTTAAACAATTTGATGGATGTTTTTTCGGGATGAATGGATATGGCGAGGTGGTTGCATGGCGTTTGACAAAGACAACGGGTTTTAAGGAAAATTACCATCTCCGATCACAGTATCCACAATACTGTGAAAACAGCAATTACCATCTCCGATCACAGTATCCACAATACTGTGAAAACAGCAATTACCATCTCCGATCACAGTATCCACATCCAAATTGAAAGAGTTTAAGTTTCTTTTTAGGGTTTCTTTGTTTTTGCCCTCCTCAACTGATGCAAATTTGTCTACATCTAAATTATTTATATTGTCGTAGTCAGAGCATCGTATTAGAGAGGCGTGCTCTTTAAAACCTGATAATAAGGGAAAGTCAAGGAGATTCAAGCTACGTATTGCACATTGATTGTTTATCTTTTGAACAGTCTCGTACAGTTGCAAAGTTCTTTCGATGATATACATCACAGTTGAGCTGTTAAGCAAGTCATCAAGAACAGTAACGTGCAGAAAGGTGTTACCACACTGATCAGCATCTTGTTCAGTTGGTCCCATGGCAAGTCTTTCCTTGGTTTTATCTGCAAAAGGTGGTGGAATTTCTTTGGACGCGTCATTGTTCACTTTGAACGGCAGGGCTGTTGAAGAAGCGCAGTTATTAGAAATATCTTCTGAATATTCAGCTGGAATAATAGGTACAACTCTCTGATTTTTTATGTGTTCGACACTTTTTTTCCTGTTATTCCATACGTATAATGCTAATGTGAGGCATGCAATAGCTAGTTCAGGGGAAATTGTATTAGCTCCAACCAACAGCGACTTTCGCAAATGTCGGTGTAAACGCTCATTTTTTTCTGTTCCCTCCCCCGGCAAAATTCCTGACAAGCATCCTTTATTTATGTGCCTTCTAAGATCATCAACCGATTTCAGCGTTTTTGCATTGAGTTGACCTTGCCAACGACAAAGGAGTTGTTCAAGATTTGCAATTATTACTTCAGGCTCTGGTGTGGTCATTTCTCTTTCTTCGCCAACGTCACCATCCACTCTAAATATCAAACCGAACTCTCTTGAAAATTGATTTTTTATTCCATCATGATCTAATGTTTGTATAACGCGTTGACACGCGTGAAAAAGATCAAGTTTAATTTTTACGTTACCGCCGAAAACGTTTTGATAGCTATTGCGCATTTTACAACAGTCGTCGAGAATTATAACTTCCAAATTAATGCCGCTGTTTAGCATTCGTTCTTTTAAGTCAAACAATAAGTCTTCTATTTCCTTAAAACCCGTTGTCTTTGTCAAACGCCATGCAACCACCTCGCCATATCCATTCATCCCGAAAAAACATCCATCAAATTGTTTAACAAAAGAATTGTCATTTCTTACAATTCCGATATGCTTGCTGACTTTAAAAGTGTGGTCAAATGACATTACGGTGCCAGTCAACTTCTGCATTTCAGCATGAAAAATGTGTTTAGTTTCTTCATAATGGCATAGGAATATGTGCATCAGTTTATCGTTACTAGGAAAAGAATATAAGACATTTCCATAAAACGACTGTAGGTCAGCTGCATTACTAGTATGCTCTCCAAGAATTAACTTTCTTCGCTGAAAATAGCGGTAGTTTAACGATGCCAAGCGCTCGGTAATTTTAACAAAATTTTGTCCTATTTCAATGCTTGTCCAGAGATTATCAAGCAGGTCATGTGTCAATGCACTTTTGTAATGTAAAATAATTGGGAGCTTATTTGCCAAATTTCGTGGAATAGCATCCATAATGGATTTTGATGCTGAAAGAAAGGTGTGTTTCAGCCACGTTGAACTTCCAGACGAAGCACATTCGTAATATCTCTGAATGAATACAACATTTCCACCAGTATCATATACCATACGTGGATTTAAATAATTTTCTTTAGAAAGCACGGATTGCCATTTTTTACAAACTAGTTGCACATTATGGATGGGACACATTAATGGTAGTGTAAAATGACTAATCGGGCACCAAATAAAAACTTTTCGAAGTTAATATGATGTTATCGTATTTACCATCAGCAGGATCTTTTCATATTCTGCGAGCAATTGATGCAGGATATTCTCGGCTTTTTCATCAATATACACTCCCTTAGTAAGAGTAATTAGTTGTGACAGCACAAGCATGTAGTGAAGCATCTTGAAGCCCGTCGTACAGTAAAAACAAATGAGCAATTCGACTCAATACAATTTTATTTACAAGCCCGTTGTACAATTTTATAATATAGCATTTGTAAATCCTGAACACTGATTGGCTAAGAGCCGTGTTGATATAACTCGATGTAAACACGGAAAATTTCGAACAGCAATAACGCTAATAACGGCAATAACACCAATAACAGCAATAACGCCAATAACAGCGAGAACGGCAATAACTCTAATAACACCAAGAACGGCAATAACAGCAATAACGGCAATAACACTAATAACGGCAATAACACCAATAACAGCAATAACGGCAACAACACTAACAACACCAATAACGGCAACAACGCCAATAACAGCAATAACGCCAATAACGCCAATAACGCCATTAACACCAGTAACGGCAATAACACCAATAACAGGAATGACGCCATAACGGCAATAACTACTAAACAGATATCACTACTGTATATATTAGCACTGGTCACACGGATCCATTCCAGTCCCATAAGAGAAGTACATACACTGTTTATAGCAAGCTATACAACTTATTACCTGACTTATTACCATAAATTGATTGTATACCATCCTCGCCCCCAGGGCCTTTTCTGGGAACGAGGCAGACTAATTGATCTAGGTTGACTGTATGCGTATTGATCAGTGGGGAATAACCTATTTAACAAATACCTTAACCTATTTAGCAAATATATTGGCTATAAAACCTATTGTTCCAATAGTACCTAGAGTACCAATAAAACCTATAGCACCTATAAGACCTATAGTACCTATAAAACCTATAGTACCTATAAAACCTATAGTACCTATGAAACCTATAGTATCTATAGTACCTAAAAAACCTATAGTACCTAAAAAACCTATAGTACCTATAAAACCTATAGTACCTATAAAACCTATAGTACCTATAGTACCTAAAAAACCTATAGTACCTAAAAAACCTATAGTACCTATAAAACCTATAGTACCTATAAAACCTATAGTACCTATAGTACCTATAAAACCCATAGTACCTATAAAACCTATAGTACCTATAAAACCTATAGTACCTATAGTACCTATAAAACCTATAGTACCTATAGTACCTATAAAACCCATAGTACCTATAAAACCTATAGTACCTATAAAACCTATAGTACCTATAAAACCTATAGTACCTATAAAACCTATAGTACCTATAGTACCTATAAAACCTATAGTACCTATAAAACCTATAGTACCTATAAAACCTATAGCACCTATAAAACCTATAGCACCTATAAAACCTATAGTACCTATAAAACCTATAGTACCTATAAAACCTATAGTACCTATAGTACCTATAAAACCTATAGTACCTATAAAACCTATAGCACCTATAAAACCTATAGCACCTATAAAACCTATAGCACCTATAAAACCTATAGAACCTATAAAACCTATAGTACCTATAAAACCTATAGTACCTATAAAACCTATAGCACCTATAAAACCTATAAAAGACTAAGGCAGACTAATTGATCTAGGTTGACTGTATGCGTATTGATCAGTGGGGAATAACCTATTTAACAAATACCTTAACCTATTTAGCAAATATATTGGCTATAAAACCTATTGTTCCAATAGTACCTAGAGTACCAATAAAACCTATAGCACCTATAAGACCTATAGTACCTATAAAACCTATAGTACCTATAAAACCTATAGTACCTATGAAACCTATAGTATCTATAGTACCTAAAAAACCTATAGTACCTAAAAAACCTATAGTACCTATAAAACCTATAGTACCTATAAAACCTATAGTACCTATAGTACCTAAAAAACCTATAGTACCTAAAAAACCTATAGTACCTATAAAACCTATAGTACCTATAAAACCTATAGTACCTATAGTACCTATAAAACCCATAGTACCTATAAAACCTATAGTACCTATAAAACCTATAGTACCTATAGTACCTATAAAACCTATAGTACCTATAGTACCTATAAAACCCATAGTACCTATAAAACCTATAGTACCTATAAAACCTATAGTACCTATAAAACCTATAGTACCTATAAAACCTATAGTACCTATAGTACCTATAAAACCTATAGTACCTATAAAACCTATAGTACCTATAAAACCTATAGCACCTATAAAACCTATAGCACCTATAAAACCTATAGTACCTATAAAACCTATAGTACCTATAAAACCTATAGTACCTATAGTACCTATAAAACCTATAGTACCTATAAAACCTATAGCACCTATAAAACCTATAGCACCTATAAAACCTATAGCACCTATAAAACCTATAGAACCTATAAAACCTATAGTACCTATAAAACCTATAGTACCTATAAAACCTATAGCACCTATAAAACCTATAAAACCTATAGTGCCTATAAAACCTATAGCACCTATAAAACCTATAGCACCTATAAAACCTATAGCACCTATAAAACCTATAGTACCTATAAAACCTATAGTACCTATAAAACCTATAGTACCTATAAAACCTATAGTACCTATAAAACCTATAGTACCTATAGTACCTATAAAACCTATAGTACCTATAAAACCTATAGTACCTATAGTACCTATAGTACCTATAAAACCTATAGTACCTATAGTACCTATAAAACCTATAGTACCTATAGTACCTATAAAACCTATAGTACCTATAGTACCTATAAAACCTATAGTACCTATAGTACCTATAAAACCTATAGTACCTATAGTACCTATAAAACCTATAGTACCTATAGTACCTATAAAACCTATAGTACCTATAGTACCTATAAAACCTATAGTACCTATAAAACCTATAGTACCTATAGTACCTATAAAACCTATAGTACCTATAAAACCTATAGTACCTATAGTATCTATAAAACCTATAGTACCTATAAAACCTATAGTACCTATAGTACCTATAAAACCTATAGTACCTATAAAACCTATAGTACCTATAGTACCTATAGTACCTATAAAACCTATAGTACCTATAAAACCTATAGTACCTATAGTACCTATAAAACCTATAGTACCTATAGAACCTATAGTACCTATAGAACCTATAAAACCTATAGTACCTATAGTACCTATAAAACCTATAGTACCTATAAAACCTATAGTACCTATAAAACCTATAGTACCTATAAAACCTATAGTACCTATAGTACCTATAAAACCTATAGTACCTATAAAACCTATAGTACCTATAGAACCTATAAAACCTATAGTACCTATAAAACCTATAGTACCTATAAAACCTATAGCACCTATAAAACCTATAAAACCTATAGTACCTATAAAACCTATAGTACCTATAGAACCTATAAAACCTATAGTACCTATAAAACCTATAGTACCTATAAAACCTATAGCACCTATAAAACCTATAGCACCTATAAAACCTATAGAACCTATAAAACCTATAGAACCTATAAAACCTATAAAACCTATAGTACCTATAAAACCTATAGTACCTATAAAACCTATAGCACCTATAAAACCTATAGCACCTATAAAACCTTTAAAACCTATAAAACCTATAGCACCTATAAAACCTATAGTACCTATAAAACCTATAAAACCTATAGTACCTATAAAACCTATAGCACCTATAAAACCTATAGCACCTATAAAACCTATAAAACCTATAGTACCTATAAAACCTATAGTACCTATAGAACCTATAAAACCTATAGTACCTATAAAACCTATAGTACCTATAAAACCTATAGCACCTATAAAACCTATAGCACCTATAAAACCTATAGTACCTATAAAACCTATAGAACCTATAAAACCTATAGTACCTATAGTACCTATAAAACCTATAGTACCTATAAAACCTATAGTACCTATAGTACCTATAAAACCTATAGTACCTATAGTACCTATAAAACCTATAGTACCTATAAAACCTATAGTACTTATAAAACCTATAGTACCTATAAAACCTATAGTACCTATAGTACCTATAAAACCTATAGTACCTATAAAACCTATAGTACCTATAGAACCTATAAAACCTATAAAACCTATAGTACCTATAAAACCTACAGTACCTATAAAACCTATAGCACCTATAAAACCTATAAAACCTATAGTACCTATAAAACCTATAGTACCTATAGAACCTATAAAACCTATAGTACCTATAAAACCTATAGTACCTATAAAACCTATAGCACCTATAAAACCTATAAAACCTATAGCACCTATAAAACCTATAGTACCTATAGTACCTATAAAACCTATAGTACCTATAAAACCTATAGTACCTATAAAACCTATAATACCTATAGAACCTATAAAACCTATAGTACCTATAAAACCTATAGCACCTATAAATCCTATAGTACCTATAGTACCTATAAAACCTATAGTACCTATAAAACCTATAGTACCTATAAAACCTATAATAATAGTACCTATAGAACCTATAGTGTGTATATTGGTTATGGTATTTATAGATACATCGTTTATTGACCTATGTGGACTGGCGCCTATATGTCATGGAATTGTAACGCGGATCCATTCCAGTCGCATAAGATAAAGTACATACCGCCGTCGTTCTGCAACCGCTGATATGGTCAAATTCCTTAGCTTTGAACTTTCATGTTTGTGCATATATGTGACTGTTTACATGAAAATTTTGGGTATAAACTTTGCTGTTCTTTATTTGTCATAACCTTATATTGTTAATTTGGTAAGATTGAAATATTGACAAAGTGTATAGAAGTGTTTGGAGGGTCGTTATGTCTTCGACGAAGCCAATAGTAGCTTTTGTTCTCGGTGGACCTGGTGCAGGCAAAGGAACACAATGCGAGAAAATTGTTGAGGTATGACTGATTGATATATTTATAAACAACTATTCCCTAAAAGCGACAATATTCACCCAGGTGAAGTCCAGGTAAACATTATTTAAAGTTAATTATCATTGAGATTTAAATAATTATAGTTTTATGAAGATTCCATTGTGGAATTGATCATTATATAATTCTTTTTCCTCATCCCTCGTCGCTTTTCCAACAATCTTTTAATGTTTTCTGCTGGACATTTCCAAGTTTGTCAGTAAACCTGTAAAGCCTCTTCATTAGAAGGTGACCAAGGCTGTTGCTATGGAAGACATTATCTAAAGATCATTTTCAATCACTGTTGTTTTTCCCATGTGGGTCCAAAGCAGATTTTCATTCGGCAAGTGGCTGTGGTCCAGACTGCATTCCATGCACTCAACGCCGAAGATCTTTGGCGTGGATTAAGTAAATCACATAACTTTTCACATTTTTATGCTACCACTTCATACAACAATACAACTAAATCCTTTGAATGTCCAACAATCTTTTAATCTGTAAAATAGTCAAGACTTATAAAGAATCCATTATTCTCTTAATAAAACATTTCACACAAAATATTTCACACAATCATTTTTGTGTTTTTCTTTTTGCAATATTTTGCCATGTTATTATCTATTATTTGCTGCTTCTGCTGGCAATCTTTATAGCTAAAGAGCCAAACCTTCCACTATTACCAAGATTGGAGAACATGTTTTCACTTAGATCACATAGCTACAGCAGATAGGTCTCAGGTCCTTTCATACCCAAGTAATTTTTTACCCAAGCGCATGCTCTGTAAGGAATCATATTTCCTCATATTTGTTCATTTTCTTTTATTTGTTCATGCAGAAGTTTGGTTTCGTCCATTTGTCAGCTGGTGAACTGTTGCGACAAGAACGGGATAGCGGATCAAAAGATGGAAATCTTATTCAAGATTGTATCAAAGAAGGAAAAATTGTCCCTGTAGCAATTACAATTTCTCTCTTACAAAAGGTGCTTATTTACATAGTATCGGCACTTTTATAAATTCTCTGAATAATTACCATATATATTTTAGTAGAATATTCATTAAATAATATATGATTAAACATTTTTGTTAATATTGCAGGCGATGGAGAAAAGTCCTGTAAAAAAGTTTCTTGTTGATGGTTTTCCAAGAAATGAAGACAATCTTCAAGGTTGGAGTGAAAGAATGGATGGTGTTGTGGATGTAAAATGTGTTTTATTTTTTGACTGTCCAGAAGAGGTTAGTGAGCATATATGAAGCATCAATGAAAGGGAGCAATCAATGAATTTAATAATTAAAATAAGAAGAAAATATTCTTTTGATTAGATTAGATAAGATTTGATTCGATTGGTGACTTTATTAGACAACAAGAACACTTGACAGTATCATTAATACTGATAACCTTACCTAGTGACTCTCAGATGACCAGCTGGTATAGAATGTAGTTCCCCTCGAAGTAATTCTCTGTTTTCTAGGTTATCTCGTTTTATTTAAGTGGACAAACAGACCCCACACCACACCTAGCTTTGGTTTTTCACTCTTTCTGTAGCCATAGGCACTACAATTTAATTACTTGACCCACCCATGTTCCCCATAAAATATATGATTTAAGTACAATATTAATATAAACATCCACAGTATATTATAATTTTGTGCCAGTTCACTCAATGTTTGATATATCTAGTAATAGGTTAAAGTGTCTAAGTTAAACTCAAGTTGAACAGTTAAGCAAAATTCATGAACCATGTTTTATAACTTCTCTAGTAGGAGTTGAACCTACGTGTCGTCTGTTTGATGTCATTGTGCTCCTCTTTGCCTGCCAATCTATGTACAAATGCTAGCCCCTAAAAGCAAGGCATAATTTATTGTTTATGTGTAATGTGGTAGTGTTTGCAAATAGGATCAATGTAACTCAAAGTCGATTTTGTGGCACTAAATCTAAAGGTTTGAAATGCCTTATAAATTCAGCAACTACTGTATAGTTCCTCATGCATGTGGTGCCCAGGAGTCTCTGCCAGTTCATTCTTTTGGTCTTTAGCATCTTGCTAAATGGCTTAAAAATTTCAAGTCCAGGACACTGTAATTTAATGTATACTGTGCTAGGCTCCAAGTTACAGGAATCAATCCTGCAAAACTGTGATGTACAGTATCATTAAACTGCTAATGTTTGGCTTGAATATTATCTACAACATGCTCGACTTCACTCAATGGTCATTTTAATTGTGTAATTAATACATGTATGAACTATATTTCGCAGGAATGCGTAAGGAGAATAGTTGAACGTGGTAAAACCAGTGGTAGAACGGATGACAATATTGAGAGCTTAAGAAAAAGGTGACAATTTTGCACTGAGACCATACTATCGTTGAATTATGGTTGTCTTTCCAAAAGCATAAACTTAGAGCTATGAGCACACAAGGGATGATGAATTATTGTTTATTTTATTTGCTTTGTAGCAAGTAAATTTGCCATTATAAGCTTCCTGCATGTACTGTATCTGTATGGTACCCTCAATTCTATTTCAAACAAATAATTTAGAGTTTAGAGGTGAAAATAAGTAATATCCCATCATCTCTTGCGCACTCATAGTTTACAGTTTATGCTTTTGGAAGGACAACCTTTGTTGAATTAGCTGCAGAGCCATAAGATATTAATTAACTTTATTGGAATGGAAATGTTTTTATGTACTGTACTAGTTAATGACCATGCTGTCATCATTCTTATTATAGTGAATGTATGCTTAAAACTCATTAATAATTCTCATAGAAATCGTAGCCGTGAATGGGTTTTTATAGGTGATAAAGATTTACGTTAATTCACATTTGCCTTGATTTTCTTGGCTTGAGCAACGTCGATACTGAAAATTTCTTCGTAAATAAACTCACTAGGATAGTTTTTAAGCCGTTCAAACTATTCGCAATTCGTGCTTTATCAGGCTATGTGCACACATGTTGTTCCGGGCGTATTTATTTCGAATTCATTTCAAAAACCTTTAAATTTGCACAATTTAATGAAAACCAACATAAACCTCGTCTAAGGACAAAGACTGAAAAATTCATGCGATCAGAATTGTTATAGTTCATATCGTTTTCATTTTGACTGTTGTGAAAACGCTCGGAAAAGACCTCGTGTGCAGGTTGTGTCAGATATCTAATAAAGCACTCCTGCTCTTGTTTCAAATAGTACATAAACATGTTATTAGCTGGCATGTACTGATTGTTGTTTTAAAAAATACGAATTATTCACTTGTCCTGATGTTATACTCTGTGCTGAACATCATTGTTACATGTGTACTTTTTGTAAATTTTTTTTTGTTTTTTTTTTCATCAGATTTAACACATATAAAGAACATACAATGCCAATAATAAAGCGTTACGAGAAACTTGATCTCGTAAAAACAATCCCGGCTGTGGGGAGTCCAGATGAGGTAGGGTTTAGCACGCTTAGAATATGTAAAATCATGATAATGACTTGATATGACATAAAGGTTGTTTAAAGTGCATATGTCATAATCACCATTTTTTTTTCAAAAATTTACCGTGACGAGACGATTCAAATGAAATATACCATTCTTCGAACAGATAAATACTTCCAGAGATATTTGGGTTCAAAGTTGAGCTTTTGAAATCATGGCCGGGAGAAAAAAGGCTGGGTCGAATTAGCTCTGTAACGTCATACCGGGAACACGTTTCAATACCGCATATAAAAACAATACAAAAATATAGTCATGTTCGAGGCGAAAAATAGCCAAAAATAATTACTTTTTGGGGGTATTTGTTTGTATATGAACTTGCACATTCAAGTCGACTGAAAACCCATCATTGTACCTTGGAAACTGAGGGAAATAGCTCAAATTGAGAGATTTGAGTCAAATGCAACGTTAGCATTAGTTAGGCGTCATGTGTCACATAACGCGTCTGTTTGCAAAGGAGTTCTTCGCTTTGAAGCTGTAAAAGCACATTGGACAAGGTGATATACAGGCATGAATACATAGAACACGAGGATATTAAATCGCTAGCTGAGTAGGCGCATGAAAAAGTTTAATAAATGGCGCAAGTATCATAGCAATGTTGACTGTGCTTATGTTAATGACCACGAATATTTGGGATATGTACTTCTGCGAATCGTGTAAACGTTGTCTGGTAAAATATTCATTTCTCACTAGCTTTTGACTGGCATGCAGTCTGCAGCCTTCGATATGTAAATTAAATTCGAATGCTTGCAACAATGAATCTTTATGTGTTTTATACATTGGATATATTATTTATCACTGCATCTCTCTCTATATATAGCAAATTTTGAGAGTAGAGTAAATGTCAGCATTTAGATGAGCTTTTTATTTTCATGTATCACATGCATCATTGTGCAGCTGCTTAATCTAACTGTAGTGTTTCTCAGTATTTTTTACCTTTAGGTTTAGGTTCATTACTATATTCGTAACTAAGGTGGTTGTAGAAGCCTAATATGGCCCTACAGTATACTTTCCTACAATCTCTTTCTGTACCTCACGCAGTCATAATAATAAAGTGTTACATACATAAAAATAACAAGTATTCAGTATCCAATGTGGCAATTTGATAAAGCTTTGGGTCTAGGTTTATACGAGCAAGATGATGTGTTTACAAATACTGCAAACAACATAAGAAGTATTTACCGTAACTACATCAACGAAGAAAACACGAGTGCTTGCGACCTTTTCACGCGCCTTTTCACGACCTTTTCACGCACTCAGCTAGCGATTTAATATCCTTGTGTTCTATGTATTCATGCCTGTATATCCCCTTGTCCGTTGCTTTTAGAGCTTCATGCAAGGCGAAGAATTCCTTTGTAAACAGACGCGTTAAGCGACACATGACGCCTGACTTAATGCCAACGTTGCATTTGACTCAATTTCTAAATTTGAGCTATTTCCTTCAGTTTCCAAGATACAATGATGAGTTTTCAGTCGCCTTGAATGTACAAGTTCATATACAAACAAATACGCCCCAAAAGTAATTATTTTTGGCTATTTTGTGCTTCGCATATGACAATATTTTTGTATTGTTTTTATATGCAGTATTGAGACGTGTTCCCGGTTTGACGTCACAGAGCTAATTCGACCCAGCCTCTTTTCTCCCGGCCATAATTTCAAAAACCCAATTTTTGGCGTGTTTGAAGCCGAATATCTCTGGAAGTATTTATCTGTTCGAAGAATGGTATATTTCCTTTGAATCGTCTCGTCACGGTAAATTTTTGAAGAAAAAAATGGAGATTATGACATATGCACTTTAAAACAGTACCTCCCCGGTTTTTGAGATGAAGATAGTAATGGAACAACTTACATGTTTGTGTGTCTGCGAATATCGCATTACGCATCTCATTACCATTATGTCAGCCAGTCATTTTCTGGCCAACAAAAATGCTGAACTGGCTGTCGCAGCGAGTAAACTGCATAATAAAATAGGGCGCCATGTTGCACTGCTGAGTGGCCCTTCTGTCCATTCCCTACACTGTGATTGGTGTTTGAAATGCTTCAAGATATCGTTATAGGTATCGCTTTTATTGTTTTGTATTGTTTTATATTCATTGTAATTAAGCCAATAACATCTTAGAACTTGGTCACGTGTCGTTACGTCTCGAAAAGTTATGTAAAAAACTCGAGCTCGTGTTCTGCCGGGATATCCAAACACCCAAAAACAACGTAGCGCATCCTCACCATTGTTCTCTCGTGTTTGGATATACCATAAATATCTCATATACACTAGATGGCGCATCCCACAGTGTGGGCAGGCGAAAATTGAAGCCGGATCGCAGGCGCTGGTCGTTCCCACAGAGTTGACACGACATGACAGTTTGTGTATTTTCTATTGCCGAAATGGACAAAGTTGACAATAAATCCTCTTTTATGCAGCTAAAGGTATTTAATACACAAATGCAGAAAAGTATAGTGTTTTTTCTGTAGCATTTTTTTTGATGAGTGGGAACGACCAATATGGCCGCCGTCTATTGTTATGAGGGGATACCGCTGAGATTTTTGGCTTCACTTTTGATATACAGATGCGCTATCTAGTGTATATGAGATATCTATGATCCCAACACTCGAAAACAATGGAGCGCATCCTCACCACTCGTTTTCTCGTGTTTGGATATTCCCCGTAAAACTCTTGCTCTCTTATATTACATAAAGAATAGGATGACCTTTTGCACACGAGTATCTAAGTTCTTTCACTGCCGGAACCGATGAAACAGAATTGGGCGTTTCGAGCGAAAATTTTCGTCGGGAAGTAAGAAAAGAGCCACTAAATTCCAGAATTTATTGTTTCAGATAGTGAAAAAAACTTGATATACGGTACAGTGAAAAAAGTTATGGGCACCTTTTAAGTTATGCATCATACTGTTGAGATTTTCCCCATTTTTTCGATTGATGACATTGGTCACTTTTCTATATACCGCTATTACATGTATGATAAGCATTGGTTGTGGTAGTTTTTACATGGTTATGCTTCATCAAAGTCAATCTAGATGTGGTCTGCAGACTTGGCTAACGTCTTTGCTCTATTTTTTTGTTGTGTTTATGTGGACTTGTGCACGATAAAGACAATGAATTTTTGGTATAATGAAGCAATTGTCCAATAGCGTTGCATCGCCGAAGCACTCGTACTATTGAAATATTAATAAGCAAAATTTCAAATGATTTGTGCACAGTGAAGCCAACTTAACATAAAATCGCAGCTAATTATAAACACTTTAAAGTCTACCTGGTTTCCAGACCATGTCTGCATTGACTGTGGCTCTATCATAACCTTTGTCAAAACCTGATTGATATATACCACCTGACTGGCCTTTGCATAGTGCTGTTTTTTTTTTGTTTTGTTCAGCTAAAAAGCTGCACTAGCCACTACCTATACTGGCAACGTTGACCTTTTTTACACTATAAAGATCTTACACAAACCAGAATCAGTTAGAATTTCATAGCAAAATTAGTAAGCTACTCGTTCCCTCGTGCCTCGCTTTTTATATCTGGTTATACATATATATGGCTGTGCCATGCTAGGAAAAAATTGTAATCTTGCTATTTGTCTGTTGCAGGTCTTTGAAGATGTAACGAAAGCAATAAATGCAATTCTTGAATGATCAAAATTTAATTCGATGAACAATTAGGTGCCTATTTTTAATCTGTATGTCTGTCAAACAGTTTTTCTAGAGACAATAAATAAATTTGTTATATTCAATAGAAATGATGCAGTCACATCAATAGTTCCTGATTCGCCCACTTGTTTCCAATAACAGTTGTTCGGTATATTGATTTTTAATCAACTTTACCACGCCACCCTCTCCTTGTTGCTATTAGGGAAATTAAAGCCCCTTTTAACACAACCAAATTTGCTTTGAAAATAACACGTGTAAAAATGTTTTTGACCGTGTAAATTAGAAATTTTTTGACAAATTCTCAAAAATTCCTAATTCACATTGACACATGAAATTTGTCAAACAAAATGTGGTTTTGTAACAGGCCTCAAGGCTGCTTTCCAGTTACGCGTTTTCACACGTACGTACACGCACGTAAAAGTGTAAATCAATTTTAATATTGCATTTGAAATGAACAAATGTTGCGATGAAGAGAATTCAGCATTCGCTACGAGTTAGCATACTTTAGTGATCCTATTTGTTAAATACAAACTACATGGAAGAGTTTAGACTTTTATGTGCGTGTACGTACGTGTGAAAAATGCGTAACTGGAAAGCAGCCTTCAAGCTGTACGACGTCTACGATAAAAGTTTACTGACTCATATGCATTGTATAAAAGGCTTGTCGTTTGTTATAGATGATATGAATTGACAATTCCCCTTTTAAACAAACTTTTGAATTAGCACAGCTTGAAAGAGCATCCTAAATTTAGTAAAATGGTCAAGTTTGGTTGAGAAATATTGTAAAATGTGGAAATATAGTCTTGTGAAGTTTGCATATTTTGTATACTTTTGTATTATGCGCGGAAAAGTGTAATCACATTTCGAAATCTGATTACACTTTTCCGCGCATATACAAAATATGCAAAATTTACAGGCCTATATTTTCCACATTTTACAATGTTTTGCCACCAAACTTTACAATTTTACTAAATTTTGGATGCTCTTTTCAGCCGTGCTAATGACTATTCCTAATTCAAAAGTTTGTCTAAAACGGGAATCGTCCATTGAATATCGCTTGAAATGATAAAATCCGGTGTTTTCCTGTTAAGAAAAACTCCAATTTAGGGGCTAAGAATTTGATCCTGCTTACCCTGTTACCCAGGATTAAATGAAGCGTAAAGTGATCTTGAGGTATTGAAATAAGTCATTTTATGTATAATTTCTTTTGTAAATAATGGTTTTCAAGCATTTTGATTGGTTGCCTGACCAGTAAATATGAGACATTATTTACTAGTTCGCATTTTTTTTAAATAGCCACCAATGAAAGTCGTTTTGATGTTTTATACTTTTGCCAAAATTAATAGAAGGAGAAAAATGCATTAATACAAAGTCAAAGAATATAAACAAACTTTGATGTTAAACTATCTTAAGGTAATAGGTTTTCTGCAAATAATGTTTTATATATATGGTGCTACTGAAGAAGCTATACTCAAACAATTATGGTGAATAATCACTTCGCCTATTTTCAGCTCCACTGAACATATTTTGAACTTCATTGATAGACTGAAGCATCAACTGTTCTAGGCTAAAGTTGTCTTACATTTTTAAACCATTATATATAAATCGATGCTCTGTTCTACTGTGTACTATTCGAGCGAAATATTACTATTTAACATTAAAATATTAAAACGACACAGTTTGTTATTCCAACACGTTGTGTGCGCGATCGCTCGACGCATTATTTGTCGCGCATAAATTAACTACATAAAGATGCTCCCGACCATCAAGGATGCTTCCGACTGTCCACAAAACAGCAAAAGTTGAAATGCTTTCAGTATTGATCCATAAGAAGGATATATTTTACAAAATTGATGGCCAATGCCGTTTTGTTTAATTTTCCATTTTGTTTAATTTTCCATTTTGTCTATTTCATATTTAGGTAAAAAAATCTAATTAAATTTAATGATTTCGGCTCCCTTGTCGTAATATATAATTAAAACGCGTTTAATTGTACAGTATTGTTGAATAAATATTAATATTTCGCTCGAATAGCCCACTGCAGAACACGGCATCGATTCAAAAGTGGGCGAATTTGTGCTAGTACAATTGTGCTAGTTTTTTGTGCTGTTGAAATTTATAACGATGCAAAGAAATATAGTAATTCCTGTCCTATTTCACCATTTTATAATTTCTATTGGAGCGACAGTTACCGACCTTGTTGCAGATAATAATAACACAGTGGTCTCTCAAAGGTTTTATGTTGTCAAGAAAACAGGTGAATTCAGTTTGTATCTATTATTTTTTGGACATAGTTCTAAAATAGAATTACTCAAGACCTCGCAAGCTATATGCAACGCTATATTGCAACTAATTTTACTGGTGTCCCTAACACAGATCAAAATTGACAAATATGATTTAAAAAAATATATACCCGAGTATTTGTGTATACAAACTGAAAGCCGCAAAGTTAGAACATGTTTTATGTTAAAAGGAACCTAAAAATAATGTATCAACTATTTATTATATTATACGTACAGTGCGTTAGGTTAAAAGATGTCAATTCCACTTTAGAGCCTGCGGTTGCTGTCGTTTAGCCTATCTCAAGCCTATCTTTCATTAAATACACATTAAGCATGACGCTGAGAGTTAGCAAGAGCTTAAACGAAGCGTAATTGCATGATCTTAAGATAATGAAATAAGTTATGGTTCATGATATGAAAAACATTTAATTCCTGATTTCTTGAGATTTTTAGTGCTTTGCCAGTCTGCCGAAATATGAAGTGGACAAAATGGTGTTAATAGACATTAATAAGTACTGAAAGCATTCTAACTTCTTTTGTTTCGTTTCATAAAATAACTTGTTTCAATACTCAACATTATTTTACGCTTCATTTAACCCAGCATGAGTGTGTGTTTTTTAATTTAAGAGGAAACGGCAAAAAGCAAAAATAACATAAATTTGTGTATGTGAGCTTCTGGCGTAGCCATCGTTGGTAATTTGGCCGTTCATATATTCGTGTTTATAGACGATCGAAAGACAATCAATTTCAAAAGAAAATATTTGTGCAGAACATGAATGTATGAATATGGACACAAATAATAGCTCTCTTTCGCGACAGGCTTAAAACGTATTATTAACCTTTATTTATCTTACGCCGACGCAAATTCCGAAACCGTAGACAGTCAGTCGCATCATTGATGGTTAGTCGCATCATTAATGGTCGGTGGCATTATTGTCTCGATCGTAGGCGTTTGTGTCTGATAAAACTAATAGATTTTTCTTTTTAAAATTTTAAATAATCCAGTCCCTAACCTAAACCCTAAACCTAACCCTTACAAAAATCGTATAAAAGTGAAAAAATATAAGAAAAAAGGTTTGACGAACTTAAAAAATAAAATAGCCTCGCATGGGATTCGAACCCCTGCCCTATCTATTTCGAGTCGCAAGCTCATTCAGACGACTGAGTTAACAACGAGCTTGCTGGAAACAATTTCTATTTATAGTGAAACTTCGTCTAATGGACACGAGAGGAATCTGGGAAGAAGATCAATGATGCGACTGACCATCAATGATGCGACTGACTGTCTACGGTTTACGCCTATGAGGGGTAGAATGGGACAAAAATATTAATTGACAATGTCTCATGTTTTCGGGCGACGTCTCATGTTTTCGGGTGATGTCTCATGTTTTCGGGCAATTTCTTATGTTTTCGGGCGATGTCTCATGTTTTCGGGTGATGTCCAATGTTTTCGGGCAATGCCTCATGTTTTCGGGCAATGTCTCATGTTTTCGGGCAATGTCTCATGTTTTCGGGCAATGTCTCATGTTTTCGGACAATGTCTCGTGTTTTCGGGCAATATCGTGTGTGTAATTATTCGGGTAAAAAACAGGTTACATCCGGGTCACTAATAATTTGGCGCCTTTTTCCACGAGGACGTCTAATTTCCAATATGGCGTAAGTTGTTTTGGAAATGTGCTACATTGATTATTGCTTATCTAATGTATGGAGACTCATGACGTCAGACAAGTAAGTATCAACTTGAATTCATTAATTCTCTTTTAGTTCCTAACAATCTTTGCAAGGGCGACAATCCGTTCCTAAAGGTGAGAAGGAGGCAGACCTCAAAGTAGGTAGAATGTGAAACAAACTTTCGTCGAAAATTGGGGGGATAATTGGGTGTGGATACAAGCCGGACGCGGACAGCGGACGGTGAGCCGCGGACGGCGGACCGCGGACGGTGAACCGCGGAGAATTCGACGAGATGGAAATGGCGCACGTGGTTTTTTTTAAGCGCAATTAAAATGAACATTTCAGAAATTGGGGGCCAGCTTTTCCAGGAGTTTTATTTACGTTTTAAACTGTTCTCATAGTAACCGAGATTTAATCCACACAAAGGGTTTCTTCACAATAAGTCGCAATAACAGTGCAAAATAACCATGAATTTGTTACTCACAACAATGTCCATGCTGTTAATTAACTAGCGCCACCATGTATAAGTTACTGTCGCTCTTGCAGGAACGTATTAATCTACATGCAAAGTACTGAGTACAGTGCTTATTAAAGGACATTCTCGTATATTTACTGTCGCGGTAATACTATGAGAACAAAAAATTAACGAAAATGTACGTAAATGGTTGATCGTTGTTAGATTTTTTCCTCAGATAATGACTATTTGTAAACTCATTGGTGTAACGAAAAACTGTAAATTGTTTCAACGTTTGTTAAATTATATCATAAAAACAAAAAATTCTTTCTGAGTTTCTCTACAGTTATAGAAACACTAGTCGTATGATAGTTTAATATAACTCAAAATAACGTGGTAAACTCACTCTTCCTTTTCCCACTCACATTGTCGCTCGTTCTATATCTTCTTTCTCTCGTCCTTCTCTCATTAGATATCAAATGTCTTTCGTTGTGTTCAAGATTTTATATTCTAGTCCAAATTCTCTGACAAAGAGATAGTGAGCTGGTGTCATCATATCTTTGATCACAGATGGTATTTGCACCTGTGATGCCATAAAATATGCTTGGTGTTTTTTCATACACCCGGCGTTTACATGGTAGTACACATTTCCCGGTCTCTCTTGCAATTGTCCTGACCTGTCATAATAGGACCTTTTTGCATTTGAAACAATAACCAAATCATATGGTGGTTTTCCAATTTGGCCTCCTGGTTTCAGTGTCTGGCCACAACCAAAAATTGTTTTCACTTGGGGCGGACAATGTTTCAGGAAGTATAACATATATGTCCCAAAAAGTGGATTAGGTTATCCAGGAGATAATGGTGCAAAAACGAGCACAACAGCGGCAAGACGGGCAACAGCAACAACGCTCAACAGCATTAACACCACAACAGCAAAAACAACAACATCAACCACATGTACAACAGCGACAACAACAAATGTGGCAGCAGGAACAAGAGCAACAGAGACTTCGACAACAACAACAACAACAACAACTGCAACAACAACAACAACAACAACTGCAGCAGCAACAACAACAGCAAAAAACAACCGCAACAACAACAGCAACAACAACAACAACATGTTCAATACCAACATCAGGTCCAACAAACACTTTGTAGTGCGACCTCACAAAAATCAACAGTTGCTGCAATGTAGCACCGCCTAATACGCTCCATTATCTCCTGGATACCCTAATCCACTTTTTGGGACATATATGTTATACTTCGTGAAACATTGTCCGCCCCAAGTGAAAACATGTTTTGGTTGCGACCAGACACTGAACCAGGAGGCCAAATTGGAGAACCACCGTATGATTTGGTTATTGTCTCAAATAAATGCAAAAAGGTCCTATTATGACAGGGCAGGACAATTGCAAGAGAGACCGGGAAATGTGTACTACCATGTAAAAACACGTGCATGAAAAAACACCAAGCATATTTTATGGCATCACAGGTGCAAATACCATATGTGATCAAAGATATGATGACACCAGCTCACTATCTCTTTGTCAGAGAATTTGGACTAGAAATATAAAATCTTGAACACAACGAAAGACATTTGATATCTAAGGAGAGAAGGACGAGAGAAAGAAGATATAGAACGAGCGAAAATGTGAGTGGGAAAAGGAAGAGTGAGTTTACCACGTTATTTTGAGTTATATTAAACTATCATACGACTAGTGTTTCTATAACTGTAAAGAAACTCAGAAAGAATTTTTTGCTTTTATGATATAATTTAATAAACGTTGAAACAATTTACAGTATTTCGTTACACCAATGAATTTACAAATTGTCATCATCTGAGGATAAAATCTAGCAACGATCGACCATTTACGTACATTTTCGCAACTCTTTATCTAATATAATTCATTTTACATTTCATTAAACCAAGAATTGGCTTTTAAGTTCATCTCTTTTTATTTTTTTTTTGTGTCGTTAATTTTTCGTTCTCATGGTATTACCGCGACGGTAAATATACGAGAATGTCCTTTAATAAGCACTGTACTCAGTACTTTGCATGTAGATTAATACGTTCCTGCAAGAGAGACAGTAACTTATACATGGTGGCGCTATAGTTAAAACAGCATGGACATTGTTGTGAGTAACAAATTCATGGTTATTTTGCACTGTTATTGCGACTTATTGTGAAGAAACCCTTTGTGTGGATTAAATCTCGGTTACTATGAGAACAGTTTAAAACGTAAATAAAACTCCTGGAAAAGCTGGCCCCCAATTTCTGAAATGTTCATTTTAATTGCGCTTAAAAAAACCCACGTGCGCCATTTCCATCTCGTCGAATTCTCCGCGGTTCTCCGTCCGCGGTCCGCGGTCCTCCGTCCGCCGTCAACCGTCCGCGTTCCCCTGTCTGCGTCCGGCTTATATCCACACCCAATTATCCCCCCAATTTTCGATGAAAGTTTGTTTCACATTCTACCTACTTTGGGGTCTGCCTCCTTCTCACCTTTAGGAACGGATTGTCGCCCTTGCAAAGATTGTTAGGAGCTAAAAGAGAATTAATGAATTCAAGTTGATAGTTACTTGTCTGACGTCATGAGTCTCCATACATTAGATAAGCAATAATCAATGTAGCACATTTCCAAAACAACTTACGCCATATTGGAAATTAGACGTCCTCGTGGAAAAAGGCGCCAAATTATCAGTGACCCGGATGTAACCTGTTTTTTTACCCAAATAATTACACACACACGATATTGCCCGAAAACACGAGACATTGTCCGAAAACATTAGACATCACCCGAAAACATGAGACATTGCCCGAAAACATGAGACATTGCCCGAAAACACTGGACATCGCCCGAAAACATGAGACATCAATTGAGACATCGCCCGAAAACATGAGAACTTGCCCGAAAACATGAGACATCGCCCGAAAACATGAGACATTGTCAATTGATATTTTTGTCCTATTCCACCCCTCATAGCGAAGTGCAGTCGAATGCTTATTTGAATGCTAATTTCAGAAGTCGCATTTGTTCATAGTGTTAAATAATTCTATTCATGGTTGCGTCGTTCTCGGTTGCCAAATAAGAAAAATGTGCTGAAATGGGCATGCTTTTCTGGCTGTTCTTGACTGATGTTGTTCCGCGTTCCGCGTTTTATACTATGCCGAGGAATGAATTTGATGTGCACTAATTGTAAACTAATTGCATCATGATAAAAAATGTTCGACGCAATTCGAAAGACGTTGGGTAATAATAATTCCGTGTTCTCATATAAATCTTACTTCAAGCCCCAACCCAAACCCTAATCCTAACCAACGTTTGTCATGTTTTTGATTAGATCTAGGGCTTGGATTAAAACTTAATTTCGCGTACTGAGAACGCGGAATTATTACCAGACGTTCAGGACATTTTGACAAACCAACTCACTGGTACTGACGACATTTTGTACTAGGCTTGTTATATGAGATATGAACTACACAATATACTGAATATAGAATATATCTCGGTGCATGAAGTCATATGATAAAATTCAAATTACAAGTAAATCATACGATCAGTTGGAGTAACAATAATGGTGCAATTGACGACAGAGCAACGAGTATTTGTGGCAACACAATTTACCCTAATATCAAATGTAACCGGACGAAGCGAAAACGTTTTAAAATGCTTGAATGTAAATACAGTTTCATTAAATTCCTAGACTTGTAATCACGCGCGTTTAAGAGCGGTTTAAGAACAATGAGATAATTTCTATAGTGTCACTTTTTTCTGGGACACTCTGCATAGCAAAGAATTATACATTATTGTGCTCATTAGGGAGTTAAAACATATTCGAACGCTCGGCACAGCTGGTTCTTGACATCAAAGGGTAGCCTCTTTTTGGGACACATTATTGCATGAGTAAAAGTTTTGCACAGTGCCACTAGCAGCACTACTTGCGGACTGAATTTTGGATCGAAAGACTTGAGTTCGTATTGTTTATTGCTAACTAGGATTTCGTTATGTGCACAATATCCTAACTCGCCTGCAAGTTTCAAACATGATGGAATGTGCTTTTCAATGTACCAGCGCCAAATGTACCAATTTCAACTATCGCCATGTAACACAATCATCTACCGACACATGGAATTGTGAAATCATTGGAAACAAGCCAGATATCGATTCAACTGTATATTTTCTGGAAAGAAACTTCGAGTACATGTTTTATGAAGCTATTGAGGTAACATTGCTCAAATATTTCTAATAACCGTTAACCCACGTATATGAATCAGTTCACGCTCATTAAACGTGGAATAAACACCTCAAAAACTTGCCACTACAGTATGTTTCATCCAGGGGGAATCTTCAGGTGGTAACAATCTTTATGTGGTGTGTCTACCACCTGAAGGTTCCCTTTCTACTGGTAATTTGTAATTATATACCGCCAATTGAAAAAAAATGTTGAGAAAATTACTGGTATATAACTTAAATACTGGGCGTCAAGAGTGGAGGTTAGTAAAGTAGGGATTAGTAAATAAAATTGAAAATTAAACATTCTAGTTATTTTTTCAGTGTATTTTGTCATATTATTATGATAAATGGTTTGTTTTAGACTAAATGCCTCAATGGTGGTCAATGTGAAGCTAGTTCATCCAGTAGTTTTCGTTGCAATTGTGTATGTCCATGTCTCTTTGTTGGCGCAAGATGTGAAAAATACAAAGGTAAAAATAAGCTGTGCCAGGAGTAACACATGAGGATACATGCATACACCACACCGACCAGGAGTAGTATGGAGAGAAGTACAGAGACTTTTTGCATAATTCAAACCTCTTGCACATTTTTTTAGCATTTAAGTCATGTAAAGAAGTTTTGCAGTGCGGGTCTAAAGATGGCGAATACTATCTGCAGTTACAATCGCCTACATGTAACAAATCAGTTCGTGTGTACTGTGCTGATATGGACACGACTGATCCCAAGGAATATGTTACATTACGTTCAGGTGAAGACGAAAATTTTTCACATGTCAACAATACAATGTCACCGCAAGACATTAACCATTTTGGATCTACCACAAAATATTCTAGGGTAGGTATTCCTATTGTTATTCAGTTCCAATACTTATCCCATATGTGTCATGAAAGCGGGCTTCTGATTGGTTCTCAGCAGGTAAGTTTTTTTCGAACTAACCTGCTTTTTCCGAACTTACCCGCTTTTCTCTTTATCGATAAAACCGGCTTTCTGATTGGTTACAAAAACCCGAACTTACCTGCTTGCTGCTTACGCTGCCGTCCGCCTCAAACTGCTCAACAACAATGGCGAACAAAATTTAGCTGATGATTAAACCTACACTTTAAAGAACATTTTTGGGCTAAAGACGTCACAGAAACCAAGCAAAAAGAAACGGAAAATTGTAAACTAAAGACAATAGAGAGCCTGATAAAGAAATATTAAGAGACCAATAAGTTTAAGAAGAGAAAATGTTGACAAAATACATCGGCGACTCGGCGAGAATCGGAAAACAACACAAGAAGATAAGTCTAGTATGGGATAAAAACCCAACTTACTTGCAGGTTCGGTTGGTTCGGGATTAACGCACCGAGGGGTCTGACAGCTGTCCGAACCTACCTCGCTTCGCTCGGTAGGTTCGAACAGCTGTCAGACCCCTCGGTGCGTTAATCCCGAACCAACCTCCCTGCAAGTAAGTTTGTTATAAAACTCTTCAAAACTTATTAGAATTTATCCATGCAATTGCTGCTGCTATTACAGAAATTGTGTTGCTGTAAACATGCATTCAGCCTTGTGATACGACAGTATACTTTCTTTTTGGCTTATCGATAAGAACTTTCAGTTGAGTATAAACCACGTGTAACACCCGTTGTAGATATTTTTATCACATGCTTAGAACCTACCTTAGCTATTGAAGACGATGAACAGCGATCGTTTTTGAGTCGCGATAGGCAGAGCATTTTTGCTGTCAGAAAAGCCTGGTTAATTCCCATTTCGCCGATGGTTGGTGACTCACCAGCGGTAATATTTCGAGAAGATAATCACCGACAATGGACGTCGGTGACAGTAAATGTCCTGGACATAAGGCATCGCTCACGAATTGCGGTTAATGAGGATTAGGCTTTAGTAGACGACGTGTCGTTTATTTCGTCGGTTCTATTTTCGTGTTCTATAGCCTGTAATTACATTCTGTCAATTATGCTTACATCTAGATTCGTCTAACTACAGATCTTCAGGTCATTGTAGCAGACCATCGCTTTGCTCGCATAACATGGAATGATACAACGACCCAGTTTCTGCAGTATGGTGAGGCTGGAGATTGCATTTCAAGGAACTGCACATCCAGCAAATTTGGCAACTTCAAAATGGATATACGACATACAGGCCTGAATTTTGTCACTCCCTTCAACTGGGATCAACACGGCTGGCCAAGTTCTTGTGGGCAGCATCAGCCATTGAACTACGTTATCAGTGACGAAAAACAAGTCGTATCCGGAAATTGTGGTGCGAGATGTGGTGGTTGTAGGGTGAAAGACTTGCACTTAAAAATAGAAGAATGTTGAAAAATAGAAAGAAGTGGTTTATTCAGATTTGTCACAGGTCAGGTTTTGCGTGTTATCCAATTCTGACTCATCAAAATGTATATACCTTGTTAAACAGTTTATTGGGTTTCCCTAAACCTATAATGGTTTTTATTGGTTGTATCAGCATATACAAACTCGAGCCGAAGGCGAGAGTTGTATATTTGATACAACACGGACGCGAATTTTGTAAATAGCTTGTGAAACTCTCCAATTTTATAGATCAGTTTGCAAAGTAATTTTGAAAATGCATCTTATATAAGACGAGAAAATCAAAGTTAAAAGTTCTGGAAATCAACAGAATTCTGTATCAGAGTATACAGACTCCTTCACGCTCATGATTTCTTTTGTGTTTTCTTTATGAATTATTAATGAGTTTCACAAATATATATACTGGTCATGGAGAATTTTGGGGAATACAGTATTTAAGGAATACTCTCTTTAATTAAGGGGGGGGGGGTTATCATATGTGTTTAGCCACTCAGTCAACTACCTGGATTGTTCTTTTAATGTTTATATACAGTATTAAATTACAAGATTTACTATTTATTAAGTAAACTGAATAATTGGTTACAATATGAATAGACAACAGGGAAAAAACAATAAAGAATATACATGCACAATAAATAATTATTTAAAATAAGCTCATCTTGTCTATTTTTTCAGATTTCCGACGATGATTTTGTTAATTTCATCAAGTTGACTCGTCACTTTTTCTTTCAGTGGTCTGTAGTCACTTTCCACGCTCTTTGTAGCAATAACTACATTGTGTCAAGGCTGTAACGATGCATGATGATGAAAACAATAGCTACCACTAAAATCACAACAGTTAATTAAGAAATATAAAACATTTTCCGTGTTGATATACAGTTATATCAACACGAGTGGAAATTGGAAAAACGAGAAATTGTGTGGAAACACGACGCCCGCAGGGCGGAGAAAATGTTTTATATTTCTTTTATAATATAGCACAAAGAACTTTAACAGAAGAGTGGCGGGAAATTTTCCGTGTTGACATAGAGTTATATCAACACGGCTCTTAGCCTATCAGCGTTTAGAATTTACAAATGCTATTTTATAATACTGATCATGACGACAAAAACAACGCATCCACGAGCACTGCATAGCGAGAACGACAATACCATTATATAACAAGACTACCACCAACGATGGCAAACAGGAAAATATAAGCAAACATAGTGCACTAATGACGGATAATCGGCATCAGGGCAATTTTTGCCTTATTGGTAGACAGTGCGTTTCGAAGTGTTATATGTATTTCCAAATTGTCCAAAACTGATTGTTGAGAAAATTTACTCAGCAAAAATTACGTAAACCGCGCGGTGAAGCCCGTACGACGAGGAATTGACTGAAATATGTACCTTCGGATAATGTTTGCCAAAAGTCTATTTAGAGTCATATCTACAGTAAGTCTGTTAGTGGTCTGTTACAGGCTTTAATAAGAAATGTCTATATAGACAAACTTTAAGTTCTTCAGTAAAATCAGATGATCAAAAATGAATGACGTAACTTTTCAATCAACTGATCATATTATCAAAAATCTGGTAAGACTGATGCATGAATAATTATAGTAAACGGTACTTTGCATGGTCGATCAATAAACACAACAACACCATTAACAAAATATTGACAATAATTGGACAAAGGATACACTCTTTCATCACAAAGTTATTCTGTTCAAGATGCTGCCACTTTCGTTCCAGATTTGAAAGCTGAAAGATATTGAAACATTGTATACAACGTGCTAAATTAAAGAAATCACATCATTTTTTTGTCGCTGCATGGTCTTAAAACTATGCTTTACACAAACTTTGCCTTCACAAAAATGAAACAAAAATTGATGTAGAGGGTAATTAAAGGACATAGAGACGTCTGTGTAGCAAATGTCGCCCATTCCAAGTGACTTTTTTTATAAATTTTAGTGCTACATGTATTCTACGATTTTACTGTATCCATTGTCATTAGGCACCTTTTCTCCAGGGTTGTTTCATGTTTTAGAGAAAGATGCAAGTCAACTACGAAAAATCTATATTTAACATGTACAGTTAAGGTGTGTTTTAACAAAAATGTTTAGCCATTTTACAACTTTATGAATTATGACTAAATTTACCTGAGAGTAAGTTTCATTTTCATTCAGTTTGTTCTTCAAAGCCTCGTATTTTGTACTCATGCTAAGAACACCTTTGAAAAAATACAATAATGTCAAACCTCTTAATCTACTCGTGAATAGCTAAAAACCTTCAACGTACGTCCTTTTAATGACTCCTTTCTTGACTCCAGTGCTTCTTGTTCCTCATTCAATTGCTGCAAAAATAGAAATCACAAACCCGAATATCAAGCGATTGATGTGTATTGTTTCATGTACAGTATATATACCTGTAGGTTCACTAGCTTACAAAGGTTGTAAATGCATGATCACTTATATGCACAAGTACTTGGCTAACATTTGCATACACGCTGGTCTTTACACGTTTGCATGAATTAAATTCTAGGTTGCATGCCTGTATATTTTAGTTTTTTGCAGGTAGCCAAAAAATTGCAGTTAGCCATGTTTGTTTCACACAAACTTGTCCACTTTGCTTAAATTAGTCAAACCACACAACACTTAGTTGTAACCAAGGATTTCAGTTAGCTTCAGTCAAATGCAGGTAGTACTGCTACTTAGGATTAACTAGGGTTAAGCCAATCGATTCATGAACAACCGGCCCCCAAAACCTTACATTTACCGCTCCAGATAACAGTAATGAAGACACAAGTGAAAGTTAACAGCAGGACTAAAACACTCACCACTCTCCTGTCCTCAGCGTTTTCTTTGAGCGAGTCCAAGTCATTAAACGTCACTAATTCCTACACAACAAAAATTGTTCAAATTTTCACATCTATAGGATGTCCCAAAAAAGCGGAACCATTAAGAAATTAGTTGTGTATTCTTTACAAATTCCTAATTATTCTTCATCATTTTGAACTATTAACATGTAAATGGTTCCGCTTTTTTGCGACATCCTGTCTACCTATCTTGTGGAAATTCTTGAAGTACTGAAAGGCATATAGAGCAGAGGACAAAAATACTATCATATTTTTATGTACCAAATCTTACATAAAAAAATTAAACTGGGGCAGGACTTTTAAAAGGTAAGTAAACTAGACTTTTCAGTAGATTTTCTTTTTGGCTTATCGATAAGAATTTTTAAAGTAACTGTAATATCTCTGTTAAATTTTGATAACATGCAGCTATGTTTTTTAAAAAAATAATGAACAAAGAATGACAAAAACACTAGCTATAAAAAATCCATGTTACATACACAGAAGAGTTACTTTCCTCAAGAAGTAAGTAGCAAATATGATCAAAGAAATCCAACTGGATGTTTATGACTGTGTATACTTATATGCGTAAATTGTGAGGTGTAGAAAAAAAAATTTCGTTGGGATTTAACTAATCGACAGTTATTATACCCTGCTTGTGACGTGATAAAATAGACCTAATTATAAAACAAGATGGCGGATAACTAGTGTCATTCTTCCTTCAATAAACAATCAAAACATGCTAGAAAAATTTAACAACGGATATTACAATTACTTCAAACGTTCTTATCGATAAGCCAAGAAGAAAATATATTTCCTGCCATTTCAAATAAAACAGGTAGTTAAAATGTATTTACACCTAAGAGTTTTAAACCAGCCCCAGGTACTTGTATACATTACATATAATTATGTACTTCCCACGCGAAATAATTCAACTGACCTCTTGCATGGAAGCAATTTTAGTCTTCAATACTTCTAACTCTGAACTTATCTTGTTCTCAAGCTGCAATACAAAGTTAATTTCATTAAATCACGATTTAAATAAGTCATTTATCGAGAACAAAAATTAAGATCGATAGGAATTTCCGGCTAAAGCATTGCAAATACGACTGAAAGCTAGCCTGGCGAGCAAGTGAGAGTTAAATACCGAGAAGGAGGGCTGTATGTCATATACAGCCCGCGAGGACGCGCAGCGTCCGAGGGCTGTATATGACATACAGTCCGACTTTCGAGGCATTTAACCAACTTATTTTATTTTTGAGGAGGTTTTCTAACAGAATCCTTCGACTTTAAACAATTTAAGTCGAAATTCGTCGAGATTTTTCCACAAGTTTGATCTAATTATTTATTCAAGGGCTGTATCTGAGATACAGCCCGCGGTACATCAAAGAAAACCGACTCAAATATAAAATAAGTGGAATTAATGGTCACACGAGGTTCCCCTCTTTTTGCTGTCAATAGGTCCAGCACTTTGATAGAGCAAGAAAAAGCAAAATGGTTGACAACAGCAGACTCTTGAGACTGCGTGTGCATTGTTTTCTCTCTTTCTCTAAAATAATATGTTTCTGCTTTCTAGCTAACAGTACAGATTAATAGGTGAGTACAGAAACTCATCAGAGCTATTCCTCATCGATTCATCCCTCATCAAGTGCCCTAAAAGAGGTAGCTCCCCCCCCCCCCTGGAGTGATTAAAACAGTGTTGCGTGCGAGAAAGTGTAAATATTGGAAAATATCAATGATAGATCCTAGAAAAGATAATGTTGGTTAAAGAACTTTGTTCTTTGTTAGTTTTCTGGAGACAGATTTCAGTATTCTTAGCCTTAATTAAAGTTCTTTCAAAAGGCATTATTTACTAAATACTACTTACAGTACTAGTAAATTGGGTTCGATTTACTAGTAAAGTAGCCACATTACATGTGCCAACAAATTTCATTACAGTTCCAATCTGTACACTACAATTCCTAAATCCTACCTGTTGGACCTTGTCTAAATCCATTTGCAGTCGTTCATGTTCTAAAAAATTGAGTAGAGCAATATTTCTATAGTTTGGAAATCTGATGCAATATACAATGAATTTCAGAACTTAGGCCTCAAAGATATGAAAAACTTGATTAATAAAACTAGATTAAAACACTGCGCGTTCTATAAGACAAGCGTTAAGTCGCCACGAAAATATTTCATACACTTATATTACATAAGACTCGATACCAACTGCGGTTGGCTAGAACTCAATTGGCAGAGCGGCAGTTTAGAACCCAAAGGATCAAACATCATGTCAATATAAACCAAAGGCGATTTTAGCTCCTCCATATCTTTGTCATTCTGTAGTGAGAGGTGAGGTATAAGAACGCCTGGTTGATATTTCTCCAGATATCAACTGCTTTAAAATGAAAATACTTTGTCATGTCATCTACTCACGAAAAACACCCAACAAAACGAGAAATATCTTTTGAAGTGACAAACAGAAATTATTACTTTGCACGAGTATATAGTAATGCAGGATGGGTACATAGTCAAAGTTTATGACACGAAGTTTTTTTACTCCCTGCTTGGAAAAATCTTTATTAAAATTTCTTTTGACGTTTTTCATTTCGTTTCTTCCAACTTGAAATATTTTAGTTTGTTTAAATTTTTCAATGCAACAAATGTGGCGACGGTACGATGCAGAATGATTTTCAAAACAATCATCTTATAGCATCTGTTAGGTAGTTAAAACAACCCAAAGTGAGCTATGTGGGCGTGAAACATAATATTTACATGCATGTTTATTTTAGCATGGTCTTCAGTTTAATAAAACGGTTACACGACAAATCATTATGCATTGTGACGCAAAAGTTCAAACAAACTAAAGTATCTCAAGTTAGAAGAAAGGAAATGAAAAACGTGAGAAATGGAGAAAGAAATGACGAAATTGCTATACAGTTTTAAAAGATTTTTCCAACTAGGGAATAAAAATCGTGTCACATGCACTAAAAGGCAAAAATTGCCTTAGTTACCTATACTGTTTAGTAATTCTCACTTTGAATGTGCGAGTAGATTACATCAGAAAGCATGATTAATTTGCATGTTTTAAAGATGCAAGAACGTCTTGAAAATAAGACAAGACATGTGTGGTGATAATTTCTTTTCGAACGATACTGGACTGAGACCAAAAGTAGATGGATTCATGACACTGACCCTCACGATCGTCACAAAACATATGGCGTGGTAAAACATGGAAAACATAGAGTACCTGACTGCAACGAATCGGATGTATTTTGAGATCTGTGCATTTCATTTTCTTTGAAGCTTAAATCAGCCTAGTAATAAAACAGCACGATGGGAAGTTCCAGTGTGATATCAATGTATAAATTGTACGCGTACAGTAAATTGCCTAAGAAACATCATAGATATAGGAAACTAGTATTTGCTTACCTTCATTTGTTTCAACTCGCCAACACTCGGTAGATGCTTTGAACGGATCATTCTCTGTAGCGGAAACGGAAATAGTATTATACAACAATAATAGAATTGTACTCCATGCGAGCATTGATGGGCAAGTGCGAGAGAATGCATTTTGCAATTCTTTCAACTATTGAGGTACACAGTAACAGTCGGCATAATATTGGTTATATGTTTGTGCTTCGTCTTTTATGAATGTTCGGCGGTTTACTAGACTTTATCTTACTGTTAAATCTCTCTTTGTAAAATTTTCAGTGACACATGTGTCTATAATTTTACGTGTGAAATTTCACATATAAAATATAAAAACTTCATATTTGAAAACTTTTCACATGTGATACGAGTCAGTTTATGCGTGAATGTTGATTTCTCCGGTGAAATTAAATGTGAAGTTTTCATAAGGGTCAATAGCATGATCCAGCGAGAGATGGCTTTATTACTTCAATATATTCGCCTTAAATTCAGCGTTAAGCCTGGTTCACAACACGATGGAAACATTGTACTGTGTGGAACTTCGAAATTTTAAGTACAGTTTTTCCCTTGAAGTTAAGTCGATGTCTCATGCAGTCGAGCACTTGACTTTATTCGTTGCATTAGCGTTCCCCTTTATACTCATGCTAGAAGAAGCTTTGACACAGATGTAAACGTTCGGACAGAAATAATTCACAGGAAATTTCTTCATAGAATTGGTGCTTATCTCTCCATTTCTCCCTAATACTTAATAAAAAACATTACCCGGCTCATGTGTTCCAAAATTGACACAATATTTCCTTCCAGTTGTGATGTGCGTTCCTAAAAATTACAATGATTTACATCTTTTAGTTAGTTAGCGACTTTCTTTTACGAGGATAACACGTGACAGCATTATGGATACTGATAACCTAGTCGTCCTAAACGCGTTAATTTTAGAGAGGGGGGGACCGAAGTACCCAGAGGAAAACCCTCGAAGCACAGCAGTCAACTCACATGAATTACTACACCAGACGTGGTTTCGCAATGGCGCCACGCTAATGCGCTAACCGCTTGCGTAGCCCGTGCTTCCCATACACATAAGAATGCATTAGGATGTATTAAATCAGTAATATAACAAGAATAGTAACTATTTTTTTTAATGATGGGTCGCCACCAAACTATACTAACAAGCCTTGTGAATGGTTGGTTGTAACAATGGAAGACAAATGTGATTATAAAATAAAAGTAATTAACATCAAGCACGAGTTGTTGCGCGGTCATTAATATGCGTTACTTAAATGCAATTACGTAATTATGAAGTTCGCTAGCCAATCGAATGCTTTGGGTAGGGCTCCTGGGAAGCGTTGCTTGGTCCTGGGCTCACCTGCTTGCTGCCAGCCTTACTGTACGCTTGATTTCGCTCCCTACCCACGTCTCAGTGGTTCCCCTTGCTTCAGGCTGAACAGTACACACTTACCAATTCTCTCTTCTTGTTTTCCTCAAAAGAACCAAGAAACTCTACAAAATGCAAACAGATTTCACCATATGGATTAAATTACAATAAATAAGCCCGGTACCGCTGGCAATTCCACCGGGAATGCTTCTCACTCAGTTTGAGATGTAACTAAGTATAGCTCTTACTCTCCCTCAAACTACTGGTTTTCCCTACAAAAGGCGGGTGTTCATACAGTTAGGTAAGCTTTGTGCTATTTTAGCAAGACTAATGTTACCAAATATTAGTTTCTAACATTTGAATTTATTGAAATTCGGTTGCCCCTATGTTTTGGCAGCAGAATAAGGTACTTCAGTCACAAAGCGTTCTATCGGGTTATCTGTTTTTTCTAGACCTTTCCACACCAGTGCATTCTAATTCTTTTACTGATCAATGGTTTTATCTGGGATATCAGATAGCTTGTCCTTCCACGCGAAAGCAATGTCTTTCTCATGAGTGTAGCAAACGAGGAAATTGATATAGAAGCATCGGCTGGTATAATGTTGACTTCATACCTTGCATTGTCTCCTCTCTTTTCTTGAGCTCAAGATACTTCTGATTTCGTTCACCTACAATTAAACCCAAGCACGCTAAAATATCCCGCTTCCAAATATTCCTCATGCATGTTAGAATTAAACATATTCTCACGTCTCTAGCTCAATTTAATTCATGAATGCCGGAAAGAAATGTTTACGTGGACGTTCTGTTGTTTGGGCACATCCTTTTCCTAGCTCCTAAGGTTCATGCTGTATCACCACACAGTAAACAAAATTGACGTATTGCATGGGATGCATTGTATCACGAGGGTAAAGTTTGCAATAAAAGAGTGAATGATGCTCACATGAAAGAATAAGAATTACGGTATAAATATTATAGTGTAAAAATGAAGTGAGTTAGTTTTAATACAAATTTGAGTTCATCTATTGTGCGTCTCTTGTCAAGAGGAGGGAGGGAATTTTTGAAGGGATGTGTAAAACTACTCAGAGAAAGTACTAAATCATCCCAGCGGAGGTGGTTTCAATCATAAGTCACTAACTTACCTTGGTTTTCCTCCAGATCCATGTCAATTTGTTGCAATTCTTCTGAGGTCAATCTCACCTTTTCCTTTATTTCCTGAATCCTAGATTGGTGAGGAAGACATAAGCCTCTCACATCAGCCAAATATTAAAATTCAAGCAACTTACACGTCTTCCTAAACCTGTACCACCGATAAATTTTCATTAGGCATTCACAAGCCATTCATTTAACATTGAGTATTTGCGCAGTTCTTCCCTATAATTGTTCATACTCGTGGAGACATACAGAATCTGGTTAAGTAACGTCCAAATCCTTCAAGTTATTCCACGTACACATTAACACATATTAGAAGCATGACAGCCCACCTTTTCTCCATTGATCGAATTTCTTCGTTATCGTCTTTCACCTAGTAAATACAATACAGACAAAAAGTAACGCTTACAGATTATACAACAACCGAAGCCCATAAAAGGCTAATGCGAGCAACATAGAAATTCTTTGCTTATTTGAAAGAGCTTCTAAAATAACTAACAAAGCCTTTTACAGCTGTTTTTGATATCTTACAAATAAGGAAAGTCTGGTAAGGCCGGGTAACGTGGGTTCAAACATAGAGCATATTGAAGATGTTGGAGAGTCATTACTCTTATATGACCCTCAGCCGCGTTCACAAGTCGGGCGATGAAGAGAGTTATGAACACGTAAGCGTTGGAAAAGAAAGGTTTTCTCAATACGCCAGACCAGAGTTGCAAAAAGCGTCCAACCTTCCTCCGAGCAAAATTTTCAAAGTTTGCAAACCTTCCTCAAAATGTTGTAAAGTTCGGCTTTCTAAACTGAAGATTAGAATGAATCTTGAGAATGAATCAATATTTTTTCAGAAAGAATCATCTATTATTTTTTTTGTTATGTTAGAGTTTAGGATTCATTATATAGTGTGTTGACATGAAACCTTCCTCGCTGACTGCCCATTTTGCAAACCTTCCTCACGGGTGATACCCGCATACCCGTGGCTTTTTTGCAACTCTGCGCCAGACATAACTCTCTTCATCGCTAAGATCGTGAATGCGGCTCAGATATAACTCTCCCAACATCTTAATAACTATTGACAAAAGAGAGTTACGTCAAATATAACTCTCTCATGTTAGTTAAGGAAACGTTGGGAGAGTTAAAGAAATTGGGTGTGGCCATCAGGAAAAGTGGGCGTGGTTTTGACATCACCCTCTGAAATCATAACTCTCCGAAATAACTATATCAATTTCATAACTCTCCTTTTAACCGGTCCCCATTTTTTTGTAGGTCAAGGTGTATTGGTTGACTTATATGGTAATGTATCAGTGATTCGTGCGGACACAGAGTAGTTCAAATATGCTGGCGTAAACAGTGAATCTGGGTCTTCAAGCAAAAAATATTAAATTAGGGACGAGTAAATGATAAGCCACAAAATATCGTTGTTTATTTCTTGACAATGAGTGACAGAAAAGGCATACAATGCTGAAGAAATATAATTCAGCTATGTTAACAAATTTTGGATTTAACCGCCACCGGAAAATTAGTTTAAAACCTCACTAAATGTATTTTCCTCAAAATGTTTACCAACATTAAAGCTGTCCACGCAAGTTCAAAAATCACTTTTGTTAATATTCTCGTTATCTCCAATGTAGCTATATATTATGTAAGCCAGAATGCCTTACATAATAATGGTTGTAAGGAGAGGGGTACTTTCTTGCCACCTCACGTAGGTAATGGTGATGGTATGCATGATTAGCTCGCTAGCAGACGTTGTTTTCATATTTGTTGGGGGAGGGGTCCCTCCAAATTCATTCGGGTTTAGCATAGCAGCCAATGAATTTAGCATGTGAAATCAACGTCTGTGAAATTAAACATCACAGTGAAAGCAGGGTTTTCTCTTTATAAAACTAAACAAACGAGAGCACAAAAGAAAGCCTGCCAGTATAGGCAAAAGAATGATCATACGTCATTTCTACTCAACCTGTTTCAATAGTTTCTCTCTTTCTTCCGCAGGGGTGCCTTTGCTGTTCGCTTCTTCAACTAGACTTTGTTTTTTCTCCTCCAACTCATGGATTTTTTCATATAAAGTGACTGCAAAAGAACAATCATAAATACTGTACGGTGCTGCTCATTCTCATTTCTTGCATCCTACTCGCGATCAGATAAACTGACCCTACTATAACAATTAGTTTTTAAGTTCTGAATGCGTCCACACGACTTGTGGTGAATTGCAGTTAAAATCTTACCGGCTTCTTGTTTGACAGGTGAAGATGCTACTTCCTAAAATCAGCATTAAACACATAATAAATAAGCCTAAATCAGAAGCATCCTCAGAGATATGAAAAACTAGATTCAAATTAATCTGACACTGCAGAGAACAACGAAAAATTCATTGTCGCGAGTTCGAATCCCGCTCGAGACAACGAATTTTTCGTTGTTCTCTGCAGTGTCAGATTAATTTGAATCTAGTTTTCTTAAATAAGCCTAACCTAGATGCATATACGCATTGCTAGAATCGCAAAATCTCAATCCTACGGCAGAACTAATTAATTTACTTTACTTCATATTGTGATCGAATCTGATGAACGTTATTCAAAGTTTTTGAAATTTACCCTAATGCCAATTAACAATTAGATTACGAGCTATCACCGCATAGAAATCGAGAGCGAGTAATCTAATTATTTTAGTAGAATCAGAGATCAAACATGGAATATTCAACAAAAAATTTGATTTTTATGCAATTTTTTTAAAAGAAATCTCTATAGGAAGATGATCGTTTTGCTACTCGCTATCTATCGAGGAATAGATAGCGAGTAGAGTAACCAATCAAATTACAGCATTTGCAATAGTATACTAGTATGATTCTACTAATAAATATTAGTCGGAAAAGATCCTTCATTTATATTGTATGACCGTGTTGAAAACTAGCTCTGGCAACATGAAAAAGAACTCCAAACCTCTTCAAGTGTTTGCAACTTCGTCGTTACTCTGTCCAAATGTTGCTGTTTTTCGTCCAACTCCTGTGCACAGAAAATATGAAAATAAAAAATTCATTACGTACACGTAATAGTTAGCGACTGCTAATAGATAGTCTGTACAAAGTTTTTCATGTTTTACAAACCGTGTGGTAATAACTGCACTACCAGACTTGAGATGAGTTAGTTTTGTCAGGCGCACATATTAGAACAGTACCTTACTTGATAATAGAACCAAAAATTATGGTTGTTTTTACTCATTTACTTCACACAGTCTCACGTTCTTATTTATTCACATTTAACTAAGGATGCCTTTTAATTCTCAATTTTTCCAAGCGTGTTTATAGCTTCGACGACAGGCCACTTACTTTCTGAAGGCTGGCATTCCTTTTCTTCAGATTTAAATACGTTTGCTTCATTGATTCAGACTAAAATGCAATTTACAACACGGCATTTTTTGTTACAAAATAAAAACACAAGGGCACCTGTATACTATTTAATTGGGGGGGGGGGATTTAGAGGCATGGAACGAGGACCTTTGGTCAGTTTGGTGAGCAGACAAAAGCATGAAACGAGGAAATGAAGTGAGAGATGAATAAGCTCAAAGTTCATGAAATTGTACAGTTTTCATTCAACTGCATGGTCTTTTCTTGTTTGTTTGCAAACATTTGACCCTGCGAAAACAGTAAACGTTCATTCTGGGCTCCGAAAAAACATGTGACAAGTAACCTGCAGACAAGATCTGGCTATGTCGAATCCTTGAACGCTTTTGCTTTAAAAATTCGGAAACAATGCCATGAAATTTTGAAAAGAAGTGTACAGGGTGTTCCTAAATAAAAAAAGCAAAATATAATAATTCCATCGTACTTACCATGCCTTGCACTAAATTTTCAGCCATTCTGTTCTCTTGGTCTATTTCAAGCTGTAATTCTTTGATTTGCTCTTCTTTTCTGTCAAACAGTAAATAATGCAATTATTTACTTGCACCAAGTTTGACCAGGTCAACAAAAGGAAAACAAAACAGAAAGATTGCTCTCCTCGACGCTAATGTTGAAACCGTATACAGTCAGTCGTATCCTTGATGGTCAGTCGCATCATTGATGTCGTTCCCAAACTGCTCTGGTCTCAGTTAGATGAAGATTTTAGAAGTTGCTTCGACGGTTTCCAGAAAACTCGTTGTTAGCTCAATCGTCTGGGCATGCGATTTTTAACAAAACAGGCAGGTTCGAATCCCGGCTTGTTTATTTTTAAATTTCACCAAACCTTTTTTTTCTTAACTTATTCCACTTTTATACGATTTTTGTCGGGGATTCAATTATTTAAAATTTTAAAACGCAAAATCTACGTTTTGTGAGACACTTAGGCCTAGGAACGAGATCAATGATGCGACTGACCATCAATGATGCGACTGACTGTCTACCGTTTCGAGCTTTGCCTCGTCAACGAGTGTAAAAATGGCATTGTCTGGTGTTATTGGTTTTCGGTATATAGTTTTCATGTATGATGATACTGTAATTATTCATGGTCACTTACTGTTGTCGTTTCACGAATAATTCGTCGATCGCCTTCCTTTCTCTGTCATTGCTGGCTTTGATCTTAGAACAAGAGCATTCAGTCATTGTTATATACTATATAGTCCGCAGTTGATTAAAAAAAGAAGACTTGCCTCAGTGGCGGATCCAGGGTAAGTCAAAGTAAATTATAGCAGCTCAATTTTAAATTCAAAATAACTTTATAACAATGTCATAGGTTTTTAATTTCAAAAGAATAAAACCTAACCAATGAAGTTGCTTTGAAGGTATTTTAAAATGTAAATATATCCTAGAATGAGCTGTGGTAATTTATTTTGACTTACGCTAGATCCGCCACTGACTTGCCTTTATGAGGGTTGAGCAAGTGCTTCCCCGCAAATTGGCAAGAACTTAGGGAAATTTCCCCTGACCTTATTTCTTTTTAAGGTAATCTTCAGTTATGGTATTAATTAGGGATTCATTGGGAATATTAACTATACATACTGGCCACGTCAGCCAAACCAAATCAAATTAAAAACATTTTACAACTGACGGAAAAGTAAGATAACGAGGGGAAATATTCCAAGCCAAAATTTAGGTTTTTTAAGATTTGGATGGGAATTCCAAATTTCAATTCTCCTATCCTATCCTCTACCTAAATATCCTTGTGGTGCAGGTAGTTATAACATATATACTACATACTAATATACGGTTATGGATGTTTTGCCGTAAACTAAAGCCCTCGTATTTGCTATATTTCTTACTAGTGAAGATATGAAAAAATATGTAACGCGTAAAAACGCTTGTGTTTTCACGCGGAATTTAAATGTTCTCTGTCAGCTTGTTTCGAATTCTGACCATATAATAAAAAGAACATTAGACGGTAGCTTGAAGATATGAAGATTTCTCGTGTTGAAAACTCCACTCAAACATAATATTCATATCTTCGCGCCACCGTATAATATCCTCTATATATTGACGTTACTTAATAGAATAGCACTCATTTTGACTGACATACCGCATCATGTTCTTGAATAATTTCATCCATATCAGAGTCAGTGTTCAGTTTATCCAATAGCTAGAAAAAATGTAGGTGAAGTACTGGTGTATAAAAATACAATATAGTTCTCTTAGTAAACGTTCAAGAATATGCACAGTTGATAGAAATATGTAACATGACAATCCCTTCCATAAACATAATACACCTTCAGTTCAGCCTCGTTTTCCTGTCTTTTTCGGGTAATTCCCCAGCCACATACATTGCAATGCTATTTATTTTGGTGTCACATTTTTGTGTCAACAAAATAAATAGCTCTGTTACGTGCGTGAAGGGAGAATCACCCAAGTACAAATCATCCGATACCCTCTCATGTTGTATTACAGAATTATACTAGAGTTATATGCTACGTACTGTATTATAATCAGCCAGTTGGCCCTGAAGGTCTTTTATTTCGGTAGCCAAACCTTCCGCCCTAGGGTAATCAAATAACGATCAACAACATTACTTCTACAGGGTTGTCAATAGAAGCCGGTTACCGGCGGTATATCGCCGTCTACTTTACCTCTGACCGCCGGCTATATTTTAGTTTAAGAGTTTAGTGAAGTACCTAAAAAATATTGTTCAAGAACTGTTCGCTTATAACAAAGTATGAATTTTTTTGCAGTCATTTTGAAAAAGAGATAGTTAATAGGATTTTCATAAATTTTCGATACTTTGTTAATAACGAGACACGCTTGAAGCTTCCACAACTGTGTTGGAAAGATCCTTTCACTTTTAATACTTTTCCAAAGAAATGAGTTTTATTTCTCATGAACTGGAAACACTTAAAATCAAAATGGCGTCCAAACGAAAGCGTGACGGTGATATTCATACATTTTTCATAAGGCAATCAAGCGGTAAGACAATACAGCAATTATATTTTTGTGTTGCTTTTTGTTGAATTGTTAAATTTAGTATTCTGTAATAAATTACTGAATGGTATTACATTTTATTTTCAGCTAAAAATCAAGATAATAATAGTGAAGATGCAGTAGTCACTGCTACTGAAATTGAAACTCAAACTGAAACTCCAATTGAAAGTGAATGCATCTCTGCAGATGGGAGAGCACAAGAAACTAACTCTAGGAAGTCTGCACCTTCCAAAGCAGTGACATCCAATGACTTGTGGTCACAAGAAAAGGAGGAAAAATTTCTGTCTTCTTCATTTACCGCAGAAAGTTCAAATTTTCATTCCTACTTTAAGTGTAGAAATTGCAGGTGTAAAAGCCAAGTCTGGTGACAAATTCCAGCATCACTGGATAAGTGATGAGAGTCTGATTTTCTGCATGAAGACAGGCATTAACTGGTTGATATATTTGGAAGGTGATGGCATGTTTTGTGTGCTCTGTAGAAAGCATAATTGTTCCAACAGTCAAAACAAAAGCAAAAAATTCAATCTTGAACCATCTGTGAGATACAAACGGAAAGCTGTTGAAGATCATGCCAATTCCCAGCAACATAAAAATGCTGTTATGGCTGAATTGCTAAGTACAATGTCTTATTTTCAAAAAGAGTTGGATAGAAGAGAAACTATTAAGGATTCTGTTTATTATAATGCCCTACTTACCATGTACTGGCTAGCAAAGGAAGAAGTAGCAAATAAAAAGCTAGTTAGTCTTCTTAAGCTTCTGGAACAAGTGGGCCTTGAAGATATGAGGTTCTTTCAACACCGTTCTCAAGGGTCAATACGAGAAATGTTTTTGTTGCTTGGGCACACTGTAAAAGCTCAAGTGATAAGGAAAGTGTCAGAGGGAAGTAGTTATGGACTACTTTCAGATGAAGTATGTGACGTTTCAAACAAAGAACAATTGGTTACCTTTATCAAATATGTTGACAGAGAAACTAGTAAAGCAAACACTTCCTTTCTCGATGTAAGCAATTTGTTGGAAAGTTCCACTTCAGCTAATGCTGAAACCATAACACATACTATCACGCAACAGATTGACGACTCAGGCTTAAACAGACAATATCTATCCAGTTTTGCAAGCGATGGTGTTTCAGTCATGACCGGAAAAAGAAATGGTGTTGCAGCTAGACTTCGAAGAACTGTAAACCCAAGTCTGATTAATATCCACTGTATTTGTCACCGCCTAGCACTGGCTTGTGCGAGTGCCAATGACAGCCTATCGTTTCTGCTTAAAGTGGAGAAAATTATTTTGCAGTCGTGGAAATACTTTGACAACTCAGCAAAAAGAGCTGCTGCATATGCCAAAGCTGTTATGAACCTGAAGAAAGTCCATGTCAGAACAAAAAAGGAAAAGAAAACGCTCAGAAAAAGGTTCAAAAAAGCCTGCAGAACCCATTGGCTTTCAACTGAGCAATCGATTGACAGTGTGTTTGAGGATTATGAAGCTCTTTTGCAGACACTTCGAATTTTCAAAGAGGATGGTGATGCCACAGCTACTGGGTTGCTTTCAGAAGTAGGAAATATCAAATTTCTTGGAGCTGTATACCTTTTACACCAAACTCTTCCACAACTATCTAACTTGAGTAAAGCTTTTCAAAAAGGAGCTGTTTTTTTTGCTGCAGTTTCCCCTGCAGTTGACTATACTCTAGATGAACTGGATAATGTGGCAAATAATTTCAGTTTCATTTCAGATCTTAAAAACGACCTCAAGAAAGATGGCAGGCTGAGCAGATGCGATTTGGGTATCTTTAGTCAATTTCATGAAAATCAGTTGAAGAATCTCACAACAAAGTACATTTATTTAAAGCTTTAAAAGAAAACATTCAAGATCGATTTGATGGAAACCTCCCTGTTATCACTGCATTTGAAATATTCAATCCTATTCGAGTTCCTGAGAAGCAAGAAGCTGGATTTAAAGAGTATGGAACAGCGGAGATTAAAGTGTTGGCAGACTACTTCTACCAAAACTCAGAAGACAAATTGAAAGAAGACCAGACAGAAGAGTTACTCTGCGAGTGGAAAAAGTTTAAGTATAACCTTCTAATTCTGCAGAAGGAAGTTCCTCCAGAGCTCTCCAGGCCTGTTGGCACAGGCAAAGATGGAACCAAAAAGCTTATTTCCAAGACGCTAACTGAATGGCTGTTGGAGCACATGTTGTCTTTAGAATCAACATACATACATCTTTGTCCTAATCTTTTACATTTGGCAGAGGTATGCCTTACCCTGCCTGTCAGCAACGCATGGCCTAAAAGAGGTGCTTCAGCAATAAAAAGATGAAAAACGCGACTAAGATCGAATTTGAATAGTGACATGCTTACGTCTTTGCTTCAAATAACAGTAAACGGGCCCGATACTAGTGACTGCCATCATGTCATAGAAGAAGCAATGAAAGAGTGGCTGTCTAAACCAAGAAGAAAGATTGCTAGGTATACAGACAAAGAGAAAGAAGTTGCCAAACTTCGAACAGTAGATGCTTCTGTTCAAGTTGAGTCACAATCTGACTTGGACAAAATTCATTCAGCATATGAAGAAGCTCAAGAGGATCTTGAAGAAGACATGACCAGCATTACTGATGTTGAAAATATAGCAGCTTTGCTGAAGTTACCATCATGTTTTTCTGCATCTGATGATGACTCAGAGGACTCTGATTCAGACTGCTACACAAACAGCGATCTAGAATTACTAGAGTAGAACTTTCTGTGTTCATTTTATATTGATTAAATAAGTACAATGTCATGAACATTAAGATTTATAATTATTCATTGTAGTTATGGGCCGTCTCAAACCTTTTGCAAGGGAGCTTCAACTTGCTTGCCCCCCCCCCCTAGCAACTTTGTCCACATCTGGATATAACCATATAACCGTCTATTTCTTCGATATAGCCACCTACTCTATATTTTAATGACAAACCTGCTTCTACAGTTCTACTGAGAAAATTTCCTTCAGAAATAATCAATCTTTTCATTATGGACTACGGTTAGAACTGAAGAAGCATATTGTTATAGCAGCCACAACATTGTTCAATCTTATTGCATTTTGCCGTGTGCTGAAAAGGGTACAGATGTGTTACCTTTTCTCATAAGATATATACGTTTCGTGTTCTTGAGAGTGTTTATCAATATCCTTCTGCATCTTTGCTATTTCTGTTGTTAGTTCCGAAACTTTCGCTCTGGAAGGGAAGGCAGAAACACGACATCTTTATAAAGTTGGTTAACTGTAGCATGTCATTACCCGATATATGAAGATAAAAATGCCACCACCGATCTTTATATATATGTGGCTTCACTCAGTGATGAAATACATAAACCACTTAGGCTAGATTGTAACATATGCCCCCCCCCCCCTCTGTTCAATGTCCCCAGCGGGTTCGTAAGGAGACACGCCACTTTGAAATGAAGGAGGTGGTTAAAGTTGTTTCTGCAATTACCCACCAAAATAACATTACCGAATCAGAATCTTCCACCTTTCAATGTCAACGAAAAAGTAACAATTCGCTGCAAGATACAGTATATGCATACAATACCTTAGTTGTCCCATGAAGTAAGATTTGTCTAGCACTTGTCTGTGTGGACCTGTGTTTTAACGAATGAAAATCAACAAACAGAACAGCTGAGCACTGTATGTACACTATAGATATCCTTGTTATATCTAGTATACTCCAATCTTCATTCTCTTCCTAATCATAGTGAAATGATGACGTGCGATGCACTAGGATTTCAACTGAACTATTTAAAACGGCTTTGTCGGCGGGCTTTGAAACAGTCGTATACCTTTTGCTCCAGTTGTAATACCAAGTCCTTGTCTTGTCATTGGACGATCAGTCACTTTTATTTGAGAGTTCAAAGCTGAAAGGCAAAAGACGATTAAATTATAACCACAATGAACTTTAAAAAATGGATACTACATGAGAGGAAGCCAGCTTAGGCGCTCACATATAGCGATTTTGTTTTTCAGTGATTTGGGACAAAATATTTGCATCAATAAGCCAATGTATACAGGCCTCTAATCTGTACAAAACAGAGGCCATGTTTGAATTATGTATCTTAATTAACTTCCTAATTTTTCAAACGACTAACAAAACCATCTGTTAATTTACAAACCTCCAATTCCACCATCTCCACCGCGTGTTCCAGGTCTGGCACTTCCTGGTACCTATAATATTTTATTTCTTCAAAACTAGCAAGTATGTCTGGTTGAGCGACTACAGGGAAGTATGTCAAAATAACGATAATTCATTTTAGAAATCATTACATGTAAAACTTACCATTCCCGTTCCTTTAGGTCATCATAAGAAATAAAAGAAACATCTATTAGAATACTAAAATTACTGAATCTGTTAATGTTTAAAACACGAATTACTCGTGTTTTGATGCTCGCGTTTCGGTGCATGTGTCATTATCTAATGCTACTGTATCATTATATAATGTTACATGATTGTACCATAATACATTACACAGTAATCAGATTTTTATTGGTTGAGAGCTGTGTGTTATTACAGTACACGCACAGATGACGTAATTCAAGGCGTAATGTACTCAAGCAAAATGTTTACGCGGGTTTTCCATTTCTTTATTATATAAAACAAGTAGATTTCATTTTTTGTGCATCTGTTTGGTAATGGATCCCAAAGACGTCATTGCATGCGAAGAACAAACTCCACAGCACTCGTCTTCGTCTCGTGCCGTACTTAATTTATCTTCGCATGCCATGACGTCATCTTTGATCTATTACAGTACAAATGCACGCAAAAATGAAATCTATTTGTTAAGTTACCAGAGATCATTCTGGATGGTCGAAGACACGCAAGGATTAGGTCGTCATCCAAAGGTGTGATGTACAATGAGCAAAATGTGTTTTTCCCAAAGTTTATTAAGCTTTATAGGCCTACCTACACGATACGATTTGTCACATACTATTCTTTTTCTGGCGTATGGAAACGAGCGCTGATGCCAGATTTTTACTCATTCGCTCATGGCGAAATTTGAAATGTGACGTTTTTTACGCGTGTTTACTCGATCACATATACCAGAGTAAGAATCGTATGCGACAAATCGTATCGTGTACAGTAGGTGCCAAAAGTATGAGTCCAGTCCAATTTTTATGAAGAAACAGAGATAAGATTATATCCGGAATTTTTAAGTACTCAAACATTCTTATTTCGCGTCCTCAAACTATCTACAGCAGTTACACTCAAGCATGTCCATTATACTCTAAGATTGCTTCCAGCATTTTTGCTTTAAATTGTTTACCATGTTTATTGACAGCCATAGTTAATTTGGCCCTGTTCATACATGAGCATAAAGGATAACTAAAGATTTTAATCAAGTGACAGGACAAATGTTTATCCGGAGTAATCTGAAAGGTCGAGTCATAGTCTATTATTGCGTCCTGAAAATAACCATAATTGATTGTTATGGAAACAAGCATAAAATCTTTGACGGAGACATCCTGAGAGACCATGGATCAGGGTCCAATTGCTAGGAAGATAGTGAGCCTCATCTGTCATAATGAAAACTAAGAAAGCACAACAGTGCTAAAAGAGGACAATTACATATGGTATCTCTCAAAATAAACTCACAGTTTTTTGTTTAATACTAGATGTCTTTTGTTGACTTTTAAGAGGCAGTTGTTCAAGCAAAGACTATCTTCAACCCTTATTGATTTTCCTTTACAGATCAGGTAAATTTACAACACACATGCCTTGACACTCATTCCAGTATTTTGATAGTTACTGCATACATATATCTGTTTGGCTTCTCTTATTAAAGATTGTCCTTGGTAGATCAGGTGAATTTACACATCCCAGTCACACAATAATAAAGGACTACAGTGCAACTGCATATGTAGTAATTATGATGTTTTGGAGAACAGTAAGTATATACAGGAAATATTTTCTTTAAATGTTTTTTCAACCATTGCTTCAAGAACCAACTTGAAGTGCTCGATCAATGTATCAAAATACAAGTATGTTTCGCATCATAAAATGTACTTTACCTGGTGGTCTTCCCATACCTGAAATTTAAACTCAAGTGAAGGAAAACGGAAAAAAATTAAAGTGCAACGAGTGAATAAGTAGTGAATATTGTGTCGTTTAAAAAATATCATAATCCAGCCATAGAGGAAACTTCTGCCATTCAAAGAGGGGGGGATAAATCATCAAAAGAATGTCTTAATTTTATATAGGATGAACCTGGACAAGGGGAGAGGGGACTGTTACTTTCGTCTATGGAGGGATATATTTTTTCTGGACCTGTACAACCTGTACCAGTAATATAACTGCAACACAAAAAAGGATACTGCTTCCTTGAGCTAAACGTCCTTTAGTACCAGGTCTCAATGCACCTGAGGGAGGTCGCTTTCCAAAATTACTCCTAAAGATGATTTACACATTATTAGATTCACAATTAGACTGTTTTATTGCTGCGAGCGAAGTAAGCAGGATTATATTCTTGACGGCACTTAATTTGAAAATATTCATCATTCGAGATGATCTTCTGAATCCGCAATGTATTGGTCAGTAGTGGTGTAGTAATCTTTCTAATACTCGATTTAAGAAGATTTAAGGATATTTTTCATCATTCAGCAGCGGGCGTTATAAAACTATAGCTATGCGCATGCACAAGTTTAGGCTAATGCAACTACTGTTCTCTGTACCACGCAGCATTCCTTTTCTATTAGAAATTTCTAGTTTAATATATGTTATCAGACTAGTATGCTTTTCTTTAAATTTAAAGCAAAATTTTTGAAAATGTCACTTTTGCCATGACAAGGTTACAATTTAAGCACTGCAGTTTTAATGAAAATGGGTCAGTTGTTGACTGTGTGTAAAAACAAATGCTATGACGTTTCTGTACCACTTTTAAATAAAGCATCTTGAGCAGGTGCTTTCCAAATTTCTTTTCTCTGTTTGATATATTTCTGGTTTGCTTTTAACATATGTAATGCACCAGTCAATGGTTTTCCCTGGGCAGGGTCGTCAGGCATACCCACTGGATTTTGCAGCTATATGTATTTCGAAAATGTCAAAAATATTAAACCAGCTCCAGGTATTCTTTTACAATTTTAAACCCTTCTGTTTGCCACCATGATGCTTACAGCGTATAATACAACACTGGCCAACATATTATTGTACTTGTGAGTTGTGCCAGCTTACAGACAAGCAAATAAAACATAAAAACTTGTCATAGAAAACTTGCTTGTCTGTAAGCGGCGTAAGTGCTATGCTCTTTATCTAATTTTTAGCATTTTACACAGTTATAGTTAGCAGCATAATATATAAACTACATTTTACACTAGTACAATACGTTTAATACAAGTCTACACACTACAAATGACCCTACGCAAAATGTAATACAATACATAATTCAATACGTTTACAAGTCACGACACAACTTTACTTACATTTTCCTGATACTTCTGAGTAAATCTTAATTTCGTTGGTAATTATATCTCCGTCAAATAGTCAAAATATAGTGTATTTTCGCGTTACTTTTCTGTTAGATTTTATTTTGGAAGCGTCTTAAAAACAAGATGGCGGAATTATTACCCAGTTGTCAGGGTAACAAATACGAACACAGCCAACCCAGGCGTACATTACATACAATGCGTCTTCAGTATGGTCTTCAGTCTACAACAAGACAACTGGCCAACACGGTCCTGAAGGGAGTTTCTATTCCAATTTCGCAGCCTGATCAAATCTTAATTTTCGTAATCCTATTCTTATTTTGTATTGTTTTTTGACCAATGAATCTCAGTTCCAGTTCATGAAATCCCATTTTCCCAACAAGAAATAGGCAATTCAGGCGTTCACTCCGCCAGCCTTTCGTAAAAGAAGTGAAGTAGTGTCCGGCTAACTTAATACTGCTCAGAAGACGTAAAAAGCCGTTCATTAGTGCTCTAAAAGGTTATGCCATTATGAGGTGCCGCAAAGGATTTCTGATACAGTGACTTACCAATAAAATATAAAGTTTACAAATCACAAGCCACAAGGCTACTGCAGAATTACTTCAGCTTCGTAGGTAGAAACACGGCGGAAACATTGTCGTCTATTGTGTATTCAAAACTTTATTGAAGTCCTGCTCCTATTATTATATTAATATATTATCTTATGGGAGACCTTGTTAGGAGGGAGAGTTTCCTAATGTCGCCATTCTTAATTTCAAAAGTTGCTACATGTTGAGTTTTGAGTCAATTGGACTCAGTGCGTAGGAATTTCACGTGATTTTTCAGTTGACATATATCCGACCTCTCGAAAGACCAAGAACTAAGCTAGACTAATATATGTCCTATTTAATATACGAGCAGTAGTGCTTTATCATATATATAAAACGCGGGGCGCAGAACGATATGTACTGTTATGTAGATAATATGTAGATAATAAATAATATGTAGATGATATGTACTACCATGTTATAGATATGTACTATTTACTGTATTTAGTATACAAGCAGAAGTGCTTTATCATATATATAAAAGACGGAGCGCAGTCGAGCGTTTTATATCTGATAAAGCACGCATTGCGGGTATATTAAATATATTAAAACGATCCCTTTTTTACCCATTTTGTCAATTTGTTTGCGAAAGAATTTTCTATACAGATGTTGTATGATTGGAAAAAATCGAAGTAAAAATTTTGTGGAAATCCACGCGTGCTTTATCACATATAAAGACTCCCTCAAGCCTATGATTTCCTTTGTGTTTAATGCTCATGATTTTTTAATGCTCATGATTTTTTTAATAATATTTTATTTCACGGGTCTTCCAACAATGCGCTACCTACAGGTTTATGACGTGTGTATGTCATCTCACTCATCTGTTTTAATCATTACATGCAATGCGTTCATATTTTCCCAATATTAATTACTAATAATGCTTGCCTTACACATGGATTGAATGACAAACTTCAACATGCAACATCACCGTGTGATTACTGCTACAAGCTTCCCTATATAGGATTGCTACAAGCTCCCGTATAGAACGTTTAGGAAAGGATGAACATACAGAAAGACGAATGTAAGAAATATAAATTAAAAAAGGTAAAGCGTATGTGACGTTTATGATTTTAGTTTTACTGTATATTAGCATGAGACAAACATAGTTCATGGATAGCCAACTGAGTTAAGTGAGGCTAATATCGAAAAAGTGTAGTATTATGAAACCAAGAAAACGATAATACAGTCTACGACAAACCGATATCGAAATGCACGGCCAAGTGATATTATTAAACTGTACAATAATAATATATTTAATCAACAAGATATATGATTCGCTACTTGTGTACAGGGACTGTATGGTGCAGAAGCTGTGATATGACGTTACGTGATTTCACTCATTTCATTCCACTGATTGGTAACATTCTTGACATTCTCTTCTACCACTGTTGGGCAAGGAATAACATGGAAGCATGTAAATCATATCCTACAAATGATGTTTGTTAAAAGCTTCCTCTTTCTTTTCTTGTTTAGCTCATGAGGTCAAAAGTCCTTTTTGAATAAGAAAACGAAAATTGTCTATTTTTATCATTTACCAAGGCTTTTTCGAGTGGAAGTAAATAATTTATACACATGTCGAAATATAAGCCGGGAACAGTTGAAAAAGCTATATACAGGTATAGCTTCTCTGGCAAGAATCAAACCTAAGCCTTTGCGATTCCATTACAATGGTCTAACCAGTAATTAGTAAACTTGCACTGCGCAAGTCTAAACAACTAAGCTACGGAGGTGGCTGACCAACATGAGCTCTTCCTTTGAATTTACTATATCAGTAAATTCTTAAACGCCTCTAAATCTACTAATATAGTAAATTCACGACAACGTTAGTGCACCGTAACAATGAGACATTAACCAAACATTATTCACTTTAAGGGGCGGGAGGACGGGGGCGGCGGGGTTGGGGGCGGCGGGGTTAGGGTTAGGGTTAGGGTTAGGGTTAGGGTTGTCGTAAATTTACCACATGAGTAAATTTAGACGTTTTAGCAATTTACTGATATAGTAAATTCGGATGAGGAGCTCATGCTGGGCTGACAAGAGCAAGCGTAATTTAGAGAAATGTTAATCCAAGAAAATATGTTTAATTGACTTGCTCACGAGACAAGGCTCGTTTTCTTTCTGACATATAAAGTCTGTTTAACCGACCAGTCTTTTAAAACTGTGACAGACACCCCAAACCTTGCCGCTCGAAACGCCCCTGATAAGATACCCTAGTGATGCATGGAATAGCCCAGTTTCAAAAGCAAGGTTAGATGTTAAGGTTACATGCAGTGCAATGATTTTATTTTCACCCAGAATATTGCCACTGAAAAATAAAGTAATATATCGAATGTATAGTATGTGTGGTAGGCAAATTGAGTCGCTAAATATTTTATGTATGACACTTATACATGCATATATATGAAAGACGATTGATTCTATTTTAAAGCAACTTGTTGACACGCATGCGTACTGCAAAGCCATGTAAAGGTTCGGCAGATGCGTCGGTAGCACATTTAATCTCTGAGGAGATAAAGTATATATATACGAGTATCCCATGATAAACAACAGCATAAAAGATTAAATATCTGTTCTCGATCGACTTTTATCTACTGCCAGCATGTCTGAGGGATTACTTGAGAGATTACATTATGTCATAAGGGATATCGTTTTTGTGTTTATAAGACCCAGCAAGCATAGCTTATTACAAACACAACCTGTTGGTCATTTCTATGATCAAAGAGCACTGCAAGAAACATATTTGACAAAAACAGCATAGATTTACACATCTGTAAGATACAAAGGTCCAGGCTTCTTCATTTGCAAGTTAAGGTAAGACTGACGCATTTTGAAGCCTTTTATGTTGTTGAGCAATAATAACTAATATTCTGCTGCTGGTGGCGGTGGTGGCGGTGGAAGTTGAATCTTGTTCTTGCTATAATATTGTATTCTGTTGTGATGTATTGTATTGTACATGTATTGTATCGTATTGTATTGTACCGTGTGATGTTGTATTGCGATAAGTTGAGTTGTATTCTCAAATTGACCGTATTTGATAATTTTAGAAGAGCCCACAGTAACTGGTGTACACTGTTGTGGTGACCCTGCCACTTGTTTATATCCGTGTGAATGGCGAAGTTTAATAAATAAATAAATAAATAAATTATCGTTTCAATGCCGCAAGAAATTCAGTGGCTCGACATCATCGCTGCATCGCTAAACTATAATATATATTGTAAAGACCTCCTTATGAAAGTGAATTGAAACAACCTGTCTTAATAGATAGCTGATCACAATGTCAAATAGAAAAAGCAGTGATTGAAAAACTAAGCTTTGGTAACTTTATTCATACTTCTAGTACAGCTCTTTTGCTTTTGATAAATAGTTGTTTATGGAGATGAGATCAGGTAATATGCAGCCTAGAAAATTTAAACTATTAGAAGAGACGGAGTGTTTCCAGTTATTTAAGAATCAAATACACTTCTCACATCATGTGAATTGAAACTGAATGTTACATTAGGAGAAAAACGTGTCGTGCATCCATGCTCAAATTAAGGGTACCCATAGTACATTGCATACTCCACATTAGGGGTCCACTCGGCTAAAACAGCACTCTGGGTTGTACTAACGTTACAATGTTTCACTAATGTTATACTTGGTTTTACGTATTAATGTTTTAACTTACATTCTTTTACTATACTAGCAAGCTCGATTATCAAATAAATGAGCTGCCTTTTCTCAATATGGTAGTATGTAGTATGTATCGATAAGTAAAATATACTTAATTCCATATCACGGAATTTGTGGTTTATGAACTGAAGAAGTAAAATAATGATAAGTGAAAATATGATAATACATCTACACTTGTTGTCCTCAAATAATTTATCAATATGATTTATCATTTTATTACGGTATTTACTTAAGGCCCTGTCACACGGTGCAGTTTTTCTTGCAACTTGCAATGCATTTCTACTCTTCACAAATGTTTGGTATGTTAAAAACATATTAGCACACTGTGATGGAAACATGTATTTGCCAATTTTACATCTCCCAAGAGTAGAATCGGCAAGTTGCAAGAAAAACTGCACCGTGTGGCAGTGCCTTTAGCAACCCAATTTTTGTTGTGAGATTGCAACGTAAATGCCGAGTGGTCGGAATAACAGATTCTTTACTTCTTGCTCGATATCTTCCATTTAAAAGTATAAACTGAACTAAATTGCCCCCTTGGATTGATCACTGAACGAAATTCGTGTTGGCATAAGTAATACAAGCTATCATTCCTAAACTACAACAGCATCAATTTCCTGTGAAACTCGTTTAGAATCAATACAAATTATTACCGCCGGATATAAATTACAAACACTGATATAGTAAGAGAGATTAGCAAGCTAGTGTGTGAGCATGCGCAATAAACATTTGTTTGAATATCAGATTATAGTGTTTGCAAAGCTCTTCAGCAGCTCGTAGATGATTAAATTTTACGCATTAATGAATTGGCAAAGCATAGAATGTCATGCAAAGACATATTTAGATTGTGTCAACAAGTTTACGTGTAAATTATATAAGTATACATAGATGGCAGGGTATATGAAGTAATTAAAACTCACAATTCATAATTAATGCAGTTGAGAAACAAGTCAACTTATAGTGAATACGTAGACTATTAACTTATTACTAAAATTAGTCAAAAGCACCAAGCATTGCCCCTTTTTTTAACTAAAAGAGTCGCCCTGTGTAAAAGAATCCAAGAGATTTCGTATTCCGGATTCTTACTATAGTGGATTATAGCTGATATATTTGTACTAATGGGTTCCAGATCCATTAGTGACTCCTAATGGTAGTTTTGCGTGGATCCGAAACTCAGGATTCCTTTAGCGCGGAACGAAAGTGCGAGTGGGTAAGAGTTGACAAGAGTTGCAAATTTCTCACTTGCACTCTCAAACTCTTATCAAGCTAGTTTGAGCCACAGATATCTCATATACACTTGATAGCGCATCTGTATATCAAAAAGTGAAGCCAAAAATCTCAACGGTATCTTCTCATAACAATAGACGGCGGCCATATTGGTCGTTCCCACTCATAAAAAAATGCTACAGAAAACGCTATACTATTTTGAATTTGTGTATTAAATACTTTTTAGCTGCATAAAAGAGGACTTATTGTCAACTTTGTCCATTTCCGCAATACAAAATACACAAACTATCATGCTCCGACCAGCGCCCAGTGCGATCTGGCTTCAATTTTCGCCTGCACACAGTGTGGAATGCACCATCTAGTATATATAAGATATCTATGGTTTAAGCTGATTCAAACTTTAATGACAATTTATCAGAGACGAGTTTTTGCTCGTTTGACTTCTCATGCATGTTGGATAATTTTTCTACTCGTGTTTATTGTCAGCGAACACCGCACACGAAAAGACGTCCACTAGAGGTTGAGTCGATCCATTATTGTGCGAGAAAATTAAGCGAAGATTACCTGCGTGATGAGAATTCAAGCGGCAAATAATTAAAGAACATTCCAGATTTATTTTTATACGGAAATGAGACGAAAGGGAACAGGACAAGTACTTTTCTTAGTTCAAAGCGGAGATGTAGAGAGGATTTTCATCCAACGAACTTAGGCGGGACTTGCTTTCTTGATATTCAAAATTGATTTGCCCCCCACTCGGAGGTACAATGAATTTTGTACAGTCTTAATTTTAGAAGAAAATGTACTAGAATGCCTAACAAAACTTTACAAAATACGTACTGATAACTTTTAGTTGTACATTTCAACGTTAATTTCCACCAGTAGTGTCATTATTCTTAAACCAAAATTAATATCATGCTGCTCTCTATTCAACAGACAATTAACTTATTGTAAACTTTTCTTATTAATATAGTTATTTCTTCTTTCCTTTTAGTTAACCACTTATCTGTGGGTTGACTGATCCATGCTGCGAAAATGGCAGAACACGTACCTTTTTTTTATCTCGTAATACGTAAGGAAGGGGCAACAAAGCATTAAATATGCGAAAACATAACACACCCACAAGGTGTCGAAGAGAACTTGAAAGTAGCTTCAATGCTGTTGAGCATGCCGAGAGACCGAGAGAGGCGATTCAGAGTAAAAAGAGCAAAGTTAGCTATCATTTTACATATCCTCGTTGCTCAACCTGCCCAGACACAAGCCCTGGGAGGTTACGCAAATTTGCTGTGTCAGTTTGTGATGTATGCAAAGTCTATCTCTGTACTACATGCACCAGAAAACATAGAATGGATTGGAATGGGCATGTGGTTACACTCATATCACCTAAACCAGATGTCGACGAACATTTCCGCACTAAGAATGGATGTCACCGACCTGTGTGCTATGAAGGCCATAAAGACATTCCTAAATATTTCTGTGAAACATGCCAAGATGTCATTTGTTTAGAATGTATTGAGACAAGGCACAAGAAACACGAGTTCGTCTACGCAAAAGATGCTTATGCAAAACACAAAGTGGCCTTGGAAAAACATATCGAAAACGCTCGGCTAGAAGCTGACCGCATAGTCAAAAAACTGGGGCAAGGTATGTTTGACTTAACCTTTTTTTCATCGATTACATCTAAGATCATGATATCGAGATATCCGCTGATCTGGCCGCGTGGCATCGCACCTGAAAACGCACATCTTGTAACAAGTTGTCTTTGCACTGTTTTTCTCAAGTTGTCAAAAAATTAGGAAAACGCTGTTAACAGAGTTGTTACAAGGTTGTCCTAACAACTGGTTGCAGCATCAATTGTTATAACTATGTTGTTACAGCCTTGTGTAGTTAGTCTTGTTTGAAAAGAAGTTAATGAGACAGGATCCGTTTGCATGAATCCCCTTCCCCTCTCAATTACCGATCTTCCACTGTCCCTGCTGGGAATTTTTAAGTGTTTAGGTTCGATACCAGCCGTGGTCAGGCATATTTTTCAACTAGCGCTTACTCAGAGTACGTAACACTGCAATATCAAAATATTGTTAGGTTAAGTTGATTAATGTGAGTAACATTTAAGCTTTCTATACAGGACAATTGTGCAGATCGATCCGATCAAATTAATATTCACCGGGGGCATTTATACGGGAGAAAATAAGACCCCCTTCTCCCACGGGTCTTTTGCCTCCCGCGTTCTCCTTTTTTCAGCGGTTTCCCACATTATTTTATTTACTTCCACGAATAAAAAGCAGTGATAAATGGTTTTAAAACTGTAGTTTTGAAGATGCTTAAAGGCAGATTGCATACTCGGGCACCCTGTGATACAAGACGCGTCTTAGCTACAACGCGATTATACTTTTTTAAACGCTAAGCTTGTGTCTTACGTACAGTCGCGTCTTTGTCAAAGTAGCGACTTATTTTGTCCCGTATTAATGGCACTAGTGTTGCACTAAACTATAATTTAAATAGCTATAGACATGAACCTAGTAGAAAGAAATGAGAGCACCATTTTGTGCACCAAGAGAAAGGGGAAATTTGGAGCGCGTCGTGCTCGAAATATTAAACCCATTCCCATTATCTATTTTTTCTAATGAATCTCTGTCCTAGTGCATGAAATCATTCTCTTCCAGCAAAAAAATGCAATTCCCACTTCCCTTTTAATTCCTACAGGTTACTACTTAAATGCAGTTGCGTGATTTATAAAAGTTGTTTTAGGGAAGTTTCTTTTGAAAAAAATTTCGATAAAATATACAGAGCTAAAACTCGCATTTTAAATAAACTTCCACTGTTTAATTGACGAAAGTGAAGGAAGGTGTCCTCCTTTTAAAACCGTAAAAACACTGGACCTAGATTTGATTCTATCATCGGTTTCCATTATCTCACTGGTTCAGTACTGATGCAGCTGTATCTTACAGTTGACTTTCTATGTACGCGTTCTATCGAGTTCCTACTTTTAATTTGCAGGGGAGCAAATAATGACAGATCTGAAGTCAGAAAAAGAAGAAATTGCTGCGAAGATCAAGGAACACACTCAAATGATCATTGAAATTCTTAGAAACCGGGAGAAAGATTTATTGCAGGATGCAGAGAGAATTTATTCGAAGAAAGAAGAGGTCTTGACTAAGAACAAAGAACGACTTCACAATCGACTTGAGCTGATCAAAAGGACATGTAACTTCACGGAGATTGCTATGAATGACGGAGATGAAGTGCAAATGTTGATAGTTGAGAAGTACGCTCAGAAAAGACTAGAAGATTTGTCTCGTGTTGAATTCTTTACTCCAGTATGCGAAGAACGTTGTCGCTATTTCGTGACGTGTAATTCCCCAAAGAAAGCTAAACACCTTCTTGGGAATGTCATATCTTCGGCTGCTGAGCCAAATCAATGTGATGCCCATGGCGATGGGCTGAAAAGAGCCCTTGTTGGACAAGACTCGTGTTTTATGATAACTGCAAAAACAAGTGAAGGAACACCGCTGACTACTGGTGGTGACGACGTGCAGGTTCAAGTCACTACAACACGCGAAGAAAATCTCGACGTTCGTGTAAAGGATCACCAAAACGGTAGCTACACGGTCACCTACTCTGCCAAGGCCAGCGGAGATTTGAATATAGCGGTACGTGTATACGGTAAACCAATAAAAACGCCAGATTGTAAAGTACTCGCTGTGTGCCAGCGGATTTACGAGAAAATCGAAACACCAAAGTTGACCATAAGTCGAGTGATTCTTTCCGGGAAAGAATCGACTTTAAAGTTACCATGCGGAGTTGCCGTTGATAACCAGGGAAGAATTTTCGTAGCTGACTGCCATAATCATAGCATCAAAATCTTTTCTCGAGATGGAAAACTCCTCAAGTCATTCGGTTGTTTCGGTACCAGAAACGGTCAGTTCAACAATCCTACCGACATAGCGATGAATGACAGTAAGATTTATGTGTGTGATAAGGACAACAATCGCGTGCAGTGTTTCACCTCAGAAGGCGTGTTCTTGAACAAGTTTTCTCGTGGTATTGAGCAACTAAAGAGACCTTGGGGTGTATGTATCGATGGTAAGGGAAACGTAGTCGTAGCAGACACAAAAAACAACCAGATCCAAGTTTTCTCCAATGATGGAAATTTTGTGACAAGTTTTGGTAAAGAAGGGATCAAAAACGGCGAGTTTCAACACCCTTATTTTGCGACAGCTCATTCAAACGGGCAGATTTTCATTACGGACAATGGCAATCACCGAGTGCAAGTATTTGACGAAAGCTACTCCTACTTGCACCAGTTCAGTGGTGAAGATGACAGTCTGAGATTGAAGTATCCTACTGGAATCACTACGGATCATGAAGGTCACTTGATCGTTGCAGATCAATGCAACAGCAGACTACAGGTGTACCAAACTGATGGAATTCTCAAGGCTGTCATTTCGAAACCATTAAACTCATCGCAGTGTCAGAGTTATCCTAAAGGTCTTGCTATAACACTGGATGGTTATATAGTTGTTGCGGATAGCGACAATGATAGAGTAGTTCTAATCTAGACACTTCAACTCGATGGAACCGATCCACAAATTTGGACACACAATTCCCTGCGCACAGGTGAATTCACTAACATTTTTAATTTGTCTACTTATACACCATTTCATTCCAGTCCATCTTCCTGTTGAGGCGATGTAGTAGTATCGCTAGCGCGTCTTGTTTGTCAACTACCACGTACCTTTTGTAGCAGGCTTCTTTGAGCTTGTCTTCTTCGAAAGAGACAGATACCGAGAAGAAGGGACTTGTCAGCAATTAACAGTGGGGGGGGGGGCACAGAGGGAGGCTTCTTGAGGGAAGCTCATCAATTTTTAGCACCTTAAAAAACTGAGGTTTGAACCAAATATAGCATTATTTTTTCATATTTCTTTTATATTATACCGTTTACCAACAACCGTATGAGCTGAAGCATTGATTTGAACGGCCCTCCCCTTTGAGCAGACCATTCTTCTATTCTTAATGTCGACTCTCCTTCTGTTTGCCCCAGCGTACCAGGGCTCAACAGTAGAGTTTATCACCAGGTTACTTGTCAACAAAAGCATGCCCGGGTACGAGACTGGAACTTTCCCTGGGGCTCTTGCAAGAAAGATGGTTGAAGATGGTTGAATGAGAAAAAATAGAAAAAATACGTTTTTACATGTGAAATAAAGGCACAGTGATAGGTGGAAAGTTTTGTTGATTGTTTATAGGATTTCAATACTGATTGTTTATTAATCACAGATTTTACGAATTTCGCCATATTCTATTCATTATCACCGCTTTTGCAGTTATTTTCTTGATTTTTTTGTTGGTGTAAGTGTTCCACAATTACTTGCAAAGCAAATAAATGTCAAAATGGGATAAATTTAAAGGGAAAAATTAGGCTTGACGGTTTGTGAACCTGTTAAGTATAGCTATTCGTTCAATGTAAACATTAACTATACTCAACCAGCAAGCACAACTCAGTTAATATTTTAAACAGCCATCATTCTTGGAAGTTGGACAAAGAATCTTCAATCCCTTCATATATTCAAATATTGACTGCACTGACTGGATCGCATGGAATATCTTTGGGTGAGCTATAATAGCGTTTCTAAGATCATTTTTAAATGTGTACTGCCTTATGTTGGCGTGAATCTCCCTCTAAGAATGATCCAGATGTTTCTAAGTTCGACTTATGCCTGGAGATCATACTGCATATTCCATTTCGTTTTTCATAGTTTAATTCAATTTAAAGTTTAATTCAGATTTATGGCATGGCACAATATCATGCATAAAAGCATACCGTAGTTTTGGCGTATACCAAACTGTTGTTTCTGTGCCATTGGCTAAGCTTCATCTTGAGGTAGTACGTGAGAAACAAAAAGTCATTTTGACTCTATGTAATGGTATATCAACCCTGAAAATTCTCATGATCAAAAATTCCTGCCGAAATACAGCTCTAACGGAGATCTAATTAGAGAACACGAGCACATTGATCTTATTATTTACATTACCTTCCGTGCTTCTTATCACCAAGCCATCTAAAGGTCCCCACACATATATCTGTGAATAACTTGTTTTTATGCATGGTCATGCAGAACGCCATACACAATATGCAGCCTGATATCTGGGCGTGAATCTAAATGAGAAACATCTGGATCATGTTTCAGGGGGCAATCCACGCCAACAGAACGCAGTACACATCCAAAAATGATCTTTGAGACGCCATTGTGGTTTCATCGCAAGATATTTCATGTGATCGAATCAAGAGTTTGATGACGATACGAATGGAAAGAAGTTTTTTGTCCAACTTTGAAGAATGATGGTTGCATAAGATATCACCCGAGTTGTGCATGCTAGCTTAAGTAGTTAATGTTTACACTTACGTTGTCTTGAACAAAACAGTAACGTGATAAACCGTCAAGCCATTTTTTCCCGTCATATTTTCCCTATTTTGACATTTCTTATGTGTTTTGCAAGTAATTGTGGAACACTAAGACAAACCAAAAAAAATCAGGAAAATGGCCGCCAAGGCGGTGGTAAAGAATATAATTGAGCGAGTATCGTCCAAGATGTGGGAAAGAATATAATGAACAAACAATACTAAAATTTTACTAAATTTTGTTAAATGTTGCTTACGTTATCACAAAAATCTGGATTGCAGTAGTAATTCTGGAACACAGTGTAATGGACTTAGACTCATCGTAATATGTGCGATCATACAGTTGCTGAACAAGGCCAACCCAACGGAGAACTCTGATAGTCTGATACTTCGCAGCGAGAGTTTTTCAATAATCCTGAAAACATTAACCGTTAAAGCTGACAGATAGCTAGGTTGATCGTGCGTGTAGAAACATATTGCGACTCATGATAAAAATATGTTTTTGACTCAATTCTTGTTGTTGTTTATTGGCTGCTATCTATGAGATTCAAATCACATGTGTCAAGTGTGTGGGAGAATGCTGAAGGCGGAATGTGATACATTCAGTCACAAACCTCTTGAAAGATAAAACGTTATGGCTATATATAGCATACTGCTATGAGTCGAAAGAAGATTGTTTTGAATAAATGAATTGCACTTCTTTGCACTTTTGAACAGCGAGAAAGTTGAGTGAACGTAATTGTTTCATACTTGGTTAGAACATTTCAGCTGGGTTGCTTTGACTCTGTCTATTTGTCCTTTATAATAAGTAATGTTTAAACAGAAATGCCTACATAGGGAAATTGAGGTTGTGGAAATGTACATATACATGCCCCATGTGCTGATGTGCGACCAAAAATTAAAGCTCTCTGCCCTAATTCAAATGAGTTAACCTTTGGTTTAACCTGCAGAACAGAATGTCTATCAGTGGTCGTATGAGTCTATGCACATGCAAATGCGGTAAAAACACATGTTATTAAAATGGGCGGTGTACTTCTAGTGCTTTCATGGTAACAACATTCTCAGACTTTAATTAGTGCCTAATAAAAACTTAATCCGAAAAAATATAAGCTTATTAATATATTGTTTTGTTTCAAAGCACGTCATACACGTACTCGTGAAACAGTAAAATTTGGTTTCAATAGAAAATTGAGTTCTTGGGCAATCCTATATCGGCTTGACGGTAACTCAAAGAAGACTTTCCTATGACGTCTTAATAACTCCTCATGCATGGAAGATTTTCCTGAGTGGAGCAGGCCTTAATGTCTGTTTTTATATATTGGATTGTTTTCGTCGTGCCGAGTTGCGGCCCACGCACTGACGCCTTGAGGAGCCCTTGGTTGTACGTGTCTGTTTCTTCCCATATTAACAGACTTAGTCTTTGCGATTAGTCCATATGTCAATAACATGCAATAATTACCAGAAATAAAGTTTGTGAAGAATGATCCATCAACGTTTAGGAGTTTCTCAGAAAACGTGTTCATCTTCTTATAGATGTATATGGAGTACTTACTATTTTCACATAAGTCATTCATAATTATAGTGTTGTAGTTGTTAGCATAGATATCATCACACGAGGTATACTCATGGGAAGGCTAATAATGATTAACGCTACGAGAGATGTTTAAAAAACACGAGTCACCAAAGCTTCTTTTCCATTTTATCGTAAAAAAACATAGTGTATTTCGACCATTGTCTCGTGAGCACTCAGCTGCAGAACTATTTATACATTCACTACCACAAAGACTATAATAATTGCAGCCTTCTTAACCATACAGTGAAATTGCTGTAGTTTTCTTATTCATAAAATTAATTTGTAATAAGTGATTTGTGATAAAAAGCTGACTAAACTCAAGCCTTGCTGCATATTATCTCCTTTCCATCTCCCTTGGTTTCAGGGCTGGGTTTCAAAGTTCATCATCGCTGACCGTATGTCTATTGTCGTCGGTAATTACTCATGAGTGAAATGCAACTACATGTGAATGTTAGAAAAGAGCAGGAAAGTAAAGATTCAAATAAAGAGCAAAGCAAATGTTTTGATATTTTGACCTTTATCTTAATTGGGCCGAGTTTTGAACCTAACAATTTCTAAATAATGACAAAATATTGGTCAAATTAAGATGCCTAGACAGCTTTTTAGGTCTCCACGAATCACGACTTACAGAATAATATTTTCTTAAATCACAAATCACGATACGAGGTAACGCTGATCACGGGTCACGAAGATAACATTGCCCCTTCCCTTCTCCCTTGAAATGAGCAGTTTTTAAACAAACTTAAATGTGCAGAACAAAATTACATAAATCTAGTCACCGAAGGCGAAGTGACTACAAGTCGAAATGTTCCAATATAAATTTCCAGGTGTTTGCAAATAATAATCAACACAAAATTAACTTCAAATCAATTGCTCCATAAAAAAAGAGAAAAGCTATCGTCAGTGGCTAGAGACTATCATTTCAGAGACAGCGAGTCTTAACCAATCAGAATGCAGGAAAATCAACAGTCACCTGGAAATTTATACGAAAGAGAATGAGAGATTTGAGCTGGAGGGAGAAGGGTTGTTCTATCTTTTGTGGAAGCCATAAGTACATTGCAAACAGAAACTCTTTCAAAGCAGTCTAGGTTTTTGCTGTCTTGTCAAACCCTATGGCTATACAGATTCCTTGCACCTTAGTCCAGAATGACACCAGCATAGGCGTACGAGGCGGGGGGGCTGGGGGGGCTGCCACCGTGCCTCACATTTCTTTTGACAATATTTATAAGCCAATATAATAAACGGGACAAAATTCCTCACCCTCTTCATGCACAAAACCTCACCCCACAACGCAAGATTAGTTTTCAAAATTTTCCGGGGGGAACCCCTGGATCCCCCTAAAAATGCTCGCGCCATCGGCGCTCGTCGGGCAGACTGACGTCCGCCCCCCTAAAATTTACAAGCCCGTACGCCTATGGACACCAGGTCCGTAATTGAAGCGGCCAGGTGACTCAATAGTCAGAATTCATTACAACTAAACCTACAGAAATCATGTTTCCCGTTTGAACTCAATTCCAATTATAACTGCAAAAACACACACACATTATGTCTTATCCATGAAAAGAATGTCTCTGGATATACGAACGGTAGGAGGATAAAACTTTTCAAATTATGAAGACAACCACCTTTACACGTGCACTAAAAGACTCTGCGGTGAAAGAAGTAAAATATGCCATGATTTAGATTCTTTGGGGGCGGGAGGGGGCATATTCATGTATTCGTGTTCTGCCTGACTAATTACTTTTGAAATCATCACTTACTGACAACTGATTTAAAACAAATTTGTTGGGCAGAACACGAATATATGAATATATAACCCCACCCCTTTGACCATGTGATCGAAAAATAGAGAAAAGGACTAGCACCTATTTTCAATTCTTAATCGATTAAATTTTTTTAGCTAAAATTGCCTATGACATATTTACATAAAATTTTCGCCAAGAATTTGTGTTGATTGCAAACATCGCTTAAAATGACGGTATAGCTACCCGGGCCGGATTTCCTAACTAGCCCTTCTCGAGATATTTTACTTTACTGTTTACAACATCTTATGTCATCACAACTTATGACATCACCGAGCATAATACGAGTAACTATGAAATTGCTGATTTTGTAGCATATGACAGTATGAAATAACTATCAATAAGGCTACGCTGTACCGGTGCATAAACGACACGTTGAATCGCATGGTATCTGCATTTTTGCTCGGAATATTTTGATCACGTTGTGAATTAATGATGATCGGTGAAAAGTTACCATGGACTGTGATCTTGGTCGCCGGAGAAGGAAGACACTTGTATAATTGTTATATTGTCTACTGGTGAAATTCTGTCGTCATTTTAATCAATTTTTGGAATACAATAAAAAATAGTTGAACAAAATTTCTTGTCTTAGTCTATTTAAAATATAATCTAGTCTCTAGTTTGTTCTCAATTTATATTTATGAGATCTTTATACTCGATCTGATCATGTGCAAGAAGCACAATTACTAAACTTCAGCCCACTTTATAAATACTTAAAATTATAAATAATTAAACACAGCTTTCAGTTATGTTGTTGGTCCTATAGTCTTTTGCTGACAGTTAGATCAGCCAGAAACCATTCAAGCACAAATGGTCAGATATAAAATCCGTCTTGGAGTATTATTGCAGGAATGTACAAATGAAATGAAAACAGTTCATATAGAAAATATATGAAATGAAGGATATGCTGCAGCAAATTGTTCAGGTAAAATACATCGGACATTGATGCTAGTGTGGGCTGGATGTAGCTAAAGCAGAAGTTCTGTCTTTGTGGGTTGATCTATACACCAGCAGTGCGTAGCGAAAACTAGGAGGAATATTCGTGTAATGTATGACTTTGAATACCCACAGAATTTGTATGACAACAATCGATTTCTTAGAAAACTATTAGGCAGGGCATGAATATATGAATATTATCATACTCCTCCCATAATAGTCTCTCATTATCGAGTTGGCTGTGACCTCCTGCCGAACTTTTACGATTAATAGAAAACTAGTTATACAATAATAGAACACTAGGGTAAAACATGCCACAATCGCTAATTCTCGCACAGGAGATGCCAAAAATTCGAGTGGAAAGGCTTGGACTAGGGAAAGCCCCTTCAAAGGATGTTTATATTCTTAGAGTTAATCATGATTCCACCTGATGCATGGAATGCGGAATATGTCGAAACGAAGTTTCGAGTATCATAGGTATTTGTTTTCAGTTTCATTTAGGGATTTCGAATTAACAAAAAACGAATTTGAAATATTATAGGTCTTATATTATCTATACATAGGACACTCCTATTTCAGTCATATGGCGACACGTCAGAAAGAAAAAAAAAGTGTTTGCACAATATAAATTTTGAAAATTATTATTGATATGCCAAACTAAAAATAACATATATTTACATAGCTTTCTTGAAAGCATTTGAGCACGTGCTCAAAGGACGCATTGGCATTAAAAATTAGTTTGTTTCATCTATTTGAAAGAACTTTTAATTAATATTATGAATAAAGTAATTTACAGCTTTCCATATCTCACATAATTAAGATATTAGTGACTGAAATCTGTGAGTTCTCCGCCATCTTGGATGAAATCTCAAGCTCATTATGTGACGTGATAAGTGGTACAAGCCTTAAAAATAATTGCAATAAACTAAGCAACAATTAAAGGCTGGTCGATTGGTTCGTCGTTTTCACTGTTACGTAGAACCGACGGGGGAAAAGCATATTCTTGATAATCCAAGATGGCGGAAAAGGACGCACTTGTTCTGCGCCCGACTGTTTTTTTCAAATACTTCAAAAAAAAAATTAGTCGGGCAGAACACGAATATATGAATATACACTCCCGCCCTCCCCAATTAGCGCTCTAGTTCCTGTGCGGGCAGCTTATATGTTTCATGCAAAATTCAAGCAAAACACCACGACAAAGCTGTAATGCAGGCTTTTCAAATGTTCGACAAATGTTTCTTTCCAGTTGCCAACCCACAAGCGTAAAGTCTATGATATGGCCGCGATAAACTGATTGATTTCGATAATCCCAATTTTCACCACATGGTTATTCTGGGGACAGTCACAAAGGTTAAGTTGTTGTTGTGCATAAGGACATTTCCTAATCTGTTTTTGGATTGCAGATAATAAAAAATAACATGAAGGAATCAACACTGAATTGTTTAATCCCGGTTTCGCGACCCACTTTGGATCTAGACTACGGAGTGTGACAATTCTTGAATTCTGAAATTTGCACTGAAATTGATTTTACTAGTAAATTGGTGTTAACAATGTTAAAAGCTGCAATATGCAATTATTAATAGTCGCCGGCACGAAGAAACATCAAACGCAATCTGAAGTTGTTGAACGAAAATATCTCTCATGTGCACCTGCCATGCCCAGCAGTTTGGGCCTGAATGCAGGCTAAAGCAAACGCGTGCTTTAAAAAATCGATGTCTCACTGATAACATTTACACATAATTTAGCATAATAACCTACAAGACGTATTGTACGCAATGAAAGCTACCCAAATTTGTGATACGAGAGGTTTAAATATGCATAGTCCACAGATCCCTTTTATGCAACGTGCAGACATACAATTTCTTCTTGACAAGCTAATTCCTTGGCAATTTCACTGCCCCTGATTACAGTCAACAATTTTTTTTCATGAAAATTTAGTAGCTCGTATGCGTGCGTACCGAGAAAAAATCATAATTATTCCTTCCCAATGCAAGGAAAAGCAATACATATATGTCGCTGTGCACTTCACATACTTGGCAAGGAAGACTGAACACGTGAACAATTTTTCTTCCTCAGAAGCTGGCGTAAACAGTTCTTCAACAAGGCTTCCTGTGGAGGAAAAATTGCCAATTATTTACTGTGACACAGGCAAACAGCTTGGCAAGGAAAACTTGCGTTAGGGAAAACATGCCAAAGAAACATGAACGTAGAGCTTTTACGCAGTAACGTCGGCTTATTATTATACATTGTCACTTTGTGCATGCAGTATAATGATGTTATCTAAAATTTTACCGGCCAAAGCCAAAATACGCTATATTATATCTCGCAGATCAAAACAAAATGATTTATTCTAAAACGTTAAGATTAAGTGCCCAGAAAAACGTCTAAACTTCGGTTCATTTATGTGGATGTGGGTACGAGGGAGATAATTTTACCAAATACAGGAAATAATATTTGCATGCTAAGTCCTAAGACGGCCATCCATCGCCCACGCACTGAAGGCCTATCAAAACAACTTTCGCTATATAATACAGCTCGTCAACATAAATATACAGCAGGCAATGCACTCAATATGCTCGTGCAAATGTTCGCTTGAAGAAGCGCATTGGTCAATAATGCTTCCCGAAATCTTCTGAAATACTCTGGTAAGTGCATAAGCTTCCTATTTTACCTCTTTAAATCTTTGTGCTTTGAGCAAACTGACTTTCGCTCGCTATACGTCCTGCGGCATATAGCCTGTCGTATCCACAAGCAGCTATACGCAGTGCAGTGTTGCAAATATTTTTCTGAAACCAAAATGAGCCCTCGGTTTTTATCGGAAATGTTCAAACCTGATGGGAAATACGAGTCAATGTCGAAACAATTGCGATATTCAAGCCGTGGGGGGAGATATTATTCGAAAAGAAGTGATGAATGGTTTTTGGGCTTCTTGTAAGTGCATGCTGCTCTGTTGAAATTGAAGTAGATATTGTTTTCTATATAGTGACCAAGACCTGCGGTTTATGTCTTGCTTTCTACAAGAGGAAGTGAAACGCTTTCGGACGCCTGTGAAGGACGCATTTTCCGGCATATATCGCCGCGCTATTCGCTAACGTTTTCTGATGAAAACTGCTTTGAGGGTAGTCTACATCTGGTAATGTGCCACAACATGTCTCTTACCCCTGAGGAATAAAATGCTACACAGCTGTGGCTCAAAACAGCTAAGTACGAGGAAGGAAGGAAATTTGGGATAAATGTTCAGCCGTCAGACTAAGGCACTAAGCATCAGATGGGAACTTAACAATTTGCAGTAATGGCCGACACTTCAACGGCCCAGTGACTTGCACTAATGATACTAAAGTGTACTCTTCAGTGTACTATATGCTACACGCAATTCTACTATTCTGTGCTGTACTGAAGTGAAGTTCGTTCAATTTTAGGGAGTTGCCCTAGTTATCGTGTCCCATTTCAACCTTACTCGGTTAGTTTTCAAATACCCCTGTCACCTTTAACCTCGTATGTTGCACGTTTCTCTAACCTATTAATAATGCTGCACCAGATTAAGTCTGTTTAAGACATGGACATTTTTCTGTAAACGAACTAAACTCTTTGTTGTAGCCAATTTTACATTAGGTTCAGACCATGAAAAGTCTGAAACAGGCCTTGACTCAGACGCACAACTGGACATTCGTTGAACCGTACAGGCATTCGATCAGTACTGCATTGCATGCAGTATGCCCCATAAAGTGATACAATTAATTCTAACATTTGTAGGCCAGCCTGAGACCTTGTCTTCTTACGCATGTTTTATGTGGTAGCACAGAGGAAGAAGGCAAAGTTTGCTCAAAATGCGAAATGAAGCGTTACTCAAAATGTTAAAAGTTACAAAAAAGCTGCGAGAATATTGTGACTATTGTGTCTGAGTTATAATATCCATTATTTCATAATTTTAAAAAGAAAAATTATTTTAAAATGGTCAGACTAAGGGCATGTTAGCAAACTAACTAATTTTAAATTGAGCCTGCATGAAACACACGAGAAATATTTTAGTTTGAGCTGCCCGTTTGGCGAGGCTGTCACCGAAGATAGGAACGCCAGTGTGCACTTGATTTCCACGAGGAAATCGGTGAGGGCGTGAAGAAAATATCTGTCGTTTTATTTTTTTTTGACAAGCAAGGCAAAATGCCGTTTGCGGTCCGTGTAGTAACTTACATGCTCAGGTATAAATATTTACTATAGCCAATGAGAATACATATATTTAACACGTGTGCAACTGTCTAATCTGCCTGTTCAAACAAACAGCTGAACCGAATCGTTTGCAGAAGAAAAAATGGTTGAAATATGGCCGGAATATTCGTATGTATATCACTAATGTAATACCTGCATGCAGAATTAATTCACCGACCAGTGCGAACAAAATATGCTCAGCTTCATCATCAGCGTGCGCACTAAACATAGATGCAACTACAGGTCAGTTAAGGCGGATTTCCACTCAGAGCAAAATGTCGCGCGATCGATTTTTAGCGAGCGCTTTCTTTTGAAATGTGTGAAGTCAACCACAGCTAATGAGATTTGTTCCGCTTGACTGTTTGTAATTCAAAAGAAAGCGCTCGCTAAAAGTCGATCGCGCATTTTGCACTGAATTATGGAAATCCGCCTTCAAGCGCGGCGCGAGAAGCTTACTAGACTTATACATACTGTGAATTGACCATAACGAATGGCAGCACGTACATTTTATGATTCCCAGCAGGCATTGCGAGCATCAAACCATAACAACAGAAAAAGAGGCCAACTTTCTCTTTTGGTATTTTGTTATGCTCGTCCTTCAACAGGCGTCATTTTGCTTTTTCAAACGATTTCCGACCGCAATGCATTCTAGTAAAATGCACATCCACCATTTTTTTCGTCATGGTCAATTAGCTACCTCGCTTTCGAATCAAGTTGCTAGAACATGCCTTTGGAGCATGCGCAAAGCTGATTGCGCAACAATGTACTTGATCTAAGTATAAATTGTTCAGAACATGTTTAGAACAGACATTTTCAAAAAATAGCAGAACGAAGCTGTAGTCGAACGAAATTAAAACGTTGCCACCCAACTTAGCATTCTATCGTGAGCCTGAAAATAATATCAAAATTAACCTAAGAAGACATTGTTTGAACCTGTGAAAAAGGTTACAATTTCTGAACGTTTGAAGATGGTTGCAATGCTACCGAACACAATTTGCGGATAAGGTCTGTTTTAGGCTTGTTTTATGCGTCGAATTAGTTAAGTCACGTCGAATGCAATTCAAATAATAGATAGTGACGTCTCATCACTTATTGTTTGAATTGCATTCGACAGGACTGAAATACCACGTATAAAACACAGAAATACAGCCTGGACCTTTTTTGCTATGCTAAAAAGTTGTAAATAATTTAGTAGAAGAAAACAGAGCTTTTGTTTCACGATTAAAATTAGAACTGCTATACTGAATTCTGCGAAGAATATCCGTGTCTATAGCCTGGTGGACTCTGGATTTGTCAATGTTGAAAAACTGCATGGAACATGACCATGCTATGCGGGTTAATCACACACCGGGGACTGTCTCTGGACAATCTTTCTCCGACCTAGCCACTCGATCTCCTTGCTAAAAAATGATGCAATGTGCATCGCAGTCAGTTAGTATGAAATTGAAAAGGTTGAGTGCTTTGGCGAGGCAACGCTATTGGACGATTGCTTCATTATACCAAAAATTGATTGTCTTCACAGTGCACAAGTCAGCATAAACACGAATAAAAAGATAAAACAAGTACGTTGGCCAAGTCTCCAGACCATATCTAGATTGACTTTATCCCAACCGATGATAGTGTGATAAAACAGAAACAGTAAAGCACGTCACTGCAGAAACACTGAAAATAAGTCCTTAGTAGCTGCGTGTCCGCAATAGCGAGGTGCGCACAAGGCGGGTTAGCGGGAGTTTGTACGTTTTTAGTTTGAGCTAGTAAGTTTTCAACACCGCATCGGGCACGGCAAGTTTTGAACAGTTATAGAGAAAGAAAGCCACGTGCGCTTGCAAAAAACCTCACAAGTAAACAAGAACTAAAGGAAAGCGCTTTTTTACGAATTACGATGTCGCACAAGTACAACTTCCCCTTTTACTACGAAGTAACGCTTTAAAAAGAGTCAACCAAGTCGTAAGGGGAAGACATGGAACTAGCATGAAAAGAACGCAATCTATCCAACATGCAAAACAAAGTAAAAGCACCATGCAGAAATAGCGAGATTAAACCATGCTAAAATGAGCGACATTCATTGAAACCATGCAATGTCATCAAGAAGACTGGTGCAGATATACGTTTTAAAGTATGGTATGAGTCTATATCACGGGCATTTTCAGCGAATAAAAAAACCATTGAACGATATTGACGACAAGTATTTAAAGCATCAGCAAAATCCGTTGAATAACAACTAACCAAGACTCTGTAATGCAAAACAATGTTATCAGCTTAGCTTTGTGATTACACAACGTAAATTAATTATTTGCAATACACTTTTGAATATACCATCTTAATTGTCGTTTATTTTATCAGCTTGAAGTTAAATTAAACATTTGTAGCTTTCAAATGTTTATCAGGAAATCCCACAAAGATTATCTCCGGCAATTTATTATTTCCGGCAATTTGTGCGAGAGATATTTTTTTGCTTGGCATAAAAGTGCCCATTGCCACGTCCAATTACTAAGTGACCTGACATCATAACGTTTTTAAGTACTATGTTATGAGCTGAAGAATATTTCCAGAGCAGGGGAGGATGTTCGGTGTGAATTTGAATAAAACTAATTGAATTGGTACAATCCTACTGTTGTATGTATTTTACTGGCAAAAGATATATGTTGCATGTAAAATCAATCTTTGGTATTGTATTAGGGTCAAAGATTAATTAAATTCCCTGGCTGACGTCAGTTGGATAAGAATTTTGAATGAATTCACGAAATTACAGCATGTCTAAGTGTAAAAATATTTCCTAACCAAAAATCGAGCATCTAAACATTACCTGGAAACACAGCTGCATGATAACGACATGACGACTCTAACTCTCATACTTTGCTTAGACTTAAAATAATGTAAGACTTGATTCATTTATGTCTACAGTTCGAAACATTTAAGGAGGAATTTTAGGTGATTTCGATTTGTTAGAATATGATTAAATTTAATGATACGAAACGTTGGAGATAAGAAGAAAAATATAATTCTTTTTCTTTGTTTGAACTTTCAAGTGTCATCAAGAAGTGCAGGGGAGGAAAATACTTATTTGGCTTGGCAACCTTTATAGTCACGCCTTTCCTTTATAAATTCATGAACTGTATCTAGAGCCTACCATAAATTAAAGATTATATATAATATCTTAATAATTAGAATGAAATAATTAATAGGACACTGAGAGAATTAAGATTGTTCGGATCAAAGAGTTTACAAGGGCCATAGATCTATATAAGGCAGATATGGCTGGCTTTGAATCCTTTGACGTCAGACAATTTACTACTAGAAGGAAATTATCAGTAAAAGTACCGCCAAGACATGTATAAAATCACGTAAAATTTTAAAATCATAATCTCGTAAGTAAGCTTTGAAATGTTTTATAGCTTTGAAATTCAAGCTAGTTGTAGTAAATGTGCAGTAATAACCCGTTCAATTTATGCGCTGATAAGAGTAAAAAGTGCAGTCTGTAACAACTTTGATGTAAAAGGTGCGTTGATATTTTGTTCCACCTTTTTTGCTGCCAAGATGGAATGATTTTTTACTAGCATGTGATTGTGAATCTATAGAGACTAGTCTCCATTTCACGAATAACAGCTGTTGTCTTGCCAGCTACTTTATAGCCCAGGGGTGAGATCGTTGCCCCGCCATCGCATCACAAAGGCGTATAGGCTCAATTCCTGTCGGAGCACCTACGGTTGATAATTTTTCTCAAATGTTCCTGGCCTCAGTTTCGACATTTGTATTATTCCTATTTAAGATTAAGACACATATCTGCCCTCTTACAGAGTAATGGTAAGTAAAGTCCTAAATTAAGTCATTCTAGCTTTCAGATTGATTATTAATTTACGTTGGAATATTGTATTAAAGTGATCGTAGTCCGTAGGCAATGTAGAATATATCGCTATGTAATAACAGCTCGTGCAGTTTTTGACCTCTGTGGTTAATCTTACTATTTGAGGGTGTTTGTGCTGGAATTTACAAACACTTTCTTAAGAATGTGCGCTGATAGAAAAATCTTAATTATATAATTAGGTGTGTTAAAATGTCAAGCATATACTAATGTCCGAAATACTCAATGATAATTATTTTTTTATTAAGGACACAAAAAGTGATAATGATAATGAAGCCATATTAATAGAATATTACGAACAATTGCCTTTTCCTATTAACGAGTTTTGCCTTAATAGAATTTCTTAAAAATCGTTGAAATGATTTAAAACTTAATTTCACGTTAAATTACTATAAACCTTAAATAACAGTCACATTCAAACGTCGCTGCCACCAGAAATGTTTTAAAATTTTCCACGCACATAGGTGCTGCTTTATATCACTATGATATTGATGATAATTATCCAGAATTAAAGGCACAAAAATATGCAATTCTCACATTTTTCAACCAACCAATTTAATGCTGCGAAGGTTGTTCCTGGTATTCTTTTTAATCCTCCAAAATCAGCGCTCTTAATTAAGAGTCTGTACTATATGTATAATTGCATGCATGCTTACGAGGAAATCTTTAGAGATTTACCCAAAGATTTATCATCGTTAAAATTAATAGCCTTTCTTTCCTTACATGGAAGTGTCTTACGGTATGTATAGTATATACTTCACATGTTTGACGCGAGAATTATTTGTGTGAACAGTAAAAGCGAGTGGGCGATTTTTTCAAATTAATGATGAAATATAAATTCATTAAGTATCAAATGAAGGCGTGGGAAGAACAATATGCAATCTTCAGCAAATCGATCAGATTTAAAATATACAAGTCAGCTGTTTCAATTCTTTAGATATGCAGGCAATAAATACTTTGCTTCAAGTCCTGCCCAATGTATGAGCACACAACCATAACATGCTCTTCATGCCAGTCATCAGAAAACCAGTCAGCTAATGACTGTTCAGGCTAGCGTGGCGAAATGAAGTATGTATGTATGTGTACAGATATTTCAACTAAGGTTGTCCTTCCAAAAGCGTAAACTGTGAACTATGAGCGCGCAAAGGATGATGGATTATTGTTTATTAAGGTCCTGATCTCCACGGGATTACCTTTGTAGCAAGTAAATTTGCCGTCAAGTTTCCTATGTTCCCTTGATGCTATTTCACAGAAATAATTCCGAGTTTAGAGGTGAAAGTAAGCAATAACTCGTCATCTCTTGCGCGCTTATAGTCTACAGTTTAAACCTCAGAGAAGAAAAATAATCCGGGTTTAATAGGGTTAGTATGAATACCATCCATTAGAACATCCAAAATTGGACGCTGGAAATTGCTGCGAAGGAAAACTGTGTATGCCTATTGTAGATTTTGGACGCCAAAAACCACCAATGTATACCTTCTTTGGCTTGATTTTTCTGTTGAGCCGGATGTCAATGGAACCAATTAAAGGTCAATGGTCACTGAAAAATCAGCTTGGATCATGAAACTAAACTAGTTAGCTACACCTGACAACATTACAAAACTTCAAACTATGAATGATTACCAATGCAATATAATGCAGGGTGTCCAAAATAACCGAGTTCAATTTCAAAACGCACGCTTATGCGTTAAACTTTAATTACCGTAACTAGTCCGACAATTTGTTCCAACTGTATTTATCAATATTCATTTCTCGATAGAAATTTATAGTTTTCACAGTCAATGAACGTGGAAATATTTGCATACGAGGACTAAAGCGTCGATACGGTAGCGGTATGCACTGAAGAGTGTCCTGAAGTGGTAAGATAGGTGGGAATTGCCTAGAAAAAGTGGTTGACATAACTTTATATTTATGCGGAAAAAACGTTCTCTGTTTCTTTTACAATATAGCACAAAAAATATAAAATTACTTCAACAGATGAGCGACGGGAAATTTTCCGTGTTTACATTGGGTTATGTAAAGACGGTTCTTAACCAATCAGCGCTCAAAATTCACAAACGCTATATTCTATATTATAATTAACAACTATTCGACTTAGGCGAAGTGATTATTGGTGAATATTCACCGAGACGAAGTCGAGGAAAATTCGTAAGTAAAGACTAAAGTTTATTATCAAAAAGTATTTAATAAGTTATTTGCAGATGGTCGCCTTACGATAGTTTAACATAAAAGTTTGTTTATATTCTTCGACTTTGCATTAATTTATTTTTTCTCCATTTCTTAATTTTGGCAAAAGTATAAAACATCAAAACGCGCGCGGACTTTAATTGCCAGATGACAACTAGTAGATAATGCCTCATATATATTTACTGGCCAGGCAACTAATCAAAATATAATGCTTGAAAACCATCATTTACTAAAGAAATTATACTAATTCCTCTTATTTTTTTATTTGTGGATGCCTAGTGATATTTTTTGATTTCCTGTAATCTGATTGGCTACAGCAGCGGGCCGGAGCTTTTTACGATTGGGACTTTAAGATAGGCAGCGTACCACGACAACGGTTGGCCATGAGTATTTTATACTGTGGCCTGGGACGAGTGCGATAAATTTTCGTGTTGTTGTGAAAACAAACCAAGAAGTGGAGCTATTATATATTGTCGAGTTTCAATATAAAAGTGTACGGTGGCCCACAAGTGTCATGTCAACATTTTTCTTTGAGTTTAACAAAACATTTTTCATGCTACAAAATCTAATTTTTGGAACACCAATTATAATTTTTTTCACATGACAATTTTTTTTTCTCCTGACAAAACTTTTTGTCATGACAAAATAAAACTCGTGACAATATTTCTTCCATTTCGCGACCATTTTGCTATAACCAATGTAATATGTCAATATGGCAGATAACAACAATAACGAAATGAACGAGGATGAAAACAATCTCATAAAGAGCTACTTTTTTCAAAGTTTTGAATATATACAAAGATATTTTACGGTTTTTGTCTCGGTATCATGGCATATCTAGAAGCAAAAGCACTGATATCACAACGTCGTCTGAAATCCTACGATGTTAGCCGAAAGCATGCCGAATACAATATTGATGCTGTTGTGAATGAGAGCAGGGCATTGTTAGATGGGCCTGAATGCATGAGAGGATACAGGTTTGTCTGGTAAAGGATGTTGTACAACTTCTTTTGAGTCAGCTTGACCCAGAAGGATGCTATATGCGGAAAAGCCATCGGCTAAGAAGAAGAGAATACCAAAATGAAGGACCCAATTCTGCATGGCATGCAGATGGTTATGATAATATGGTACTGTTTTCCGTTCAAAATCTCTATGAACCTTTACTGGGCATCTGCCATATTTTTCAACAGTCTCCAAAAAATACGATGTGATGTTATTAGGATAACTGTACCACGTTGTGACAAGCAGCCAAAGTACCTTATACAACTCCAACCGTCAATACACCCATGTATAGCAAACCCGTAGGGTTTTGATTTATCGTTACCGTCTGCATGCCATGCAGCATTGAGTCCTTCGTTTCGGTATACTCTTCTCCTTAACCGATGGTATTTCTGCAGAAACCATCCTCCTGGGTCAAGCTGACTAAAAATGAGTTGTAAAAATGTAAAAAACCCTTTGCCAGAAAAGCCTGTATCCTCCCATGGATTCAAGCCCAACATTCACAACAGCATCAACACTGTATTCGCATACTTTCAGCTAATATCGTAGGATTTCAGACCACTTTGTCATGTGCTTTTGCTTATAGATATGCCATGATGCTGAGAAAAAAACTGTGAAATATCTTTGCATTCCAAACCTTGAAAAAACAAGCTCTTTATGAGATCTATCTCATCCTTGTTCATTTCGTTGTTGTTTTCATGGGCCATATTCATAGCAAGGATGGTTAATGAAATGGTTGAGAACGGAAGAATTAATATTGTCACGAGAAAAAATTTTCTCATGACAAAAAGTTTTATCACGAGAAAAAATTTTCTCATGCCTTAACCCTTTTCTCATGCCCATACCCTAACCTTTACCCTAACCCTAACCCTAACCCTAACCCTAACCTTAACCCTAACCCTAACCCTAACCCTAAACCTAACCCTAACCCTAACCCTAACCCTAACCCTAACCCTAACCCTAACCCTAACCCTAACCCTAACCCTAACCCTAACCCTAACCCTAACCCTAACCCTAACCCTAACCCTAACCCTAAAGATATACTATTAAGCTTCAAAAGTCAATGAAAAAACGATTATTTGGCCACTTTGGCTTTGTTTATGGCGAAATTTTCAGTCATGCTTCGGGAATGCAAAATATTTCAAAATTAAATCATGTTTACGCAAAACTACAACAGTTTTTTGTGTTAAATACACGACTATATGAAGAACTATCTTTATTTCATTTTGTTTCTTCAAGAGCATTATATTCTAAACTGTAAATGTGATACTATTTAAGTGATTTATTTATGATGAACTTTGCATGTATACTCTGCAGTTCAACTCCTGGTCAAATTCAATATGGCGGATTTAAAAGGGCACTTGCGAAAAAAAGTGAAGACATGATTCGTGAACGAGTACGCATTCTATATCTATTATTTCTATGGATTCACTATACGCCATTATAGACATTATAGAGTGAAACTGGGTTCGGGTAACCTCATCTGTATTGATGTTTCTGCTGCACTGGAGTGAGCAACTGATTAAATTGTCAGGTGGCGAAACGTATGTCCGTGTGGTCAGGATAGCAAATATTCTTAAACTGTACATTTTTACTACCAAACACGGGGCTAACACAAACATTCGGTCAGTGAGTTGAACAGTATATAGTTATGCTAGTAGATTTACCCCCAAAGTTGCCGGTGTAAAAGGAAATACCCCCCAACCCCCCCCCTGGCCCATATTCTAGAAAATATGGCCCGGGGGCATTTTAAAGAGGGGGCGTATTTCCTGGGACACATGCCGTAACCACAGAATAGAAACTAACAGAAGGGTCACTCGAGTCGAAACCTTCGAAGTTCGGGTACCCGCGCATGTCGCATTACGCATGTTTATTCAATATGTAGGTTCTGGTTAGTCAATTCAATTGCATTTTCTGGCCAATAGACACGCTGAACAGGCTGTTTCGTCATTACTCTGGCCAGTTAATTGCATGAAAATAGGGGGCATGTTGGCGTGATGTTGCACTGCTGAGCGCGGTCTCACTGTTTATTCGCTATACGTCGCTACGTTTTTCCGGCATGAAGTGCTGAGGCATGCCATTTCTAATAAAGCTGCTGCAAAAGTGGACTGTGGCGTTTATGTCACGTACATCCATACTGGAAAGTTCGTTTTTCGTGCGCCACAGATTTTACGCCAAAAATTTCGCGTCAAAAACAATGCGCCGGCGCAGCGCTTGAAACTGAAACGCCAAGCCGCCACGCCCACGAGAGACGGAAGATCAAATACAGTATGAAAATCAACACAAGTAATGCATAGCTGTTTTTATTCTTCACTTTCTCGTTATGCATTTTCTTTACAGCTTTCTAACGAACTACAATATAAAAAAGTCAGTCTCGAGACATGATGAATGTCATAACAAATAGTTAAGACGTACATCCTCTTGCCGGAGACGCTTCATTACTTTGCTTTCTCTTTTAAATTTTAGCACGATCACCTAAAATTGGTGCTGTATGCCTTGAGAGTTTGCGGTCTTTATCTCCTTCTAAATATATATTTGCAATTTCTTTTACAGCACGATCTGCATTTTGACAGGGTTGTAAACTCCAGTCAATCTTCGTTCTAAAGAGGAAAAATTATCGTGAATGTTTGTACAAAAATATTAGAGAGGAAAACCTGAAATGAGATGTGAAAAACTAGTATGAACTGACCTCAGCGCTAAGGTTTCATTATTTTGACCACTGGGCATCTTATTTGAGGCCATAACACTGTAATATGACTCTACGACAGCTTCTGTGCCTCCTTTGGCTAGAGCAATGTCTACGCAAATGGAGGCTTCCATTCCAATAGCCTCATAAAGCATCCTGTCTGTGAAGATACTTTTATAAACTGCGTCTTCATTCAAAGATGCGTGAAAGGGTTTTTCGATGTTTCGCATGGTTACAGCATAAGAAAACGAAAATCCGCAGACGATAAAGATATTTTGGCAAAATAAAAACTTTAATTCTATCAAGGAATACTATCCTTTACCCGATTATTTTCGCCCGCGCTAATATATTATTCAGCTAAAATAGACGACTTTACGCCACGCCAAAGCAAAGCACAGGAATTTTAATCAATGAAATACGCCAAAATTTGGCGCAAGTGCACTTCTGTTACGCCAAAGATATTTGGCGTAACATACGAACTTTCCCGTATGGACGTACATGCGATTATGTCACGTACGTAAGTACATTTCTGATTTCTCTGAAAAATATTAAAAACGATATAATTCAGTCGAAAATTGAGAGTCAAAATGTGCGAATTTTACGATGCAATGTAAAAATGCGACGAACATTATTCTAAAATTTTAAGAAACTCTCGTAAGTAGCCAATCCGGCAACGAACTTTTTGTAAGTTTACATAATCTATCGTGAATGTGGGTTTTTTTTCGGTTAAGTGCTCCTCGTATATTGTATTTAAACCTTCACTATTCTCGACTATCAGAAACCGCTGCCACTCATATTCATTGTTTACATGTTTCCGCTTCGCCAGACAAGGCGGAGTGATTTTGATATATTGAAATGAGTTAGGTCACGGTTTTCTAGTGATATGTTACACTTGGGCTGTTTAACATTAGAGTGTTTAGTAACATAAATAATAATCTTGTGGAACTCTAGGCCTACTTGCCAGAATTGTAGTTTTTTAACCTAAGCTTATTTCAAAATTAGTTGTGATGTCACAGTGATATGGGTACCCTCGTGTTTTGTGTATCCCCATAGCAAATATGTCACCGTGGACATAGACGTAAGCGTACTGTTTTGCTATATTAAACTTTACCAGCAAAAGGTAATATATTTAAGACTTCTCACTCACTGGGACTGTATCAGTTACTTCACCAAATTTATCTAAACCCACATACTTGCCTTACATGAAGTGTTGCCATTAGTGTTTGGCTTGTGTATGTAAATGATGCAAGAGAAATCAAAATTTCATTTACAAATATAATGATCCGCTACTATAGCCAGGTGAAATTTACAGAAAGGGGTACACAACGTCCTTTAACCTTTCTGTTTAGATTCGAATATTGGGGGATAACGTGATAATGGCACCGCTTTGATCCTAGTACATCTCACAGATCGCTTGAAATGGCGTCGGCAACACCGCCAATACAGCGAACAAGAAGCATATGGGATTCGCTGTCCCCAGAAGAATTCGAGCAGTTACAAGTATACACAAAATGTAAGGCAGTTATATTTTCTCTTATGTCTATTTATAATTGTGCTGTGCCTAAATAGAGACGGCTATCGTATATTGCCGCCTTCTCTTGTACTTGTGACATGGGTATTTCACATTGAAGTTGATTGAAATTTCACTTTTGTTACAATCATTCTTCGAGTCAAAAAGTCACAATAATAGTGTAAGCAAACGGCATTGGAAATTATTACCGCCTCTGCGTAAAGCGCCGATCGTATTTTCGTGTTTGGTTCTTATATTTCGTTTTTTGTTGGCACAGTCTGTACGGTGTGCAAAACAGACGTTCCGGTTTATTTCATGAATGGCTCTAGCAATGCATTAACCCGCTGTTACGAGAAGAACGGGATTTGGGAACGATGTGTGCCCTGAACTACAGTATATTGTTTACATCGAGCGACAGACGGCAGTGATAAATATACCTCAAAGCAAAGCTAGCCCACACATTTGATAAAGAATAATTATGTTGAAATGATGTAGATATCAATGTAGAACACAATATGTCGCATGTTGGCAAAATGATATCATTATATACGTGCATTTTGCGATAGGTTTTTGGTAATCTATGCGTGTGAAAGGACCCTCTTTAAGACATGAATTAGTTATTACTTCGCTGAGCATTTTCTCACTACAAACGCCCTGCACCGACAGCTGCCGGGAAATTTAACCAGGGCAAAATGTCTTGAATTCTTTCACAACATTTTCCCTCCACAATAACTTTGTGAATTTAATTGCTAAAGATTTTCACAGATTTTGTTTTCAGCGAACCAACAATAAAGCTGATCGCGGTTTCAAATTAATACAAAGCCATCAAAACAATTCGAATTAGAGCGTTGCCCCGTTCCAATAAGTGACGGATGTGTGTTCGCATGTGCTTTTTTTCTCATCTGATATTTTTCGAAAATCTTTATACGCCCAATAAAATTGTTACAAAATAATTCTGTACTGGAAATTCTCAAAAAAAAAATATAGATTATGAGTGTCATTTAATTTTCTTTCGGGTGGCAAACTCATGATTTACATATTGTGAGGTCTTGTATCAAATATCCCATTGTAAACGATCTTAGAAAATATAGAACAGCGGAAAAATTGTTTGTCTTTGGTCTTGGTTTTAGTTTTAGTTTTAGTTTTGGTTTTAGTTTGGCTTTGGTTTTAGTATTTGCATGAGCAGTCCACCAGAAAGCCAAAATGTTACGTCTATTATTGAGGGCAATTTCGCACTTTCGCACACAGTATTCCAATCCATGTATTAGAAAAGTTGGTTTGTTTTTTGTGAAGTTACTGCATAAATAGAAAAGCTTATATTATTTTTTATTACTTTTGTCCTCTTGAATTTATGCATGCAATGGTCACAATAGTAGAAAGTAAAAAATGATACTATGCATTGTACAAGTCATATTCATTTGGTTATAAAAATGTCCATTGACTTGTTTCTATGTTTATATAAAGCATTGCCCCTAGCCATTGATTAAACTCGTCTAAAACTGCAGTATCTTGCTATCCACACACACACTGAATTGAAGCACTGAATTTAGACACCATGATGCACCAATGAACATGCAAAATTTATTTCATTGTATTTTTCTCACCAGTGATAAATAATGAATGATCAGCTTTTCATTTTAATTACAAGCACAAAGTACAAATGACAGGTGATGTATCACCAAATATGAAAGCCACTTGGACAAAACAAAGTAATTTTGACTTAAATGTTGTACTTAGTGTGGGAAAACATCAATAGTCCTTGCTCATATTGAAAACAAACAACATTTTGTGTGTTTTTTTTATCATTAGTCAAATTGAACATAATGTAGAGTCATGTGGATGTTGGCTTTGCAGTCTGCTGGATTTTTAGATGATAAGATGGCATGATATCTATCATATTTTTCATTCTAGTCCCCATGTTTCAGAATTTAGACATTATACTGCTATCTGCCTAAAGTATCTAACATTTCAGGCATTTTAATTTGCTGTTTTGTAAAAGTGTCCATATTTGAGGTAAATATATTTAGTAAATGGTATGCAGTCAGAGTTGTCAAAACTGGACAGGTTTTGCAGACTTTTTTACAGTGTGACCTCATATTATTTGTTATCTAATGTGCATATAATATTGTGCAAAATATTGTCATCCAGTGTGCATATTATACCGTATCAACACAACAGCACAAATAAATTTGCTGTCTGTGTCTTTTGAGAGTCAGTAATGCAGTAATATTGACTTTTTCAATGTTAATTTAGTCATCATACTTCTTTTGATGCTCCTTAAAACCTTTTTTACATCACAATGTAGTTATTCATTTGCAGCATGCTTTCAAAAACCACAATAATTTTTTTTAACAGAAAAGATAATGTGTCTAGAACACAATCTATTCATTAAGTAACCGCAAATTTACATCTTCTACATAATGTTACTTCACTTGTACATTTTCTGGCTAAGTGTACATGGTTTTAAAGTGACAATATCATAAGGATTACTCAAAAGTATTTTTAGGCTAGTCTGTAGCTCCCTCAATACCAAACATATTAATGTTTGACACAGTACAACCAAATGTGGCCCATTAGAGTAAGACATGCTTTAAATTTCATGCTTTAAAGACATGCTTTCATATTTACCATAATATTTTGTGTTTGTTAGTTTAGACTAACAGTACAATATTCTATGAATTAGGAAAAAATATTTTCTGTTCCAATGCTGATTGTTGTGCTATAAGTACAATAAAACACTATAACTCAAATAAATAACTATAAAACATACAGTTTGAACTGCAGTAATTTCCCTATTTCGGGGGTGATGTTACGGATATTAGCAAAGAAATTCAATAAGAAGCATTTAATATAATGCCATTTCATACTAATTTTTTATTTTGGCAGCAAAAAAGAAAATGACTGAAAAAGACATATTTTAATTAATGAAACTGTGAAATTTTGTAGCAAAATGCTAAAAAGTTGTAGACATGGCCGTGGAAATTTTGCACATTTTGAATGTATATGATTGTATTCCTTGGTAACAACTAACAAGATACAAATATAGACAATATTTGCAAATATGGATGAAGCATGGGCAAGTAAAGGCATAATAATAATAATTATAGTAAAAATATGTAAAATTCTGTGAAAACTATTTTTGGTCAGAGAACGACTGATTTTATTATTAATATTTGCAAAGCTATATTTAACCACACTTTGCCTTTACAACATTTTGCTGCCAAACTTTGTGATTTTACTGATATTGCATTTGTTGTTATACAGCAACTGTTACATTTTGCTATTGCTGTGTGCTGCTGTCAATCTAAGTTTGCTTCGCCAAACAAGCATACAAAGCAGTTGCATAAAGGGCAACTCTACAGGCTTGTGTTGTCAAAAGTCTGACAAAGTACTATCCACATGTCTGAACAAGAATGGCTAATTGGCACTTAGGAGAAAGGCTCCATTTGATCTTATGTGTTATGTTCAGGTAGAGTACAAATGGAGAAATGTATGTTGTTTATAGCTATGGAGAAATGTATGTTGTTTATAGCTATATAGATTGGCCAATATACTCAAGGTATTTTAGCTTTGACAACATATAATAACATAATAAGCTTTATTTGAACAGGGTATAACATCAGTATTTCCAATATTTGCCCCAATGGCCCTAGAAAGTGTACATCTAAAATTCTATAAAATCTATAACGAATAATTATATGTACCTGTTTAATTCAGAATTATTCATGTATAAATTATCATTAAAACCTTTCTTAGTTAAAATGTAAAGTGTCCCAAGCCTACATGCTAAGAAATATACCTTGTTCAAGATTGATAAAAACAGGATTAAACAGTGAATGTTGTACTGCCCTCATTGTTCTTAGTTGTCAACAATATTTTTCAACATGGTTACACTTAATCGCAACAATATGTTCAATATTTTTGACAACTGTGATCAACTATGGGCGGCAAACCATTGTTTAATCCTGTTTTGATCAACCATGAGCAACTGATAATTTTTGATCTGTTTTATAACTTTTGCCGCTTTTACATCTTGGCACATAACATACAACATAACACAAATTTTAACACTTGCTGAAACTGAGATTGTTTAAACGAAGAAATCACTTGACATGGATAAGCAAGGAGACTTGTAATTGCAATGGCTAAACCAACCTTGCAAGCTGGGGTCTTTACCTACGCCCCTAGACTGATTTTGATGGTCATAATTTCTGTTAATCTAATTGATCTTATGCGTTTGGGATGTCGCTCTGAGTTTTATTCACACAGGGCAAGCTAGCTGAAAAATATGCCTGACCACGGCGGGAATCGAACGCATGAGCTTTGTAACGCTAGTTTAAATGCCCTGTCAACTGACGTACTGTATGCACAGCGAAAAACGAACAACCTGTTCTGGGCTTTTGCAGTTTTGGCATGATGAGAACAGTTTATATAGAACAGTTTTGAGTGTATATCTATACCGGACAAGCTGAACGAATCTGACAGTTCAATCAGCAGAGCATTGGGCTAGCATTCCTAAGGTCGTAGGCTCGATTCCCGCCGCAGTCAGGCATATTTTTCAGTTTGACCTGTTTGGATATAACGCCAGAAACGTCATTTTAAAGGTGTTTATGAAGAATGCTTGCTCCAGCAAACTTTACATCACCACTAGCTTTTCACAACTGGGCAGCGATATTATCCTAATGATTCATTCACGTTTCTACGCGTAACTTCAAGACGTACCGTGGGGATGGTGTGTTAAACTTCAACGCTAAGTGGAATTCCTGCTTGTCAAGTGGGTCGCTGAGCGACCCTTGTTGTGACAACGAATTTGCATGTGAAACGTTTTATTTGCCAAACTAGACAGTCCTCTTGTTTCCAGTTTTTTAACAAGTGCACTTATTAACAAAGTACTAATTGTGCTTGTCTGTATAGTAAAGTAACAAATATTTGACAAGTAATTTGTTTGAAGGGAGTTTCCGACTTAGTGACGGGTAGACTGGTGTGTTTCATTGTATGTAAATATGCTAATGTATTCTAGTGTCTTACAGTATACTGTACTTGTGGGTTGACCTGGAATACCTCTGACATGAAGTGTTTTTGAAGTATTTTTGATTGCATTGCAAAGATCGGTTAAAGTGGATATGACACGTATTTTTCCCTAGTTGGAAAGATGTTTTAAAACTTTATAGCAACTTGTATTGCAATTTTTCATTTCCTTTCTTCTAACTTGAGATTTTTTAGTTTGTTTGAACTTTTCATTGCAAACAATGTAATGCACAATGATGTTTTAAAAATTAATAGTATAGTGGTCAGACCACTCGCCTTTCACCTCTAAGGTTCCGAGTTCGATCCCCAATAAGATGGACTCGAACCCAGTCCTCATGTGAAAAGAGTATAGTCAACGCTTTCCTCCCAAAGGGAATGTTGACAGGATGGGATAGGTAATACGGGCCCACAGTAATTGGCTCACGCTGTTGTTGTGACCCTTCCCTTGTGGCGAAGTTAATGAAATAGAAAAATAAAAAATGGGTCTTAGATAGTTAAAACAACGCAAAGTTAGCGTGAAGTATTCGTGGCTACTTACATGCATGTTCATTTTGGCATGGTCTTCAGCTCGTATGACCAACCATAATAAGGTTAAACGAGAGCTCATTGTGCATTGTGACCTGACAGTGTTTTCAGCTAAAAATTCAAAACAAACAAAAATGTCTCAAGTTCGAAGAATAGACATGGAACTCTGCAAAAGACGTTTCAATATAATTTTAAGAGGTCTTTCCAACTATGGAATAAAAAACATCGTGTCTTGCATATGTACTTTAAAATGGCAATATAACTTCTTTAGAAGAATTTCTCTATCTCGTCCTTCCCGAGATATTCGATATGCAAATTGATGTTAATACAAATACAAATAAATAATAATAAACAGTTTTTGAATTCGCTTCTCGTAGCATACAGTATGAGTAATTATTAAAGGGATATGGCAATATATTTTGGCTTATTGCCAAGAACTAGTGAAATAACTCTAAAATCCGTTGTTAGATTTTAGTAGCATGTTAGTTTCTAAATTATTGAACGACAAAGACACCAGCCATCCGCCATCTTCTTTTATAATTAGGTCTATTTTAATGACGTCACGTCACAAGCAGGGAAAAAAGTATAAAACTTGCTGTTAGTTGTTTAAATCCCTATGAAATTCTCCGAAATCTTTTCAACTTATGCAAGAAGTATGTACATACAAATCCAGCAATTTCGAACATTGCACATCTTTCCTATGTGCTCCTTAAAGAAAACAAATTTTACCCTGGTTGTGGCGTCATTGGTTTTTGAATATCCAAGATGGTGGACAGCTTATCTCTTTGTCATATCTTTGTCCGTTAGTATTGCAAAAGCTAGGCATGCTATAAGAAATTTAAAACGGATTTTAGAGTTATTTCAATAGTTCTTAGCCATAAGCCAATCAAAAATATATTGCCATATCCCTTTAAGGCCTCTATCTTAATAATTCCTCATATCCTACTCGAGCTCATTCGATAATTATTTATTGTCTTACGCTAACTAAAAGTCAACAATATGACAGGTAATCTACAGGGTATTCCAACTGAGTATTTCTACAAAATACAGAACAACTAACGACACTGTAACTTCGAAAATCGAGCTTTCAATGGGAGTAAAATGTAGTAGATTTATCATCGTAGTTTTTGCGTTTTTACGTGTGTATAGTAGACCAAACTACATGTTAAGTAACTGTTTACTGCATTTTCTTCTTCAGACTCGAAAAACAGATTAAAAGATGTGCTCAAACAGTTTCGTGATGGCGAGTTCTCGCAGTATAAACCAGAGGAGGTGAGTTTTACAAAAATAGTTATTTTTTTAAAAAAATGGGCGATTAAATGATAAAGTATGATGTTGTTTGATAAAGTATTTCTAATACAGGTAGCATCGACAGTCTCGTGTCCACAAAACATACAGTTTGTTTTCTCGGACACAGTTACTGTAATCATATTTTGCATGTTAGCTGTCAATATATTAAACTGCTTAGTAATCGTGACGGTGACGGTAACTAACTAATCGTAACTGTAACAGTGTATGACAGTGAGTCAGTGGTCGAAATTCATTGTGCAACTGTTTTTGCATGTTGGCTCAGAGAAAGATACGGCGCTAAATCCACTAACTGTTCTTGTCTTGAGGATACACCTTGCAACACTGGATACCAAAGTTTTTTTCCTCCATTTTTCTTTTAGCCAATGAATTATGAGGGTTTCAAATTATTCATGAATGCATATCTTGGCAATGACATCAGTGATGATTTATGTCAACACCTGTTCTCGACATTTTGCAAACAAGTACCAATAAACAATGCAACATTAACGAGTTTGCAGCAAGCGGAGGCCATTATTGCTGATAAGCCAGGTAAGTATTTGACTGAATGTTTACCATGTATTCAGAAACTCATTAATTATTCATGATTAATTATCCAATATCCAGTGCTCAATAAGTCACGTGCACGCCTCTTTATGTCACTTCGTTTGAATACCTAATAAAGGTTTGAACACGATGTGTCAAAATTGTGGATGAAATTTTCGCAATAAAATTTTGCTCGGCCACGACCGCCATTTTTATACCTGCTAGAGAACACTTCATTATGCAATAATACAAAAGATGATTGTCATGCAAATTGTATAAAGAATTTTATATAAAGATTTTTATATAAAGATTTGGCTTTATTATGCAAATGTTTTGAATCATTTAAAACACTTGCATGACGTGTTTTATTAGGTACAAAGCCACTCGCGCTTCGCGCTCGTGTCTTTACACCTAATAAAGCACTCCTGCTCGTGTTTTAAATAGTACTTAACAAAATATTCAAGTGCGTTACGCGTGCACTTATTCATGATATATTAAAATGATGACGAGTCTCATAGTGATTAATATGTTATTTATTATTATATAATATGAACGACAGCTCTAACTGTTTCGAATTATTAATTCGCAAAAATCCCAGATCTTGCACGCATGGGAATTTTAGGGCATTATTATTAAGTTCTTATGTGCACAAGACTTTGATATGTTTTACGGATCACTAATTAAAAGCCGTCAAATAATTGAACAGGTTGCGGCTAATTTCATTCTCAAACGACCTGCTTTTATGATGCACGTGCGTGCCTGCGGGCTGGCGGGGGACGGGGGGTTGTCCGAGGGTCTGGTAAAATATGGACATTTCACAGTTTTCGGCGACATTTTGCCGAGTAGTGTGAAATATTTCTCTGTGTTCGCTGTTGGCTCTTCGCTCTTTTTCCACTGATATTTGTACAGAGTGCCACAATTGCATGGTCGACTTTTTCTTGCGACCTTGTGGTCAAACCAGCCCGCCATGCAGAGCGAGTTAAAAGTGGTGTACATGAACTAATACTTAGTAAAATTTAATTTAGCTGAAGGTGGTATACATACTGGTATTACATCTGCTGCGATAGTGGCTACAATTCCCATCACTTCACGAGATACAGCCGTTATCACGCATTCATCGTCACACACACATTTAACTGGCTCGCCATGCCTCGATGCTGACCGCCTACCTCGCTCATCGTCTGATGGTATAAATTGTGCATCTCGTATTTTACCGGCTCGAAGATCTATTGTATCTCTAAACGGTAAACTAAATCAATGTAGGTCAACATTTAAATATTAAATATATAAATACCATTAATTCACCAAATAATTAATATACCGTGCAAGAGCCTTCTAACCAAAATTTCTGGAAGGATAAAATTGGTCATAAATCCCCCAGCCGGTCTTTAAACTTTCAATTCAGCCCTGTAAAGGACGATAAAACTTCTTAAATTTGACAATCAAATCCTCCAAGTGCGTGAAAAATTCCTGAAAATCTGCAGAATGTCTAGCTTAAATGGTGCAGTATTGCTTAAACAAAAAACATTTAAATAAAAAAAGATAAAAATTTACATCAATTCTCTTTTGTGCCTCGGTAAACACTCTCTGTGAGGTGAAAGTAGAAAAATTATGCGAATATCCATCATTGCTAGTACAATGTATTGTGATCTGAACTCTTCAGTAAATTGAAGTGTTTTAGGTAACTTTTGCGGTAATGATTTAAACTTCAAACCTTTTATTCTTGATTCATTCGCGTACGTACATGTATTATCTTCTACACGTCATTGTACATTATGCTACAACAAGTGTCAATAACATGCTCTCCGTATCCTTCTCTAACCCCACCTGCCTGTATTAAGTAGATAACAATAGCTCAATACTAAATCTGTTCACGGCTTGGCTCAAGTTCGTCTCACGGAAAAGTATAGGAAAAGAGGGGATTGGCTCCGTAATCTGTTTCGTCATCTCGACAGGCTCACCATCGTTGGAATCTTCCACGTTAGATTTTACTTGCCAGCAAACGCCTCAGTTTCGTCTTATCTTAATTTTTTGTGGTACGTTTTTGCTCATGCTTGTGTGAATTGCTATTTTCAACCTTTTCAGAGACGATCTTGAATCAAGCCAGTATACATACAGTACAAAACTCAGAGACCATGTTCTGCTAGACATTCTTTTCTAAATGTCTTTTTGTTTAGGCCCGGCAAAAGGCTCCTCAAATGAAAACACACCGTCGAGTTCACGAAACAATTCCACCAAGAAAAAGCAATCAGTTACAGATAATCTTGCGATATTTAGCACGAAAAGTGCCTTAGAAACTGTTGCCATGGTTTCAATACGGGAGATTGCGTGTTATTTGTCGTTACTTGAAGGAGGAGAAGTTGAGGATAAACTGGAATGTAAGTGATCATCTTGTATGCAACCACTTTTTAATCTTAGATTCTGCATGTCTGTTTTATCGACGCAGTATAATATTAATCATGTGAAAGGTATGAGAAGTGCATTGCATTTATTTGACTCCGCAACCAGGGGCGACTTTCTTCGCCTTCTCAGGGAGTTCGAACAAAGAACGTATAAGGTCTCTCCCTCAACTGGATGGTCTGCAGGTTAACTAAACTTCTTGCTTGTCTCGCACTTTGAGTACCTCCTGGTCTAACACTTTTCTAATGGCCTGGGATGTATCTTTGACAAACCTCTATCAACATCAAGCATTACCTGTAGGGTGCACGAGTCTTGAGTAGTTTTCTCCAACATGAGTTGAAATATTCTAAACGCCTTATAATTGAAAGACATTAATATTGACCCTTGTTGTCATAAACAAAATCTAAAAACAATTTTGAGCAAGTGGCATGGTCGAGTTGCCATTATTGGGTCTGAATTCTGAAGGTTTGTTCTGGAAGCGGTGAAACTGTCATTCATCGCTTGTATGTTTTTGTATAGTTGTCTTCCGGGTGTATGATGCGGATGGTAACGAGTATCTTGATCAACAGGTATTAAAAATAACAAATTCAAGTAGGCATTATTGAAGCAAAAACTTTGTTGACCTTTTGAGTGAAGAGTTTTCAACTGGGATTAAGTTTGGCATTTAGATAAGGATTATATACAAAATCAGACAAAATATGCAATAGAATCCGCCCCTGAAACGTGGCTGTTGCTTTATTTACGCTGATGTACACTCTGGGCATACCAGTGCGCTGTGGAATGTGTGTGTTTCCCACAATACTACTGGGATATTGTTTTTATTAAGGAGTTGGAATCGATTATACAACAAATGATGAGTGTTGCGAGATATTTAGGATGGGACGTCACAGAATTGAAACCGGTAAGCTCTATAAGTATAAGTGCTTTTGTTTTGCACTGTATTACACGCTTTGCGTTGAAAATTTTTTTCGTTACTTGTGATTAATGTTAGACCAGTCGTACACCTCTTGCTGAAATGCGTTCTAGTATACATCTAGGGCACAGAATAGAACCTCCACTCGAGACGGAACCTATGTTTGTTTCCCCATGCATGTATTATGCAGGTTCTGGCCAGCCAATTGCATTTTCTGGCCAGTGAAACGCTGAACTGACTGTTCCACCATTATTCTGGCCAGTCAATCGCTTGACTGGGGCGACATGTTGCACTGCTGAGTGGTCCTACTGTTTACTTCCTATACAGTGTCAATGCAAAGCTATGGTAAATAAGGAATGCGACGTATTCTATCGATGTATTCCATCGTTTCTCGGCTGATGCGTTAAACGCAGTGGACAGTACGCCTTGCAGTCATGAACGAGGTCATTAAAATCTTGAACGAAGGGGACAGGAAGCCGCTTGCGCTTGGAAACGAAGCAAAAAGTGTTTCTAAACAATGTTAAAATTACCTAATTGTTTCAGCGTTCAATTACCTCGACACTTTCAATACGTAATTGCTAATAACGTTATGTACATACTATAGCACCCTTGTTGTCTTGTATACTGTATAAAGTGCTCGGTTCTTCACTGCCTTGCCCTATAATTTACCATAGTGAACTGTATCGTCCATTTAATATTTCCGTTTTTGTGGCCGGTTAATTTGTGGGTTTTTTTGTTCTAAAGATTCTACAAGATATGTTGTTAGAACTCGACTGCGATTCGGATGGTCGAATATCGCTAGATGAATGGATCAAAGGCGGTCTAACAACTATTCCATTGCTCGTATTGTTGGGTCTTGATCCGGTAAGAGCGAAGCTAATGTGTACTGTATTATACATGATATTATATGATACGAATTATGTGTTTGAGTGTGGTGAATATCTCCTGCGAATGAACGAGACAAAACGAGTAAGAGATACAGTAATTGGCAGTACGAGATGTATTCATGGATAAGACTCGCTACCAATCCCAGTTGGGTTGATTGCTCAATTGGTAGAGCGGCGGTGTGGAAACCCGAAAAAAGCGAGTTCAAATCCTGTTTACAGTATATCTGCTCGCCCTAATAAATACAACTACAATGAATGCAAACTAAAATATTTCAATCCCTCCGTATTTAAGCTGCTGTAGCAATGTATTTTTGCACAAACGTTTGGAGAGGAATACTGTAGTTTTTGTCTAGTGCTGCTCAATTTGCCTTTGATTATAAATTTTTGTATTCGCCCCAATTTGAGTTTATTTTTGGCGGGGTATTTTGTTTTTTACTAAATATCTTGCTAGCAAACTTTCTTTGTTTTTTTTTTTTCAGAAAATTCGAGATGATGGTCAACATCAGGTTTGTAGGTTAAGACAAGTTGCATTTAGTTGCGGCTCTTTGCTCCTTCAATGTTTGCCATGCACATGAAGGCGATTTTCTACTTTTAATGGATGTGAACAGGTGAATCGATTAGGAATATTCATTTGAGAGGTGATACACTCAGAACTTTTGTTACTGTTGCACTTGTTCATATCAATCAGAATGAGAAAATTAGAATAGAAATCCCAGCAAGTGTTCGAAGCTCCCTAGATATAGTTTTTCAGTGATGAGATATCTATCAAGTCAATTAAACGTTTTACGCATGATATATGGTTTGTTTATTTGTTTTGCTGTATAGTGGCGGCAGAAACACTTCAGTAAACCTGCACACTGCAACATGTGTCATTGTGCTCTTACTGGGCGTGGCTTTCGTGGTAGACAAGGCTTGCAGTGCATATGTAAGTAGTTTTTATTACCCAATGAAATAATCTGTATACTGTGTTGAACCGCGAGATTAAATTTTTGTTTTGATTTCAGAAATATAATCATAATTTCGAAATTATAGTCAATCAGGTGGCTGCCTTTTATATATTTGTTTTGTCTGTATATTCTCTTTGATTTTAGTTTGCAAATTTACTGTCCATGAAAGATGTGTTAACAGAGTTCCAGCGTCATGTATCAACACCTATGTTAAAACTAAAAGAACTGCAAAATTGGTAAGAACTTGTACCATTACTTTTCTGTCACAAACATTTGTAAAGCCGTGGCAATGGAAGTGTTTTTAAACTAAAATATTAATTCATTCAGCAATTCATTTGACAAAGTGTCATGCGTTTGATAATTTTGTCGCATTTGGTCGACTTTTTTGTCACCAACAAAAGTGAATATGATTGGATCACCTAAAGATCTATCGATTATATATATTGAGCATCAAATGAATTGGTTTATATAAACATATCAAGAGTACATATCCTTTGTCACGACTGTATGTGGCAGCGGAGTTGACCATCTCCTTGTACAAAATAGTCAAATATATAAAACCTTGTCATAATTGCATGTACATCAGTTTCATCAAAATGTTCACCTCAGTAGTTTTTATTTTCTTAGACGATGGACCATCACTGGGTCGAGGGTAACTGTTCAGGAAAATGTCGAAAATGTTGCAAGACGATTAAGAATAGTCACTCGCTGTCAGGATTACACTGCGCCTGGTGTCATATTACGGTAGGTACCATGGCGCGCGGGTGTTGCTCCAGTAGGTCAATTTCTAAATTTCGTGTGCACACGCAGCGCCTAATTTAGTGAACTTAAATGCTTGGTATTCTCTTTATATCGCAAAATTCATCTTTTGCAGTACAATTTTGCAGTGTCATTCATGAACTTGATACACCGTACTATTTTTATGTTTGTGACAATATGACAACTCCCTCTGATAGCCTTATTAAACCACGCGTCTCCCATGAAGTACAATCATTAAAATTTTTGCTTATTTGTAGATTCACAATAAATGTGTTTCGCAAACGCGTTTGGAATGCGATCTTGGCGAACACCGTATTCATATTTTGCCACCAACGAGTATTCATCCTGCTGGCATGGTGAGTTTCAGCGAAATGCGAACGAGTTTCGACAACGATATTCAGTAGGGGGATTATTCTTTTATGTTACGACCAAGAATGTTCCGTTGTTTGATCGCAGTCCCAAATTTTTGATGAGATTAAAGGTGGACATTTGTGACTGGTAACATGAGAGAATAATCCAATGTCACTCGAACCTAGTCCTCATAGCACAAGTCAACACTCTCGAGAAAGCGGTTCCTCAATAAGGGCGAGTACTAGTGGAACGGTGGCTATAAGTAATATGTTGTTGCTTGTGGCGAATCTGAAAAATAAAACATTTGTTTTTATTTGCTCTAAATATATATTTGATTACTTATGTAGAACAAGTGCAAAGGAAACGACAAGGATGCGTCTCGATCGACCAGCAATACAGTTTTAAACTTGGACGGAATGCCAATACAGGTAATTTTTAACCACGATTGGGAGGGACACATGCTACGGGACTGGCGCTTGTACTTTCTCTCTTGCATCGGTGACCGTGGTATGGTCAAGACAGTTACAATGCATGGGAACTGTGCCCACCATTGCAGTTTGTGTGTTTTTTGCAGTATTAGGACAAGTTGCATTTGTAGAGGTGCAGCCGTTGTAGAATATTTTTAAGACACATTGTGTTTCTTGCAATCTAGGTGACTCCTGCTCCTAATACACATCCTCTTGCTATATTTATTAACCCAAAAAGTGGCGGCGGCCAAGGAACGAGGTATGAACGAATCAAATATGAGGTTTAGGGCATTTCTATACGATACCTGATTGACTTTCTTTCCTTGCTGATCATGCAGTTTGCAGTAGCTTGTAGTTATTTGTATATTCATAATATACAGTATTGTACTTGCAATTACATGACTGCAAGGTTAAAAATTATAAGCTGATAAGAAACAGGATGCAACATTGCTCCTGATTGCCAACAATATTTCTCGACATTGCTACACCTGCAGGCTGATCCGGGTAAATCATTCTAGTAGAAAGTTGTGGTCGTAATGTGAAACAGGTGTATATACGCAACAGTTTTATTCAAGCCCGTAGGTTGATATTTCTTTCCCGTTTAGATTACTGTGGAAATTTCAATACCTTCTGAATCCTAGACAAGTCTTCAATCTTGCAGACGCCGGGCCAACACCAGGGTGAGTTCTGAACCCAGTCATTGTCATGAACTGTATAGAATATTATGTAGGAAATATGATGGCTGTGCTCCAGACATGCGCCGTTAACATTATTCTGCTTTGCGAGAGACGAGATAAGGTAATTGAGCGTTGACCTTTCTCACAGTGGCGGATCCAGGGTAAGTCAAAATAAATTATAGCAGCTCAATTTTAAATTCAAAATAACTTTATAACAATGTCATTAGTTATGAATTTCAAAAGAATAAAATCTAACCAATGAAGTTGCTTTGAAGGTATTTTAAAATGTAAATATATCCTAGAATGAGCTGTGGTAATTTATTTTGACTTACGCTAGATCCGCCACTGCTTTCTCATGTTGGGTTTACGCTTCTATTTTGGAGGCACTTGAGTTTGCAAGCATAAGCGCTATAGTATTGCTATATTAGTAATAGCAAATTAACAATTCCAACTTTCAAAAGTCGTTTTTTTACTGTGCTTAGTTTGTATACATTTTCTGTATATAGCAGGAAATGTGTACACCCCACATGGAGAGTAATTAGACCAATTTTCTGTAATTATACCGATATTACCATACAGTAGCCCATTGATGACATGGACTTTGTAATGCGCGATTTCCGTGTTAAACTAAATTTCAATTCATAAAAAATGAATGGTTCACTACAGCTAGAAAGAACGTTTGGAATTCCTATATTTTGGTCGCGCTAAAAAGTGTGGAAAATATAGCTTCGTAAACATCGCAAATTTTGCAATCTCAAATCGCCTCAAAAATGGCAACAATTTCCACACGTAGTATACAACTACATTGAAGAATCTGTAAACTTTGCCAGTCTAAACTTTTTCTACCAAATTTTGCAATTTTGCTATTCAAATTGTCTATTGTAGGCTAAAGTTTTTCTCGAGTGTGCCGAATTTTCATATCTTGTGTTGCGGAGGAGATGGAACTGCTGGATGGGTGTTGCAAGCTCTGGGTATGTTACTGTAAAATGGTGTCTTAGGCAGGTGTAGAAAAACCTTCAAACTTCAATGGAACTTTATCGTTATTCACTTTACTTTATTTTATTTTACTTTATATTTCCTCCCCTGCACTTGTTCCCTTGTGACGGCAATTTAAATTTCTCGCTCTATTTTCTACATATTTCGTCACATTTATTTATGACACAATAGACCATGTACATATGTAATACATTTCCAGATAAACTTGGCATGTCGCAGTTGCCTCCTGTTGCTATTTTACCACTCGGTAAGTGCTTATATATAAATATGCTATGCTGATCCATGCTGATTATAACTTTTGGGATATACGCGTCGTCGTTCAAGAAAGTGTTTCACCCTGAGATCGTGGGTTTGGACTTTGATCATGAATTTGGACTTTGATCATGACTTTGGACTTTGATCATGACTTTGGACTTTGGACGCATTTGTGAAAAGAGTCGTGTGAACGCTCTGCCGAAACTCTTTCCTTTCTTGTGCTATCCGGTTATTAACATTGGAAATTTTGACATCATGTTTTTAGGATTATTCTTTTTAGTTAGATATGACTCTGATATGTACTTTACAGTACTTTATTATGTCAAATTCCTTCAAGATTTTCATTATTTTTTATTCATATAAAGTGAAATGATCCCGATAACTAATTTTGTTTAGTTTTCAGATTGAAATTAGATTTATATAGAATTACTTCTTCCTATCTCCAAGGATGCTTGTGAAGTAGAATTGATTATAAGCTGTCAACATTTTCATAATAACTTTATAACAAGTTGTTGAGAGAGAAAATTGGCGCTGTTTATCGGATGCAGGCGTTCTACTGCATCTCCGAATCATCTCACTATAATTACCTTAAAGTAGTACTAGCCTGTTGATAATACTTTTACTTCTTTTCATTATATACTGCATGCGAGCAAAAAGCTGCGTAGATTTTGAACTAATATCTGTGTTTAATTCATTTCAACTAGGGACTGGAAACGATTTATCCCGTTGTCTTCGTTGGGGCGGAGGTAAGACAAGATATACTGTACGTGGGGAAGCGTTATGTATACACGAGTTTCTAAGTCAATGGGCTTGAAATTAAAGACCTTGCAATTTTGTGGCACACGCAAGCAAGATTCTATTTCTAAAAATATGCAAATAGATTAAGAAGTTCACAAGTTGCACATATTCGTTTCGAATTACACGTCAAAATAATGTTTTAATTGTTTAGGTTACGAAGGACAGCGACTTTCGAAAATTTTAAGTTTAGTGGAAAACAGCACTGTTGTCACCTTGGACAGGTTGGTATACAATTAACCTTGGTAGTCACAGTATGTATTTTTTCAAATTACTATGTTATAAAATATGTATTTGATTTGTTAATATGCTCTTTGTTGGATAATCTTTTTGTAGATTTGTTAGTATTAGGGAATTTGCATAAAGACAAATTAATCACATTTTTATAACATTCGTCAACATTGTTCATATTTACTGTACAGGTGGGAGATTTCCGTTCAACATACAGATGAGTCGGATATAGCCGACCAGATGCCGTTAAACATCATCAATAACTACTGTTCAATTGGGGTGGTAAGTGTAATACATGACTCTGTTTAGGGTAGTAGTAAATGATTTGGAATATGAATGAATAATTTATTTACCCACGTATCACTAAAGAGCTAAAAAACTCGTTTGGCAAACGATTTCTCTTTATGACACAAACAAGCAAGAAAGCACAAGTTTCGAAAACAATTAATGCTAAGAAGTTTACATTGTGTGTCGGAAGTGGGAAAATGATTTATTTTTGTAAACGGTTTTACAATAGTGTACCAATGAAGCGTGGGTTTTTACTCTCACTGCACAGCTATTTATGTAAAACAGTGCAGGTCAAAAACCTTCCTGAAAAACAGGCTTGAGTATGATAATTTTGCCCTACTAGGATGCTTCGGTTTCTCTCAATTTCCATCTTCAACGCCAAGCACATCCGGAGAAGTTTAAGAGCAGGTACTGTACATACAAGTTATATTAAGCTCACTCGCCATCAGGGCTTGTAGTAACTGATAACTGGCAGGGCTTCGACAATTTCGGGTTTTGTTTTCATGTTTTAAGCAATTATCCTGCGCGTAATAAACTAGTCCCCAATCGAGCTCCAACCATAGCTGCAAAGCCAATCATATTTCATGACTTTATGGCGTGAAAGTGTATTGTAACTAACTTTCGGCTCCACTGCTACGATCCTGCAAGCATGTTGGATTATAATGTCAGAAACGATATCCAAGATTTTGAAAGGTAAAAATAATGGTGAATACTGAGAGAAGCAGAGGAACCCTACTGCTGAATCCGCCTTAAGATCGCGCATCAGAACTCGTATTTAGACTAACCAAACGATCATTTGAAGCTCTTTTATAGTAAGCTTGGAAAAGTTTTACAGGAAACTGAAGTCCGAAAGCGTTTTTTGTAGGAAGCCGTGCTTGCATGGACTGAATTAAACATTTGAAATTTTCTACTAATATTTTGCTTGTTTCTTGATGATGTCCAGGTTCATGAATAAGTTCCGTTATTTTGAGTATGGTACAACAGAGAACTTTTCTGCCACGTGTAAGAATCTTCATGAAAACCTTGAACTCATCGTAAGTATATCATTACAGTACTTAAAAAGTAGATTTCGTTGGATAAGAAGTGTCAGTGATGTGAAAAGAACATTAGGACCTGTGTCAGGTTAAGTAGTGACCGCATGGATATTACCAGTTCAACTGGGGACGAATCTCAAACATTGAGCTCGCTTAAAGTTGATGAGAAAATGGAGCGTAGTGTAGATAACACGTTCTGACAGCGATGCTGCAGGAAGGCGCGAATAGGCGAACCAGCATGGCGGCCTAGCGGTGTTTGTTGCACCTAAAAGTGTTTCTTCAGTAAAAATTAATTGAAAACACTGCTTGTACTAGCAAAAAACGCTTGATCTAGAGTTCCAAGATGTACTACTACCTTCGTGCGAGTTTAGTTAAGCGAGTTTAGTTCTCGCAAAGCATTATTGCAATTGCAAAGATTTTGATCGTTAAGCCAGGTTCTTGATCAGTACCAATTGTGTACAGTATGTATGACGAGACAATTTTCCACAAATGAGGGCCAGTTTACAGTACATTGAGACGAGTTACTCACGCAGAAAGGACAAACGAACAACCTGCTGAGGCTTCATGCCAAAATATCGCCTTGGTATATAAACATGTAATTAGATTAAGCGGCAAGAATTCTTGGAAAACTTGTCTAATTAACTTCTAAGCTAGATTAAGCGACAAGAATTCTTGGAAAACTTTCGTATTTTCTGGTGAACATTTGAGCTAGTGTATTTGAAATGCAAGGTACATCCATTCGACCTCGTCTTGGCCTGGTAAAGTTTCCACAATACCGTATCAATATCAAATTGCAGTAACCAGTATGAGGATTATTTGCTTGGATTCCCGTCTCCACATACAGTCCCCATTTACATACAAGCTCTAGATATACGTCGTGATACTGCAGTAAAACTGTTGTTTGTAATTATAATTTATTGTTTTAGTGCGACGGTAAGAAATTGGATCTTGCATCTGGTCCAAGTTTAGAAGGCATTGCGATTCTGAACATTCCCAGTTATGCTAGTGGAACAAATCCTTGGGGAGAAGTTGATAAAAAGAGAGCAAGAAAACGAAATAAGAAAGCAAAATGTAATGGAAAAGATGATTATGACTGGGCTGAACAAGGTAGATTCTACTATTTAAACTTTTTTTGGAATACATAAAGGAGCGCACGCAAAAATGTAAATGAATTAAGTTGATGTCTAATTACATAGAATACACACAGAAATTCATCCTCTTCCTCATAGAAATGAGCCTCTTTAGGTGTCTGCCCGCCGTCAACATCAGTGAACGCCAGCTACTTCTGTACTATTGACTGCATCAATCGCTTGCTCAACCTCTTCTCCTGGTCGATCTCTCTCTACCTCTTATTGACCATCATCCTGTTGATTCTTCATACAGTTCTCCCCGTAGTTTTGTTGTTTCCGCGTGGCCCTTCCTAATTGCCCGCAATCCCCGCTGCGGTCAGCGAACTGGAACATGATGATCTTGTGTATATGAGTCAGGTCAAACTATGCTGGCGTGTCTTGGTCTACATGCCATCTCTGTATCACAAATATCTGGCTTCGTCAATTTCATACGCAAATGACGTTTTAAAATCCCAGAAAGTCACAGCTCTTTTAGGTGGCTACAACACCTTTCTGTGAACACGAACTTTAAGTGTTGCATGGGAATAAAAAAGTTACTAAATATCTTAAAAAGATTTACTAAAGACCATTTACATTTTTGATTATATACGCTCTATGTTTACATGCACGTTAAACGTATCACATGCTGAGTATACAGTATGCCTCCTCTAAGTGTGCTTTTTCGAAAATAACTATTTCATCCATGAAATATAATAGACCTTTCCGGTAATTACGTCACAGCTAACACTGTTTTCAATTTAAGGCCACCTTAAATACAATGGATTTTAATTATTCTCACAGGCTATGGTCAGAGGCGCAGGACATCCTTCGTCAACACATGCATAAAAAAGAATTTTGGATTTTGACTATTAAACATGGAAATAAGCTTGAACACGAAAACGAGGCTGAGGGTCATGACCCCTCATAGTCCGGTCGCTTAGCGGCAAAAATTTGCAAGATCTGTACAAAGCGGACAAAGTCAGTATTTCTTTCCCCGCGACTCCTAAGTCAAATTGAAATGTTTTTGGGGGTGTAATGAAGATATTCACAAAATTTATCATCCCGGGGGGGAGTTCCGTTTTTGAAATAACGGTTCGGGATGCTTGTTCATGTTTTACTCAATCATTGTATTTAATAATAAGGTGTTGGGATATTGTTCAAAGACATGGACTTGACAACAGATAAATGGGCATATAAAATTTCCTGTTTGATGTTCTCACATTAAATATCATTGACTGGCAGAGAAACATTGCCAACCGTTAACGTACCACCTCACTGTGGTAACACCCCCCTAACTTGAAAATTTTGGGCACCCGTTCTTGTAGAGGGGGTGCCCAAGATTGTACTCGCCAGTACAGATCGTTTGGTTAAGCGACCTCACTATCAGCCTCGGTTTCGTGTTTAAGCTTATTTCCACATTTATTGGTCAAAATCCATAATTCTTTTTTATGCATGTGTTGACGAAGGATGTCCTGCGCCTCTGACCATAGCCTGTGAGAAATAAACTGAAAATCCACTGTATTTAAGGTGGCCCTAAATTGAAAACTGTGACATAATTACTGGAAAGGTCTATTAATATTCGTTCTAGATATTGGAGATGGTCTTATTGAAGTTGTTGGTTTTGAAAATGCTCTGTATGTGGGACAAATCATTGCTGGGATGAGGGCGCATGCACTCCGACTAGCTCAATGTTCCACCATCAAAATAATGTAAGTTATATGTGCTACTCATTTTATATAGCAGCATTTGATTGGCTAGGGATTAAAAGACAATAGAGAGCTCACAAAAATGAATACGAAGTATTATGAATACGAAGCCATTTTATGGTTCAAATTTCAGTTATCGTGTTAAAATTTATTTACATTTGAATTGTCATGTAACTGAGAATATATTTCAACGTACCCACACAATATTTTTTTAGTACCTTTAATGTAAGTTAATTTAAAACTATTGACATTCCCACATCGGGATTTTTAATGACAATTTACAATTGCTGTAGATTAGTTTGCTAAGCTGAGCTACACTAAGATTATCATGTTATTACTAGCAACTAAGATTAGAAAGTAAATTATTTATTTCCTCCTATAAGTCTTGCTTGTAATTTAAATTTGAAATGTTTTAGATTACCTGTCGATTTTAATTTCTCGTCCAATACATTCCAAATTTTGGTTCCCCTGTATTTAAATGTTCTTTGACCGGTTGCAGTCTGATAAGGAGGATACATGATCATATTTGCCAACATTTCCCACTATAACCCTCGCGGCGTAATTCTGAATTAACTGGAAAGTAGTTTACGTTTAGTTAAATATGCGGTGAATTTATTTAGAACGACTTTATCACAAACGTTTGAAAGGGCTGTCAATAGTGATACTAAACGGCTTTCAGAGGCGATCTTATAATCGCCATCTTGTTCGGAATCACTTTCTCGAGTTTCCAGGTTGAAGGATACTTAGATGAATTCACGGAACAATTTATTGGATCTATGAGAGGATGTGGGATAACGTTAAGCGAGTCTTTCAGAAATCGAAAGCTTATTTTGTCCGGTCCTGGAGCTTTGCGGGACGTGATTTCCAAGATTATTCTTCGTACCTCATTGGGAGTAACGTGTCTCAGTTGGAACATTTCCTGCGAGGTTATATGATTGTAGGTTGTTGATACTTGGGGGGGGGGTTATTAAAATTTTATTTCCTTCAGCTAATTTCCTAACTTTACCTGCTGTTATTCTTCCTACTGAAGTGAAATAAGTGGTAAACACCTCAGCTATTCTTCTATGATCACTTTGATAACAGAGTTTAGTAGATTATTTTGCGGGAATGCGGCTCTTAAGCACCTTTTTTAACACGAATAAACATTTCAATTTTTGTTCTATTATTTTTGTTGTAGAACTAAGAAATTGTTCCCAGTCCAAGTCGACGGCGAACCTTGGATGCAGGCTCCAGCGACTGTAAGTCTTTGTACAAAGTAGTTCCTACTTTGTTTTTAACCCTGAATGTCTCTACTCAACCTTGTTGTGATGTCTTTATCTAAAACCATCAACACAGCATTTTCAACGCAAGTACTGTAACACCTTGTACCAAATCTTCTAAACATTTGCCTTAAAAATTCTCTAATACTTTTTTCTTGACTTTTGACCGATAAAACACGTTTCAAAAGTTTAACCCAGGATAATCTGCAAATTATACAGGGCATTGGAAATAAAAATTAGGTTTGACTCATTTGAAAGAACCGTTAACCGTTGCAGATTTTTCGTATCAAGCTGTTGGAATTGTCTGCCATCTTGGATGAATTTTCTGTCTCATTACATGACGTCACAAGTGGGATAAGCCTTAAAAATTACAAGTAATAAAAGCAATTAAAAAACAATAGTCGTAATGCGTGAAATCAAAATATCTTGCCAATAACTAAATGTCGCTTGATCCCGCTTGTGACAAAACATGCATATCATTGAAAATCAAAGATGGTGGACATTTGGTATGTTTCAGTTGAAATATCTCAAGGATCAAGCAAGAATGAGTAAACAATATTTTTGTTGTCAATACCCTTTAAACAATCATTTCGCAAATTGGTTGCTTTTATGGTGTCTGTATATATAATTAGTGGACTGCCTTCGCCACTGCCTTGTCCGCATTATTCAAACCGACAATGTACCATGATTTTTTATAGATGGTCTGATATAGAATACATCTCAGGTTGTCATTGTCAGTCAACAGATTTGCTTTTAGGAGACCTGTTTCATGCAAGTTTAAGGCATTGAATCTCTCGTGTCTTCGTTTCAGATTAATATCTCACATTTTAACCAAGTGCCGATGCTTCAAGGGCCGCTTCCTTCGAAGAAAGGTTTCTTTTCGAGACGTAAAGGAGAATTAGTTGAACAGGATTTAGAGACAGAATTGTGAAGTATGAGAGGCTACATCTTTTCACATTAGCTTTGTTTTAAAGCTGTGCATAATACGAAGTTGTATATAATCGATTTATGCAACTGGTTCATAAACCAGTGTACATAAAATGTACAGCAGTTATCAAATTAATGTAAAAAATGGTATGGGATTATTAGCACGTAAACTTTCCCATGAAAGTTTCACGTAAAAAAACTGGGGATATTAGATTTATTCGCTTTTTCAACAAAACATAAACATCCAAGAAGATAAGAAAAAGTTCCCTGAATACTGTGGATCAGTATTGCATGGCAGGTTAATAGCACTATAGTATATATTTAATTGAAGAAAATCTTAGTGTATTATATTTTAGTATATTTAACAGGTATTTTAATATAGCAGCAGCGTATGTAATAGAGCCAGCAGTCTTTGGTGTCTATTTCGTGTGGATCAAACCTACTGGAGTGTGTACAAATATTGTTTATGCATATGCGGGGTCATTTCGCTGGTTACCCCACAGCACACGTTAAGCAAATCCTATTCATACTGGCAACTTTATTGGTGCAATTTTGTCTATTTTACATTTTACCTATTTTTGCCTCTCGATCTATTGTATTAATGTTTGGAAACACCGCGTTGGTTCATGGTGGCAAATAAACTTGATAACTACCTATGTAGTAAACTTACAAGGTCCAAACTATTACCTGTCTCTAAAAAATCCATTTTGTTTCTCTATCTTGTAAGACGGAATTTCACGTTTCTATCAATACACACAGTCATCACCGTGGAATGTCTCAGTGTATGTAAAAACAAATGCTTGTAAAGAACAACTTACTTCTCTTAAAGGGCATATGAAGCAGAAAAAACACTGTTTTTCTCAACTTTTTATGACTTGTGATATCCCTCTATTCAGAGGGAAATAGTTATTCTTTATTTTTTATTTATTTAAGGCTTTAAAATTTGCCCGTTGTTAGTTGAACTTGAACATGTTCATATTAATAAGGGCAACTTTGACGGCTTTAAAAGAGTTAAAATAAAGAATATCATTTCTCTCAGTAGTAGACTGTAAAGAGTCTTAGAGAATTAAAAGACTGGTAATTTTTGCTTCATTTGCGCTTTAAAAGACATTGGCACTGAAAACTTAGTTTTGCGTCATTTAAAAGAACTTGTAAAATGAATCATGCAAGCGTTTTACAGCTTTTTTATATCGATTCTTGAGACATTTTGACAGAGGAATGACCCAGAAACTCGTTTACCATCTGACATCACGCATTTAGTTGGTTAAATGCCAACCTAAAATGATGAGGTTTTGTGATTGGCCTTTCGAAACAATGGTCACCATTGTTTCCATTGTTTTGTAATCAACCACTCACAACAAAGCCTGTTGGTATAGTTGATGGCGACCCACGTGGTTCAAGCATTCCGACAAAAATATTACTACAAGTATTTTGAGGTTTCACCATGAGCTTGCATAAGAATTTATCTAAGATGTATCTAACATGTTTCAGTCAAAACATCTCAAGGACCGGGCGGGAGATGGGAAATATGAAGACTGTAAAAGCCGGGGGGTGGGAAATATGAAGACTGTAAAAGCCGGGGGGAATATGAAAAGACTGTAAAATCCTTTATTGATCATTATTTTTAAGAGAAAACGGCATAGAACTAACTACAGAATAGAAATCCATTTTAGTGCATGTTTTCAATTATTTATGCCTAGTGTGTCTGTCCTTTATATAACTTGCTAAAACTTTATGACTTTGTTAGAGAATTATATAAATCTAATAAAATTTTGGGATCTAAGTATAGAATATTTAAATTAGAATGTAGAATCGAAAAAATGGATTTCTATTGACAAGTAGTGATGGTGCTTTTCCGTGCTTTTATATTGCCTGGAATGATTATTTAAAACTAATTTTTTAGTGCCAATCTTTATTTATTTTCAGCATGTGTAATACAAATACTTGTCCATGTGTAAATAAATGCATGTAGAATCACTTATGGGAAAATTGTTTGTGGTATGTGTTTTACATGTATAAAAGAAAGTAAAATTATTCTGTATAGATAAAAGCAAGCTGGTTTATAATGTCGAATTTTGCTGCTCTACTCAGGGAAATTGTATCTCGGCAAGTTAGGTATTGAGAGCAAGAAATAAGCAATTCTCGTGAATGGACAAGCAAATAATTCTGACGTCTCGGCAGTTTCTCTTTTAATGTTGACGAAAGTAGTCTTTAAGATTGCAGTAAAATGAACACTGTAAACTGAGCTTTCTGTATCCAGCCGTTGAACGGTTTGTTAAAACGATGCAAACAAAATGTATTTATAGCATAGTTCGATTGTATTGTTGTAATTTCACATCATGGGTCAACTCTCGTTTGTTGGTTTTTTTTTGGCAAAATTAGATATGGTAGTTAATTGGGGGGGGGGGGGGGTATAGGAAACATACTTGCATCGAGGTGAGTCCGGATTTGACGAACCCAGGGTGGCTGGAAGTTTCCCGAGTTTACCAAGCGGAACGAAATGAGTTCGCGAAACTTCCAGCTACTTGTTTTTATCTCATGCCCACGTTGCCCCACGCAGTTAAAGTTCTATAAAATATAGGCAGAATAAAGTATAAAATACTTACGCCTTGGGCCATTATTCGCAAAAATATAAAATACTTGAATGGTATTTCAGTTTTCTTCCTTATTTTAATATCCTCCATTAAACATCTTTTAGTTTTTTAAACATTTGTCCAGGTTTCATCGTGTTGCTTTTGCGATAGCCTTCATGATATATTCGTGAAATTGCAATGAAAGATTTTATGCTGAGTATGAGATAAATTCAATTGATTATATCTGTGAGAGGATGTAAAATAACGTTAAGCGAGTCTTTCAGAAATCGAAATCTTATTTTGTCTGGTCCTCGGGCTTTGCAGGACGTGATTTCCAAGATTATTCTTCCTACCTCATTGGGAGACACATCTCTCAGTTGGAACATTTCCTCCGAGGTTGGGTAGTTGATACTTGGGGGAGAGGGGTATTATTAAAATTCCATTTTCTTCAGCTAATTTCCTAACTTTATCTGCTGTTATCCTTCCTACTGAAGTGAAATAAGTGGTAAACACCTCAGCTATTCTTCTATGATCATTTTGATAACAGAGTTTAGTAGATTCTTTTGCGGGAATACGGCTCTTAAGCTCCTTTTTTAACACGAATAAACATTTCAATTTTTGTGCTATTATTTTTGTTGTAGAAGTAAGAAAAAGTTCCCAGTCCAAGTCGACGGTGAGCCCTGGATGTAGGCTCCAGCGACTGTAAGTCTTTGTACAAAGTAGTTCCTACTTTGTTTTTAACCATGAATGTCTCTACTCAACCTTGTTGGGATGTTTTTGTCTAAAACCATCAGAACAGTATTTTCAATGCAAGTACTGTAACACCTTGTACCAAATCTTCTAAACATTTGCCTTAAAAATTCTCCAATACTTTTTTCTTGACTTTTGACCAATAAAACACGTTTCAAAATTTTAACCCAGGATAGTCTGCAAATTATACAGGGCATTGGAAATAAAAATTAGGTTTGATTCATTTGAAAGAACCGTTAAAGTTATCAGTAAAAACCTATGCAGATATTTCACATCAAGCTGTTTGGATTGTCTGCCATCTTGGATAAATTTTCTATCTCATTACATGACGTCACAAGTGGGATAAGCCTTAAAAATTACATTTATTAATGTTGAATAATATATCTTTATATCACATTTTAACCAAGTGCCGATGCTTTAAGGGCCGCTTCCTTCGAAGAAAGGTTTCTTTTCGAGACGTAAAGGAGAATTAGTTGAACAGGATTTAGAGACAGAATTGTGAAGTATGAGAGGCTACATCTTTTCACATTAGCTTTGTTTTAAAGCTGTGCATAATACGAAGTTGTATATAATCGATTTATGCAACTGGTTCATAAACCAGAGTACATAAAATGTACAGCAGTTATCAAATTAATGTAAAAAATGGTATGGGATTATTAGCACGTAAACTTTCCCAGGAAAGTTTCACGTAAAAAACAGTGGGGATATTAGATTTATTCGCTTTTTCAACGAAACATAAACATCCAAGAAGATAAGCAAAAGTTCCCTGAATACTGTGGATCAGTATTGCATGGCAGGTTATTAGTATATATTTAATTGAAGAAAATCTTGGTGTATTATATTTTAGTATATTTAATAGGTATTTATTTAATGCTTCACAATACATATATTGCAGGTAAAGATAACAGAACATGATTAAGTTCCTTATTAAGTCCCACCGGATACTCTACTAAAACATAAGTTACATTACAGATGACAGACATACAATAACTACATAAAGTATGACATGTACAAAACAAGGTAAGATGACGACTATGTACATATTTAATTAATTAATTAATTCAGTCCTGACTTGCTCAAGTGGTAAATTAACCAATAAGGCACTATTGATAACTAGGAAAAAAATTATAACAATTCGTAACTCGCACAGACTTTAGTTTCAAAGATCTACTGCCTCCATGTCAATTTATCTGCATTAAGCATGCAAATTCTAAGCACTTATGAACAAAAATTTGTTTGCAGTAAAAGACACTTATTGCATAATGTTTTCCAAGTTCTAGGTCTGTCTATATCAAACACAGTGTTCAGTTTATCACTGTAGTAACTAAACAATTTAGATTTAAGAATGGAAACAGAAGTTGACAATTTAATATCGTTTGGTAATTGTTTCCATAAATAAACAATTCTATTAAAAAACGAGTTCCTAAATAGAGCAGTTCTGCACAAGTTTGGACGCAGAAAGTCATCAGAACTTGAACGGATTGATTGATGGAGAGGTCTTTCAATATACCGATCAATGTCAAGATCATACAACCCTGTCATGCATTTGTAATAGAAAACAATATCCTTGATTTCCAGCCAATATGATATAGGAATCACTCAGATTAAGTTTTTTGAGACAATCCACATAACAAGACTCGTAATCATTAAGAATAAATTTGGTGGAACGGCGTTGAAAACTTTCGAGACGAAACAAATCAGATGAAGCTCCTTGGGGCGCCCAGACTTCACAACCATGCGACAATTGCGAACGGACGAGAGTCCGTTACAGCAGTCGTCGAGCATTCACATCACCAAGATGGAAACAGTTCCTCCGAATAAACCCCAGCATCTTGCAAGCCTTTGATACCACGTTATTGATGTGCAGAGACCATTTCAGGTTATTACTTACCAAGATACCCAAATCACTCTGAGAGGTTGTAAACTTTATAAGTTGATTATTCAAGTAATAATTTTGGGACTGGTCTGGACCTTTCTTTCGAGAAAATCGCATCGCAGCACATTTTTTTGGATTAAAGTCTAATTTTTTCTTCATTTGCGCTTTAAAAGACATTGGCACTGAAAACTTAGTTTTGCTTCATTTAAAAGAACTTGTAAAATGAATCATGCAAGCATTTTACAGCTTTTTTATATCGATTCTTGAGACATTTTAACCGAGGAATGACCCAGAAACTATGCCTTAAACGATCATTAAACGATGCCTTGTAATTAAGCAAAGAAAAGGCTCGTTCAGCTGCGGCAGAAAAAGGTTGGCAAAGAAAAATTTACCAGCTGGACAAAAGTTTCTCATGTCTTTTCCACCATTCAAGGATATCAATGCCGCTGTTGATAGCATCATCTCCTTCGAGACCGTATGTCTTCTTTACAAATGGTTTGCCGGCTGCATCAACAGTTGCTGCAATCTCTATCTTTAACTTGGTTTCAGAGTTTGCTATTACATCCAGTAGCTTCCTTGTTGTGGTTGGAGCAACATTTCCATTAGCACTCACGTCTGCCAGGAACGCTGTGACATAGCGGCAGCTAAGAAATAAGTCCTCTTTTATGCATTCCCATTTGCTCCACCACCTTGTTGGCGAGTATGTTTTCGGAGTTTTTCAGTGCGATCTCGCCACGTTAGTTTGGCCCTTGGCGAGTGGGCAAACAGTGAGATCCAATGCTTTATAAATTTCTCCAAAACGGGAGCACTTAACTTCTCTCCCACGTGAAGAAGGGTGTGAGAAAAGCATCCAATATCGAGAATATTTGGAATAATAACCTTTTTAGTTCACACAGCTACATTGTTAATAACACTGGCTCTATCACGAATCGTGGTAACTGGTAGCTCAGTGCCGACACCATGTTCTCTAGCAAGAATATCAATGACTTCTCTGGCAGCTTCCTCTCCTGATAATGATTTTGCAAGTAACAGGAAACGCACAAGCCTTTGCTGGATTTTCCACTCACTACCAAGGAATTAAACAATTAGTTCTAATGCTTCTCTTATCCTGGTGGTTCCATCAAACACAATGGAATTTTTCTGATCTCCTCTTGGATCTCTGAATAGGCTGTGCCATACTTCGATCTTTCAGTTTATAGGCTGACTCCTTCAAATTACTTTTAAAGCAGTTGATCTTATTAATTGCTATTCCTCCTTTTAAGAAAACTTTAACAGGAAATACCCGGGTATTCATACTCAATGTTTCCCTAACAGGATGGTTTTTATCGTGCTCGTAAAATTTCCGCGAGATCTTTCTCACGTTGTTTCTTTTGACCTAATTTCTCTTTTCCTGTCAGATGTCAGTTTTGAGCTTTTATATGGTTTAAGATAGTGGATCTCTTAACTAATATTTCCTCGCAACATGCCGCGCAAAAAATTGACCCTTTATCAGTCGCAGTGTCTTTGAAGGGATCGTCAGGGAATTTCCGAATTCTTGCTAACGCGGAAACTTTTGGGGCAGTTGAAGTTTTAGCTTGAACGTTGCGAGTGCGTTTTTGTTGATTTACTTTCACTTTCCATTTACCGGAGAGTTCAGACTTTCTGGGAGGTCCCAAAACAGGCAGAGCGTTTACAACCAAATTATTACCTCTATTGACTTTGAGTTTCAGATGCCTCAATAACAGCCTCATCATTTTCATCTATTTTCATTAACATTCAACATCAAGCGTTTTATTATGTAAATTTGTGTCATCATCGTCTTCCACTCTTCCTCGCAGATCTCGCTGCATTATTGATCCGCCATGATGCATTTCATTTATGCAATATCTGTTTTTGTAGTTCCCTGGGGTCGGTTGTACGAAAGATGAATAGCGCTATCCACCGGATAATTATTTTCTCAAACTTTCTAAACATGTTCAGTCAAAGTCACTTTTTGTTTCTTGAGAGCTTAATATCTTTTGTGTCATGGCTTTTTATGTCTTTCTGCGGGAGTTGAAAAAATCACTATCCGGCGGATAGCGTTATCCACCTTTCGATTCGTACAACCAGCCCCAGGATATTGGCCAATGACCATGTTTCGGTACATTTGACAGGGGCAGATCCAGCTTAAAATCTGACTGTAGCAAATTCTTAGGTCCGGCATAACTAGGGGGTCCGGGGGAATATTTTTGAAATTTGAAGCCCGGAAATGGCATTTCCGACGTTCTGAGCACTGCATCATGCCGTAAAATATGGCCTTAACCAGGCCATATTTTAGGCAAAAAATGGCAAAAAGCACTTTATTAACTCAAAAAATTCGAACAGCATACCTTGTTGCCTAGTGATCCACTGAATTTTACAACATAAGAAGAAAATCACATTAAGGCTGTTTTCCAGTTACGAGTTTTACACACGTACGTACACGCACGTAAAAGTCTAAATCAATATCAATGTTATATTTGAAATGAACAAATGTTTCGATGGAGAGAACTCAGCATTCCCTACGAGTTAGCGTACTTAAGTGATTCCGTTTGTTAAATACAAACTACATGGAAGAGTTTAAACTTGTACGTGGCTGCACGCACCTGCAAAAAAACGGATACTGGAAAGCAGCCTTTCTTTTATATGTACAACGACATCCCTGGAGAATAACCATCTTGAAACAGCAAAACGAAGGAAGTTAGATAAATGTTCATTTGTGAACCATCTTGAAACAGCAGAATGAAGGAAGTTAGATAAATGTTCATTTGTAAACCATCTTGAAACAGCAAGACAAAGGAAGTTAGATAAATGTTCACCAGACTCAAGATATAGCATCCAACGAAACGTCATGATGTCCATCTGAATGATGTTAATTAATGAAAGGCGAATGACTAAAAGCAGGCCTATTTGCGGGCTGTAAGATCACTGGAAATCCCAGGAAAGCGGCAAAAAAATTTCAAAGACAGCATACTCCAAAAATTAAATATAATAAGATCCATAAATAATTGGAGAATGAAATTAGAATAATAAGAAATAAGAAAGAAATAAAATAGAAATAAGAAGAAATGAAATTAGAATAAATATTTGTGAACAATTATTTCCAGAATTAATTATGATAGAAAATAATTTTCGGAAAAGATTCTGAAAAAAATCTGACTGTACCATTTGGTACAGTTGCAATAGTCTGGATCCGCCCCTCATTTGATTTCGCTGTTTCCCCTCTCACATTTTGGCTAAACTCGTTGTCTTTTGCTCCAACTTTGCATATTGGGGTTGAAATCTTGAAATTGGTAAGTATTTTCACATGTTTTTAGAAAATTGGAGAATACTTTCACTGCATGAAATTGTTGTATTTGTAGCTTGGCTCACAGTCGCCCCAAGGTCTTTATATCGTTATTGATTTGTTATCGGGTTTATACAAATGAATTTGTCCTTGAAATAGCTAATTATAAGAAATTAAAACTTACCAAGCGCCAGTAATTGCGTCAGTAACTGACCCAAACCCCTACCCTAGCCCTAACCGTGATAATCCCAATAATTTATTGGATACAATAATTTTATTGGGATACAACGTTCGGATCGAGTGAAAATACAGTCAGTAACACATAATAAGCATTAATACATTAATGGTAATGGCTTATATAAGGGAGAGCTTATATTCAGGGGGGCTTATATTCGGAATGGCCTAAGCGTTATTGAAATGGTGGGCTTATACTTGGGGGAGGGGCTTATATTCGGGGGGGCTTAACAAAGTAAAATTTGAAACATAATCAATGATTCCAAACCGGAATTCGACGTCAATCATTTAACAAACAACTGGTTTTTACTCCGCCTGCCGTAGGCGAGGCGGAGTTTTAAATTCGCCCCGTTTCTGTTTTTTATTTTTTCGGTGTCAGGAGTCGGTGCAGCGCTCATGGGTGATGCCGCTGGCACAAGCCGCGTGAGCCGACCTACACACGGCGTTTAAACTCAATTTCTAGCGAAATATGTCAATAAAACACGCATTTTAACATGTATCCTAGAACATCTAAACCGCAAGAAGGTTTTACGTGGAAGGATTCTCATGCAAAATGTTTTAAAACGACAAATTCCACCGCGAAACTTTAGCGAGGAGCGATGTATCGCAGTGAAGTTTTGAGAGCGTGTTTCCGTCATTTTCTGTTGTGTTCCTACTTTTAAGGAAATTTAGAAATTTCTACACAAGAACGAATCAAACGCAAATTCTACTGAAATATCTATACACAAAACACAATTTTTAACATGTAATAGTTAACAAAAAGGGACAGAAAGGTTCTTTATCAAAACATTGCTCCAGAAATGTTTCAAAGCGGCAAATTTTGATAGACTCCATCATTCCATGATTAAGGAGTGAGTGTAGGAAATGTGTTCCTAATTCTAAACATGTTGTGATTTCTTTCCTTGGTTTTCTATTTCTACCTATGTTGAAATCCTAATATTTCGCACAAAATGATTTATTTGCTTGTGGGATCTCAGTTAATTAGATAAGGTAAGAGACATTTTACATTCCAATTCCAGAAATACATCAGTGTTACTCTTAAGTTCCCAACAAATTATATCGTGGAGACTTCAGGCAGTGTGCTACAGAATAGATTTAAATGATGCTATCAGGTTAATATATTGATGTATTGTATACACTTTTAGTAAAATTTTCTTTACTTGCAAAATAAAACAGCTATATGTTGGTGGTATTATGACAAAAGAATCTTGTTTAACATATGTACTTTGAAAGTCTTTAATTTAAATTAAATTCTAAAAAATGCAATCCTACTAGGACCCTGGACAGAGTGCCTGGCAGGTCACTCAGACATTGATTTTTGGTTAGTTAGTTAGTTAGTTAATTTAATTTTGCCCAATAGAAAACTAAACATTTACAGAATGGAAAGTCTACAATTTAAGGGGCTAGGAACATTTATATATGAAACCCTTTCAGGCTTTTTATTAAAATGTACCTAGTTTAACTAAATAGTAATTAATTAAAGGCTAAAGCTAATTAAATGTCGAATACAGGATATATTATTTACAAAGAGTTTTAATTAAATAACAGTATATAAAGTTTGTATATCGATAAAAGTTTGTGTGTCCATTATTATATTACAAAGAATTTCAAATAGCTACTATCAATTGATAGCTATTAAATATACTTTAGAAAAAATAGTTTTGATTTTTTTTTTAAACTTGAATATGAAGACAAAGTGTGTATTTTATAGCACATTTATTTGTATACGTCTGCAAGACTCTTTCTACACGTATTGTATCTGTCCTTAGATCCCATCGCTCACAATACCACATCTCTCCCATGCTTTAGATACTTAATATGTTCCGTTTAGTAAATACCAATAACATAATATCAATAAATAATAACAATCGTTATAGAACTGTCCGATTTTCTAATATCCCTATGTCTCGTAGTCTCTGAGCCAAGCTAAAGGTTGTCTTTCACGTTCCGGCCTCGCCCACGGTGGTTCTGCGTTATTCTGTTCTACATCATCTTCGTCGTGGTCTGATTGTTCATTTGTATCACTTTCCGCTTCGTGTAACTCCTCCTCGTCCCCTTTACCCATTGGTGGTGTATTCCCATATAGTTTGCGAAACTTTGATGCATCTCTTGTTATTGACCAGTCACTTGTGCTGGCAGTAATCATTGACCCTTTTAATTTTATGTCAGTTACTGTTAGTGGGGTGGGATTCAACAAAGTTGTCAATTTACTCTTCTTTTTCTGCATCACCACGACCCGATCTCCGACTTTTAAACGATGCTGTTTGGCCCCGGTGTCCCTGGAAATTATTTTAGCTTTAGTGTTTACCACTTGTTCTCGGTCAATGAGGTCATCACAGTAGGTCTCCATTGGGAGTTTCGTTCGCATCTCGCGTCCTCCGTCCATAGCTGCAAATGAGCTTGTCTTTGTTGTCATATGTGGACTGGCTCGGTAAGACTGAAGGAAAGTTGTGGCTGCCTCTCGCATTGGTTTTCCTTCCACGTGTCCGGCCTGTATGGCTTCTTTCATGCATCTGTTGAATCGCTCCACAGTTCCATTTGCCCGCGGCCACTCTGGTGTTATATGTTTCAGAACGGACCCTTGTTTCGACGCGATGAACTTTATCTCGGCTGATTGGAACGGCTGACCATTATCTGACTGACATATCATGGGTATGCCTTTATTGGCAAATATGCGTTGCATCACGGTGATGGTGGTCTTTGCCGTTGGTGGTTGCCTGAAGAATGCTATTTCTGGCCAATGACTATATCTGTCGATCATTACAAATATGTATTTTCCATCGGGATATGGTCCCTGGAAATCCATTTCGACGAATTGCCAAGGTCCCTTTGGTAGTTCCGATGCTTTGATGGGCTCGTGGTGTCGACTTGGTTGCATAGCTCGACAAGCGAGACATTCTTCCATGTGACGTTCAACCTTGGCATCAAGGCCAGGAAACCAACAGAATTGCCGAATAAATTATTTCGTTTTACCTGTTCCTTGATGGCCCTCACGGCCCAATTCGATAACGCGTTGTTGTAAGGACTCAGATACGATTAATCGTTTCCCCGGTATATTACTCCATCTACGACATGTAGGTCGTGCTTAATTTCTTTCGCCATGAAAGTTCGTCGCCTGCTTCGAACTGCTGGATGGTATTCCACAACGTAGTCGTACTCCTGGATGTCCATAATAAACTTCTCGATACGTGGAGGTAAGTCACCGGATGTTTTGTTGAACATCGCTTGCACTGGCTTATAGTCTGTAATCACTTTGAACTGTTGTGCTCCCAAGAGGTACTTCTTTAACTTCTTGATCCCCCACCAGATGGCACGTGCTTCTCGCTCGGAGTTGAGTAGTTGGATTCTGATGGGCTGAGGCTTCATGACTTAAATACCACAGGGCGGAAACCTTCTACTGCCGACCGTTTCTGTGGAAGGACAGCTCCAAGACCACCCAAGCTTGCATCGACCACTAGTCGCGTCTCCCAACCGATCTCGTAGGGTTGTAGTAGTGTGTCTTTCTGTAAGGCCTGTTGTAACTCTTCAAAGGCGTGTTGGTGTTTGTCGTCCCAGTCCCACGTATCTGCTTTCAACAGTTCTCGGAGGGGTGCCGTGGTTTTGGCATAATTAGAGATAAATCGCTCGCTAAACCCTGCCATGCCCAAAAGTGATCTGGGCTCTTCCTTACTCTTTGGTGGTCCTGCTAGGTGTAGCGCTTCGACTTTTGTTGGATCGGGTTGGATGCCTTTCTTGTTGAACGTAAGTCCAACGAATGATATTTCTTCGACATCGAACTGGCACTTCCCTGGGTTGACCGTCATGCCGTTAGCTTGTAATCTTGCGAGGACAAGTTCCAGTGCTTGATCGTGTTCCTTCACGGACCCAGCTATCAGAATGTCATCGGCGATGTTAATTTGGTTAGGTATACTCGCAAGGATACTTCGCATTTCGTTCTGTAAAATATCTTGGGCCGATTTTGTGCCGTAGTTCAGGCGCTTGTGCCGGTACAATCCATCTGGTCCGTAGAAGGTTGTGATCTTGCGTGATTCTGTAGTAAGCTCAAACTGGTGGTACGCCTCGCGCAAGTCCAATTTAGAGAATTTCTTCGCGCTCTGAAACTTGTTAATCACGTCTTCCAGCGTAGGTAGTTGAGTGTATGGGCGAAGGATAGCCTTGTTTGCCATCCTCATGTCCACACATAGACGAATCTGGTCAGTATTTGGTTTCGGCGCGATAACCGTTGGGCTAACCCAGGAATGTACTTCGTCATCTGGGACTTTTTCTATGATATCCTGATTTATCAAGTATGCGAACTTTTCCTCTGCTTTGGCTGCGAGGTTGTAAGGTACCCGTCTTGGTTTTTGGACAACTGGTGTCACCGTTTGGTCCGTCATTATTGTCACTTGTTTGCTTACAGCTTTCCCGATATTCGTACTGAACACATCGCTATGGCTCTCCCATTTCTCTGACGTTGGGCCGTACTTTTTGCGCTACTTTGGCAAGGTCTCTTTTCTCGTCGACTTGTTGGACAAGGAATTTCTCGTTGTACTGGACGATCCCAAACTTTCTAAGTAACATTTCTGACAAGAGCGGGTATGATGATGCTTCCTTTGTGACAATGATGGTAGTGTCCAGGCTCTTTTCACCGGCGCACAATACTGCTTGAAATTGACCAACTATGTCAAGATTTCGACTGCTGCCATACGCAAACAATTTGATTGGTGATGGGGACAGGGTTTCTTTCCGCCCCACTTCTTTTTCGTATTGCCGTAGGTGTTGCTTGTCCATAATATCTCTTGTGGGACTGTGTCTGGTTGCCATGTTACCTCGTGACCATCGATTTTGGCTTTAATCAGCGCCGGGCGTGGTCCTACCTTAAAAATCTGATCGTCTGTTGTTGCTTGCCCATATTCAACGTTTGTATTGCTCGTCACGTATGCTGGTTCCGGGTGTAGTCCTTGATTCCTTTCCGCAACTTTGGCTACCTGCTCATCGCAATCGGTTCTGTCGGTGTCACTTTGATGGGGCTTTTCTTCGATGCTGTTTACCAGCTTTTTAAAACACACTTTGGCGAAATGCCCTGTTTTCTTGCAAAAGTCGCACTTTTTCCCTAGGGCTGGGCATTCTCCTCTGGTTTTGTGTTGATGGTTACCGCAGCGTAAGCATTGCTCATCTCCGCCCTTGCTCTTCTGGCGCACTTCTTCCTTTCGTTGGCGTGAATCTTTAAACGATTGTCATTGCTGCACTCTGTTTAGCTTCTCTTCGTCCCCACCTTTTTTGTGCATGACCTCATTCATGGCCATGGCGTCTTCTCTCTTTTGTGTCTTCTCCAACAGCTGATCAAATGTAAGCTCCTTTTGTAAACATATCAGTCGTAGCTGGTCGTCATGTAGGTTGCTTATGATAAAACATTTGATCGTTTTGTCGGCCGACCAGTTGGCGAAATCGCATTTCTCGGCTGCTTTCCGTAGTCTTGCTGCATAGTTTCCAGTCCTTTCGCCTTCTTCCGGTTTCACTCGCATTAGTTCAAACAAAGCGAAGTCATTTGACTTTTGAGGGAGAAAATATTGATTTAATTTTGCCTTCGATTGGCAATACTCCGTCCACTGCTCGCTGGTAACGCCTGGCGGTCTGGTATGAGAAGGCAGAGAATCATGAATATCCTCTACTGGTATGAGAAGGCAGAGAATCATGAATATCGTCTACTGGTATTCCGGCATAAATAAGCAGTGCCATTTATGCAGTTTCGCTGTTTTCTGCTTCGTCGGGGTCGCAACCATTGTATTTAAGGTCTCTCTCGAACCTTTCCAGCCATCTCTCCCAACGCTTGCCTATGTTTAGCCTGTCGCCGTGCGGATCAAATAATGGGATTTTAAGCTTTGGCCCATTCGTGGCCATAATATTAAATCAAAGTGAAATACCTGTTCGTAAATAAAGTTCGAGGGGTCGGTTATGTTTGTTTATATTTCATGAATACACGCAGGGTCCGGCTGTAATTCGTTGTGTTTATTTGTTAGATTATACCAAATTACTTTTCCAGTCCTTTTAGCTGTCTTTCCTCGATTCTCGTCGCCAGTGATATGAAGACAAAGTGTGTATTTTATAGCACATTTGTTTGTATACATCTGCAAGACCCTTTCTACACGTATTGTATCTGTCCTTAAATGCCATCGCTCACAATACCACAGACGTAATATTGGCTAATTTATTATAAAGAAGGATATTCCATATGTTATTACTCCCTTGTCTGAAATAGTATGTTTTGTGTAGTTCGTTCTCCTATATCGAACATGCAACTTGTTTGCATTTCGAGTATTATAATGATGTATTTCATTATTCTGTGTAAAGTAATCATTAAAAAACTCTGGCAAATTATTGAAATACTTGTAACGGTACATGAATAAGCTACATAAATAATCATTGATCTTAAAAATGTTTAGTATCTTTAAATTGTGAAATAGCGGGTTGGAGTGTTCAAGATAAGATTTAAAAGAGATCAGTCTAACAATTTTTTCTGTAGATTCAAAATTTTTTATAATTTTGCTTGGTAGGTGTTTCCCCATATTAGATTCCCATAGGTAAGATATGGATACACCAATGCATAATAGATTAGCTTTACAGTATTCTTCTTTGTATAGTGTTGTAGCAATGTCTTACTGGTAAAATGCCTTGGAAGGTACCCTAATAATAATTGATCTAAAAAGGAATTAGTTGGGCAGAACAGAAATAAGTGATTACATTCACGACCCAACGTTTTGACACCCTGGTCTAGTGTCTTCATCATGGGTGGTCTGATGTTGAAACTCACGACCTTATATGCTGTCAAGGGACGTCATCTACCAACAAGATGTAAATACTCTTGTGGTAAATGACTTCCGTCATCCCTATTTGATGCACAAGGGCTCGCATTAATATGCCAGGCTTCCAAACAAAGCCTTTGACTAACGATTGTTAGTGGTATTATCTTCCCACGCAATGTTATGGCTTGTTTCACAAACGTGTTCAGCCAAAGCTGATTTTGAGCTGTTAAAATCAGAAACGGCCCTTTGATGTTCTTTCAGACGTGTGCAAAACTGGCGTTTTGTTCAGTTTGACCCAGATATACTTTCTCGCAATCACCGCATGGTATAGAGTATACAGCATTTGTTTTCTGATCAGTCGGAACGCGATCCTTGGGTTTCGCAAAAATATGTCCCAATGTCTGAAAGGGTTTCAGGGCAACCTTGATACCACAATTATTGAGAACTCTCCTGATTGGTTCCGCAATTCCTTGAATGTACGGGACTATTGCAAAACCTTTCACAGCGGAATCACCCTCTGGAGTGTTGCAATGAGTCAAGGTTGGACGCCTTAAACAATCGTAGAGAAAGCTCTTAGGATAATTGTTTTCTTTCAGAATATTGGTTACATATTGACACTCGTTTTCCCTAGCATCGTTGTTTGATGTTAAATTCTCCGCTCTCTGAAACAAAGTTGTAACAACAGACCTTTTATGGCTTCTCGGGTGATGCGAGTTAAATGACAGATATTTATCAGTAAACAACAGCTTCCAACATCCCATCAGTAGTTCTCTGAACATTAGTATCCAAAAAGGGCAACTTCCCATCAGTCTCACGTTCTACGGTGGACTGTATAGAAGGCTCAATTGAATTCAAATGTTGCAAAAGAACAACAAAGAATCTCATCTTGAGAAACCGCAGAGATCACATCATCAACAAATCACTTCCAGAACGATGGGCTGACCGGAGCCGTTGTTAGAGCTCTATGCTCAATATCTTCCATTACTAAATTAGCAATGACAGCCGAAACCAGCGAGCCCATCGCTGTTCCAAAAACCTGTTTGTAATAAGTGCCCTCAAACACAAACTGAGTTGTGTTCAAACAAAAAGACAATAGATCAGTTATATCCTCTAATGGCAAAGATGTCCTCTGCCACAAAGAATCATCATATCTAAGTCCATTTGTGGCAACTTTGATGGCAAGATCAACAGGTATTTTGGTGAACAAGGAAACGACGTCAAATGATACGAGCATTTGGTCCGCGTCCAGAGCTTGACCTCTTATAAATTCAGCAAAATGTTGGGAGTTTTTCACCGTGTTATCCGTGTTACCAACAACAGGAGATAAACTCTAGCCAAGTAGCGCAAAACATTATAAGTTGGAGAGTTCACAAAGGACACTATAAGTCGCAAAGAACCTATAGTGTCCTTTGTGAACTCTCCAGCTTATAATGTTACGCGCTACTTGGCTAGAGTTTATCTCCTGTTGTTGGTAACACGGACAACAGGGTGAAAAACTCCCAACATTTTGCTGAATTTATAAGAGGTCAATTGCGGAACCAATCAGGAGAGTTGTATAATAATTGTGATATCAAGGTTGCCCTGAAACCCTCTCAGACATTAGGACATATTTTTGCGAAACCCAAGGATCGCGTTCCGACTGATCAGAAAACACATGCTGTATACTCTATACCATGCGATGATTGCGAGAAAGTATATCTGGGTCAAACAAAACGCCAGTTTTGCACACGTCTGAAAGAACATCAAAGGGCCGTTTCTAATTTTAACAGCTCAAAATCAGCTTTGGCTGAACACGTGTGTGGAACAAGCCATAACATTGCGTGGGAAGATTCTAAGGTCATTACCACTAACAATCGTTATGGTCAAAGGCTTTGTTTGGAAGCCTGGCATATCAATGCAAGCCCTTGTACCTTAAATAGGGATGACGGAAGTAATTTACCACAAGAGTATTTACATCTTGTTGGTAGATGACGTCACCTTGACAGCATATAAGGTCGTGAGTTTCAACATCAGACCACCCCTGATGAAGACACTAGACCGGAGTGTCGAAACGTTGGGTCGTGAATGTAATCTTTGTTCGGTGATTTCATTCATTTAACAAAACCAGAGTAGCACTTATTATGTCCGATTATATACCTGGTTGCGATATAGTCACAAATTTCAGAAATAAGTGAATATACCCCCCCCCCCCCCCCCCCCATTGAACTCTCTAGTTACAGCCCTGCCTGGTCTTGTAGGCTTGTACCCATTTTCGTTTCGGCAGGCGGAGTGAACGCCTTAGCAGGCGTCTTGTTTAATTTTTTTTCGGTGTCAGAAGTCGGTGCCGCCACAAATTAGATATATAACCAGATGTTTCACTTCCTATCTATTCCTAATGTTTTCGTGTCCGCGATTTTTCGGCTGATCACGAATTGTACACGCGAGATGACGCAACCAGAGAGCACGAATTGCACACGCAATGGCACTTGCCACCATAGAGATTATAAATAACACTAGAGAAGGCATCGTAATCTTTTTCACTGAAAAAAAAAAGGAACGCGTTTTTTGGGGGGCAAATTCAAGTCCCGGATGCAGGACCAGGCGCTTATTGGCTGAGCTAATTCTTCCTTAGCAACCTTAGCAACAGCTAGCAGAAATCTGTATGAATTTTTTTCCTCATTGTTGTTGAGGTCGTTTTGCCGGAGTTTGTGGGCAAAATAGTACTTTTTCAATTGTTTTTATTATTTTAGACAATCTGAAATGATATTTTCAATATTTTTACGAGGAAAAACATTTCAAAAAGCAGAAAAACTCGTCTAAAATAACTTTTTTGCCTGGGACATCGCGAATGAGTGAACATCCGGGACTTGAATTTGCCCCCCAAATGCCGCGCTCCCAAATTTTACCCTCGATGTCCCCTCTAGTGTTATTTATAATCTCTATGCTTGCCACGCTGACGTGTACTGTTTACGTGGGAGCACAAAGTGCACACGCAATACCTCTGGCAAGTGTAATGCACATTTTTTATCAGAAAAAAGATAGGGAAATTCAGAATTTTGGCAGTTAAACGGCGATTTTAGGCGCAACTACCGATTGATCTTTATTTTCTTGACGAATTTTAGTGATAAATGATACGCTGCTTCTTTTTAGCAAGAAAGAATTCAACGAATACCATATCTGACGCGAGCAAATCTGACGCGAGCAAATCTGACGCGAGCAAATCTGACGAAGGCTGACGCAAGCTGACGCGAGCAAATCTGAAGAAGGCTGACGCAAGCTGATGCGAGCTCTTGAAAATCGCGGGACCAGTGTCGCGGACATAAATTTTGCTTTAATAGTGAGACATCTGGGGCCAGTTGTTCAAAAGCCGGTTAGCTTAACCCTGGGTTAAGGTAAAATTAAAATTAAATTTCCTTTGCAGTTTGTTTACAAATTTGAAAATATTTCTTCAGAAGTGTTGCCTAAATCGATGGTAGTTTAAGGTCTCTAAGTTTCAAAGTAAACAGATGAGTTGAAGTACAGAAACTGAAACATTGGGTTAAATTTTAACCCAGGGTTAGTGCTAACCCAGCTTTGAACAACTGGCCCCTGGTAGATATGTAATTTGTGGTCCAGCGCTAATGGGTGATACCGCTGGGCACAAGCCGCGTGAGCTGACCTAAACACGGCGTTTAAACCATTGAACTATAATAGATCTGGATTTTGTCTTTCGACAAAAACAGTGTATTTCTCGCCAATTTTTGCTCGAAAACAAAAAATTCTGACTCCTCGAAAACCAAATCCGACCTCTCCCCAGTCTTTTTGAATGTTGATTTTCCAGCGCGCCGGCTTCAGCCAATCATAGGTTCAAAACACTGAAGTTATCGTTCTAGATCTATTACAGTTCAATGGTTTAAACTCAATTTCAAGCGGAATATGTTAACGGGAAAACACGTATTTTAACATGTATGCTAGAACATCTAAACCGCAAGAAGGTTTTACGTGCAAAGATTCTCATGCAAAATGTTTTAATACGACAAATTCCACCGCGAAACTTTAGCGAGGAGCGATGTATCGCGGTTAAGTTTTGACATAGTTAATTTTGAGAGCGTGTTTCCGTCATTTTTTGTTGTGTTTCCACTTTTAAGAAATTTATACACAAGAATCAAATGCAAATTCTACTGAAATATCTATATGCAAAACACAATTTTTAACACGTAATAATGAACAAAAAGGGACAGGAAGGTTCTTTATCAAAACATTGCTCCAGAAATGTTTTGAAAAGGCAAATTTTGATACACTCCATCATTCCATGATTAAGGAGTGAGTCTAGGAAATGTGTTCCTAATTATAAACACGTTGTGATTTCTTTCCTTGGTTTTCTATTTCTACCTATTTTGAGATGCTGATATTTCGTGCAAAATGATTTATTTGCTTGTGGGATCTCATACATGTACAATTATAAAAGGTAAGAGACATTTTACATTCCAATTCCAGAAATACATATGTTAGTCTTTAATTTAAATCAAATTCTAAAAAATACAATCTTGCTAGGACGCCTGGCAAGTCACTCAGACATTGTTTTTGGTTATCTTAGTGATTACAAAAGATGTGCTAGCAATGTCTTAAAATGCCTTGGAAGGTAGCCTAATAATAACTGATTTACAACCCGTACAGACGAGCAAGTTTTCCTTGACAAGTTTCTTGACGAGCTCACTTACGCGTCTGTATGACGAATAAGTTTTCCTTGACATGCTTTATTTGTTCTTGTGTGCGCGAAATTTGACAACATTTTTTCTTGACAACTTTTACGAGGCCGCATGTATTTTTAAGTACGTAAACAAAAATTTCCTTGTCAAGTGTTCCTTGTTGCACGTACACACGAGCAAGTTTCCTTGTCGAAAAGCTGGCACGACTAGCTTTTAAACCAGGCTCCTTGTCAAGGAAAAATTGTAAATTTTTTCGCGTACACACGAGCAAATAAAACTTGTCAAGGAAAATTTGTCAAGGAAAACTTGCTCGTCTGTACGGGGCTTTAAAAAGGAATTCGTTGGGCAGAAAAGTTGCCAGATCATGAACAAAGTTCACAGATTTGTGAACTTTTTACCCTCTACATGAATTTTTTTTGGACATTAAAAATTTGTGAACTTTTTGTGAACTTTTTAAAATATCATGAACAATTCCATGAACTTTGATATTTTCATTTTCTCAAGATGAAAATGTTCAATGATTCAACTAAAAAACCCGCAATATGTTTAGAAATATGTTTTGCAGACTTGCAGTGGCTGTAAGGGACAGTAGGTGCCATAATAGAAGTATAGAACACAATTTGTATAATTTATGTTAAATTAAATTTCCCGCCTTTTTCACACTGTTCGCTGTGTTTTTAAAAAATCAAAATGTCGGATTGGTCGGAAAGCAATAGTAGCGATGATAATGGTTTGCTCACATAAAAATATAGTCTAATGACACTCCTGTTTTTTAAATACAATTTTAAAAAAGAATTCTTTCAGTAATTTAGTCTGTGTAGACAACTGGTGTATAGACTGTATAAACATAGTCTGTGGAGGATTTTCAGACATATTGATAAGTTCCGACATTTTCAGACGACCTCCGATAAATTCCGACGAGTTCCGATCTTAAAATTTAGGGACATGAACTTTTTGTGAACTTTTGGCGTAAGCATACATGAATATTTTGAGATTTCATCTGGCAACACTGCAGAAGTTGAACAGGAACAGACTATAGTCCGGGAGGCAGAGGTAATTTTACCTACCTTCTCGAGGGACAAATCAATTTTGCTCTTAAATTGTCCGTTGGATGCCTAATATCACAATTCTGAATGTTGTTTGGCCCGATTTATCTTGTGGGCTTCGATCAACACGTTTTTCTTCAGTTTTATTATGAAACTATTATGTGGTCAAAAATAGTAAACTTTTAAATTCGCTCAGTTGAAAAATAACTTCTATCATAAGAAAGCTTATAAAAAACAACATATAAGACATAACTACGGGTACCCGTGTTTTTCAAGCCGTTTTTGGGTTATTGCTGCTTCGAAATGGGAAAGTGTCTTAAAATGGCGCTAATTTCCTGGGCACTAGTCGGAAAATAAGTTTTCAAACGCTCATAACTCAACAAAAATGTGAAAAATAAAAGTAACCATAATAATGTGTTATATGTAATTTTTTATTACCTTTTTGATAACGTAAGTGGTTTTTCCTTGAAATAAATCTGAAATTTCGCCTTTCTTGACAATAATATAGTTTTATAGAAGATTTTGGGAAAGACGTGTTGGCTGGAGCCCACAAGAAATTTTATCGCGTTCAACATGCAGAAATATATTTATTAGACCTAAAGGTACAATATAGACATAAAATGAAATTGTCCCTCGCTATGATAAGTAAACATATATTTTTGTACCTCTGCCTCCCCGACTACTAAGTTAAATAAGTGAATATACCACACCCCCAATGAACGCTCTAGTAACAGCCCTGCCTGACCTTGTGATCATTTTCGTTTTGGCAAGCGGAGTGAACGCCTTAGCACTTAGCAGGCGTCTTGTTTGTGATTTAAACAAGCCGTCGCAATCGATCCTTGCCATTTCCGAAGTATTTGGTATACTGTGGTATTCGTGTCTTAAACGAGATGAAGATCTGAAATGTTCGACACGGTAAAGGAACATTTAACACGGAAAACATTTGGTTTTGTGGCATACATATGTTCGATTATTCGTTTTCTTTGTGGCGTAATACTTACGAGGATTGCTTTTGATTTGAAAGAAGAAGAAGCTGACAAGTTTACTTGTTATGGTGCGGTAGAAAGTGCGACACAAGTCAACAAAGCGTGTTTTACAAGATACCAAGAAGATTACAATGCTCCACTGAGATTTTATATCTTTGTCTTGCTGAGTAGTTGGTTGCCATTAATTGTTGCCGTTGTTTATTCATTGTGGGTTCGTCGTCGTGTTGAGCAAGTCGATAAAACTCTAAATGAGACACAAGCAGATGACGAAGCTGACAACCAGGTACACATTAATGTATTTCGTTCGTATTTTATCCACCTTGTTATCCGTGTCCTATGTGGTGTGCTGCTTGCTGTCCTACAGCATGTGTTACTGTTCCCAAGAGGTTTCGATTCCAAGTTTGATTGTAGTCTGCCACTAACAATAAAGTTATCCCCAAAGAATACGAGTGTCAGTCAGTTAAATAATACAGCATCCATTCCATGTGAAAATGCATCTGACAAACCCACAATATGGGTGATTATATCTTTATTTAACGCTGTTTTTGCCTTTGTAATATTCCTGGAAATAATTTGTCTTTACCGACGATTTCCAGTGTGCAAGTATGTAACGGGTAGGAAATGCGATATCGAGTTTATTGTGGTTCATCTGTTACAAAAGAAATATAAGCGCGATGAACCTGAACTAACATCTGTTAGTATAAACTTGCCACAAGTAGATGGCAGTTCAAACTCAGAACAAAAAACATCTGAGAGCTCAAACGTACGACAACGATTTGTCAGCAAACCAGAATCTGTCCGTGCAAACGTACAACAGCAATCTATATCTGTCAGTTCAAACTTGCAACAATCTGTAAACTATTACAAAGGGCAGGTTTTGCTCTCACCTCGTTCACCTGAGTTAAATCTAGGTACTACTTCAAAAGATGATTTCGACAAATTGTACATTAACCTCATTGTTCACACTGAACGAGCTCCGCATATGTTTTCAAATGACATGGAAAGGCATGAAATATACGATGTTTATAGGGAAGTTCCACTAGATTCTATACGTCTTGAAGAAGTAAAAGATTTGTTTTATCCCAATAAAGATACCAAGCAGAAATGTCCTCGCAAAATTCTTGTAATCGGTCGTCCTGGAATTGGAAAGACTGGCCTGACTGAAAAAGTCTTGCGTGATTGGGCCAATGAACTTGATCGCTTTTATTGTGATAAAATTGCGTTCTACTTTAAATTTCGATGGTTCAACGGGAATCAAATACCAGTAACCCTTAAGACTTTTCTTCGCAATGGGACACAATTAAGCAACGAAAAATTTCAAGAAATTTATGAAGAAATAACGACGCATCCAGAAAAAGCAATTCTTATTTTCGATGGTTTGGATGAATTTAATAGCGATTTCGATTGCCCGAATGACTGGCCTCCTCCTAACGATCCTGATTTTCAAATGTCTGCAATTTCATTGTTTAGAAAACTTGTTTCTGGACACTTGTTGCCTGAGGCAACTGTCTTAGTAACAAGCAGACCGACAGCAAACCAGTTTTATTCCAAGTTTAAATTTGATAGAACTGTTGAAGTTATTGGTTTTACTGAAGGTGGAATCAAGCAATATATCACAAAATTCTGTCAAAGTCATGATAGGGATGATCTTGAACCAAAGATATGGAATCACATTCAGTCCTCCTCAGACTTATTAAATTCATGTTACATTCCAGTAAATTGTTGGATCATTGTCACAATCCTGTTTCACAAGCTTAAAGTTTCTGGAGGCGTGCCTCTTGTATCTGTAACACTGACTGAACTGTATCAGGCAGCAATAGCCCATTTTGACAAGGAACACTTCAGAAATTTTGACGGACAGCCTCCTAAAGAAGCAACAAAGAAACTGCAGTCATTAGCATTCAAAGGGATTGAACCTATGCAACTGATTTTTGACAATGCATCATTTGATGAAGAAATGAAACAATCTGGTTTGTTGAATAGTTTATCCAACCCTTATTCTCAGGTTCAGACACAGTTTTGCTTTATTCATCTAACCATTCAAGAATTCCTTGCGGCAAAGCATGTGATCGAAAGCTTTCATCCAGAGAAAATAAAAGAGTTTATTTCCTCTCATATTAATAGTGGCAAATGGCATCTAGTGCTGCAGTTTATTGCTGGTCTCTTGGGCAAGGAAATAAGAATGTGGAAAAAAGACCGCTGCAAGGTCAAGGATTGTGTTTTGGCATTTGCAGAAAGCTTTGAGTTTACATGTGAGGACGGTGAGTTTGATGTTGATGAGAGTTATACTTTATTGCTTGTAATGAAATGTTTAAGAGAAGTTAAAGATGAAGAGATTGTTACAGAAGCTTGCGAAGCAACTGCTATAAATGGTATTATTGGTTTAAGAGGAGGTGATGGTCCAGTTGAGTTGGCCTCAAGTGACTGGTCAGCAGTATTCTTCGTTTGCAAACACATGAAAAATTTAAAAAAAATATATTTGGTCGGAGTTGATTTGTTAAGTCCAGAATCTTATCTGGAAGTTTTAAGATTACTGGAACAGAGATGCATAGAAGAACTGACGCTTGTTAGACCAGATTCTGTTCCTGTGGGGAATATGTTTAAATCATTAATGGCATCAAGGTGTTCATTGAACCACGAGCACAGTCAGCTTGTCAAGTTATTTTTGTATAAGCATGATGTAACTGATGAAATTTTGTCCGCCATGTGTGAGTTTTTCAGAAACGGACACGGAATTTTTCTGAAAGAGCTAAGTCTGCTTGCATGTAACATAAATTCACATGAGTTATCCATTTTCTGTCAAGTCCTTGACAGTAAACTATGTCCTCAACTTGCATATCTGGACCTTCGTGATAATCACATTGCTGACGAAGGTTTGTCAAAGTTATGTACCACACTTAGTAAGCAGAAACTATTGAAGCTTACTGAGCTGGATCTTCGGACCTGTTCTTTAACTAATGAATGTGTATCTGCACTTTGTGAGCTTTTGACAAATGAATGTTGTAGCCTGATTGATTTGTCACTTGGAAGAAATCCAGGCATGAAAGATGAAGGTTTACATATTTTGTGTAAAGATGCCTTAACGAAAGAGCATTGTAAACTTGAGAGGTTGGATCTGAGTCATTGTTCATTGACTGTTGACTGTTTACCTGAGCTATGTAATGCATTGCAAGATGAACATTGCAAACTGACTTGTTTGAAACTATCAGACAACAAGATTACTGATAAAGGTTTACATATGTTATGTGAACTTGCCTTAACAAAAGAGCATTGTAAGCTTGTTGAATTGGAGCTGAGCAATTGTTCATTAACAGATGGATGTCTACCTGACCTGAGTAAGACACTGCAAAATGAGGATTGCAAGCTTAATAAATTATGCCTAGCTCAAGAAGAGTTTACTAAGGAAGAAAAAAAGTTCATTCGTAAAATAGCAAAACATGAACACTGTAAAGCCAGAGACTTAGTGATCTATTTTTAGGTGGTAATAATTCTATATTGAAGTACAAAATCATCTAAATAGACAGAGTGTAGAACTGGCGACTATTGTACTTTGGATAAGGATGAATGGATAACGATTAATGTACAGTACAACTTGCTCGTTTCTGATACTACACAACTCTCTTGATTGCTTCATTTTCTCTCTCTTCTGTGACCAATGTGCTATTTGTGGACAAGTAAAGAACCATTGTGACAAAACCTGTAAGTTTTTATTTTATATTATATTTGATGATTTACTTTTTAAAAAATCTAAGAAAGAATTTGCATGGGAAGTGGTGTGAGAGATCACAGAGATGATTATGAGGAATTAATATTCCTATCACTGTGAGGTAATTTATGAAGTCATTGTCTTGTTTAAAACAAACTTTTTGGAACGTTATTAGAGAAGTTAGGATAGCCTGGTTTGTGGGAACATGTAAGGGTGGAGTCAATTTGTACAACAATTACGTCAAGGTGTTTGTATGTTTTATCAATCTAGATGGAAAATGTATTTCTAAAGTTGAGAGTTTTGACTTTTATACAGTGTTTACAATAAGAGCTGCCTTGTTGTATTGAATATACCTGAGCAGAAGGTGAGAGATTGCATTTTTAATGCAACAGGACCACTCATGTTAAGTTAACATTACATAAAGTCAAGACTCTCAACTCCAGAAATATTTTTAAGATTCCAAACAGTAGCAGCAACTACAGCTTAAAATAATCCCAGCTTTTCTGTGTCTAACAATAGACTATGGTTCACTGCATGCCTGTATATTTAGATTTTTTGCAGGTAGCCGAAAAAAAATTGCAGTTAGCCCTGTGTGGTTCAAACTTGCCCACTTTGCTTGAATTAGTCAAACCACAACACTTGTTTGTTGCGACCAAGGACCCCAGTTAGCTTCAGGCACTTGCAGGTAGTGCCGCTACCTAGGATCCCAACATTTGACAGGCATGGTTCACTGTGTAAGAATATGAATTATATTTACCAGTAAACACACAGACATTGATGAAAATGATTGAACAACATGATGTTACTTGTACTCATTCTTGTAAACCAGGATATCTTAAACTCTCTATTGTATCATTGCAAATGTATAATTACACTGTTTTGGAACAAAAGTTAAATGATATTCCTGACCACAATAACCATTTGAAACATGTTTGAAACAAGTTTTGCTTCAGTTTTTGGTTAACATGTCCACACACTGGCCTTGATGGCTGAGCTGGAGATTAAAATCTTGAGGTCAGATCTCCTTACAAATACTAGAGTACCTTGAGAAAACCTATGTTTGCCACAGAGCCAAAATGAGTGACAATTATGTCATTGAAACTCCTAAATAATTTCTCTCATTTTCATGTTTCAGATTACCCTGTTGAAATCTACAAAGATCATGAAATATACAAAGACAGAAAAATTCCAATATTGTGAGTGTTTCTACCACATCACCAAAAGAGTGGACATGTTGTCACTTTTATTCAGTAAAGTCTGTCAGGACAGCCTGTCATTAGTATCAAATGATGTTACATTTGAAGATTTTGAGAATTGATGTGAGTTTACCATAGAAATAATGGGTATTTCATGTATTTCCACATATTAAGTAATACCTATTAAAAAATAAGAAGTACTTCAGTAGAAATATTACCTAATAGGGACATTTAGTTTCTGGTTTCAAAACTCTACCGCTAGCCTCAAAATACAGTATGTCTGAAAAAAGGCAACCAGGATAAACTTTTTATCATAAAGAATAACAAAAAACGATGTTCTAGAGAACAGCGAATTACTTGAATTTCCTGACGTTTTTTCTGATTTAAATCATTTAGAAAATCTAACGCAACAAAATGTTTACGAATACAGACTTTTTTATATCATTATGAATTGTCACATTATTTGTAATTGATTGATTGATTCCATCATCATGATCATTTCTCTCTTGTCGATTCTGACAAATTTAAAAGTTTCAATATTTCTTCGCGTGAAGTGTGCAGGATTGAAAAATTCTTAGAATAGGCTGTGGATTTTAGATGTTGCCCTAATACACTTCATATGATCTCAGAGACTTGCTCATTGACTGTAAATATCTCAATGCGACAATCGCCCGGCGGATCGAGTTGAATGAGCTTTGTCGATTGTCGTTTATTGTGAACCGCTGGTACTCAGTCTGGACTAAGTCTTCTAAACCGCAAATTTTAAACGCCTCTGGTCAAATTTCAAGCCATACATGTGAGTAGAAAAATCATTGAATATCAACGACCAAGTTTCTGTAGTGGCACAAAGTGTCTCAGTGCAGTGTTTTTAGTCTTTTTAATATATCAGGGCTAAAGAATTTAACCGTTGATGGTTTTGTTAAGGTCGCAAATCCCTGAGCTGAAAAGTCCCCGAGGTTTGCTGTTTCCTGTTCCTGTAAACATGAAACTAAATGTCTCTAATGTGTTAATATCGTTATTAAAATAGTTCTTTGGGGGGGGGGGGGGGCTTTCGAACGTTTTCTGATCTCTCGTATCCTGTCTTAACTCTCATGGCCTGGTCAAACGTGAACAAGAGTTGCGGGAGAGTTGATCAGAGTTAAGAAGCGGGTGTTTGTATGAGAGTTTTCTCAACTCTCATGTCCTGATCAAACGAGAACAAGAGTTGCATGAGAAGTAATGAGACCATAGTCCATGATTAAAGACTAGAAACAATAGTTCGACAGAAACTTTAAAGTGAGAAAATAATGTTAGTTGTGTTAAAATAGTATTGTTCTTGTACAAAGATTGTATGTAATGTTTTTATATAAAATTATTAGTTTGTTGCCTTTCTACGACTTTTGTCTTCAGAAATAACATTAAAGAGCAAAAGAAAATGAGGAAATATCCTGGGTTTCTAGGTTCTATCCTGGTGTTCAGATCACAAATGCACCGTTAAAGTCTTGTTCATACATGTATTTCTCAAGAATCGGGGATTTTCTCCTCACGTACACTCACGTCGGCAGTCATCCGCGATTCTTAGGACAAGTGTGACCCAGGCTTAAAGCATTCGTGATCAACCAGGGGCTATTCATGTCTTACCCCCCCCCTTCCCTTTTCTTTTTACACAGCTGAAACTCCACAGACTTTTTGCAAGATTTCAGTTTAACCTTCTTGTTGCGTCTTGTCGTCAAGTTTCAACGAACTTTTCAATTTCGTCAAGCTGCAACAAGTCTCTTAAAACTAGACCAATTGCTGAGACTTTTTACAACTTGTTGAAACAACTTGCAGCAAGCCTTTCGATAGTCCACACTTGCAACAGACTTGTCGTCTACAAGCTTCGCAAGTCATGCGAACGCATCCTGATATCGGCTTTTTGTTGACAAGTATGTTGCACGATGTCAGCAGACTTGCTGAAACTTGTGCGTTTTTGGTTGCAGCCATTTATTGGATTCCACCGGAGTATCTTACCCTCTCTGTTTACAGATCACTCGGTCTCAAGATTTTGGTAACAAGTGTGATCAAAGCAAAATGTGGAGTGTAAAAGCTGGATTCCTATTAAAAAAGATATTCAACAAAAAGGCTCTGAGTAAACCTCAAACCAAAAAATTTATCACACGCAGCAATAGTATAGCGGCGTATCCACGATTTCCAGTCAAGAGGGGAGGGGTCCTGCCAGGAGCCCCCCCCTTCCTTTCCTCTCTAAATGAAACAAATTCCGAAAATAGACATCTTGAATTCCTGATATTCAAGAAAGAACAAGAAAACGACGGAGTCGGTGATATTTCGTCTTTATTCCATAGACATTGTCAAACCAATAGATTAGGTTACAAACAGGCTATGCTATATATCTACAAAGTTGGCAAGCTGTTGTTAGCCAATCAGGTGAAGAACATTGATGCTAGGAATGCGTGGGTAGATGTAGCGTTACAAAAATAAAGATAATTGTTTGCTGGCTTTGAGTCGACAATTTAACTCTGGCAATTTACGTTTTATGAGTAGCGCTTCTAGTATAAGCAACTGATTAGGATTGTTATATTTACATGAATACAAGATTTTAGAATTGGTGTAGACCAAGGAAGCAGGACAATGCATTTTGTCGGAAAACAAACTCTTCAGAGCTGTCAAGATCCGGAAATGTATTTAAGTTGGCTAGGTAGAGAGCGTCAGGACAGTTGAGTAAGTGTTGTGTGATTGCGCTAGTTTTGTAAGAGTTGATGTTAGCATGTTCAGAAAGTCTCGTTTCCAAAGAGCGTGCAGTTTTGCTTATACAAGAATGACCGCATCCAGGGCGGCACGAAAATTCATAAATAACATTGGCCTTATTAGAATCCGGAATTTTATCTTTGTTAGGTAGAAAGAAAGGTGTCTTTTTTGTTTGGTAAACGACAATGATTTTAACATGAATTTTGAGACTTCGGCGTACTTTCCGGATCAGGTTTTTAACGAGGAATTCACCTTGTCTTCCTAAATACGGTAATTTTAACCAGATTTTGGGTACCGAATCATCATTCTCATTATTTCCATGTAATGTGATGTTGTTATCATTACAAATTCTACTGAAGGTATGTTGATGACACTTTACTCTTAATCCGGCCAAGCGATATCCAATTCGTGTTAGACAAATTGAACAGTTTCGACAAAAACTTAAAGTTTACCTTCGATGACTTTCCGGACGGCCATGTGCACTTTTTAGATTTAAAAATTACTAAGGACTACATTGATATTTTCCGCAAAACACTCACACCGGCCAGTACACAAACTTTTCTAGCTTCGAACCTTTCAGCCGTAAAGTTTCTTGGATAAATTCTTTATTTTTTCGCGTTTCTAAGATTTGTTCTAACGCTACGCTATTTAATGATCAAATCAACAAGATTAAACGTTTTATGTCCTGGAATGGTTTTCCGACTAAAGTAAGAAATTTCCTCATCAAGAAACTCAAAGCCAAACTCTGTAATGATAACATCACATTACATGGAAATAATGAGAATGATGATTCGGTACCCAAAATCTGGTTAAAATTACCGTATTTAGGAAGACAAGGTGAATTCCTCGTTAAAAATCTGAATTATGGCTATCTGTAAAACAAGGAACGGGGAATCGGGGAACGGAACGAGAAACGGAACGAGGAACGAGAAAACCAGGAACACGAAAAGCCGGAATCTGTAAAACCAGGAACATGAAAAGCCGGAATCTGTAAAACCAGGAACATGAAAAGCCGGAATCTGTAAAACCAGGAACATGAAAAGCCGGAATCTGTAAAACCAGGAACATGAAAAGCCGGAATCTGTAAAACCAGGAACATGAAAAGCCGGAATCTGTAAAACCAGAAACACGAAAAGCCGGAATCTGTAAAACCAGGAACACGAAAAGCCGGAATCTGTAAAACCAGGAACATGAAAAGCCGGAATCTGTAAAACCAGGAACATGAAAAGCCGGAATCTGTAAAACCAGGAACATGAAAAGCCGGAATCTGTAAAACCAGGAACACGAAAAGCCGGAATCTGTAAAACCAGGAACATGAAAAGCCGGAATCTGTAAAACCAGGAACATGAAAAGCCGGAATCTGTAAAACCAGGAACATGAAAAGCCGGAATCTGTAAAACCAGGAACATGAAAAGCCGGAATCTGTAAAACCAGGAACACGAAAAGCCGGAATCTGTAAAACCAGGAACACGAAAAGCCGGAATCTGTAAAACCAGGAACATGAAAAGCCGGAATCTGTAAAACCAGGAACATGAAAAGCCGGAATCTGTAAAACCAGGAACATGAAAAGCCGGAATCTGTAAAACCAGGAACACGAAAAGCCGGAATCTGTAAAACCAGGAACACGAAAAGCCGGAATCTGTAAAACCAGGAACATGAAAATTGAGTTTAACTCACGGCTGTAACATCGCAACGTTCAATTTTTTTATTCCTAAAAAATATACGTTTCTTATGGCGTTTGCACGCGCGGTTTAGAAGCTTCCTGAATTCAATGAAAGGCGGTTATGGTTATCAATGAAAGGCGGTTAGGTTATATGTGAACCTGTATGCGTGGGATAACACAGACCCCTGATTAAAGATATAATTTATGTATTTATATCTTCATGTTAGTTCTATTTTCACGTTTTTGTTTAATGTGAAAATTGTTTGCGCTGACAAGCGCAAATGCGCAAATGCACACGTGTTTTAATTATGCCGCTTTTATGATTATCTTCTGAAATTATGCGAGTAATATATTCAAATAAAGTGAATTGTTCAACCGCGCCTTCCCCTATATGTATTAAGCATGAACCACGGAACGTTGCCAAAAAAGCAACATTGATACGACTTGATCAGCCAATCCCGTTAAACTAGCCGTATGTTCTGGGCTATACTGAAATCATGAAATGTCGGCAAACTCATATTACAAAAGATTTCACACCAATAGTTCAGGCTTGTTACGGTGATAATAACACACTTGCTGTAAAACACCTAACCCAGGACTCTAGGTTATTGATTGAAAACGCCAAATAACAAATGCAGAGCTTTCTTCAAAGAATAAAATTCGCTGCCAGCAGGCGTACATTTACGCTCAGTAGTAAAATCATTGACCGCAAATTATGTGTGAGATGATTACTTTGTTGTATATGTGTCACGTTTGGATTAACGGAAAACTTTTTAGGATGTTTATAAATATATATATATATATATATATATATATATATATATATATATATATATATATATATATATATATATATATATATATATATATATATATATATATATATATATATATATATATATATATATATATATATATATATATATATATATATATATATATATATATATATATATATATATATATATATATATATATATATATATATATATATATATATATATATATATATATATAGTTGTGTGGTTTGTCAGACAAAAGTGCACCATATTGTAGTTTCGTTTGTAATGACATCGCCTATGTTTTAAACAACGATTTAACACGTCTTACTCTGTGTCGTGTTTTTTGAGTTAACATCAGGCGTGGGTCGTGAGTAAGGTCGTGGGTCATTTTTCAATTAATCATTTATATTTCAAAAACTATCTATATTGCGGAATGAATACTGTAGTAAAGTAACACTAATTTAATGACTTTACGAAATAAAATGACCTTTGCTTAGTTCTAAAGCTTTTTCCGAAGCAACATCTTCCCAATGACCCAATCTGTCTGATATACTAAAAGCCAGTGACATACACTGCTTCTAGACTGCCGACTTTGGCCTTCGGTAAATTTTTCGCCAGAACTCTCACCTGACGAACCCGAAACAACTTCAGAATAGAGACGACGATTGGGCATTTTCCACTAAAACGTAGCTGCAGTTTTTGCTTTACCACTGTATAGCACGATCAATTTACTTTGAACTGACAAAGTCAAAGACTGCTAGTTGGACACACAGTGAACAGCTATAGCGTCCGTATAGGTGTTATCTTGTTATCGGATGACACAACTAGCATGAGTAATCGGAGAGAATAAAAATATCTAAAAGCTGCAACTTAAACTACTTCTAGATATTGCACTAGGCTAAATAATGAGTAAAAGTTAGTTGTGTGTAATAAACTAATAATTTTATTTCCTGTAACGACACATGGAGGTTGGAAAAAGTGACCCACGACCTTACTCACGACCCACGCCGGATGTTATCCCACGAAACAGGACGCATTACACGGAGTAAGACGTGTTAAATCATTGTTTAGAAATAACCGCGATGCCATCGCAAACGGAACTACAATATGGTGCGCTTTTGTCTGACAAGCCGCACAACTATATATGGTTTCATAAATATGCTTAGCAAAACAAAGTTTGCAAGCACGTTGAAATGTATATATCTGCGATATGGAATATAAAGAGTGTGTGATAGAGAATAGTAGAGAATACCTTTTTTCCGTATCCTTTATACGGATATATTCGTGCATGGATACGGAGATATTTTAGGTCATTCAGATCATTCCGCATTCACGGCGCAAATTCTCCTTGCTGTGTTGCGAGTTGTTTATCGAGCATTTGTCCGGTTGTTTTTATCAGGAAAAATATATGTATCCAATTTTGAGTCCAATTTTGGGTCTAATTTTGAGTCCAATTTTGGGATCCAGTCCAGGGTCCAGTCCATGTTTTGTACTATGCCATTAAATTACTGGTAAAAACTTGACATTACTAATTCGTTGTTAATGCATTTCCATGCACTTGTACTCAATTTCCTGTTAAATCTGCAGGAAATGTTTAATTTACGCCTAAAATTTTGATCAATAATATTCATGTATCATTTCGTCTCTGATGACTAATCATGAATCGTTACATATGAGCTTATGGCGATTGAATTTTTTGGGAGAAGGTTAGACTTTGTCAAAACTGAATTGAGCTATGCGGTATTCTGTTTGGAATTGGTATAGAACCAGATTCTCCATGTTACAGATTCTGCATAGCAGGGTAGATTCCCCGTTTTAAAGATTGCCCATACGAGTCCTCGATTCCCCGAGTCCCTGTTTTAAAGATAGCCGCCATAACACAACAGTATATATATGTGTATATTTTATGTTTTTAATACGAAGAAACATGACAGACTTTATACCCCGCATTTAATTGTAAATTTTCATATATTTGTACGTAGACACTGGTTTTCCATTTATCACGATATCATTAAAAATTATTTGAGTTATTTGGTCATTTTGCTAAGAGCTTACGAAATGCTTTCATGTTCCTGGTTTTACAGATTCCGGCTTTTCATGTTCCTGGTTTTACAGATTCCGGCTTTTCGTGTTCCTGGTTTTACAGATTCCGGCTTTTCGTGTTCCTGGTTTTACAGATTCCGGCTTTTCGTGTTCCTGGTTTTCTCGTTCCTCGTTCCGTTCCCCGATTCCCCGTTCCTTGTTTTACAGATAGCCTTAAAATTATTGTCGTTTACCAAACAAAAAAGACACCTTTCTTTCTACTTAACAAAGATAAATTTCCGGATTTTAATAAGGCCAATGTTATTTATGAATTTTCGTGCCGCCCTGGATGCGGTCATTCTTATATAGGCAAAACTGAACGCTCTTTGGAAACGAGACTTTCTGAACATGCTAACATCAACTCTTACAAAACTAGCGCAATCACACAACACTTACTCAACTGTCCTGACGCTCTCTACCTAGCCAACTTAAATACATTTCCGGATCTTGACAGCTCTGAAGAGTTTTCTGACAAAATGCATTGTCCTGCTTCCTTGGTCTACACCAATTCTAAAATCTTGTATTCATGTAAATATAACAATCCTAATCAGTTGCTTATACTAGAAGCGCTACTCATAAAACGTAAATTGCCAGAGTTAAATTGTCGACTCAAAGCCAGCAAACAATTATCTTTATTTTTGTAACGCTACATCTACCCACGCATTCCTAGCATCAATGTTCTTCACCTGATTGGCTAACAACAGCTTGCCAACTTTGTAGATATATAGCATAGTCTGTTTGTAACCTAATCTATTGGTTTGACAATGTCTATGGAATAAAGACGAAATATCACCGACTCCGTCGTTTTCTTGTTCTTTCTTGAATATCAGGAATTCAAGATGTCTATTTTCGGAATTTGTTTTATTTTGTATTTCCTTAAGTTGTCTGCTTGTCGTGGTTTCTTTCCTCTCTATCTACCTAACAGTACTTTGAACACACTTGTACAGCTAACTTCCTCAAATTTGATGATCGCCGAAGATTTGGTTGGTATTTTGAGTTTATATATACAAGTGAACGAGATATTATCCTACGCGAGTGGGTGAATACCAACCTAAAATGATCTGGCTTTGTGATTGGACTTTTGAAACAAAGGTCACCATTGTTTGTGATTCGTTTATTGTCTTTCATTGTTATAATCAACCACTCACAAAGCCTGTTAGTGTATAGATTGGTGACGACCCGGGCGAATTTTATTTATGCTCATTATGCTGCACTAGAATGAGCAAATGGTATGAAATTGCTCGTCTCGTCCCATTTAAGATTTTTGTAGAAGACTCAGGGGTTCAGTCTCTGACGATTAAAAAGAGGGGGAGGGGCTGCATTTTGTCTGCAACATTACATGACCTTATCGCAAATTTTTTTTTTGGTCTCGAAAAGGAATCTTCGAGGGAGGAAATTTAAAAAAATGAAGAAGTATGAAGAAAATTCAACGAAATCTAAGAAATCAAAGCAAAAATCAAAATAGTTACTAAGAGGGATTTATGTTGCGTCTTTGATCTATCTCCACATTTGCCGATATTATATTTACGTGATTATAAAGTAATAAACACGATCATGTGGTTTCGTTACTCGCATTAGTTGCTTTCTTAGCCGGGAGCAAAGCGATTAAGTAGGTTCTTAGTAAGACGTTTAGGGAAACCATTCCAAAAAGCGCGGAATTTGATAATATCAGAAAGTTCGTTAGACAAGAGTTCTTTGTTACTGCAGAGGATATAAGCCCGATGAATAAGTGACGTAGCCAAGCGGTTTTCCTACACCAGGTTGTAAAACTAGGTAAGTGTACGTATTGTGCTGTGTGGGTACATTTGCGATAAACTGAAGTACCATTATTAGGTGTAATTTTGATGTCAAAAAAATAATAACTTAATCATCGGTAAAAAATTCATTAGTAAATTGCAACTGTGGGTGAAAAGAGTTGAGTCTGTCTAAAATAATCTCCGCAGAAACAAAGAACTCTTGTCTAACGAACTTTCTGATATTATCGCATTCTCTTCTTGGAACAGTTCTCCTAAACGTCTTGCTGAGAACCTTCTCAAACGCTTTGCTCCGGCTAAGAAAGCAACAAATAATGCGAGTAATGACACCACTGATCTGCACACTAATAACATCGCTCATCTTAACGAGTTAGACAACACACCGAACATTTGGATTCTGCTATTATTCCTTGGTAAACGAGAAACTACTTTCCTTGCTAATTTTAGAAAGAAACTTCGGCATCTAATCAAACAACCAGTCAAATTTTCAACCCTATGGATTACCACCACCACCAATGCTTTCCTTAACGTGAAAGATATTATAACAAACTTACTTGCAGGGAGGTTGGTTCGGAATTAACGCACCGAGGGGTCTGACAGCTGTTCGAACCTACCGAGCGAAGCGAGGTAGGTTCGGACAGCTGTCAGACCCCGAGGTGCGTTAATCCCGAACCAACCGAACCTGCAAGTAAGTTGGGTTTTTATCCCATACTAAACTTATCTTCTTGTGTTGTTTTCCGAGGCTCCCTGAGTCGCCGATGTATTTTGTCAACATTTTCTCTTTTTAAACTTATTGGTCTCTTAATATTTCTTTATCAGGGTCTCTATTGTCTTTAGTTTACAATTTTCCGTTTCTTTTTGCTTGGTTTCTGTGACGTCTTTAGCCCAAAAATGTTCTTTAAAGTGTAGGTTTAATCATCAGCTAAATTTTGTTCGCCATTGTTGTTGAGCAGTTTGAGGCGGACGGCAGCGTAAGCAGCAAGCTTGGGTTTTTGTAACCAATCAGAAAGCCGGTTTTATCGATAAAAGAGAAAAGCGGGTAAGTTCGGAAAAAGCAGGTTAGTTCGGAAAAAGCAGGTTAGTTCGAAAAAAACTTACCTGCTGAGAACCAATCAGAAGCCCGCTTTCATGACACATATGGGATAATACCCCTAAACATCTCCAAAGCTCTGTTCTGTTCAAATTCACCTCCCCTGGTTCTATATATCTGTCTGAAGACTAGATCTAGGATTGAAGGCGTTGCTAATTTAATGACTACGAAATCTTGCAATGATTTTATATTAAACCCAAATTTTCTGTTAAGTTTGCCTTTCAATGAATCATCCCCACAAACAGAAACTTTGATAGATAACACTGTAATTATTGATGAATCTAAACTTTGTTCCCTATTATTGTACAAAGAAGCATTTCATATCCATATAAACCCATACTTAATCACGGAACTAGAGCCTCTAAGAAACTAATCATATTTAATTAATGTTGACAGAGATATAACACGTGCTTTCTCTGTAATGTACATAGCTTTTGTAATTTTACCATAGCATTCATAAGTATCCTGATGATGACTGCATATAATAGTCGAAACGTTGATATTAAATGATCATAAAATTATTCGGCGTTTCCATTATTTTGTAGTACACTCTGACATGTTTGTCATTGTTGCTAATTGTACAACAATATTGTTTTAATTTGTCAAAAATACGTTATGTTTATTAAATACTTTAAAAGCTTTCGAAGGAAACTTTATTGAAGAAAATTAATCTTTCAGCCATGAAAATCTAAGAAAATGTTTGAGTTATTCTCATAGATAAGAAAACCAAGATAACTAAATGACGTCACTACCGGGCAAAAACGTTATGAATTGTATTACGAAAAGCAGGTTTTTGAGCTTTTTTGATGGTTTAACTGCTGCAAATTACGCTCAACTGGACTTTTTTGAAAATAGATCACTATTGCGGAGGTTTTGAACTCAAAATGAGAAGAGTGGGCTAGATTCTTACAAAATTATCGTTCGATAAAGATTTCGAGAAATGGACGTTTTGAACGGTTTCGTTAGTTTGCGTGGATTCTTGGACTTTTAACACTTCGAATCACGATCGATCGCATATTTAGAAAACGATGTTTATCATATATCAAATATCGCTCGTTAAAGACTTCTGGAGTAGACAACTGGTTGTTTAGTATGTTCTTGTAGTAAATCTGACGACTATAACTTTTTTGCAAATTAATACTACTAGTGATTTTGATTTTGAGCGTTATTTAGATTTTTGCTTAGTGTTAAATTTTAAATTGAATATCTGCATAAAATTTGTCCTTCAGTACAGGTACACTGCAAGTTTTGCAGGAGGCATCATGATTGACTTTAAGTTGGGATAAGCTAATAATGGACATGCAGCAGTTCTGCGTGCTTTGAACTTGCAGGGATGTCAAATTTATTACAAATGAAAATTAATTTGAACCCGTACGTCTACAATTTATAATACCAGACAGTTTCTGAATTTTGATGACACAAAACCTGGTCATTTTAACAGATCTTCGCTTCAAGTATATTCAATGTTAATTTGATTCACGTATGTTATCAAGCCCCATGCATGTACACCTACACTTTAATAGTATTATGAGTCTCTAAAAATATGCTTAGCTGCTCAGATTTTCACAAATTATATATATTGATATCAATAATCGGGGTGGCCAGGGGGTGTCGTGGTATCCTATATATGCAATATAAATCTACAAAAATACCCAAAATTACGCTCCTAATTTAAAAAAATACCAAAAATATTGGATCATGAAAATCCAAAAAATCCAAATTAATACCTGAAAAACTCGTAAATATACCATATACCCGATTTTAAAAACTACAATATATCGTATACCCAAAAACCCCTGGCCGACACTAAATAATCACAAATCAATAGAAACCCATTGGAAACATGGGTTTCTTTCATACTTATTTACATCGTTTGTTGTGGCATTTGTGCTACTTTGTCAGCAAATTATGCTGGATATTATGCCAGCATAATTTACCCAAGCCTACACACTGTTCCTCTGCTTGCTCCATTGAACTAAAGGGGGGATTGAAGCCAATTTGATTAGTTTTTCTGAGTCTTTAGTTGAGATACTTCACGTAAAAAAATTGGGCAGCTATTAAAAAGTTGTATTTGGGGTAAAAATTTCGAGGCTTCGGGCAAAAGAAAAACAACTTAAAGTTTGAAGGAAAATTTGCTGTATTCTGCAAAATTGCAGTTGTTTTCGTATTTTTTAAGCATTTCTTTTTTGTCTAAAGTCTTAAATCTTTTTATATTAAATGTAACTTTTTAATAGCTTCAATTTGATACCGAGTTTGATCTTTGGCGTTAAGTATTTCGTCTCAAAACTTAGAAAAACCAACTTGGCTTCATCCATTGTGGTGAGTTAGCATTCCAGTTGTATGACAGTTCACTGCCTTGCTCCACCTTGCTCTCCCTTATTGCTTAGGCAACCGTCCTTTTCGCGCCTTCTGTTTCACCGATGTTCCGCAATGTTCAGACATCACATCTCTTTTTTATCTTTACTAAGGCTATAAATATATAGGCTAACAGGTATTAACTGAGTTAAAACTTTAACAATTTTTTTGTTTTTCTGTGTTCAATGCTCCTTGTTGTGTTCCATTTTCAATGTTCAATGTTCCCATTTCTTTCTCTCTTCTTTGATTTGTTTGCTTGGCTTCACCGTCCCTCTTGGTGGTTATACCGCTGTGGTGGGCGTCTATGACGTTGATTTCGTTGCAAGTGTATGTTGATATTAGGTTCCAAATGTCTATTTGGGTACTGGTGTGGTGGATTGGGTTATTTGGTGGGTTAGAAGTTGGTTTCTGTGTTACTTGGCCAGTCATAGCTGAGAATATCTTCCTTATGTAGGTCAAGGGGGTATCGAACTTCTCCATAACGCCTGTGGACTGGTTTGGTGATAACTTTTAATCGCTGAGTATCTCGTTTTCGGACTTGGCTCCTATTCTTGCTGTAATTTGTGTGCCCTGAATGTTAGTAACTTTGTATGGCTTTGGGTCATATCGTGGGTTGAATTTGGGTCGTTTCTAATGAAGAAGGACTTGATCTCCTATTTTGGGTGCTGTGTGGTGTGGCTCAATAGTGTCTGAGGAATTTGCAGATTTGTTCTTTCCTTCAATGTGGGCGATGTGACAGATTTTGCTCACGGTTTTCATAAAATTTTCGGCTAGTCCATTGGCTTCTGGGTCCTCTGGGCTCACTATTATGCTTTGTATGCCAGCCTATTGCACATACTGATGGTAATCATGTCCGTTAAATGGTGGTCCTCCATCGGTCTTGGCCATCTCTGAAAAGCCATAGGTGGGAAAGACACGGTCTAGATGGGGTATAACGTCTTAGGCAATGGTGTTACGAACAAATTCATCGATAATCACGAGAAGATCTTCACCGCTTGGCAATGCCCCCCGGAAGTCAATGTCAACTCGTTGGCACGGCCTGTCTGGTGGTGGTGTTGGTTTGAGTGGGTCGCGTTAATGCGTCGCTGGCAGCTGTTAATGCTTCGCTAGACCATAGTATCCAGATAAAAGACTATAGCTTGGCACGCAGTAGCTGTCTGCATTTTACGATTCCTAGATGGCCTTCATCTGGGAGGTCATCTGCAACTTTTTTGCGGATGCGCAGGTTTTCATCTATGTCTATCATCAGGTAATCATTCCGTGTTCTCAGTATGGCGAATATAAATCTTAATCTAAACCCTAACCCTAACCCTAACCCAAACCCTAATCCAAACTAACCAGCGTTTTATTTGTTATATTTTAACTTTGATGGATTGAAGATTTAAAGATTTTATTAGATTTAGGGCTTGGATTAAAATTTAATTTCGCGTACTGAGATCACGGAATTATTACCTATTATTATGCTTCTATATCCTGAGTTGCGTACTGGTAGAGAAGGATTGGGTGGCGCCTGCTCGATTGCTAGTCGCATGGATTAGTCTTGCCGGCCATGTATTTCATGGTGTACTAGAAATCTTGTACTTTCAGGCGGTGGCGTTCGATACGAGCATTGCTCTTCTTGCTGCCGTTGTAGATGAGGATCAGTGGCTGACGGTCTGCATATAAGTCAAACGGGATACCAAGCAGATAGTAGCCGTTGATAATCATGCCCCGCGATTGGGCAAAAGATTCTTTTTCCATTCTCGAGTACTTCTGTTCACACGGTGTAAGGGCTCTACTAGCATAGTCAATGGGGATCCATGCATGTTCCCTGCGTGGTTTCTTGATATAGGCTGCAGGATGCAATTCCTTCTGGTCATGCATCGGTTATATGGAGGGTTTTCAGTGTGGGTCGAATGGTCTCAGTGCTGTGCTACTGGTCATAGTCTGAAGAATTTCTTGCTATGCTTTCTGGCATTGGTCAGTCCAAAGGAATTTAGTGTTCTTTTTGGTGAGGTATCTCAGAGGCTTGGCGATCTGTGCATATGCATCTCTGTGTTGCATTGAGCTGTCAAGCTTGGAGAAAGCTCTTGACATTCTGGGGCGGTCTCGCGTCCTCAATAGCTTGGATCTTTTTTGGATTTGCCGATATGCAGGACACTGAGGTCGTCCAAAGGGCCATTTTTCTCGTCAAATAGCGAGACCTTTCTCCTAAGGCAGGCATCTAGGTTTGCTTCGTGTTCTCCTGGTATCCGTCTCCATACCAAAATGTTGTCGTGGATGGACGTGTAGCCAGGCAAGTCGGCTAGTTCAGTAGTTGAGGAGACCCCAAAGAACTGAACCTTGAATCGATGTAGCCCCTCGTAAGTTTGAAATGTACCAATACACCGTGAATCTTCTTCTACCAGGCCAATCTGGTGATATCCATTACCCATGCATGTCCATATCTGAGAATCTGCTAGCTGAAAAGGTAACCAATTTTTATGCCTGTAGTAGTGATCTACATACACTGTCATATGTAAATGTGGTCGTCTGCCGAGCACATAGTGGTGGATATGGTCAGGGGAGCGATGAGAAAATTAAACTTCTATTAAACTGTATTGCTGTAATAAAAAAGTCAATTTTGTATTCAATCACAAGAAAAATTAGTTGCATTTTCAGAAAGCTAACAAGAAACTACGTATAAGACATTTAAACAGATTTCTCATTTTTCAAATTGTTTTCATTTATACAGTGTCAAAAACTTAGTACCTAGTCCTTTTCGCGAGATTTTGGTTGAATCTTCACGTTAAAAACAGCAATTACTCAAAAACTATTTAAAGAATCAAAAATCTGTTTAAAAGTCTTATATCTAGTTTTATCTTCCTTTTCTGAAAATACACTTCATTTTTCTTGTCATGGTATAAAATTTGACTTTTTTTATTACAGCAATACTGTTTAATAGAAGTTTAATTTTCTCATCGCCCCCCTGGCCATATCCACCACTGTGTGTTCGGCAGACAATCACTTTTTCATATGACAGTGTATGTAGATCACTACTACAGGCATAAAAATTGGTTACCTTTTCAGCTAGGCTAGCATCCCTGGGCTCCCGGTCTATGTAGTTCGTGTCGGATCTCTTCTATCGTTTCCACATGGTGTTTGGTTCGGTGGAAGGCCTTGTTTGCTTCTCTCATATCTATGTTCATGCAAATTTGCCCTTTCTGTGTCTTTCCATAAGATACATGGGCACTGGTCCTAAGAGTCAACATCTCCAATCTTGTTTTCTTATATACTAATAATAATAGCTTATATTCATCCATCTTTACATAAAAAAATACAATGGACTTACAGTTTCAGTAAAAAGGTTATGCTACAAATATATCTTATACTACAAAAAAGAAATCTAAAGCTATTTACAAGTATTTACAGGCTCCTCCTGAAAAGAAGAGCTCATGCCTTTCAGTACATGAAAACAAAGATGTTTTGCGATTACGGTCAATGTTCCTTAGGTTGTACCGATTGTTAGTTTGCTTAGGTAGAGCACTACGACAGGAATTGTTTGGATCTTTCACAATTCTGTCCACTTTGAGGCTGAGGCTTTGTAAGTGGAAACTGAGTTTTTATGGGGCAGTCTGGTCTATGTAGAAGCTGACTTCTTCATCTTTAAGGAGGCCTTTTCCCGACAAAGCCAATGGGTATTTCTCGATAATGGTCTGGACTCGGGTTTGTTGATCGACTGGGATAGACTGATCTGGGTATTTCTCAGATTTTATTGGGATGCCAGCTTTCTGTATGTTTGCTGTGATGCTTGCAGTGTCAGTTGATGAAATAGTGTCACGGGTCTGGGGTGAGTATGTGGCCACCTTTGTTGATGGTGAGTATTCCTAGAGCTTTGGGATCCTCTTCTTCTAACAGTGGTTATATTTTGTGTACCTACGACATAAATGGTGGCCGAATGCTGTGTGCTCCATTACTAGATCGTAAAGAGACTGGGTGGTACTTCACCAAGGGTGGTAAGGTATCCTTCCGTACCATGAGGTCGGAATCTGGTTTATTTTCTTTGTTTAATTTGTCCGAGGCTTTCATGATCAGTCATCAGTGCATTTGAGTTTGAGGTGTGACTGTTTTTTTACATCGTGAGTCGACATATAGCTGCATTGTTAGTGTGGAGTAATATTTCGTTCTCTAGGTTGGTTGTGGTTATCTGTCTCATCTGAACGACTTCTAGATGGCTGACAGCTTAGTTATCATAACTGTATGTGGTGGGAGTGTCGTTGGCCTCTGGCGCTCTTATGGTATTATCTCTCTGGCAAGTGGGTGAACCTGAAAAGTGGTTCTTCTTTTTAGAATACACAGGTTTTTCCTTGTGCTGGGCATCTGCTGACATTGTGGGGCTTGTAGTGGGGTGGGCAATTTGGGAATTTACGTCTAAATGTGTTGATTAGGGCCTCTGGGCACTCTAGCGCTGTATTTGCCTGCCTGTGTGTGTATGTGTGTGTTGTGTGTGTGTGTGTGTGTGTGTGTGTTAATTGTGTGACATCATCGACTGATGTTGCTCGGATTGTGCCACTGGCTTTGTGCTACTGTTTTTGTGCCTTGTTTACCATGCATCAACTTGTACATTGCTATTGAAACGTTGACGTGTTTGCGGCATGCTTTTCTTAGCTTTTCGAAGGCAATTTTGAGAATGTCTTCGCCTGTATGCATAACTCCAGCGTTCTAGGCAAATTGTCGAAAATCCTGGCCGCCCCATAAAAGTGTAAGTCGTTGCCTTTGTTGTTATCCTTTACAATAGACTTGTATGTTGATACTAAAGATCGAATCGCTCTAGGTATTTTGACGGGTCTTGTCCTAGTTCGCACGGTTATCTAGCTGTGGCTATGGCCAGATTGATTACTTCTGCCATCACATGTGTTTTTGATTTGACATCCTCGTTACCAGTGTAATATACTACTCTACTACAATGAATTTTATTTTTGTTTCTTTTCACTCTTACAACAACGCTCTCTCCTTGCTTTCCTTTTGTCAACTAGGCAACCGTTCTTTTCCCCTCTTCTGTTTCTTTCCCAAATGTTCACTGATGTCTCCCAATGTTCAGACATCACAGAGGATATTAAACTAAACTTAAAAACTAAAACATCACCTAAATTTTGTATTTTTGGGAACAAAGATCCAAGACGTAAATATTTATACAGTATATTTATAATTCATTTTAACTGCTTGGGGTAACGTGGGCATGAGATGAAGACTAGAAATTGAGAAACGTTCAGTCACCCTCGATGCGCCTATTTCAGGAATCACCTCTCTGCAAGTATATGCATGTTTGTTATGAAATCAACAAGAGATGTTAAGGGGGTGGGTGGGATGGTGGATCACGTTTCACAGCAGAAAAAAAGCAGTTTCACAATTCACGTGTCTTAAAAAACAGCTTCACGTTTCATCTACATAATTAACAGCTTGTTTACAGATCTATCACGTTCCTTTAGGTAGACTAGATTTTATTTCTTCTATATGTATAATTTGCCAATATGTATCCACTTCTGAAAGGACTCCGTAGAATTTTTACTCTTGTTTGAACAATCGACTCGTAGTTCAGAAGCTTGACACCTATTATTCTCATTTCACAGAAAAATTTTATTGGGAAATCACGGCACCAAAATCAAGCATTTCACATGTCACACAAGCAGATATTAGTCAATCACGACTCGCGAAAATACGTTTTACCACCATCATCAACCGTAATCCAAACTGATTTCAAAAGAGATTTGTCAGGTCAAGATATTGAAAATTGAAGCTGCGTTCGTTGATCAGCCAGAAAAAGCCTGCAACTTGTTTACCATAAGCGACCACTCTAAAATATACGAAGTTTAGCTACAAAAAGCTGACATATAAGAGTTCAAGTTTTTTAAATGCTATTTCTCAAAGTCAACTTTGTATTGTATACAGCGTTGACGGTCTAAAAAGAATACTAACAGTGTGAAAAAGAACAGAATAATCACACAAGAAAAACTTGTTCTCTTGGTAGTTGATTCAGGTCCCGCGAAGTTGATGCAGGTCACATGCGTGTTTTGCGAAAAATTGCCACAAAAGAAAACTATCAAGAGGGAGTAAAGCCACTAAAGGTCAGTCAAAAGCAACAGGTTCCAGAACCTGTATAGAATCATGCCATAATTGGACTAAAATTGCCCGTTTAACCACACTGACCAGTGCTTGAACATATGACACAAAAACAAGAGCTTAGAGATGTGAAGGTAATATAATGGGAGTTGGAAAAACAACGTAGAAACGCCAGGTATAAGAGCTGACGTAATAACGAAGTTAGACAAAATAGTTCGCTACGTACTTCACAATAATGAACCTTAAATGTACTCGATATCTTTATCTCAAATCTCTGAGAATTATGCATGGTGATTTTTGTCCAAATTTTCGTTTCTCTTAGTGAAGAAGCATTCAAAGAACAGTACGTAGTTCGTATGCACAGCATGAAAGAATAACCAAAATTTCTCAAATTTTCCGCGGACGTCTGATAAAGAATTGAATTAAACCCCTTCGTTTCATAAGCTGCCACGAAATACCATTTTACATTCAGAATGTGTTACATCAACTCAAGTACGAATCAATGGCAGTCACTACTGCCCTGTTAAAACTATTGAAACTACTGAAACCCCTAAATCACTCATAGTTTTCAAACTCACGTTCAACGGCGTCAGACCTAGGCATGTGGGAGGGGGACTCCTGACCGAATTTGACTAGAATACTCAAATTTGAATCAGTCATGCATCGGCAGTTTCAGCATCAGACTTCCAAGGTTGGAAATTACTCCTGGTACCTTTCAAGTAATGTGAACATGAAAGTGTTTTCCAACCCCATCCCCCACAGCCCTCTCTCAGGCACGCCAAGTCAACCATCTCAAGACATTCAGCTTAGAGATCTGATTTGCCAGTTTTCTATTTAAGTTATACTGTACATGCAATATTTATATGTATTCACTCTATAAACTGCCGCGGAAAGAGATAAAAAGCACTCAAACCAGGGATATTGAACTCTCTTGAGATAAAAAGTGACTTTATTCGCAAATATGCTAAACTTTAATATGGGTTTTTCAATTTACTGAACATGTTTAGAAAGTTTGAGAAAATCGTTATCCACCCACCTTTCGTAAAACAGACACCAAAATTTAACTAGATAGATAAAAATCTCAATCCATTTTCTTAAAAACATGATATAATATCCAACAGAACGTTTATAGGTTAACTTTAAAACTTAATTAAAGATGACTTGGGCTAAATTTTTATGTTTGGATCCCAAAAAAACCAAGCATTTTTCAAGGTTTGTGATTTGTGGTTCAACAAATTATTTACTCAATAATGGCATACTCGTGATTTCTTTTGAGCAAACAACAATATTGCTCTTTTCATCCACAAAAATAATTTTACGATCGGATTGTAATTGAACGAAATATTGTGTTTTTTTAAAAGAACGAAACAATTAAGGCATAAAAGACTGATAAATCTCTCTTTGACAGTTAATAAGCAACTCTTAGCTTCTTTGGGCTTTTAACGGCAAATTTTATTGGAACATACATTATTGTGGCAGATTTTGTCAATAAATGAAACAAACAGAACAGAATATGAGCACAATGCTATAAAGTTATCAGCACAGCGGGTGTACATGTGCGTAAGTAAACATCAATTATTTTACAAACAATGTATTTTCTTGACGAACTCATACATTGCTATATAGCATACCAAATTAATGGCATACGCTCTGTCTTTATATGAAACTCTTCAAGAAATAAAACAAGGTAGTTTCCTTCGTTTTTTGAGCTATTTGATTCAGCAGAGGCGCTCGGTCATGCGCGGTAGCGTGCACAGACACAAGCAGGTGCAAACGGTTCGCGGTTATATACTAAGCAATTAAGAATAGAGAATTTATATTTTACAAATATATATATATCGTCAAGCGGGATATCATGATGATGCAAATAACATAAAAGGCCTATATTTGCATTAAATGAATGAGATTATATAATTTTGTCTAGTCATTTTGCTCCTAATATTCGAACTTTACCTTCAGGCCACAATATTTTGAGTACAAACTTGAAGCTGTTTACACTCAGTTCAGATTTTGACAAATCATATTTAAATATACAGTTGCCTTGACGCAAAACACGTTTAATCCATGCTAAATTTGACAGCTTTATTAAAAAAATATGTTAACGCAAGCAACAGGTTTTAATATGCTTGAATGCTGCGTAAAATATGACTTTGTACGGGTTTTTTACGACTTAAAAACCGTCCATCACCCATATTCATATATATAAGCCAGAACACCTGCTAAACAAGAATTCCAAATAAACTGTCAATAAAGATCTATTCTCTCTTGTTCTTTTGAACCTCTGTGCCTTGACACGTCTATATTTCAAATAAAAACTGTAATAAAAATATTCATAAGAAAATAATACTCGAGTGAAATGCGATGACACAAAAAGCTGCATCGCGTCTGTGCATGGACACACACAGTCTTTGTCAACAAAAAATATTTGGCAATAAAACAATCTTTATTGCTAAATCAAAGCGGTAAAAACAGAAAGAGCCAAATGAAATATTATACCATTAATTCTCTATTTCAATTGCTTTTTCATTATAGGCAATAAGAAATTGGTCGGTTTCTAGCAATACAAAAACCTATTAATACTGAAGTAAAATATCAAATTAACTTTAAAAGTAATATTACATGGTGTGTTCTAGCTATATACCCATTAGAAGGAAATGCCTTCGGAACTACGTTTTTCAGCGAAGTGGACGTTAACTATGCCAGACTATATATCATGTTATTTAAAAGACCTATATATACAAAAAATGAACTTGATGAGAATGAAAGTAGAATCATTTATAGATTTCTAAAAGTGCACATAATTTTTGGATACGTAAAATTTTAAGCATATTGTCCCAGTCAATGTCGTGAGTCTAGCTTGTATACGCCTTATACACTCTCAGTATTTTGCAAAGTTTAGATTTTCTTTATTAGCGCGATCACGAAATCTTGATGGTGCAGATAACGATATTAATGCTGCTGTCGGTTTTATTCTTCTAATAAAAGAGAGGCGCAAGAGCGAGAGAGATATCGCTTTTTGAAAGCACCTGCCACTCAACAATGCTGTTGTGAAATGATTTAATTTGTATAAGATCTACGAGGAACATTATATAAACTGTATTAAAATTAAAGCTTCGTCGCACCTAAAATAATATTCTTGAAGTTGAAATTATGTAGGTTTTTTAGAATATTCAATTTTAGGGTTTATGTATAGTACTTTTCGGTAATGACAAAGGATAACGCTTTCTTTTCGACTGTTTGCCATACAAAACAAAATTGATATGAGCACTTAGCAAAGATTTGATTAAGCAAAATTTTCAAAGTTTACCGTACCCACAACTTATTCCTCAACAAATACAATCGTCATTTAACAACATTAGTCCGAAAACTGGAAAAACTGGCCAGTTGTGTTTTTTCAAAGAGCGACGTTTGGATGGCGACAAGCGCCTTCCCACAGTGTGTCAGAAATAATTTAAAACATAGAAGATGATTGACCAATGACTGGCCAGCAAAACACATGTAATTAGTCTAGTGATCAAGTACGCTATTCTGTCTAGCGTCTACGCGAGCTTGTCAGACGAAAGATCGTACAGAAATGTTGGAAATCTTTAATCCCTATTGTAATGCTGCTAATAGAAGACTGTTTTTATGAGTAAACTGTAAACTGCCTCAATTGTTCGCCAACAAAGCTCAACGCTGTTTGCCAAGTGAGAGTGGGAACAATTAATGTAAGCCTGGCAGAAAATTCCAAAATAAATTAAGAGTGATGACATCAAATAAATGACAAACTTGGCGTGCGTGCGTGTGTTTACGAAGGCAGATTTCACGCCACTCATTCATAAGAACAAATTATTTCGTTCAACATTTTCATGATGGCAACATGCTGAAAAGCAGCGTTTGTAAATTCAAATAAAATGATCCCTGTTCCAGACACAGCATTTGAAAACTTTCCATTCCAAAGTTTAAAGGTATGTGAATAAGCACAGTTTAGTATTGCTTTGATTCTTCAAATTTAACAATGATTCTTATTGTTCTGCTATTCCAGGAACTAGAAAATGATCGTCCTATGACTGCAATAAAACAGGAGAAAACGGCAGCAGACGAGCAAAAAAACTCCACTGATTTAACATCAGATTCCCTAGGTATATTGTGGGATAAATATATTAACGTTATCATGTTTATGCGGGGAAGATGATGAATCTGTATAGTGTCTTAAAAAATTTCTATTTTAGAGCTATTTCAAGACTTATCTCAAATGCAGGAACAATGGATGAACGAAGGTATTTCCTTTATCATTGTTATGTAATGTATACAATGCAACCACATGTACGTATTATATATTTTGTGTAGTTGATAAAATAAATTGACAAGGAGAACGTTTGTTCATAAAGCACTTTTCATTGCATAGTCCGCTCTACAATGGCAAACGAACAATCTCAATCATGGGACCCTAACTGTGTTTATAAATATTTTTCTGGCGATGGCGAGGATCAAGGTAAACCAATGTATTTTAGTAGCTTTTAAATCTCATTTTTTGTGCATTTCAACGTCTCTACTCTCTTGGGTGTGAGTGTAAATGAATGCACTCCATACCCTGTCCGAGGAATAGTTGATGATTTTCCTCAAATATTTTCCGCACAAATTCCCCTTAAGACACGTGCACACATCCATATGATCGTAGACTATAACTCTGTAATTTTGCAGGCTAGCTAGCTATTTGAGTCTGATATGAGACGTAATATGCATTTTCTAAAGTACTATACTACTTCTAAACTTTTAAACAACAGAAATAAATTGTTATTGTAATTGTTTATAATTATATTATGCATTCTATTCCTTGCGATCTCTTGTTTATGGAATGTATAATTATATCGCAAAGATTAAAATATTATACTCATAGAATATTCTTCCCTCAAGAAAGGTGATTGTTCGGTTTCCCTGCACAATTTTAAGGCAATTGCTGGAAAGTTCTACATCAGCAATTCGATATTGGCATCGTGGCTTTAACTGACAAAGGTATCAATCCTATATATCCTCTCCCTTCCTCTTCTAAGGATCATTATTCTAAGTCAAAACTAAGCTTAAAACTTAGAGGTCACTTCAAACATATCGAATTTGTTGGTTTCCTCAACCACTACAAACAAAAGTGGAACTACATAACGCTATTAACACAAGACACCACCTCATGATGAGGCTAAAATCAATGCATATAGGAAGGTATCAGAAAAGAATTTCAACTATTTTAAATCCACACAACATGCAAGCAGTTGTTAGTTTTCGTGTTATAAATTCTATGTTACAGAACTACACGCGGTGTCACAATGGCAGTTTCATAATGGAGACCAAAAGTTGCTTCTAATAACAGTTCTAGCTTATAAGGAGCAAAGGATATTAACAGCGTACTAACATATTCTCTTGTACATGTAAAACCTTCTACATACAAAATTCTTATTTATATATACTTATATTTTATTGTAATTAACGTAATAACACTGTAATTTTTACTTTTTCCTGCGATTTCTCCTGCTATTTTCTCATTTTGATAGCTGTGAACGAATGTACCATGTAAATAAATGTTCAGGCGCCGTGGGTAATCGTCAACATTCGTGATAAATCCTTGTAACACATTCACATCTATCAGAAGGAGAAAACTACGAAAAAGTTGCAAACTGATTTGAGTGAGCCTTAAAACCTAGTCCACAATTCTCCTTATGGTGGATACAAACGAGTATTGATTTGCTAACACAAAGTATGAAATTGCATTTTAAATTTATATTTAGCTTTTACGGTTATATACAATATTGAGTTTTTCATGTCTCAATAGCTCATTGCAATAACATCTGTCAGGGGGAGAAAATTGTCTCCAATTATACAATACGCCAGTGTTAACCAGGCTTAAACTGTATATAACGGAAATGCAGCTTAATGGAAGATTTACATATAAATTGTAGTTAATTTGATTTTACGTTTAAGCTTGCAGTCCAATTCACTGATTATTACATGGCGATCATTAAAAATACAAGGACCACATTAGTAAAATACAGCTATTTTATTAATTAAGATTGTCTTTCCAAAAGTGGAAACAGTGAACTATGAGCGCGCAAGGGATGATGGGTTATTGTTCATTTAGGCCCTGATATTTGGGAAATTACCTTTGTAGCAAGTAAATTCATCGTCGCCAGCTTCCCGTGTGCCCTCGATGTTGTGTCACAGAGATAACTCCTAGCTTAGAGGTGAAAATAAGCAATAACCCATCATCCTTGCATGCTCATAGTTTACAGTGTACGCTTTTGGAAGGACATACGATAGGAACAGAAATATATGGTAAGGCTAGGTTGTAGGGTCGACCGCATACTAATCTATAAGTTTTCTCGGTAAAACTGTCTGTATAAAACGTCACCGTGCTTGAGCGTTAGAAATCGTAAACTCTCCTTAACAATTTGCAAAGGCACCCTAAATCCAAGTAACAAAAACTATCAAATTGAGTGGCTCATTTAATAAAAATGTACTCTAAATTATATTATGAAATGTAAAATTTATTTATATTTTGCTAAGTTTGTAGGTTCTTCATGTTCTAGTTCATGCATGTTTATGTTCTTCTAAGTTTCTAGTTTCTTCATGTCCTTCATGACAGTAAAATACAATGTTGCTCACCTTTCACTGACTCTATATAAACGAATATAGGCGTTCGTTTTTAAATATTCGAGACATAAACACTGGCGGATCTAGCGTAGGTCAAAATAAATTACTACAGTTCATTCTTGGATATATTTAATTTTAAAATACCTTCAAAGCAATTTCATTGGTTAGATTTTATTCTTTTGAAATTCATAACCTATGACATTGTTATAAAGTTATTTTGAATTTAAAATTGGGCTGCTATAATTTATTCTGACCTACGCTGGATCCGCCACTGGACATAAACACCCCAATCTTTTTTCAGCACTCAAGCAAAGATTATATTCAGTTGGCCTTGCAAAATTACTCAGGAAAGATTCTTTACACGGCATGCATTTTACTAAATTTGAGTATTTTTGACAGATTCAAATATTCGTTTGCTTAACTTGAGTCTAGATTGCGTAATTGGCAAGCATGCGTCATGCAGCCGAGTTTGCATACTTAATTATGTGGCCAATAATAAGGTTTAATAAAATTAAGTATAACTTTCGTTAGTTTGTCAGCTGAGCTGGGTCCGAGAGTTAGGGGTTGCTTACATATTCGAGTAATGCCGGGACGAAATGAAAGACGGGATAATTTTAATGTATTGAAATAAGTCACGCGTGCCTTGTGATTCAGTAAAAACATTCTTCTTCTTTAGTTCAAGGTAACATTACAGTGTACTTTTAAAATTAAACAGCAATCTTGCTCAACTTCGAGATCTTAATATAGTTCCTTTTCTTGTGGTGCGGACTCATCCCACCCTTCTTCCTGTCCGACAAAGCGGGATCATCTGATGTAATAAACATCTTTGGATAAAAAGATTTTGCTTCTCGCAGTAATAACCAGTAAATTTGTACCGACGTAAATTATCACTTGGCAGCTATTAAGAACCCTGATCCTCTTTAAATCGTAGGCTTTGTTGCTTGAAAGTCTTGTAAAAAACAGCAATCGCTTTCCCAAAAGAGTTAAAAGTGTGAAAAAAGTAAAGACTCATTAAAATTTTTATTAATTCATTCAAGATCGTTGGATTACTTAATGTGAGGGACGTTGGAACAGTTTTGATTTGAATCAGACATGCACGCACATATACTGCACGTTAGCGTCAAGCTGACTCATTAATCTAAAACATGCAACAAGCCAACAACTGTATAACAAAGATATGGTGTGTCCCCTAAATCACTCTTAATTTGAGCTCCGATAAAACATGTACATGCTTGCTTTTTACAATATACGTAAATTTGTCTAAAAGTTGTAAGATGTTTACTGCATAATCAAGTATGGATATTCAAAACTTTCGATGTGCGATTGGAAGTCAAGAGAGTCAAGTACCGGTGCAAGGCTATTAGACGCCACTATGCTTGACGCTGAGGTCAAAAATATTTAATCCTTCAAACACATTTTTGGAAAATGCATTTTCGAAACCCTCACTACCAAAATTTATTTTTGTTTTGGATTTAAAAAAAATCACAGGCAGCGATTACAATATGGATATAGGATAGGATTATCTGTAAATTATTATGAACGCGTTTTGTTACGTTTACTGTGGAGTTTTTATACTTTACCTAATCATGATTCCCCGCTTGTTTGGGGGAGGGTGCGTGTAGGATCATGCACCTTCTCCACCCAGCCACGCACACGGTCACTACCCCCCCTCCCCCAAAGCAAATTTATTGAATTCACTAATAAAAAGAAATTTGAAACCAATCCACAGCTAGTACTGAAAATTGTATGGACATTTATTGGAAGTAGAATACTAGAATGAAATTTGATTTTCTGTAATAACTTCGATTTCGTTATTGAAAATGCCTCCTGACCACTGCACGGATACTGGGGGAAGTTTGGCAAATCTATAGAACATGGAAGACCTTTCAAAACTATGGATTCTCATTTTTTCCAGGCAGTTATTCGGAAGATGCAAACTTACCTTCTGATGTATTAAAAATCTAATTTAACTTTTGTACACTGATTTATAATTTAAATTTCAACTAAGTAAAAATGCCAAAAATTCACAAAAATAGCTGTATATTAGATACTCATTTTGTTACGTTTTGACAATTTTTTATCCTGGTGAAAAATTCTGAATGAACACTCATGAAAAAAGGTTCCTTCGTAAAAATATCAAGATTAGTTCCAAACTCATATGTCTTGACTAAGAGCACCCAGTTTTTGGCCAATAACACTGGGAGTTGCAGCATGATTCGGCATTGCAAGTAAGTCTTTGAACGGTCCCTTGATCCATATCTAGCGTACTAGATTTTTGCCAGAATTTATGGATTTGTTAGACCTTTCCCACATTCATGCAAACATATATTTATTATGGAAATCAAAATCCTTAACGATTCTACTTCAAATAAAGGTCAACAGAATTCCATACTGTATTGTGGATTTTCAAATTTGTTCTTAGTGTGAGTTTTTAATTACTTCGAAAGTCATTTCTTAATTAATAAAGGAGTCTTTGAGTGCAAGATAGGATTGTTTCGGATTGGATTGTTCTTCGGGAAAAGACCTTGAGCATGAATACAACATTGTGCTTGGAAAACATTCTGTCAGTTAAGAGTTTTAGGTCATTTGTTGTTCAAAGGTGTGTCATGAGGAAGCAGTAATTGCATCGTATAAAATCATATTATAAACTGGCTTCATGCATGATAACATGATAACCTTGATTATTGTGACAATAAAACACAGATCGAAATCATCTTTTAGAAACACTGATCATTAAGACCGATGGCTATTATTGTTCTGGAAACACATTCATATTACTACCGGCCATGAAGATGAAATGAATTGACCGTAATGAATCATCAGCCTATAGAGCGCTGGGGGGGGGGGTGCATTCGTCATTTTAGACATTCCAACTTGGTCCCTGCAACGGGCTAAAGAATTAGCAAAGAATTAGAAAAAGCAAATACAAATTGACTTTTGTAATTCTATATATACCTTAAATAAACAATTACATGATTGTGATGTTAAACTGCTACAATTTTACCCTTCCACCGTACCTTTTAGATATCTATTCTTCTTGATCTTTTTCAATACGTTCATAAACTAAATATTATGCACAAAAGGAGATAAGAACTTAATAAGGGTTTGAGATGAAAAAAAAGTCAAAAGTACGTGACAGAGTAATGAAAACATGAAAAGATAACAAATCATCCTGCAATAAACATAACGCTATTTAGTGCTTTAATTGTAATTATAACATCGTTCATGATGATTACGAAAAGCAAAAATAGAATCTTATATCAATGCGTGTTCTTTAATATTTTATGGAAACAAACTACGCACAGAATTGTGCAATCATTAGCATACAGATAATGGCAAAGCCATTTTTCCAGCCAGAATAAACGGTTTGATCACAGAAAAACTTTCTCTTTCCTTCATTACATCCTACTCTTTTTACTTCCTTTCGTTTCCTGTTGTTGGTTAGAAGTCCTTAATTTGCCCCTGTTTCTCACGTAACTTAGCGAAAAGTTTGTTCCCTTCTCTTCTCATCCGCTTTCTCTGTCGTCCAGTTAGTGGGGGGGGGGGGGAGAGGGTCGGTGGCTACGATCCACCTGCATTTTCGCCTGTCCTGGGTTTTGTTTCCTGAGTATATGGACCAAATGATTTTGACCCCACAAAACACTACAATATGTTACGGTTTGAAGTGAAACAGTTTTGATGAAATCAAAACAGAAACTCGAACTGGACATGAATAAATAGCATGAAGTCGAATCGGAAATATGCATCTTAAATCATCAATGATAACGTTTAAAAAGTTACCTAACCCCTGTTAATGTAGAGTGGGAAATTTTTTGTTGTTGTTGGTTAACTCAAGCCAACTTCATATATAGACCAACAATGGGCATTGTTCGAGGAAAATTGAAGAAGGGGAACTACAGGAACAACTAGTTTCAGTTTTGTAGAATATTCCTCTAGCCGTGCATGCTCTAACATCAATAGATGTGATATTTTTTCTATTATAAACCGCGACCATCGCTCAAAATCCCTCAAAATATCACTAAAAATTAGAAAACTGTATAGCCAAACTAAACTGGGTAAAATAAGGTTCGCAATGACGCACTGCTATTTCCATTATTAACAGCGAGAAAAATATGATTGAAATCTATATCTATTAACTCCTACATAAAGTTAGTCCATGATATGTGTAATCAGCAATAGCAATTTTAAGGCGCGCCTAACGTCTGCCATTTGATATATTTCCATAAAGTTGATCTATTAAGATGCTATTAACGTCAGCACGTATTTAGCCATTCATAGCGGTACTCAGTTAAGATTACAAAAATGTTTTGTTCCCCATTGTTTTAACGAAATTAAGCATTCTCTGTTGTATAAATAGGAAGTTGGTCAAGTCAGAAGATTAAATTCGAAAGCCGGGCGTCTCAGCAGTGTTGCGCTAGGCCCACGAAGACACACGATATGAATACTTCATCGTATTTCGACTATTATTCGAACAGTCACACAATGAAACCTGTCAGTGATCACTGCACGGATCAAAACAACAGAACGGCATCTTGCTATGAACCAAGAATGATAAAGTTTAATAGCGTTTCAAACGAACCTCCCCTAAGTCCATGCAACAGAGAAATTAAAGTGGAATCGCACGAGAAACTTACCCATTGTGATCTTTTTCGAGGTAAGGCAACGGAACACACAACAGTCATTAAGCAATTTTGCGTTAGCATTTTACTTTTAAGTAATACTGAGACTGCTGCTTTACAATATAACAAAAACTGTTGCAAATTTTTGTGATGGCATCGATGAAGAAAATGTAAGATATATTAAATCAAAGTTTCAGTGATTTCCATGCTTAACTTGCGTGAGAAGCCTCATTGCTGTATAAAACTGATCTTGCAGAGATTTTGAAATTGACCCGTACATACAAAAAGCCCGTTTTCAAGCAGATCAAATTTTTACTTTTCAGACAATAATTCTATCAAAAATTCATTTACTTTGAACACAAAAAGCGCAAACGTTCAGTTATATATGGGCGCGTTCCAGGCATCTAAGTTGTCCATTTTCTCTCTATATTAAAATTGTAAATACTTCTTACTTTTACCTAATTTCTCTGTAATGTTAATTGTGCTTTTTAATCATGTTTGTTTTTGAAAAATGATCTCAAAACAATTGAATTAGAGGCTCCATGTTCAATTTTGTACAAAGCCAATGTACATTATAGCGAAAAAAAACCACGCTGCTAATACTGACGACTCGCATGAAAGACAATAATGAGTTACGCAAATTCCTAACTATTATTCGGTCTGCATGTTAACTGTATTTGAAAGTACTATAGTGCAACAGAAAGCTAGTGAGATTTTCTGGTGATATTTTATCAGAAAAGTGAATGAAAATTGGTTGTTTGATTGAGAGCAAATGTTAGTAGAAATGCATGAGCTTGTCTAGCGTGCAGAGCAAGTATGAAAACTTATCCAAGGTTTTGCAATTGTAAAAAGGGTACATTTTTTAGTTTTTCCTGATGAGAGGTTTTTCTTGAACTAAAACGTTTGTCTCAATATTATTAATTATATCTTTCAATGACAAAGTGAATTAAGTTTAAAAATAACCGTTAACGCTGTTCGCTGTTTTTGTTTAGAGCGTCATCATGACTCAGTTCAAGCCAGGGCTACCTACTCAAGTTCTCCCGTCTCTTCAGGTAAAACATTGCACAATGCACAAAACAATGCCCCGCATAACACGGGAGTGTTAATTTCGAATGTTTACATTGCTTTTCAGTTGGAGGGCTTCAGGTGGCGTTGCTCTCATCTAATTTTATGATGTTTTCCATGCGAAACAAAAGCATGACACATTTTGAATATTAACTAATGATTAAATCCAAGATAGGAAAGCAAAATAAACTTTAATTGCATGAAGACATCGCGCTATGATTTAATATAATTACTGTTCGCTCACACTGACGCGACAGATGTTTTTAAGTTCAACTTTTCATTTTTTCCTTAAAACGCATCAGTAATTAAATGTGCATGCAAAGCACTATTTCATCCTGCGCCAGTATACGACAAAATTTACTGTATTCAGAAAAAAAAAATACAGCAGCAAGGAATTATATCTATCGTTTAAGAAAATTTCATCATTATTTTTTGGAAAATTATGCGCAGTTCATTACCGTGTTCAAGAATATTAGTCTCGATCTGACGTGGAGGAAAGCTTATTAAAAAAATGATTGATGTTCGCAATATCTCGCATGTAAAAGACGCGCATTCATACATTCATGAAGGCCAGTATAAATGCATTGTACAATATTCTGTCTTCATTGCTTAGAAACACTTTCTAAACAAATGGTGTTAGCGAAATGAACGACTTCGTTTAAATTTTAAATGTTTTCACACTTAAGCCGTTTGACTCTTCATTTTATTCCAACACATCATTGAAACTCATTAGTTGTTTATTACAAGGATATGGGCTCGAGAGTTTTACAATGTGTAACATCAGATTTTCATTAACACAAATACACAGCGGCCAGTCAGCAATACTGGTTTGTGTAATTTTGTTTTCACAAGTATTCGTGATAATTGCCTTGTGTAAAAATAACCCCTGCAGCGACAGACGGTTTTTTCCACTTTCAGTAAAACTTTGACTGAGATTAGAAATCTAGTCAAACTGTGATTTTAGGAGCAAGACTACTTTGTAGGTATCTCAGCTATATCTCTGACCACATTAAGTTCATACTGTGCGCTGAAATACAACTCAGTTTGAATACGTGGGACTATACACATGTAGCTATATCATAAATGAAAAAACAATATATCTAATATTGTATCACCATATTTGCATGATTGAACACTGTTGACTCCATGGCCGAAATTATCACTGATGAAAAATAATTGCAGGAAAAGCTTTGCTTAAATAAACCGTAAGACATACTAAACATGTTCCTTGTCACGTTTTAGATATGTACATGCACTGCATGATGACTCTATAAAGCTATATTACTCTCAGGCTACTCAGAATAAGAACATATCTTATATACTAGTGAAAACACTGACTGAAACATGAAGTTCGAGTCTGGACGGAGCCAGTTTTTAAGGACGAGTGCCCATCTTCTTTGTACCACTTTAAGACACTAAAATCAGCTCCATTACATGCAGCAAAACAAAACATACAGATTAGCTGTCCGACAATTTCGTAACCGTACAGATTGTTGCTTCGTGTGTCGTAGTAGTTAAGCATTTAGCATGCATTGTGCAGTTAAGATGATAATTAACTTAATGTATGCAAGATTAAACTTTGCATGTTTTATCTTGAGATTTGGTAGTATATCAAAAGTTTTACTTACTCTCCAGTCAAGCTTAAACATGCTCATATTCCTTACTTAAAATTCTCCTTTCTAGCAGGGTGTACGTACTAGATTATCCCGGTCTGATTTAATGTAAAGCCGCGAGATTTAGACTGTGTTAAACTGAGAAGGCAACAGACTCGTCCAAAAGTCTTAATCCATGTATATGTATATGTATATGTATATGTATATGTATATGTATATGTATATGTATATGTATATGTATATGTATATGTATATGTATATGTATATGTATATGTATATGTATATGTATATGTATATGTATATGTATATGTATATGTATATGTATATGTATATGTATATGTATATATATATATATATATATATATATATATATATATATATATATATATATATATATATATATATATATATATATATATATATATATATATATATATATATATATATATATATATATATGCGCGTATATTATATTTCTGCTATTCATGCAAAATTGAGATGAATGTTCTAATAATGTACTATATATATATATCTTCCTTTTTAAATTAGTGACAAGTGAACGTATTTTGAAAATGTCCGCACTATTTTTTTAGGAACTTGCGGGTACGAAAGTAAGTCAAATTCATTCTACGAAGACCCCATGTCATGTTACTTAGAGCGTTACCAACGAGAATACATGGAGTATAATGAACGTAAGAGACCGATTAGTTGTATAGTTATCTTGCAATTGCCGTAGCAAGCTCGACATTATCTTCTCTTTATATTCTCTTCTCTAAATGCTGCCAGCAATCGCATTTCCTTCCGCCTAGTTCTGTAGTGCTCTGCAGAATCCATCAATTTGCTATCGTCCCAAACATCGGGTTTTGGAATCTTGAGTAAAAAATATGGCGATGTCGTGCATGCCATCGCATGAAATTGCACGTAAATATGTCTACACCATGTTCAAAAATCAAAAGTCTAAATCCATTCCACTACTGCAATTTCCTCTACTGGGATTTCAATATTTTCGCGCTGGATGAGAAAGGTGCATCTTCTTTTCCGCACTGACTAACATATCCAATGGCATTGCAAACAATATACACTCTGTGCGACTGGAATGACAAACAATATATTCTTTTTCATTTTCAGGTCATGCAACGCACGAATTCAAATATCTTCCACAAGAACTGACATATCCTGAACCTCGACCATTCCAAAGACGTGGTTCCCTTCAGCTGTGGCAGTTCCTTGTCATACTTCTCGAGGAGCCAGATTGTTCACAATACATTTCCTGGACAGGACGAGGCATGGAATTCAAACTTATCGATCCAGAAGAAGTAGCACGAAGATGGGGCATCCAAAAGAACAGACCAGCCATGAACTACGACAAGCTGAGTCGCTCCTTACGTTACTACTACGAGAAAGGCATCATGCAAAAAGTGGCTGGGGAGCGATATGTCTACAAGTTTGTGTGCAGCCCAGAAGCCTTGTTTGGCATGGCATTTCCAGATTCGCAGAAACCATACGTAAAGCCCGAATGCCGCAGTGCTAAACCCTTACTCAATCACTCACAAACAATGCTAACATTACCACCGGAATATCACAATAAAGAGTACTATCAACATGGCGTACCTGCACGGTATTTAAACAATGCAGGTTGCTTTCAGCCATCATGGGAAACGTATCAGAACGAAGCCGGACAAACATGTGTCTACTAAACTTCTCACAACATGGAATTTCTGTTTGTCCCAACACAAACGTTTTGACATTTAGGGTTTGAGACATTCCATTATTCGTATTCAATGTAGAAGATGGACATTATCTATTAAACTGCCACCAATTGTAAATAAAGTATTTAGGATGGTTACATGCATTCCGTCTCATTATTTTGAAGTTTCACGACAATTTGTACGTTCAAATTATACAAAGAACATGTCTAGCCTGTATATAACTATTGTTTAGTCAAAAACCGCATTGATAAAAACTATTGTAAGTCTCACAAACTGTCAACTAGTTGGGTTCGCACTGATTGTTGAAATTTTTTCGAATAACTTGTAACAAGCTAGACGGAATTATACGCAGCTAACAAATGACCTGTGGTAACATGCAAGATTGTCACAAAGTTGACAACACAAGGCGGTAACAAAATTGTTACATAATGACTGTATCAGTATCAGTCAATGACTGTCAACAAGTCTGACTGTCTAATCGATCTTGTTACAAACCTGCAAACAAGTTTTATGCGAGGTGTTAAAAAAGCAACCTTGTAAAAAATCTGCCTAGTAAATGTTGTCATCAAACACAACTGGGTAACAGTTTGCTTGTTCAAAGACTTATTTACCACTGTGAGATTTCACAATGCAAGTTAACTGACTTAAAATTTTAAAGCAAACTTCCACTATGAAGAGCTTTTTTAAAACTTTTGAAATAATTCTTTGAAATCTTGTCTGAATCATATGTTTTCGTTTCTAAAGTTATGACAAAAGTAGCTTTTTTCTTGGCTAATTCAGCTTTAAACAATAGGTCACAAGCCTTGAAGAGGACAACAAAGAGATGGCACGCAACAAAATGTACATACTGTAATTACAAGATGTAAAATATATAATAGTATTCATGCGGAGTTGCAAACAAAACTTCACTTTTGTTGTACTTTATTTTTTGAATCATAAAAGCACCCTGTCATCCATGTTTTATGATGCAATTTCAGAAAGATACCGTCTCATTTTTTGGTGGAGTAAGCAAATTAATGTTATTCTTTTTATAACAATGTTTTGATAGACTTCAGAAATGCTGACGTCACACAGTGTTTTCTTTTAATACAAACCGAGGCAAATTTTGTCCAGATTGCATTGCAATTCATTGGTCGGCACAAGCGAAACGTAAACACTTCAAAGGTCTGTTACCAACATGAGAAATATAACTTAAAAATTAAAACTATTTACACCGAAGTTACATCTCTATATAGGTCGTAAACGAGCCGGATTCTGAACAATAAATATAAAACTATCTGTAGTTTCTAAATTAATATAGGATATGCTTAAAAATGATACAACTTCCAAATATTTATTCCCTGTCCAGCACGGTAAATACTTGTCCATTAAAATTTTGCGACGTTTCCAAGGCAACGTTCACGATCATTTTTGAAAATAGTACTAATTTTTCATGTGGCATTTTCTACAATGGAACAAATTGTTCTAATTTATATAGTGGCGAGCTTAATGTGCTGACAAATAAGAAGATACAGTTGTAGCCAACATTTCGGAACTTTAATGTACTTTAGGGCACTTGCTGCCTGCTGACTTGATAGCACTTCGGCAAAAAACATTAGAGATGACTGTGTGCACAAACTATTCTGTGATAGCAGCGTCACTAGCATTTTCTTACCTGCAGTGGCATTGATGAAACGAAATTTTCACACCAGATTCCACAACATGTTAACCTCTTTTCTATGCTTTTCCGAGAAACATGATCTGTCGTTTTCTAAAATGTATACGAAAAACGCTTTTGATAGAAAGAAGCAATTTTTTTTGGGTGAAAGAATCAACCAAACCAACAACTTTGGTTGTTAGATGTTCTGTCCACACATATTCAGATGCCGTCGTAAAAATAAAGTGTGTATGCAGTGAAGATACTATGCGAGATGTAAAGAAGTTCTGTATAATAAACAAGTTTCGGCTTTTCATTGGTCGAAAACCGTGATCAATTAGAGGACAGATGCAAGGCTGACGTCATTTCAGGGACAAGCCATTCTCAACCATTTCAGATTTTTTGTAGATCATGATCACGTCAAATGGCGTTCGAAAATCTTTTAGACAGAACACAAAATTTAGCTAGGAAAAATTTTCCAACTTTTTATTACATAAAATAAATATAACATTTTGCCGTAGTGACGTAGTCTGCTCAGTTATAGCTAGATACGCATTAGGCGTCATGGTAGAGTCGCCTCGGAGGCTCGTAGGGCACTTTGTTTGTTTTTAAGCCGTTATGACGTAATACGGTGTATCCATAAATGAACAGACAACGGGAAAATGTTAGTTTTTACTAAATGTACATAATGGGAATATAATCAGATAATAAACATCTTATATATTATATAACCTCTCAAAAAAGGTTTTATTGATCTTTTGCCTCTTTTTTAATCTATATATCTCGCTAGTCGTTTTCTCTTGTATTTTTCTCACTAGCAAAATGTTTGTAACCGTTCTGTAACTAAATGATTTACAACATAACATACTGTATATAAATAACTGAAAGATATGATAAACTTTGAACTTCACTCAAACAAGAATGTACATTACCCTAAGATCTGATAGTTTCTCTTCACAACCACCTTGAATGATAAGTAAAATCCCGTTTTCCTCAATACGTTGCAAGTCGTTTATTATATTTTCCCGCACGTCATCTGCAGCGGACTAAACAAACAGGCATATAGCAGAGATGAAATTCAATTGCATGTACAGGCTCATGCAGGTAGGTACACGTCTATACACGGAAACCTTATTGAAAAAATCTACATACTATAAAAATAATACTGCCATGAAATTACAAATTGTATGTAATGGATAAAGCTGCATTAACTTAGTAATGAAACAGTAAGTTCGTAAGCATGTGTAGTATTGTGGTCACAATTCTTGTTTTAAGCCTTGGTTGGTCCACTACTGAGGGTCTGTAAATAATGGAGGACACTAAACTGCCTTTACATTGACATCACTAAATAGTAATCCTTCCCGTCTCTTCGGATAAAGACGTTAAACCGTAGGTGCCTCTGATGCTCTTTCAATTGAGCGATACCCTGTTGAGTAAATCCACTCACCCAAGAATTAGGAACATAATAAAATCAAAATTCAAAGTAGAGAATGGTCAAAAATCACAGACATAATGAACGTTCTAGACTATTCATAATTTCCATATCATCATTTATCATATGGTTATGGGTGTTTTACTGTAAACTAAAGCACTCGTATTTTCCATATTTTCATTGGTGAAGATATGAAAAAATATGTAACTCGCGAAAAACGCGCGTGTTTTCGCGTGGAATTTCTATGTTCTCTGTTCGCTTGTTCCGACTTCTACGGTGGCCCATAGGAGACATGCTCAATTTTTAATGGCATTGTTGCAAGTTTAAAATAGTCTTGCTGGAAGTTTAGATATCCTTGGTGCATATTTAAATTTCATTGCTATATGTTTAAATTTTATTGCTGCATGTTTATATAGAGTTGCTGCATGTTTAAATGGAGTTGCTGCATGTTTAAATACAGTTGCTGCATGTTTATGTACAGTTGCTGCATGTTTAGAATGAGTTGCTGCATGTTTAATCGAAGAAAGTACACGCGTGTGCAACATATGATCACAGCGCATGCGTTAAAAAGTTCAAAACAGAAGGAATCTGCAAACTTATATTAATGATAAATATATAATGATAATTACATACTGTATGTATTTCATCATCAGCATCTGCATAACACTGAATACCGCAGTTTTAACAAAAAATCTCTCTTTAATATAAGTTTGCAGATTCTACTGTTTTGGACTTTTTTAACGCATGCGCTGTGATCATATGTTACACACGCATGTGCTTTCTTTGATTAAACATGCAGCAACTCTTTTTAAACATGCAACAACTGTATATAAACATGCACAAGTCGACACCTTTTTATTTTAAGAATACAAAAGCTTGTATGCACATATAATGCTAATTATATACTGTATGTACAAATGTTTCGCTCTGGTTGTGAAAGTTCATCATCAGCATCAGCAGAACACTGAATACCGCAGTTTGAACAAAACATCTCTCTTTAATATAAGTTTGCAGATTCCTACTGTTTTGAACTTTTTAACGCATGTGCTGTGATCATATGTTGCACACGCATGTGCTTTTTTTGATTAAACATGCAGCAACTGTACATAAACATGCAGCAACTGTACATAAACATGCAGCAACCGTATATAAACATGCCGCAACTGCACATAAACATGAAACAACCGTATATAAACATACCCCAACTGTACATAAACATGCAGCAACTCTTTTTAAACACGCAGCAACTGTACATAAACATGCACACAACTATATATAAGCATGCAGCAACTCTATATAAACGTGCAGCAATAACATGTAAACATATAGCAATGAAATTTAAATATGCAGTAAGGATACCTAAACTTCTAGCAAGACTATTTTAAACTTAAAGCAATGCCATTTAAAATTGAGCATGTTCCCTAAGGGTCACCGTAGACTTCTGACCATTTAATAAAAAGAACATTACACGGTGGCGCAAAGATATGAATATAGCTACTAAAACAAGCTAAATCCTACAACAACATCTCCAATCGCTGCAACTTATGTCTATGGAAAAAATACTTTATAATTTGTAGACCCTCTATGGCCAGCATTAACAAACGTAATGAACTTGTATCGTCATGCAGGCACGCTGATAAATTCCTTATCAAGTACCTGTAAAAACTCAGTCAATACACGCTATGACCTTACCAACAATGAGCTTTACCTAATTACATCACAAAAAACGGTTACTTTTTTCAATATTGTAAATAACCAATAAACACAACGAACCGTAATTTAAAGTCATTAGAACATTTTGTCTGAAGAGTACCACACGGCATTAACGTGTGGCACGAAACTAACTAGTAAAAAAATGTTTATTTACAACTGTTAACTCCCTGCTAATTCAATATTAAATTATGCTCTGGATTTGGTCAGAATAAATCAAGCTCAGACTTGAAGTACTGCATTTATATAATTGAATCTTAATTCGATGAGGCCAAATTTGCTATGTAAATTAAAAAAAGAAATGTTCGGAAAAACAAGGCATGTATAACATAATATTCAACAGGAATACTTACTGTTGAAAAGTCTTGGAGTAATGAAAAATTCACCAAAACGTTTACTTTACACAATTCAGTTTTTCCATCATCTTGGATCTGCAATTAAGTTAAATTATTGCCGTATATAGAATAATTTAATAAATTAACGTACAAAATTAAACTTAAATATAATATAATAAAAATAAAATCTCGCAACCCAAGTGTAAGAAAAAGTTGAAAAACAATGCTGTGACCCGACCAGTTTTTTTCGCCCAACCATGTGGATATGTATTTTTCCAAAATAATTCAAAACTGCTCCGACCACCCTGATTCCCTGCCCGGTCAAAAATCATTGAAACTTTCCTGTTCAAGTTGAAAATGTTAATGTTTTTGCAAACCCTAGAGATGCATGATCTTATGATTCAGTGGTGTCACAGGTAGGTTTTCTGTTCCATCTAAGAGCCCCCCCCCCCCCCCATCAAAAATGGCTCGCCTGGTTCATAATGGCTATAAATAAGGAAAATGTTAACAGAAGTTATGTTTTTGTACTCGCATAGGTACCTGTGTGTACAAGCAATAATTGCAATCCATAGCGAAATATTTGATAAGTTAAACTACATTAAAGATAGCGGGGTTTGAAACCGAAATTCACCAACATTATAAAAGTCTTTACCTCATAGTTATAGAAAAAGTTACAAAACTTGCCATCCGTGAAAGTAATAATTTAAATATATTTATCCTAGCTAGAAGCCTTGAACAATCAATGCAGAGAAGACACGCGAACGTGCTGTACAAATAATTCAACAACATGGATAAACTTCCGATTTAAAATCGTCATTTTAAATCTAGTTTAAAAAATTACTAAATGCACCTGTTTTTGAGTAAGAATATCAATTACTGCTTGTACTTAGACACAGGTATCTGTGACAGTACAAAAACATAACTTTTGTTAACATTTTCCATATTTACTGCATATTTATTATAAACAAGGTAAGCTATTTTTGACAGGGAGCTACTTTTTTGGCAACCACCTGTACCCTTCATCTCACCTCAACACCTTTTATTTCAAATTGTTTTTTTACAACTTCCTCAAGCACTTTGTTATTCGCATTTCCAGAAAATCCAACATGTCGACGTAACCGCTCTAAAAGGAGAAGCAAAATTCAGCGATCCAACAGGCCTGGTTACGAATTTTTTCAAAAGATTGCGTACTGGATTGGCACCGCTGTAAAGAGGTTCAACCTCAAGATGTCAGACGTGTAGACATGAACCTTGAGTAACGTTACTACATCAACAATGTACCTTTTATGATTCCTTCCGCTGCAAAGATGTCTTTCTTATAAGTTACCTGGTATTCAAAAGTGCAAAGTATCGTTAATAGACAGGCAAGAATACCCCAGTATGTAGGAACGTGTACGTGTGGTAAAACAATTTTCTTGAGGTGTTTGATTGCTTGATCTTACTAAACAAAATAATATTACCCGTGCTCGTTAACCGGTCTATCTTCTTCCCCTAAAAGTGCTTGCTACGCAGGCGAAGAACATATAAAAAGTACCTCGATCATTGGAAAAAATCCTTTGTATGAACAGATTGTTCAACAAGCAACATTATTATATGGCTGAGACAAATGACTCACACTGATTGGTTGATTAGCGGTCTGGGAAAAGTTATCTTGTCCTCTCAAGAAATTCATCTTGCCCGCTCGTGTAAACATTGCACAAATAAAATTTTAAAGGAAATTAAAACTTATTATGCCGTATAATGACGACGAAAATCACTTCCCGAGCGAGTCTTACTATCCTGAACAAACAAATGACCCAAATAAATACGGCTGAACGTTTAGCAGCGAAAGCGTTTTTTGGTCTTTTCTACAGTCACAACAAATTCCAATCCAACAAAGCCATATAATAAATCCCTTATTAACCTCGTTTGCTCGGTTAGTACGGGAAAGTATTGCCTTCGCTTTTTATCGCACAGAAAAACCTCAGGCAATACTTTCCCGTACAGAGCACCCACAAACATTATTCTCTCTGCAATGTTAGCAAAATAACACCATGTGCACTTGACGTACATGTCACATACAGTAGTAGTACATTACCTTCCACAAATAATCTGGTCCGTCAATCAAAAATGCTCGAACATCGCTGTATTTTGAGGCCAAATGTAAACACTCAGTACCAAAATCAAAGTCGTCTTGGGTGCACTAGATTGATATAAATACGTTAAATGTGAACTTGCAAGCATTAATGGCAACATACCGGTAGTTTATGGCCGAAAAACTACTACAGTTAATCTAAGTTTTGAATGGTATGTATCAGTATACACGTAATATTCAACAATTTATTTAAAAAAGTCACCTGTCCATAGGCATTGAGAATAACATTATATACAAAAGCTTGAGGCATTTCACTGGCGACAAACTTTGATCTAAATACAATGAAACAATACAGTAATTGCAGCAACCCCAAGGCTTCTTCAAAAAGGAAAATAAAACAAAAGTATGGACATCAATAGTGTTAAAAAGAGATGAAGTTTTGCTCATTTTGCCACTACAATGGGTAGATCACGTACAATAGTTATATTGCATCAACCAGTTACATGCAGTTAGTGTTGCTACGATCAGCTGAAGAGAGATACTAACTGTCAAGAATACATGCGAATACAGGCAATTCAACTACAAGTAGCGGTAACTAATTACCTTAAGAAGTAACTCATACGCAAATTAAATTACTTAAAGCATGACCTACATATGTACATATGTCTTAGTGAACTTTCAGTCAATTAGCACTGATAAAAAATGTAACAAAAAATTCAGGTAATTCTCATTCCCTTGCATGACAATAAAACAAGCATTCAACCGTTTTTTAACCGAAAAAACTCAGGGGATCATTTGGTATGTCGGCAAATCGGCAAATATGTTAGGCAAATCTTCAAAAGGAAAATACTGCAACAAACAAATAAGGAAGAAAACGTTCGTACAACTTCGTTCCGAAAAAACGTAACCAGGCAAAAATGTACTTGGTTACAGTACATGCCCTGCATTCAAGCACAGTACATTAATTTTACTCAATTACTGGTCTTTTTAATAATATGTAAATATACCATTCTTTAGGATAGGCTTTGCTTGTTTTTTGTTAAACACGTCCTTTATTACAGTAATAGCAGCTTTAAATAGCTGACCATGTTTTAACCTGTAAAACTATAGTTTGTTATTATTATAATATTACTATTACAATTATCACAAAGTTTACAAGATGTTATTATACCAACGCTTATATCTGCCTTCAACTATCACGACAATTTACGACTAAGCTCAATGTTATTATCATACCTGTCTAATGAATAGTCAAGAAATCCGCTTGTACTTCTAGCTAATACAGTTGACACTAGCGGTCTTACCACACCACATGCCTGGAAATAGTTAAAAATAATATGCTTTATAAAGTACATTTTGATACAATTTCTTAAATAACTGCGTCGCTGCCAAAGTAAAGTTTATAGTGTAGGCAGTTTAGACCAACATTTAATGGATACAGTTTACATACAGTTACTTGGACTGAATATTTTTCTTTTTAGTTTCAAGAGCAGAGAAACCATGAAATAAGAAAAAAATATGATTCAAGTGACCAATTTTTCTGAATCTTCTGTGAAGATTTAATAACACTACGCTAATGTTTTTTCGAGGGATAAAAAAAATTGGCTTCCACATTAAACTTCTGTTACGTGCTGTTTCATATTGTCTCGTTTTGAACATTTCACTGCATGGGATTCCGTGCCCATTTCATTGGTAACGCTTCTGCTCTTTGGATGGTTTAAAATATCAGCTAAAGGACATACTGAGTGAAACTGGTTCACCATACAAAGTGCACAACATCAATACGGTAGTATATTAGCGTTAACTTAGTTGCAGAGCCAGGGCACTGTGATTCTAATGCATTTTCACTGATACTGTCATAACTGTAAATCGTCAATGACAATTATTATTAAATTCTATCTCCAGTTTGTCTAGTAGTGAGAAATTTGCACTTTTGTATTCAAGGAACAATTGTCAGCATTATTAAAATTGTAGACGTGAATCGTCTTTACTGTAAAGATCTAACAGTGACTTAGCTTCTGATTCAACATTTACATCATAGAGGGTAATTATTCATACCTGTATCTAGGCAGCTAATTCTTATTATATTGATGCAATTCCTCAATTCTACAAAAACTGGAGATGGAATAAAATAATTATCACTCGACGATATTGGTTTGAAGCTTCCCTATAATATACTTCTATCTTCTTCCCACAACATTCTTTACCGAATTGACACTGAAAGTTCGCTTTATAATAACAACCACGTCTTATACTCGTAGAATACAGTGCACACTGTACAGGCTATTTAATAGTACCAACGATGTTTATTATAGGAGATTGAAACCATATATGTACAAGTAGGTATTTGTCTTTGTACCCACAGATTCCCAAAGAAAGCTTTTACAAATTGCTAAAACATATTTACATTATAATTACGTAAGGTATTGTAGCTGCCTGTAATAACCATATAGAGGCTAGGAGCTAGCCACCCGAAGTACATGTATATGACTGCATGACCAATAGTACATTTAAAACATACGCTTGTCACTTACACCGTGTTTTTTGGCTGCAACCACAATTTTCTTGAGTAAACTTTCTTCGATAAATGGTCGAACTGCATCATGTATTAGAACCTGACATGAAAATATAGTACGTCGTATATTCGACAGAAACATGCACACACACACAAACGCAACAGTTTTGGAAGTACGACTTATTTGAAAATCAAGCGAAGTTGTAATGTAATATCAATAAAAGGAGACGTTTTTCTTCACACTTGCATGCAAAGATTCGGAACAACAATTTTAGCTCTTTTGAGTAAAGTACGCCCTTGCAGACACTGGAAAATGCTGGAAGTGCAAATTTAAGCTACATTACAGTTTGCTCACAGATCTATATGACGTTCATTTGATAAACTAGATCTTATTTCTTTGAAAAGCCTTCGAAGCATTTTTATTCATATTTGAACAATTGACTTACAATTCACGAGCTTGACACCAGCTATTACTCTCATTTCACGGAGCATTTTTATTGAGAATCAGGCCTCACAGGCGCAGAACAAATCACATTTCAGGGCACCAAAACCAAGCATTACACATTTCACACGAACAGGTATTAACCAATCACAATTCACGAAAATATCCCTTACCACAATACACTCCCTTGTAAAAACTAGAGAGTTTCATTTCTTATAGTTTTACTAGTAAGCCAAAGCGTTTGCAAATATTTTTGGTTTTAATGTGTACTAATCGCAAACACAGTGATAGCAGTACTAAAAAAGTGCATACCAAAAAAGCAGAGAGTTGATGTGCTTTTGAATTTTATGTATCATAAAGGAGGTAAACTTACAACATCAGGCTTTCGTTCACTATTATTTAAGCAACGAACTCCGTTATAGATTGATCCATGTCTAAAATAAACATGAACAAACGTATGTAACAATATTACGATTCCAAGCTGTTTTTTTGGTAGATAGCAAAAATATAGCTTACAGAAAATATGAACTATTAACATTGTAACCAAGTGGTGAACAGATCTCAAATGTCAGATTGATCAACATTGACCACATTACCAAAAGCAGCACAGTCAATGTTAAACCATTCAGTAGATCTGAACTGATCTGATCAGCAGAAACAAGAGCAAGATGATACAAAGCTCAGTTCCTGGACAACGTGACCAGACGTAAAAACAAAGACCTATAGATACTTGTGCATAAAATATTGTGCATAATATGACAATGATACCTTGTTGGTCCCCCACATATGGTAACAACTTTGCCATAGTTATATTCTAAAACAATCTATATCAAAGTCAACATCAGCATCATGAGCTCTATGTACAGTAACATACAACACAGCACAGTACAAGACAATGCACCACACTAATTCCACACTAGTACAGCTAGTATACTCTACAGCACAACATACATCATACATATATTGACAAACTTCCTACTAGATTATATGTACCTACGTTTTCCAAAATTAGTTTTTCATGCTCAGCAGCAGGGCCAACAACAACAATGGTTTCTATCCATGGGATACTAAAAAACAATTGAATAATTAAGTAAAAAAAAAAGAAAAAGAAACCTATTAGTTTTGACAAATAGTCGAGAAGCAGAGTACATTAGTAATACTCTACAATAGCATATGTCTTTGTTCAACTCTTGAATCTGATAATGCTTGAAAATTCCCCATGCCAGTACCAACAACTTCTTGTAAATATTTTAACATATAAAAATGCCCTCAACAATGTTGGCTACTCAAGAGGCCTGATTATAAGAATACTGAAATAGACTTTATTGGCTAAAAGAAGATTTTGCTCTGTCAGGAAGCAATCTAGGTGTATGACTTCATACAATGCACTCAGTACCGATACTAACCGTTCAAAAGCTTCTATGGTATAACATATTAAAGGTTTGCCCAATATTTTGAGATACTGAAAAAGAAAAAAGAAGTGAACTGTAGCACAACATGTGAAAGCACAAAAATCTATGCTAGGTACAAAAATTTTTAGCTGTTTAATAATAAAAACACTACTATTGAACATTTGTAGTTGTACATGAAAACAGAAGACTGGAAAAAAATACAAACATGCAACAGATTTTTCTTGGCACATATTTAGGTTAAAACAGGAACTTCGTTTAAACAAACATCTTGACAAGGTACCAGTGTCAGATTTGTGCCCATTTTATTTAAATATACATTTTCTAACTACTTGCAAGGTCATGTGATCTGAAATGGCTTACTTTTACACACCTAAAAGTGTGCCTGCAAACAAACCCTTAACACATTGTTTTTGTCAACCAGTTGTGTTTGTCAACAAGTTGTAAGTAACTTGTTGATAATATGAGACTTCACAGGGTTGTTCCAACAAGGTTTTTACAATCATGATATAGTTAACAACATTGTCATACAGGTTGCCGGCAATGTAAATACACCAATGTAATTGACTCATTTGTTAACATTGATATAAAAATAGTTCCTTTTAAGGGGCAATGGATAACATCACTCGCATCAAGTGGATGTGAGCCTTTAAGAATAGTACATTTTATAACTCAATTCTATTGCCATTCATCCTTTTACACCAGACTGCTGAGCATGGCAGTTTTTGACAAGATCTCAGGTGCAGAGAAGGCACAAATCATAGGTGCAGATGCGCGAAACAGTTGCCAAGTGCGGATCATGAGTGAGTTAAGGGGAAAAAGTAACAAAATATGTACTTAAAACAATGAAAATTAGAGCTTTGAGAGCAGATTGAATCTGGGAAAGGGAAGGTAGGTGCGCTAATTTTTTTCTATAAAAAGTCTGGGGTGCACTGCTGACATACAGGGCCGTGGTTAGAGCGTTAATTGGGGGGGGGGGGGAGTGGTGTATATTCATATATTCGTATTATGACCAACTAATTTCTTTTGAAATCAGTTGTCATTAGGGTTAATTTCAAAGAAATTAGTCGGGCATAACACGAATATATGAATATACACCCCCCCCTTAATTAACGCTCTAGCTACGGCCTTGCTGACATACTCTGCAGTCTGGCTTTTGCACTATACAAACAGAAATTTATCTGCTACTATTTGCAAAGTTATATATTAGATTATATATCAACACAGACTAGTTTTTCAGCTATTTTAGCTAAAGTAAATTCCTTTGTGATTCTTCAGTGAACAGTTATATACTGGCAATGCGTTGCCAACCACAGTTGACATATTGTGTTAAGTTTATGTTTTCAATACAGTATTAAACTATCATTGGATGGACGTCGTCCCAACCTTGCACGCAAACTTTACAAAATTATAAGCGGTTTGCTAGTAAAGATAAGTATATTAGAATCAGGCAACAGCCTCCATAATTTTGTATCAATCATCTATAATTGAGACACACTAAACAAGTGTTAGAAGAATCATAAATTGAGCCATAAATGCACAGCTAATAGACACTAAAATATGCTATACACATCACGGATCATCTGTTAACAACAATCAACATAAATTGTACCTGTTTTGGTATATTACAGGACATTCTTGAACCGATTCCTGCAGCTGGTAAAACCACTGACACACGAAAATCAACCATGTCCATGATTGAAATTTTTCTCCTTCAACAATATTGGCCTATTATACGTAAATTACATTCACTTGTAGCAATACCACTTAAATTTAAATAGCATATTGATTTCAATTCATAAGCCCTTTGTAAAAGATGTAAATATGCAGTTCTTTATGATCCTGATAAAATACCAGTGATGTTGCGGGAATTTCATTTCGCGGGAATTTTGAAAAATACGCGCGAGTGAAATTTGAAACTTGCGTAATAATTTATAACTTTCGAGTTTCGACAGCCATATTTGATTTATTTATACGATTTATAGTCTGTAGTGAATATGTACCCTTAAATCAAAGCTGACATGGTAAGTATATATTAGAATGCATAGTGTTTTGATGTATAGTGAATGTATTTTTAGAATCAAGCTATTAACTACTATTATACGTTTTTAAATGTTTACAGATTTCCACTAAGACTGGTCAACTTTAAGTCTTTGTTCGTATTTTCCGCCATTTTCTGATTTTATGGCAGGGAGAAATTCTCCTATGAATGTGCTTCAAATCATTCAGAAAATGATATAAAACTTGAGCAAAGTTTTATTATGTAATACATATGAGCATTCATGATATTGTAAAACCGAATCAAAATGATTGCTGGTGCTGAAATGGCGGTGCAGTTAAAGCTCCTGATCACTGATAAGAGATCGTAAGATGCAATTAGATTACTAGAGAACGTATAATGACTCTAAATCTTATGTACTGAGTCATCATTTAAATATAATGATATCATTTTACAGTGTGATGTTATAAAAGACTGCCCACAGGCTACGTATATCAATAAATGCCCTGATGGTGAAAATTTACCAAAGTTGCCTAATAGCAACCTGCATGAATCTTGGCCTCCTGGGGCCAGTTGTTCAAAGCTGGGTTAGCACTAATCGTAGTTTAAAGTTTAAACCACTTTTTTAGTTTCTGTTTTTCTACACCTCCATTCCTTTTCAAACTTCTAGAAGCAAAGCAGACATGATTTCTTAAGAAATATTTTCAAGCTTTCGAACAAGCTACCGGGAAGTTTCGAAAGAAATTGTATGTTAACCCAGGGTTAAGCTAACTAGCTTTTGAACAACTGGCCGCTGGAGTATATCTAGGTGGTACATGTGACCAGACAATGGTGACTAGTGCTACCTCTAGTTTAAGTAAGCTTTGTTTGGTGATTATAAACTGTTTGCACTTTTGTGGCTTTTTCTTTGTGATAGATTGATCTTCAGGTTTCTTATCACAATTTAAATCTATCATGAAGTTATCAGTGTATTTTGCTACTGTCAAATCCTGGCCTAGGTGAATAATTAGCCTAGCAGTAATTAAAATTCTTAAATAAAGAATTGGAGAAATGTGACAAATGGAGAAAAGTCAAACATGTACATATACACCGAAAGTATTCTTGATTTATGAGTCAATGCATGGGTGGATTTTCTGGGGATTGGGGGGCACCCCCCCCTAACACACTTTGGTTTGCTATTTCATGCCTCTCCTGAATCATCAAAAATGGTGCATTGCATGGCTTGCACCCCACCTAAAATTTTTCCAACCTTCCTATGAAGAAAAGACAAATACACCTGATTCATTTGTTAAGGCAAAGAAGGCACCAAGAAAATTACCTTCGTGTTTTCAACAAGGAATGGGTGAATCTGGTCTTCCAGACATGACATTTGGTGGCAAAGTGTATTATTGTTCTCACAGAGATGATTGTAACTTTATTTGTAATCAACTGAGGTATGTGCACATCAATAATCAGCCTGATTTGCACAAAGGAAGAACTTCCAGCTCCATTGTAATTAGTGAATGATAAAAATGCTTTGTACAATGCATCTTAGACGGTTGGAGGATTTTTCAAAATATGCATGACCCTGGTATCATATACTATCAAGGTAGGGATGCTGGAATGAAGATATGCCAATAAAAGGGAGCAATGGGTCATTTCAGAAAAGATCTCTACCTCTCCCTTATATGAACTTGAAAATACCACCGTCCCTCTCTCCATACATTTCATAGAGCTAGGTTTTAAGACTTTCTCAAGACTTCCAGGCCTGGATGGCAGAAATTTCTTCTGTGGGTGTGGTATGGATCTTTTCTGGAATGGCCCAATGCAGATACATGTACAAGGCAACTCTGTATACAGGATCTTCCTGCTCGTGCAGATTGGCTAACATTTTACGAAAGTGAGATTCATAGAGCTAGGTTTTAAGACTTTCTCAAGACTTCCAGGCCTGGATGGCAGAAATTTCTTCTGTGGGTGTGGTATGGATCTTTTCTGGAATGGTCCAATGCAGATACAAGGCAACTCTGTATACAGGATCTTCCTGCTCGTGCAGATTGGCTAACATTTTACGAAAGTGAGATTGCTTTGATTACAAGCCAATCCATGGCAAAAAGTTGGGCCATGTTAAATTTGTACTTATTTGTTGGTATAAAAAAGTTGCTATTCCCAAAGAACATGTTTGATCAACTAAATTAATTGTTTTTAATGAATGGGGAGGGGGATATGTCCTTGCCGCACATACCACCCTCTCTAGCATCGTTGAACTCAAGAGGTGCTTAGGTACTTTTGCAAAAGTGAAAAATATGTACTATAGCTTGTGTGTTTCTGATCCTGTGTACTGTTGGAATTCTTACTTGCAGATTCTGTGGTTGGTAGGTTGGAAAAAAGTTTTCTCAACAATTTTTTTCATGGTTTTGGCGGTTTTAAATAAGCGAGAGATATATATTTCTTAGGAACGATTTTGGACAATTTGTTGTTGTTTACCTGTCCTGATAATGCGTTAAAATGCAAAAGTGAGAGAAGGTGTATGTACTTCCGTTACTTCCACCTTTTTAAATAATTTTTACGCGTCAAAATTGGGTTGGCAGAAAAATTTAGGGTTGGTCAAGAAAACTGAACCACAGGTATTTTTATAGGGCCTCATCCATTTGTGGTGAGCTACCACAGTGTAATATTCATTTTGTTGTAGAATGGAAAAGACTCAAGTTGTTGGTTTTGATATGGAGTGGAAAGTAACTTATGCAACTGAAGTAAGAAAAACAGCATTAATTCAACTTTGTCCATCAAAAGATATTTGTTATCTCTTTCACATCTTCGTGATGAATGGTAAGGGCAAACAACTTTGGCCACAAGAGTGGAAACTCAATTGTTAAACTAAACATTTAACTCGAGCTAACCGCAAAGAGAGGTTGAAGAAAATTTTTCAGTCTTCTACTGTGTAACAGAATGCAAAAATGGAAGTTTGCATAACAGACTAACTTTTCGTTTAGGTGAAAAAAATAAATTCCTGCAAAGAACGTGCTAAAATTAGTAAAGTTGCAAAAATTTGGTGGCGAAATGCTGAAAAGTTGGAGAAGTATATTAGCAAAGTTTGTATTACGCGCCAAAATTTTTCCATTTTTTTGAGCCGAAAATGGTGACTATTTCCGTGCATAAAAGTACACATATACAGCTAATTGCAAAGAGCTTGTCTTATGATGAAGTTAAAAGGTAAAAGCCAAGCGTGAAAAGTACGATGGGTTATGTATGGTCAAGAGGGGTGTCATTTAAATTCTCATACAAATGGCATGGGTTGACATCATTAGGTCACGGTTTTCAACATGATGAATATGTGAGATGATTATAATAGTATTTATTGAATAATACCCATCCAACTTTTCGTGCTTGGCTTTTAGCTTTATGCAATTTTAATGCAATTAGTTGTATACAAAACATGCAAACTTCGCAAGGCTATATTTTCCATACTTTCCATACAACATCTGCGCACCAAACTGCAATTTTACTAATTTTCTATACATGTGGTGATTGGTTTATAAAATTCAGTTTATTAGGAAAATTGTCAATGGGTGCTGCCCGCATTGTTCCTTTCTTCATGTACTTGTCAGCAATATTTTTCAGCATTGCTCAATGTGTAACAATGATAAACCGGCTCCACAACGACAAAAAATCAGTGTGACTATATGCAATTTTTTTACCGAAGCAACTTAGATTTGGTGGGACCACCCCCTCCTGTTGTAAACGTTGCAAGTCTTTAAAGCAGGGGGGATGTCCAAGCCCATCCAACCAGATCAGGTAAAAAAATATACCAGATGACAGATCTGGTCACGCTGCAAAAAATGTTGACAGTAGAGCAGTAGTAGAACGTGACATCCTGTTATGCAGGCTTAGAATTCAACCTACACATGTAAAAACGCACAAGTTGCTACAGACCTGCAAACAAGTTGTAACAAGTCTGTTCACAAGTTGTTCACAAGTTGTTCACAAGATGTATTCGCACTGCTTGTTCCGAGTTTGTTGGAACAAGTTTGGAACAAGCTGTTGACAAATTGTAACAAGCTTGATGGGACTGTCAGACCTGTTACAAGATTGTTCCAACAAGACTGATACAGCATGATATAACAATATTGTTACAGCCTTGTGTTATCAATCTTGTAACAAACTTGCTACAACAGGATTGTATCAGAGTTGTTAGAACAACCTTGTAACAAGTCTGATATTTTCGTCAAGCTTGTTACAAGTTGTCAACAAGTTTGGAACAACTTGTTGACAACTTTGGTACAAGCAGTGCGAACACATCTTGTTGACGGCTTGTCTGCAGACTTGTTACAAGTTGTGAGATTTTTACGTGTGTAGGCGATTGAACATGAAGATTTATGAAATTGCATGAGATCTTTGTTGTATTGCCTTTTGCTGCTCAACTCTAAAGACCTAGCTTGACCACCCTTTGACATTCTCGATCTTTTATGATCGTTGTACAATCAATATTTGTTTATACCCTCTATACATATCCTTATATCCATATTTGCCACAAAACTCATTGCATCCGCAGGTTTTCCATCCGAGTTAAAGTTGATTCTTGAAAGCCAGGCAATTACAAAAGTTGGAGTTGGAATACATAAGTATGTTGCAATTTTATCATCAGTGATTATTCTAATCACCAATGATATTCGGTCAATGTGTTAATTGTAATATGCTAAATTTATTCTAATTGTAATTAGTAGATTCATACTAGTACATATACTGTTGCGAATGCTGTCGTTTGATTGGCTACCCTACTCGCTACTATTCCTCGATAAATAGTTTTTCAATTTAAAAACAATTTGTGGTATTTTTTAACAAAATGGCTCTTAAAATCAATTTTTTATCTCTGATTCTACTAAAACAATTAGATTACTCTCTCTCTCAATATTTATGCGGTGACAGATGATTCGGGCTTCGCCCTTATAACTATCATTTCATAGAAATCTCGAGCTCGTAATCTAACTCTTAATTAGAATGTCTTACTCTAATTATCCAATGTACAGTACAGTGCTTATTTTTGTGTTTTAGTGATATGCAAAAACTCAGAAAGGACTTTGATGTTAATGCAAAAGGATATCTAGAGCTATCTAATTTTGCGAATGTGAAGCTTAAATCGTCCGAGAAATGGAGCCTTAAAGGCTTGGCAATGAATTTGGTAAGTAAATGATAGAAAAGCTTATTCCAACCTAAACTCTAAAACCCGTTTGCCATTAAGCAAACAACAAGAATTGCGATGTTCTCTTTTGTGAACGAGTGAACCAGTACTGTAGGTATGTAATCAGAACGTTGTTAATTCAATCGTTCACATCTATCAGAAAGAGAAAAGCACACTAGGAATCGCTGCAATAATTGCAAAATGTGAGCAGATGTGTCCAGTTAAATTTCGCTCCTCCTGAATTCATATTTTAATCCATACGGATTGACCAATCAAATAAAGTCAATATATAAAGTCAATGACAGACTCTATATTTTCTCTCGATCATGGCAGAGCGATAGGTTGTTTGGTTAAGCTGGTTGGTGTCTTTGGTGAGGATAGTTCACTGCACAGTACAGGTAGCTTCGTCATTCATTCATGATTGAGTAGAATTTACTCAACTGGCTACTGTCCATATAATTACTTGGCGATGCCTGCAATTTTAACGCTATTATTTGAAAAATGAAGGCGAAAGTTTTACAATGCATTAACTGATCTCAAGGAAAAAGAGCACTTTCTCCTCGATTATATTTCAAGAACTTAAGCAGAGGTTCGACCTAGGTTTAAACCTTGGACTCCCAGCTTAAAAGACAAACGTAGTGAAACATCTTTTAGATAACAAAGAGATGGCGTGAAGGAACCGATGTTTCAACAAAAAAAAGTTAGTCTCATTTGCTAGAATTTAAAATTGTATATTATTTTCCGGTCACGGCATGGTAGTATTAGTATAATTTTATTTATACACGCTGACCCCGTCAACCGCAGCTGATTTCTACGAGGTGCGTGTTCCAAAAAATAACTTTACCTCATAAGTAGAATGGTAGGAAAAAAATTAGTAAGTAACGAATTAACGAACTATTACAGGTCATTTATTTACTGATAATAGTTTTTACGCACCGATATGAGCAGCGATTTTATTTTAAAAGGAAGAAAGGGATTTGCTGTCCCTAATTTCTTTTGGAATAGAGTTTCAAAGCTGTGCTCCGTCGTACGTAATCAAGTAAGATTCTCCAAGCTCATATCACATATGTCCTAGGGACATAGGGTTTGCGGGATCCTTCTTGTTTTTTAGGAAGGACACAGTGTCTGTTTGTCTGACCGCATTGTGTTGTTGCATTATTTATGCCATGTTGTGTACATATACAATTAATATTCCGTGCATCTTCATTTAATTTTGGGAATGCGCAAACCCGAATAGATCGATCTGTGTAAATAATATTGGTCCGAAACACTTTGTTGTTTTTCTTTGAGAGACACGTGGGCGTAGACAGGGGATTACATGGGTCGCAATGATGAGCCTCTGGCGTCGGAAACGGCTTTTTCAAAGAGTAAATAATGATTTATCTATTCCTTGGTATTATACCTTGTTAAAAATTCGGTGTGGTAACAGCCCACAAAATGTTGATAAGCCATTAGCTTATTCAAAGTATTTTCCGAAGCTTTTAATGGCGACAAAGGAACGGAGGTAATTTATCGTTCAGTTTTATTTTCTCAACATAAAGGCAGCACCTATAAATGAAGCTCCCACGAAGCACCTATTCCTCACTCTGCAAGGAACAAGAATAAATTACATTCTTTCTCTCTGAGAAAATAGCAAGATCCATTCTCTCTGAAAAAAATGGCAAGAATTTATTCCTCTCTCTCTTAAAAGTAAGCAAGAATTTATATCTCTCTTTAGGATAGCAGCAATGAACTAAAGTTTATCTCTCTCTGGGAAGAAAGCAAGAATCTATCCCTCTTTCTGAGAAAATTGCAAAAAAATTTCCTCTCTGAGAAACTAGCAAAAATGATTCGTCTCTCTTGGAAGATAGCACGATCTATTCCTCTTTTTGAGAAGATAGCATCTTCTCTCCCAGAAGGTCTTAAGAATTTATTTCACTCTTTGGGAAGGGAGCAAGAATCTATCCCCCTCAGACGGTTTACAATGGTCATACATCGCAATTACAAGTTGTTGTCTTGTTGACGATGACCAGCGATTCTTTTTCACGATTAGTGGAAGTAGAAATATATATATGCAGAAAATAAAAAGTATTTTTGGAATCAGTATATAATTACCAACAAAAGAAACCGGTGACGAATTGTTATATGTTTCGCTGCCCTGTTTATATGTTTTAATTTAAACATAACCAGAATAGCGAGCGAAGCATGATTTTTACATCTGGTTTCAGTTAACAAACAAACAAACTTCATATCTATCATGAATAATGTGTCAACTTTCGCGTTCTTCATTTTGGGGATGTGGTGATGCTTAGATTTGTCACAAATTGTTCATTGTTGTTGCCTTCTATAAAGAATTTCCATATGATACTCTCCTCAAATTCCCAGTTTTAGAAACAGGATCCTACAGGGTGCATAAAAAGTAGAGCCTTTGAGTGAGATACCAGCTCTGCTGCTCTGAAAGCTTCAAACATACGCTAAGCACAAGGTCTTGTCAATAACTTCCCATGTTCGCAAGACTTTGTGAATCATTAATTCAAGTGGTCAAAGCTGTCAAATCAATACAGTAGCTATAGGTTGCGGCAAATTTCAATTTCAAAGGGCTATTTTTTCTGATAGATTATATCTGAGTGATACTGACAGTGATAATCTTTAATTCTTGAGGAGACTTTTGCATTATTAGTGACAAATGATTTTCCAGGTTGTGGTTGTTGGATCCTTCGGAAGTCTTAATAAACTTTTATTGGAATTCCTATAGGTTGTGTTTACATGACATTTTCTCCTGCAGGAATATTTTTTCATAAAGGTTGTTTTGAAGGAATTTAAAGTTATCAATCTACCGCATCGTAGATCGTGAACCTCTTGATGATAATATAGATAATAATTTATAGGCATTAATTATTTCAAGAAGAATGATCAAGATTATAATAGTTTTGTTATCAGTTTTGAACAACTGGTTATGGCTTATTAAACGCGGTTTTTTTTGCGTTATTTGATTGATTTGTGGTGCGCACTTTTCGAACTAAAAAAGAAGCAGGAAATATGAATTCCCGGTAATCATGCTTGGATTTTAGAATCCTTTCCTATACGCCCAAACCATATGACTTAATTTTTGGGATTATTTACATGCCATGGCGACATCCTGCATGCAGTTGGCATGGATTAATAAATCATATGTGCTATCATTGGTTACCATATGAGATTTGTTTTGGCTTAATACCAATTTAATTTGAGACATCCTTGTTGTTTGTATAGACAGGAAGGCCCAGAGACGACAACTTGAGCCTGGTTACTTCAATACATACATCTTTTATCATCTTCCCCCAGCATAGGGGTTTTCCAAAGACATTAGCTAATGCAATACAATAATAATAAATGAAATATGCAGCGCTAATACTATTGCTAACAATATAATACAAATATTAAGAAAGAACGTCGAGGAACTCTGGCAATAACTTATATTTTAAGTTTCTTGAAAGTAGTGGCATTTTCATTTTAACTCGGCACGGGTCTAATTATTCATTCCGCAATGTAACTATTCTATAATAAAAGATCCTTTGTCCACTTGCCGTTTTAAAAAGGGAAATATTAAAATTTTAGGAATTACAGGTTGTGGTTACTAATTTGAAAAGGTTTGACCAGCTTAGCGATTTTCTCCACCATGGGCCAGTTGGTAAAAGCTGGGTTGACCCTGGGCCTGGCTTGAATTTGTTCTAGTTTCTGTTAATTTCTACATGTCTGTTTATTTCAAAACTTTACAAACAAACACTACTATTGCATAGTCCCGACAAGGTTTTTGACGAAATATTTCCAAACTTTTAAACAAACTGCCGGGAAATTAATTTCCTGGTGAATATCGACAAATAAATTTGACAAATTTAAGTTAGAAGTTGCACTCGAAATTCAACAATTTTAACCACATCGTCTTTCAATCGTTCAGGCACATGTGTAAGGAGGAGAAAATCATCGACAAAGTGTCAACCAGGATTTGAACTATTTCGTTATAATTCTCTCACATGTTACTTATGATTAATTAACCAAATTGTTGATTAGATTATTTATGAGATAAACGAGGATGTCTGAAAATTATTAGTTGAATTCAACCATGCATATATGATTACTCGTGTTATTGATTTGGTACCCATAACTCTTCATTGCTTAAAAGTTGTGAGTAATCTACATCAGGCGTATGTAGTTCTCTGGGAACTTAACATCACAGAACATATTAAAATAAAGACTCTATTTTCCACGCAAAACATTTAACTGAACACACTATAAAAATGTGATCATAGATAATAAAAACAACATGGTTATATATAGAGCAGTTGTCGCACACTCCCATAAGCCCCTAACTCATTCTATCTTATAAATAATCCAATCCTAGTAGCCCAAAACTACTTGTGTTTTTTGATAAATTTAAACATTCATTCAGTTTCATATTGCGGTCTGTGGCGTAGCATGGTTGCGTGATTGCATATAAATGTTAATAAGGTTGGCAACTAAATAGAAATTATTACAATTTTACGATGTACTATCTCAAGAATATCGTCAAAAAACAACGTAAATATGCCAGGTTACACAAACATATTACATAGACATATTATCGCAACCCCACAGACCGTAATATAAAACTGAATAGATGTTTCAATTTATCAAAAGCACAAGCAGTTTTGGGCTAGACTCAATTAAAACACATAGGGTACAATTTCATTTCATATATAGAAAATAATTGCACGTGTGAAATTCATGTGGTTACATGTGAATTTATCTGATCACATGTGAAATTTATGTGGTCCCATGTTTCTTATCACATGTGATGAATTGTTCTTAATTCATCCGCCTTCCAGCATGGATGGTGTGTAATTCAATAACTTCAAGAATAAGTTCATCTTTATTTGTCCTGTTGAAGATAAATTATCCTCTCTATTCCTATAAATGTTCAAATTTAAGCGTATAAAGCAGGTGTTACGCACATGATGTACAAATTAATCATTACCGTTAGGATTGACTGTAAGATAAAAATCTACTTTATATGCGATAACATTCTTGAACTCGAATATACTGAATACCCCCGGCCTGTTACCACCTACGATGCTTTAACCTTGTGCCATATTGGTACCACAGTATTCATATACGTGTATTAAAATTGTACTCAGGCTTTGACACTGTATAATGGCATAACCTTTAGCGGACTGGTGAACTGCTTTTAAGTATCATGGGCAGCGCAAGCCAGTCACTCATTGAATGTTTTTACGACTACCTTGTGCCTATTATCTTCTTTGCAGGGGAGTGATCACCTTAGCAGGCGTATTTACTCTACTTAAGCGCCTTTTCTATTCCCATAGAATGTGAACAGCGTGGGGTTTCAGACGAAATATTTCAAGAATCAAGCGAAATCTAAAAAAATGATTTTTTTTAATTAAGCTGTTAAAAAAGAGACAAGCTGTTTTTTAAAGCCGACGTACGTCATTTTTTTACATGCAGGAATGTGGATCTATAACGATAGAGAGGAAAAGGTCAAAATATTTTTATTAATATTGCCTATTTGCCTTCCAATTTTGGAAAGGAGCGTTCCAGTAAGGACTCTATCAGGGGTCATTTCTAAAAAATCATTTGTTCGTGATGAGAATGTCTCATATGCAAAGATTAATATCATTAGTTTCACTAGAGCATCTTGCAGTAAATCTGTGTGGGGGTCAACCCAAAATGTATTGATGGTTATAATGTACTGGAGTGAACAAATCTCACGAAATTGTACATATTTACGGCAAACAAAAGTTCAACACATACAGTAAAAAATTATTTCCCTCCAAAGACGGTGTATCGATTTGGAGTCGACCCCTAGTGAAATTTATGACGTCACGTGAAAAGCCAAGAATATAATCAATAAATAGTGCATAAACGAGTGGACCCTAATTAGGTTGAAATTCAAATTATAGCCTCAACTATTTATTTAGTAGCTCTGAATGCGTCGAATTAATGATACATGTGGGAATCAATAGTAACGTCATAAAATTCCCATGTAGCATTCGCCAACCATCTATTCGAATCATGATCAGAAGTGTCAAATTAATAATACAACATGAGGTTTGGGCTAAGTTGAGTTTCAAAGGCAAAGGCCTGCATTTTTATGCCCCAGCATGTGTACAGTGTGTATTCAAAAAAGTTAATCGAACTTTGCGGTGCCCTAGCGCGTTCATTATAAAATCTACAGAAATCTTTCTTTCGCAGGCGCAAAGACCAGGCTTTTAGCTTTCGATTGTCATCATTTTTGTGAAATTTGAAGAAAGATTGGGCAAATACGAATCAAATGAAAATAGCCGGTCGAAATCGCATATTTTCACCTCTGAGCATTACTAGGGCAGCGAATAAGAAAAGAAATTTCATTAATCATTTATCTGTCACGAGAAACAATTAACATCACTAATAAAATGCCAGAAGTTTACTACCTAAGCTAAAATTGGTCAATTAATTTTGTAATTTAATTCCCTAATGGGTTTAAATTTCAACAGATTTTCAATAAACTCCCAACGGTGAAAATATGCGATTTCGACCGGCTATTTTCATTTGATTCGTATTCGCCCAATCTTTCTTCAAATTTCACAAAAACGATGACAATCGAAAGCTAAAAGCCTGGTCTTTCCGCCTGCGAAAGAATGATTTCTGTAGATTGTATAATGAACGCGCTAAAGCACTGCAAAGTTCGATTACCTTTTTTTTGATACACCCTGTACAGTAATACAGTATAATATATAGTTTAGATCTGCAATGATATAAATTTTATAACAGTGTATAAGTCGACTTAGGTTTATATAAAACCTAAAAAAAACATGTCATCTATACTAGCTGTGTTTACAGTTGTGCATGCAAGAACAACCCATTCAACAAAAGCGATTACATTGCCATTGGTATTTATGCACTAATGCGCCTCCACCATTAGCATTGACTTTGCCGTAATACCTATTATGGAAATATTTTTGGTAGTACCAAACTATGCATGTGCAAGTGCTTTGATGGATGATGAAGGACTCTAAGAACGTTTTACTTTAAATTCACATTCTTTCAATACATATCCATATGTACGCGCTGGGTTATTGTTTAACATCTCTTCTGCAAATTGATCATCTCGGAGGAACAACCAAGGGAACCAGACGGTAGAAAGTACCTTCATTGTTTTTGCAAGCTGCTTAGTTGTGTCGTAATACCACCCAAGCCAGACTCTTGGGTTCAACATGGTCTTCATTTTTCCACCAATGTGTGTGGTGGCAATTCCTTTCCTTCATAATCTGAGTAAATAATGTATGTCGAATCGTATATTACCAATGCTGGCATACTGTATACGTTACGTGCTAGCCGTCATGTAAAATTTAGCTAGATTTGCACTTAACTAATTGCTTATCTTCCCATCATGTTGCTTATCATGAAATGCTGTCGTTGTCGTCTTTCGACGAAACACGCAAATAAATGATTATTAGTGTGATAATGTGAATTGTGTTCTGTGGCTCTCCTCAAAAGTATTGTCAGTATCTTTTGACTTCAGGTTTACCGCAATTCTTGATAAGGGGGAAAATTCTGAGGCAGTTTGCGTATACACGCCAGTTCGAAGTGAAATCAGTGAGTGACTTTTTTACGTGCTACTGACTGCTTCCTTGGTTTTTGTTTCTGGACTAAAGCAGTTAATGCATTTTTCAACTGGATGTTATGATGCATGCAGGGACGATGGAGGCAGTATAGCCAGTACAACGTGCTGCTGACGTGTCAAATGGAAACATCAGCGAGTAAGGTCACACATAAGTCGCTTTGTTTCAGTAATAGTGAATAATAGTAATAGAAGTATATTTGTAATCGTAATAGTAACTATGATTAAAAAATATCTTTAAATCTTAGACCCATGCAAACAATTTATTGATCAAAAAATTCAGCAAATGGTTTAACACACCTTAACAGTATACAGGCATATGTGTGTGTTTTATATCAACTGAAAACAGGTTGAAAGCTTAGTAACACTGAATGTATGCAAGCATGCACGCGCTGCTACACCTGCAAAATCTCTCAACTTGTATTCACTATTCAGATTGTGTAAAAGGCCTGAAAATGTTGCACGGCATTAGTATTGTTGTCAACATTGTTTCATATATTACAGACATTGTCCAAAACGTCTTACAGTCACTCAGTTTGCAAAAACCTCATGAGATTCAAAGGCGTCAAATATGCTATTATCCTTCTATTTTACACATATTTTGCTCAACCATATGCGATACATCACACGTCACCTATGAGACACATGGTCGGTATATGTCATCTGAATCCTGAGCCAAAACCTAAGTACGTACGTAAAACATTGTTGCCTATAGTATTTGATATTACTTTTTGTCACAACACGTGTTTATCCAGAGCGAATAAGTTTGTTCACATTATTTTTTAACTGTTTTCAATAGCTATACTCATGCGGGACTATTTAATTTTATGCTACATTACAACACTATATTGAGATAAAGTAGTTGTGTAAAATTAAAGTGGCACATTTGCTTATCATTTTTTATAAATTTATAAAAATTTTTGGCACTGATAAAACTGAACATCTCACATCTCATGTAAGATCATTTATGATAATTTCACATGTGTGTGAAGAAATGTTCAAATAATCTTCAATCATATATACAGCTTATGGATATTTTATGTATCGTAGAAAAGACTATAAATAGCTTAATCATAAAATACTGGATTGGAAATACTAGATTTTATTATTTTCTAATTGAACATGATAATTTGACACTCGTTCGCGCTGCGCTTACGCGTGAGATATCTTGTTCAACACTTAAAACAAAAAGTTGTATTTCAAAGCACCCATGCATGTACTATTCTCTGTTTTATTAAATTCTGGTTGACCTGGTTCAAACGGCAAGTTTCGTCCTCTTATTTCCTGGATATAGATTGTCCCTTACCATCTTGTTTTCAAAAACTTGTTTTGAACACGTGTTCACTGGTATTTTTGCCTGTCGCATATTAATTCTCGATATCTAAACGTTAAATCGTGACGTGAATATAATAATAATGATAAGTTTAGCAATGTCAATGGTTTTGGCGAGGACGTTCTCCTTTGGACTACTTGCATGCATGTTTTAAATATAAATTGATAAGTGAAGGGAGCTGACGTTTATTTATTGTTTCGGTATTGATTGCAGAGTTTTGCGATGTCAAAGCATTTCATGACGTATTTGAATGGGAACGTTATTAAAGTATTTTGTCTAGCTAGTGTATATAGTTTGCTTTTAACTCGTGTATTGCAAAACATCTGCGCTCAGTTTGCAAAAACCTTATGAGATTCAGTCAAGGGAGCCATGTTATTCCCCCCCCCCTTCCCGATTTTACACATGTCTTACTTATCTGTTCATGACGCATCACACGTTACTCACGGGACACACGCGGTCAGTACGTGTCATCCGGATCCAGCCAAAACCTATGATCATGTGCACACGAGGTCGTTTCCGAGCGTTTTCACAACAGTCAAAATAAAAACAATATGAACTATAATATCTCTGATCGCATGAAGTTTTTAGTTTTTGTCGGGATTTGTGCTGGATTTCATTAGATTGTGTAAACAAGTCGGGAGCTTTTTGAAATGATTCGAAATGAAAACGCTCAGAAACGATACCGTATGCACGTATATGTACGTTAAGGTAAAACGTTTTTGCCTATGCGACATTATTTTTCATAAAATACAGTTCTTTATAGGCATACAGTGCTCTATTTTTGGCACTACTAAAACTGATAATTTCACATGCATGTGAGATTATTTGTGACAATTTCACATGTGAAGTTTATCACTTTCCAGTAATCATCAAACATAGCTTATGGATTTTGATATGCATGGCTAGAAGACTGTATCTATTAAGCATAAAAATACGCGAGTGCTTGGAAATGCCTGATTTATTTCTCGTGTTGAACATTGATATTTCTGGATACCATGTTCATGATATCAAAACGGTAAGCAGTATGAACTACCAAGTTTCGATCCATAACATTTGCACATACAGATCATATATACAATGTGTGTTTATGAATAATCAAACGCAGCTATCCTCTCATAACGGAACTGTCAAAACTCATGATAAAAATCGGATATTTTCAAGCACTTGTAAGTATTATTCTCTATTTTTTAACTAAATTTTGATTGACCTAGTTCAAACAGTTGATTTCGTCCTCCAATTTTCTGGGATAGATTGTCGCCTTACAGCCTTGTTTAAAATCTTTTGCCAACTGAAAACTGGTTGGGTGTTTTTGCCTGTCGTATATAAATTTTCGTTGTGTGAAAAGTGTGCACGTTGTATAATAATAAGTTTAGCAATGTCAATGAGATGATAAAGTCAGCGTTTATTCATTGTTTCTATGCTAATTGCTGAGTTTCTTTCGAATTGCTAATTGTTGACGTATATGAATGGCAATACAAGTAATCAAAATTGTTTGTCAAGCTAGTGTTTTGTTAGCTTTCAGCTCAAGTGCATTGTAAATATAGACTGAATGGCAACTTGCCTTTTGAAAATATTATTTGTGGTTGACAAAAATCCCCAGAGTTATGACTGAGCACTCGATTGAATGGCTCTCTATTTTTGAAAGTAGCACTTTAAATGCCCACAAATTTTAGTGTGGTTATTGTTTTGTTTTCCTTGTTGATTTCTAGCGTGGGATTTTGGAAAGTGCCTGTTGTTTCATGCAAACAACTATCAAACTGAGGAATTATGACAAAACCTCTTTCAACATAAAGAACTGAAATGTCAACTTCTACAGGCTTTTCATATCCCGCTTAGTTTTCGATATATTTTGACGAGCACACGATTGAACTATCGGCCACCTTGGATAAATTCTCAACCTCGTAAGTCACAGGTGGGATAAGCCTTAGAAATATTTATAATAATTTTATTAAATCCCTGACATCAAGCAACAAGTAGAAACGAGATTCTGGTTCGTTCTGATCATCGTTTGTCAACATTGAAAATCTTGAGTTATGCTTGTGACGTAACATGAATATCCTTGATAATCCAAGATGGCAGACAGCTCGTGTCTTTTAGCCAAAATATTTCAAAAAACGTAGCATGGTATCGAAGGTCTGTGAAACGCTTTTACGGTGATTTTAAACGTTTTTTGTTGAACGAGTCAATTCTTTTTAATGCCCTATTAAGTACACACTAGCGTAATTGTAGGTGATTTTCCCCTCCTGGATGGGAGATGTGATGGAATCATTGAAACGTAAAAAGTTCAAGAATATTTACTTTAAAATGAAATTTCATAGTTTGTGTGTCGAATTCACTCATTTATATCCATCACGCAGGATAGTGAAAACTGGGCTTTAGGGAACTTTTCTATACTCCTAATTTGATCAAATTAAGCAGCCGCGATATAGTCATTTTTTGAGTGAGAATTCAATTAAGTCGAAAGCGTTGGAAATGAACTAGAATCACACTGAATAGATATTTGCTACCCATACAAGACGCAGATGTAAACAGGACACAGTTGAACAGAACTTTAGTTGTAGTTTTAATTCGGTATTATGTTGTAGTCCCTTATTTATTTGCATAGCAATTAATTTGAACGGTTTCATGTAATCTCACTCGTGCGGTTAGATTAACTATGCATGCATACATGCAGGTGGATGTTAAGTGGCTCACTTCAATTCTCAATTAACATTACAGCCACTTGTTTGCGAATTGTGAGAAAAAGTTATAGCTTATTATCCACTATAAAGTTATAAAATTTATATTAAATTTTACTATAATTTTACTCAATAATTTGTACTAACGGTTTTGTCGTTGATTACGTGGATGTAAAAAAAATATGGCCGTCGTATTAGTGTACTTTAAGGGCAGGCATACCCGTACACTAAAAACAAGAACTGATTATTTTCCGCCATTTAATTTAATCGTATTTTTTTCATCCTATTATAATTCGTCCATTTATCATGAGATTTTAGCGTCCTTGGCCTCAGCCATGCATACCTATAAAAAGGAACATTCATAAAGGGATTCTCGCGGAATTTGTTTAACTTTATTTCATTATAAGCAGGGGCGTAGCCAAGGGGGGGGGGCAAGGGGGGTGGGGCGGTCGCCCCCTCAATCATCCGAGAAACCATTTTTTTCAAAGCGTTGAAATCCGGGTAAAAAATTGTTGGGGGATTATTTGATAGTGAAAGAAGACCAGTTTACCAAAAAAAGAGGAAAAAACACCTGATTTAATTTATATATTTGAATTACTAAAAAGTCATTTCTATTTTCTATCAACTTGATGGTTTCGTAAATTCTTCTTGCCCAAACTTCCAGAATGGGGAACCCTTTTTTTCCTGAATTTCAGAAACCCTATATAGAATGTTAAACTTCCTCGGTGGGGATGTCGCCCGACACCTCTTAAATGAGCTCGCCCCCGCCAAAGTCAGGGCCCTGGCTACGCCCCTGATTATAAGTGACGAAGCTAGGAATAAATGTAATTCAGTGGCATTTAGATTAGCTAAATTTCATTACAAAGTCATTTCCAGCCGTGAATTCGACAGAGAGCATAAAACTATAAACAAATGCGCAAAAATCAAATAAAAAATAAAACCATTCAAATTAAGACAGTAATATTTTGAATCTATTCCATTTTCAGTGGGACTAAATGCTTTGCCTTGTGCCTTATGCCTTGATTGTTAATCTATACCGCCTTAATTTTTTTAGGGTGCATGTTTTAATTTAATTTGGTTTAATTTCAGTACTATACATTTCGTAGAATTTTAAAGGCTTCGGATTTTAGGATTTCTCGATGCACTTACTGATCTCAACAGGCTTGCTGCAGCCTTGCCACAGTCGCTTTATGCTTGCCCCAAAAGAATTCTAAAGATTTTGAAACCCAAACCCTTGACGGCTATCACAACATCAGTGCTCCGTGGGATAAAAGAAACACACACAATACATGACTCCATGCGTTCATGAAACAAACTGTGTTTTATCACTTAGCCAAACTGTGCTTACATGCAGAAATTTTTAATAACTTATAATAATTATTGTTATCGTCGGGAAGTAAACCGACGACAATTCACTGTTTACCACCATTAATCGCTGGAAGTTATAAGCCTGTGGTTTATCTAAGATTATCTGAGGTTCTGATGAAAAGATGTCTCACTAATTTCCCTAATTATTTCTGACGTTAGTGATTGTTAGTGTGAATTTCAAACGCATGCAGACACCATGATTTGCTTGTAATGCTTCGCTCTTATTGCAACTGTTCTGCGCGAGGACCGACAGCACGAAGGCGTTTGCAGTGTTCCGTGTCCTAGTGTAATTGCAGTATAATCTGATTTGGTAAATAAATCTATTTGAGGTAAATAAAAATATTTGAGGACCAATTGTTCGTCTGATTTCTTTACGTTGCAGATATATTTTCAAAACATAGATTTTAGTATATGTGTATGTCAGTGGCCACTACTGGATCATACTAACGATCTATTGTTTAATTTTATAGCGTCAGCTTGTTCAAATGAATGCCAAAACATTTTTGTATCTATCTACATGTCTCGAATAGCTAAAACATTTCTTGAAGATCGCCTGAGATAAGAAGTTTTTATTTCAGGTTAAGTGAGGAGAGGAGAAAAGTAACGTCTTGACATCTTTCAACCCACTCTTTCAAATATGTTGATGCTACGTGTTAAAATTGAACAAAGCTAATTTAACACGATAAACCAGCTTTGCATTTTGAGTCTAGAGACAATAAAGTTTGGTGCAGTTTGAATTTAATGTTTTAGTTTGGTTCAAGAGGCGGGCAAAAGCTCGATAAGTGGAGCGTGAATTAGGGGGTATCTATATATTTTCTGTTTAAATTGATTGCTTTTACAGTCTGTGAGTACGAATAGATGAACTCTACCCCACGCTCTCCAGTTATCGTAGAGCTTTTTGCACCCTTGGTTTGGTTCCTTGTTTAACGTCATTTATCAATGCTTGCATTCTTATTTCTATTTTCTAGTTTAAGCAAAAGATACCAAAAGATAGTAACTTACGGTGCAGCAACTGGGAGAATTTTCCACTTTCAAGAACGCAAGAAAATTATGCTGCCATTGATGCTTATGTAAGTAACAAAGACCGTGAAATTAGTTCAATATGAGCAATAATTAAAATTGTTTCGGCATCTGGTTTCAATAAATGTTAAGTGGGAATGTTTATGAATGTTGCCTCGTTATTCTTCTCCTGGTTTGTGTGAATATGTGTTAAATTTTCATTAGCATGCATTGAAACAAGATTCTGTAGCAGAATATGTTGTGTATCGGCCGCTCTATACAGGTATAGGAGTCAAAAATGTGATTTGTCTCGTTTGTTTGACAGAATTATGGGCAGATCTAGACTGAGTTTCAATCCGATCCGGTGTCTACTTGACTAAGAATTTGAGATTGAGTTGAGGCTTATTCTAGATTGCAACTCGTTCCAGATTATGTGCCAATCCTCTTTTTTAATTAACCTTTTTATCACCTATACGTTTAAGCCGTACGTGCATGAATGCCAACGCCATTGCGAGTTTCACCCCAGAGTGAACTCAATCCAAAATGAGTTGTAACTTATGTTAACAATTCAGCTGAACGGAATGAGTTGGAACAATTTGGCCCGATTGTAACTCATTCCTGACGTAAACACCTTTTTATGTTAAATGCGCGCGTAATTGTAAGGTTTTAAAACAGTATTTCTTTTTATGAAGCTAAATGGAACGGCCAATCTTCACACGAAAGTACGCTAGACATTAGCTAAGTTTTATTGTATTATTTTATTTATAGACCTTGCTTCCACGTTTGCCCTATGGTTTGCCTGACGCGCGCACACGAAGGTTAAACATTGCGTGGGTTGATATACGCGTGTTTCTCTTTGCGTTTATAATTTGTACTTATACTGATATCCACTTGGACACGAAAGCGCGTGCGTAGCTTGCATGCGTTCATTGGATATTCGCAATTCTGATGGACACTTTAATCTAAAACAAACAAAATAATTTCCCAATTGCCACTTCCAGTTTCTAGACAGACCAGGAGTTCCCAGACCGAGGATTTAGGATATGAAGTTGTTGAAAAATGATAGTGCTATAATTGATAGACAGTTAACGTCATGGCGGATTTTGATGGGAACGATCATGGGAGGTTTAGATAAGTGAGGAAATGTCATATGCAGGATATAGCTAGGTTTATGGGTTTATTGACGGTTAGCTGTATAAAAAACTATTCAATTAGTTACGTTTCACTTAAAATAAAATGGTTTGATTTGTTTTGGATGTATGTTTCCCGAAAATTCGCAATGCAAAAGTGTTAAGCTTCACAAGTCTAATAACGTTTACTCGTGAGCTGTGTTTATGGTCGATAGAGCATTTGGATAAAAAAGGAAATTGTTCAACCTGAGCGTTGTGATTATATGGTGTGTGACCATGGTAAGACGTTGAACAGGTTTAAGAAATTAAGAAAACGTCTAATCTTATTGGATATATTATTATTAGTGTATGGATGCAATTCAGTTTCTGATATTGCTAGTTTCACCAAGTTGTTTGTCGAGTTGTATGCATGTAATGTAAATTGATGATATATATACCTTATTGTGATCAGTCAGATCAGATGGATCATGGATAAACAGAAACATAAGTGGAATGGTACAGGTTGTCTGGCACGTGCTTACCCTTAGTGGAAGATAATTAGGTTTTTGACAGATAAAGAAGTTGCGCAGATCTAAAAAATATCGAGCACTAACTAAAAACCTATGTATAGATGCCGAAAAATCGCAATGGCCTGCCTCTTACGGAAAATAACACTTTAAAATTTCCTGAAGCCCTTTGCGATAACAGAAATTAAGCTTTAAGGAGATTAAAGTTAAACATTTTTACCAATATAATCTTTAATTGTTTTAAGAGGTATTATATTTGAATTTGGCTCCACATAGTCATAGGCATGAGAATATATTTACATGCAGATTATATGTGGAAAATGATTTAATTTTATTTGTTAATTAGTAGCATGCAGGATGCAATTTCGTAGTCCGACATGTATGAAATTCTACGCATATTCTGTATAATTGTCATGCATTGTGATTTTCATGCATAAATCGTGTTATCATTGCACTTTGTGAATTTCCCATGTATACAGTTGAAGTTTCCGACAGTTTTTAAGTACACGTTATTGTTGCAGTTTTTTTTGCGTAGCTCTATCTATTGTGTTGCATGCACAGCAGTCAAATTATCCTTCTTCTCAACTCAGTAAAGCTATGTATCTCGGCATTTCCTAACCTTGGATGCAAGTTTGAAAGCGTTTTAATCCGCGATTAAAACTAGTCTTTCACAAAAAAAAATTATAAGTTAATCTGTGAAACTAACAGATATCTGACATAAGTATTCGAAATATGATATATTGATGTTTATTGTACGTGTTTATTATTACAATTTCTTGTACATTTCCTCATTATGAAGATCCATTTCAAACTATGCAAAGTAGACAGTATGCAATGTACCTCGTATCCATGATGTTATACTTCCTTTAAAACGTTATTTTCCCACTTTAATATTGTATTTTCTTACGACTCATAGTTTAAAAGAGTTAAATAGGCGAATAATATCATATGAAAGATACATGGATTGCATGGTTGTACCCAAAATGGAAAAACGTATATTTTAACCGATATTTAATTTGAGCGTTCGACTTTGACCGTTATGTACAAAGCAACCTAATCTTCTTCCTTTTTCGCACTTGTTCAAGGGCTGCATGGTTCTTATGACTCAGCATTTGAAGACTATATTCCAGACATGCAATTCTACGGATTATCACACTCGCTTTTTAAAGCTCTAATGGCTTATAGAGACCAAACAATTGCCTAAATTCTTCTTTTTTTTCATTCAACAGGATAGTGCTAGAATATTATTATAGAGCAGTCTGCAGCGACCACAAATAAAATCCCCACTCTACAGTATATTATAATCATTACACTCATTGTATTATTTCTCAATGCATTAAAATGACTTAATCATTAGTTCGTCCTAGAAAATAAATTGATAGAATATTTCAGCAACACTTTATGGTTATAGGAGAGTCGACAAACGTCCTTTTTTATGTGTTTTTCGTGTATATAATTTGTGCACTTTCACAGTGGGTGAACACATTGCTTTAAATTTAATTTTAATTCTTAAACTTTGCCGATGAAACATTACATGTATGAAAAAGCAAGAATAACTTAGACGTGCATATTGAAATACAGTACATAACTACAGCTAGGTTTCCGCAACACCGAATATAGAGAATTACTGTGGGTCCGAATAATGAGATGATTATCAAATAGAAAATGCAGAAACAAACCGTAGTTGAGTAATTTTACCCCCCCCCCCAAAAAAAAAAAATTGTGCACCTTCATATCTACTTTTCAGCATCGGTTTTGCTTTAAATGGAAAACTCTTTCAGGTTTTCCGACTTTCCAAACCATGTTTAAATCTATTGATTTTATTTTTATACGTTTTGGTGCCGTGAACTGAGGACAAAGATACCATGGCATGTTATGCTATAGTTTTTGATTGAGAAATACTAAGGAGTTTAAGTATACTATTAGCCGAGCAGAAGTGATTTATTAAATGTAGAAAATAACTGGCAATAGTTTTATCTAGTTTAAACTGAATCTTTAGTCATTTATAAACTTAGACTTCATAGCCATGGTTTCTTTGGTTTTTGCGTGAATTGAATGAGTTTTTTAAGCAAGCATATATCACTCTGGATTATACCATGTTCTATTACCACCCTATTCAGGTAGATTGCATGTTATCAATATTCCAGACATTGATATGGCATTATTGTCATTTCGGATTCTGTTACATCTATAAAAAAAAATAATAATTTCTATCTTGATGTTGTTACAAGCTGCATATGTGTAGGTTATCTGTAACGATATCAACGTTATTTTTGACCTACATACATGTTTCGTGAGGGGGAATAATGAGTTGTTTACCATGGTTTTGTGACTTGAGCCAAGGCGGCATGTCTGTATCTGTCTGTGTTTGCTCATTCCCCATTTCCTGCGGTTGATTCACGCATGTCGTGTGCCTGCGTGTGAAATTTTCTTTTCTCATTTTTCTTCGTTATTTTAAATACTTGACTATATGAATTGGTCTTTTATTGGCGTGAAAGATTTTGCTAATTAGTTTAGTTTAAAACTATGGTAAAATTCCTCAACAGCGGACAATTTAAAAAAAATGCCCAAAAAATAAAGTCATCATGAACACTCGTGATATGAGCGGTTTAATTAAATAGAACGAGACACAAATTATGGTAGCGATATTTTGTGATGATATTTTATTATCTTATGACGCAAATGTGTTTAGATCTTTCTAAGAAGGAAAGGGATGTAGACTAATTTAGCAAAACGCCTTCGAAATTGCTATTTTAAGACATTCGACAAACAAAATAATATAATAATATAACAATCCCACGCTTTTCAATAATAGCACACTGACTGACTTTTACTCGCGTGAGCTATTGTTGTGATACCTCAGAATCTTCGCAATTTGTGGTTCCTTGTGATGTTGCCAACACAACGGCCTCGTAAGCGACATTTCTGTCGTAAAAGGTTTATTTGTGTTATGTGTTAAAAATATATATCTAGATAAAACATTGTAATCATATAGTAGCATGCTTGAAAACATGATGGGACATTGCCTTGTAATGGTAACACGAAATCCCACATAAGGACGTCACGGACATGACTTGGGATCGTGTGGTAGATTGTGGTGAGATTATGAACCACAAAATAGGAACAAATATATCAGTAAACATGTTCCATTTACGTAAAGGAACTTAAAAGTGTAAATATGTATTCTTGTTCTGATAGTATAAATAGAGGTCAAAAGTGAATGTGAGTTGGGTGGTATGAATATAGTTGTGAGTGTTGGTTGAGTTCGCATTGTGGAGCGCGTGAGTCGCATGAGGAGTGTTAAAGTGAATGAATTGATGAAACGCAAGTGTGTTGGGTACTTCTGAATAATATCAGACATTGTAAAACGACGTGTACTAAACAAGTGTAAATACTTTCACTATATCGAAAAATACAGTCCCAATTGTGAAGTGTCTTGGATCGTGAGCCAGCAACCAGCGTGACTTTAATCGCAATAAGTTACGCGACAATTTCTTCTCTGACTGATCCCTGGACTGATGTATGAATGCCATTGCATAAGAATCTTTGACCCAAAAACGTTTCTTTAAGTTTTGCGTTGACAAAAAAGACGGAAAAGCTAAAGTCGGACAATTGCTGAACTAGTAACCGCGTGTTTTACTGGAAAAAACTGGAAAACAATTCCCAGGAAAAAGTATTATAATCGGGTATCAATCAGTGCCTAAAAATGGGAAGAAGCTCCCTAAAGCATAAGAACTATAAAATATTGACTGATATTCCTTCATTTTTGTAGTAATAAAGAGCTAATCATATAATAAAGAGCTAATTGAATTAGGATTGTCTGCTAAATAATAAAGCTAAGAAAAGCTTTCCCAAGCGTGAAAAGTACCATGGGTATATACTAGGTTACCCATAGGGTAGGGAATGGTGCCTGGCCCCCACGCACTGCATTTAAAATAGACAATACCTATGACAGACTAAATTTTGATCCAGGTAATATATGATCAAAACCTTACAGTTAGAAAAAGCATCCTGAAATTAGTAAAATTGCAATGTTTGGTGGCGAAATGTTGTAAAATAGCGAAAATGTAGCTTCACGAAATACATGAGCGACAGTTCTATGAACACCAAGCATAAATACAAGTATAATCCCTAACAAATACGTAGCAAATCCGTTGCGTATAGCATAGTAACATAATAAGTATAAATTGTCATGCCATGCGCGTAGACGCGCGTCAAGTAGCCAAGGTGTTAGCAAAGCTTAGCCAATCAAAGGTGACAAAAGGAATAGATAAAAGATGCTCACCAGTTTAATTTTAGCATGTAGCATTACTGGACACTGGTACCGTCATACAATGCGCTAAAGCAAAATCGAGATTTTCACATGTGGAAAACTGTGGCTATCGTGGCTACTGATGTTAATGCATGCGATTTGTATGGGAATCAATACGATAAAATAAATTCGTTCACCATAACCCCTTGTACTTTTCGCGCTTAGGACAATCTTAATGCAATTAGCTGTATACTACTTATCTTGCAAATAGCTTGAATGAATCAGAAGGAGATATTCTAAGTAGCTGCATGGTACTGTTGTCTATACAAGTGCTTACAGAAAGGCAGCTTCAACATGATATTAGATTAATGTCAGATGGTTTTACTAACAGGTGTCAAATATTTTCAAAACAGCCATTGATTTTGAAAGGTCCATAATAACATTGTTTCACGTACCTCAAATATGTGTATTATCAAATATATTAAAAAGCGTTACACGTTTTAGGTTGGCTACGCAATATACATGAAACTGTACGAGTTAAAGTGAAGTCAACACCGTGAACCTGCTGTGATTTCTGGGAAGATATCGTTAGATAAAACCAGACACAGTACTTGCGATATCAGACACAATACTTGTGATACGTTAACTGTCTTCTTCAAGAGTTTTCTCCATTACAGTGTGGACGTCTGTTTCAGGTTTGTCTACTGTATACGCATATGCAACTGCATGAGTATGCCTAATCATTTGATTATAATCTTGAAATCTTGTGTTACAGAAAATGTGTAGCGTGTTGTACCGTACTTTATGATTAAATAAGTTATTCAAAGAATGGCGCAATTTGTTTGATCAACAGAAATGTTTGTGTATTAGTTACAATTTTTGAACAAAATTCATAAACAAGCCTTTAATTATACATATACCTGTACAAGATAATGTTTACATGTATTCATACTTTAGTTTATACTTTACAGCAAATAAATCTGTGTTTTTTTATACCTATTAAGGCCCATGCACAGAGACCGGACGCGATTTGACAACGCGACGCCAATAGACGTTAGAACGTTAGAGGTATTTACGTCACACCAGAGTTAAACAATGAATTGCAATGCAATGTGGGAAAGATGTGGGAAAAATTTACCTTGCATTTATATGCATTGAAACCGCTTGACGTAAGCACTGCTAAGGTTTATTTTCGATTTTTAACGTCTTGTAACTTCAATTTTTCTCTCTCTGATGTTTGGAAAAACTAGAGGAATTTAAGCTATTTGGCGCGCATATGTAGCATTTCTTTCCGTTGATGGATTTATTTGCTTTTGAAAATTGAATAATCGCGTCGCATTAGGAAATAGCGACCAGTCTGTGTGGGTCTTAACACGCACATATGCGGCGGTTTGCAGACGATCACGCTAAGGGAAATAATGACCCTGCAAATACTATGCCTGCTAATGAGGATTTCTGGTAATAATTCCGTGTTCTCAGTACGCGAAATTAAATTTTAATCCAAGCCCTAAATCTAATCAAAAACATGACAAATAAAATGCTGGTTAGGATTAGGGTTTGGATTCGGGCTTGGATTAAGATTTATATTAGAACACGGAATTATTACATATCAGAATTACGAATCGAATCAGATTTATTTCAGATTAATTGCTTGATTACTTGAAATTGCTTGATTGCCAGATTTATTATTACTTGAAATAATTCACCTCTAGATATAGCAATCAGGTCGATCACAGTCTGGAACTGAAAAGTATTACTGACCTTTTGGGTCAGGCTTGATGTCTCTGCTAGATTCAAAATAAAGTTTAAACTTGACTCATTATATACCATGGGTATTTAACAATTAGTCGCCTGAGTGGACGAGGTGATGATTACAAGCCTATATTCACTGAACTGAAGGCGAAGTGAATATAGGCTTGTAATCACCCAGCCTGAGACGGCTAATTGTTTTAGTATAAATTTCCTGGTGTTTACAAATAATAATATACTAAACATTGCATAAACATTTCAAATCTATTACTGCAAAAAGCTATATAGTCACTGGTCAGTGACTATCACTTCAGAGACAGTTAATCTTGACCTATCAGAATGCAGGGAAATCAATAGTCACCTTGAAATATATACTAAACATATATATCAGCGGTTCAATTTTCTTCCAAACAATTAGGAACCTCGTAGAGATGCATGATGATGCACAAAATGAATAAATATGATGCACAACAGATGATTACACTAAGAAGTTAATCTGGAAGTCCATGCACAGTATTACAATTTTATAGACTTCATATTAGAAGTGGAATGTTTTTAATTTTTTATGATTCTTTCGACTATGGGAAATGTCTGGCAAATCCAAGGATTTTGGCAAACTCCATACCTCTGAATTCGTCAAATGCATAGTATGGAAGACATTTCTAAACTATAGATTTGAACATTTTTCCCTGTAGTTATGAGCTGTGCAAACTTCCCCCAAGTTACCTTGCTTGATATGATGTAGAGTTGGATACGTTTATCTGATGCACAGTATTTCTTATGGGAAAAAATTCAATATTGATGGGATCATGCATGCGCACATTAGTGTATCAAGCTACAAAATATCTCTGGATCTAGAAGGATAATGGATCAGAAAAAAAATGATATTGATATTACTTTTCTCTTAAAAAACTTGCACAGACACATGAAAATTAAAAGCAGTTGCTGCATGTTTACAAGTAGCATCATCGTTATATATCTGTTTACAATAGTTGCATCATCTTTTTATATGTCGCTGCTGAAGTTTAGTCACAGGTCACGCGGAATGCGTACAGCTCTAATATAGCGTTCAGTGGGACAGCATCTGTTCTGTCCCACTGAACGCTATATTAGAACTGTACGCATTCCGGGTGACCTGTGGTTTAGTTTATAAATCATTGCTGCATGAGCAGCTGGGAAATTTGTCTGAGTATGCGCCAGATAAGCCTGCGTGAACGCGTGGAAATTGCGTGATTTACGCGTGATATTTAAAAATCATATAACAAACATGGATCACAAGCATTTTCAGTGGACTAAACGACCTTATAGCGTAATTTTTAAGAGCACGCTAACAAATCAGGTGAGTAGATATAAACATGAAGGCCGAGTTCGAGCTAAATTCATGTTGGAGCAAAAGGCTGATTTTGTAAAATTCGGCTCAAACTAGTCAACGCTCGTACTCAAACTAGTCAACGCTCGTACTCAAACAACAATACAAAAATGTCACTGAAATCGATCGACTAAACGCATTAGTCAATTGAAAAATATCTTTACCATTTGTACGAAAACATTTATACAGTATCAAAGATATCATTGCACTGACGGCCCACGTGATTGTGGATGTTTTATCACTTTCACGACCATTTCAACAACAACCGTAATTTAAAGTATTTTTCCGGTAGCGAGTTTCACAACAAACTATTGGCCATGAGCAGAATTTATAAAACAAAAAAATTGGTTTCGAAAGAAACATAAACATATTGGAAGTAACAGGAAACAAATATCTTTTTGGAGCGAAAGCTAAATTTTTTAAAAGCTAAAGTCTTGGCAACCCACTCAAATGTCAAAGTTTGGAAATTTGCTTCAACAGACGATGTCATCACTTCAAAATATGATTAACTGACAGCTATATCAGTCCTTTACTGAAATAAATGAAAAATTGTGAACAAAATTATAACTGGCTCGTCAAAGAAACTAAATTCCGAGCACCTCTGAAACTAATCTGTATTTCGCAAATAATATGCTAATTACATTTTGTGTTCAGCTGCCAACAATATTTTTGCACAGCGGTTGCAAATTTCCCAGCTGCTTGCTGCATGTTTATTGTTGGTGCTTCCGCTACCAGTTTTACAATTCCTTGATATTGTTGTAAAATTTCCTTAAATTCTTTAATTTTAAGCGAAGAAAAGAGAATCCTTGAATTTTTTAATTACAGAGAATTCAAATACATTATCAGATATTAATATTACATTTACATATTTTGGAGCTGCCTACCTTGACAATCTTAGTTTACTTTGTCCTACATTAGACTGCTGAGTTACACTACCTTTATTTACCTTACCCTACGTACCTTAGACACTTCACTGTTACTCCCGCTGATCACGTTGCCGATTTGTTTCGCCTATAGTAGAAAACCGCTTTAAATACAGTAAGGTACTTAGTCTACCGTAGCTTTCCATACTACCACGTCCAGCGTTACCCTAGACTACCTTATTACCTGAGACTGTCTTAGACTACCTTAGCCTACTTTTGCCTGGTTAAGTAAGATTTTTCTGCAGAAAATCACATTTTCGGTACACTGCATTTTAAAATGTTTCGGTGGTGCATGCCCCTGACCTCCTAGAATGGCTCACGCCTTTGGTGCTTGCATCTTGCCTCCCCCCCCCCCCCTCGAACAATCAGCCTAGGTAAGCGGACACAAAACTGATTGTCAATCGGCAACGTGATTAGCGAGGAAGTTGAGTAAGGTGTCTTAGGCAGGTTAATGTTATCTAAAGTAGTCTATTGTAGGCAAAGTAGCCTAAAGTAGTTAGTGAACTAGTTAGCCTGCTCTCGAACTCTAAAAGAGTAAAGCCCGTTTTCCACTAGGCGAATTTTTTCGCGCGACGCGAAGCGAAAACAAGAGTTCGGCAACGTGATTGGTTAACATTGGTTGGCGAAAAAATTCGCCGCAAACAAGTAGGAACCGTTCCTACTTTTTTTTCTGTTCGCGCGAACAAATTCGACAAGTGGTCACCGCACACTGGGGGAACTTAGTAACGGCAACAGTCACGAGTAAAGTTCTGCTAACCTGATAACTCTACTGCAGGATTTAGGGAAATTTTGAGACAATGCCAAGGAAACGTTAAACCGGCAATTGAAGCACGAAGAATAAACTTCAGCAGCGATATAGAAACATGCAGCAATTACTATAAACTTGCAGCAACGATATATAAACATGCAGCAACTATTATAAACTTACAGTAACGATACATAAACATGCAGCAGCTATTATAAACTTGCAGCAACGATATATAAACATGCAGCAACTATTATATAAACTTGCAGCAACGATACATAAACATGCAGCAACTATTATAAACTTACAGCAACGATATATAAACATGCAGCGCCAGCAACTATTATATAAACTTGCAGCAACGATACATAAACATTCTGCAACTATTATAAACTTGCAGCAGTGATATATAAACTATGCTTGTGGTACAAAGTATAAAGCGAATAAAAAAGCGCTCTTTTCCCGGAATTGAAAGGCAAAATCTGCAACAATTAATAAAGGATTTTTTTTCAGTCTGAAACAAAACTTGGAGGTAATTAAAAAATTCAAGAAATACTCGACACTTAACTAGTACTTATACTGGTGACATAAACATGCAGCAACTATTATAAACTTGCATGCAGCAACGATACATAAACATGCAGCAACTATTATAAACTTGCAGCAACGATACATAAACATGCAGCAACTATTATAAACTTGCAGCAGCGATATATAAACTTGCAGCAACTATAACAAACTTGCAGCAACGATATGTAGACATGCAGCAACTATGATTTCGCAAGTTGAAAATGACTCGAGTGTAAAGTCATTTCTTGGTATTTTTTATCTTAAGTCTCAAACATAAGCTCTTCTATAGCAAGACATATAAAAAGATTTGGCGATTCCGTAGAGAATTCAATTTTTGCCTCTATAGATAAAATATATTTATAATTTAAAGTCTTTAACTTATGTTTTCTCACATTGATGATTAAAAACTGTAAGTAATAAAAATTTTGGAGAAATGAAACTGGTTATTGGGCCATAACCAAGCCTCGTCCCCGGCGCTTTAATGTTCTATGGGAGATACATACACGTGGGCACATATGCATATCAAATGAGTTCGCGCGCGCATGGATGCGCACTGCCGTAGGACATCAAAGTGCCGGGGACAAGGCTAGGCAATAACCAGCACTGGACAATCTCCCCTAGCTCCCTCAAATATAAATATGTCTCCTCTCCAAATTGTCTTCTATAATCGATAAAATACTCAGTGTGCAAAGATTTGACTGATTTAATTTCAGCTGGCATATGTGAGCAAAAAGATAATCGATAGCCAGATAGAAAAAAACTGTATGTAAGAATTGGGATAAATAATACTTTTTCAGTTTAATATTTGTGCACTTTTCGGTTCGGCAGAACCGAGACGGCAAAATGTTATCTATCTGTTAAGTAGATATGTGCTACAATCTTCAAGATGTTTATATGCACTCGACTGCATGAAAGAAACCTTCTGATGAACTCACCCACGCTATGTTCCGATTATCACCTTCATCAAAATTTGCAACCATAAAAGGCAACTGAAAGATTATTAACTATTAATGTTCCATGGTTTTTTCGCAATAGCTTTTTGATGTTGGCTTGATGTTTTATGTTTCAAACGATGAGGTAGTCCACAGTCATGCGTCAAGTACAGACGTTAAGAGGGACTTGCATGGACATTTAGAGTATACTTCATTAAATCCACAATGTCATCTCTTGAATTTCTGTCGTCACAACAGTGCAATTTGATCGATGATACTTGAAGATCAAAATTCAAGTTTAAGAATTTACCGGCAGAAACTGAAGATCGAATGCATGGGCCTTTATTGTATAAGGAATATTAAAACACGAGTATGCAAGTGACATGCACTGCCTTTAGTGAATTGTGCAACGGAGGGAGGCAAAATATGGATAGTTAGCATGGTTAACATGTGATATTTACAGCACTGGGCAAAAGTTTTAGATACCTTTTAAGAAAAGCGTCTTTATGCTATTGAGGTTCTCGCTATTTCTATTTTTCGGATAGATGACACTGGCACTCACTTTTCCATATGCCGCTGTCCTGATAAACATTGGTTGTGGTAGTTGATATTATACATGCGTATGCTTCATCACGACCTTTGTCAAAACCCGATTTGTCGCATAAGTGTCTAATCAAGATTTACACCAGAATGCCTGATCAGACACAGCCGGCCCGAAATTTAAAAATGTTATTTGGAAACATGTCATCTGGATTTTTTTGCAATGCCTATACCAATGGACAAGATCGCTTCTCTCAACACTTCATGCATATTTTAAGGAGAGCCCATCATATCAGGAGAAGCTCGCCAAAGTGGGATGAATTAAGGCTAGCTGTTTTGTTTGAACTGCTCAATGCCAACGATGTTTAAAATTGATTCATCTTTCCAAGCGCAAAGAGAGGCCTCGCCGTAACTTGCTGGCTCACCTTTCATTTAAACCGACATGATTTTTACTCACATTAACAATGATAATATGCTCTAACTGGATTTTCCAGTTGAATGCGCTCGTATCAGGCGGCAAAAAAATTGATCAAATTGATAAGTTTTTGACTGCGTGCACAGATGGCAGCCATAAAAGACAAAGCATGCAAAAATAGCATAATGTTTACACTATATATAAGATTATAACTGGCACTTAGGAGCATATGAGCACGGGAGAAGCAAACGGGGAGGGGGGCGATCGAAGAAAAATGAAGGCAAGACCTAAACAACGCTAAAATACACTACTGTAGTCCGTGAAGACGAAGTTCAGGATCGCAAGTATTGCGAAACACATGCTCTTCTGGCGATAATTTTTAATTTACCTTACATACAATAATGATTTTGAGCCGACAGTTAATGATATATACCTACGGTCTCTTTGTCGAAGAAACAAAGCGTCATCTCAATATGGCTACTAAATTCGTTACGTTGTTTGAATATATATACCAAAGAATTATGAGAAATCTGCGATTCTTGGCGGCCTTGATTCTAAAATTTTCACGCCAGGGGACGTGTTTACTTTAGGACCTTTACCCCAAAAAGTGATGCAAGAGATAAGAACACAGCAGAAGTTCAAGAGTAAAGACAATCGTAATCTAAACATGATATTTTCATTAATGTAAAGTTTCCCAAAAGGATGAAATGAAAGGAAGTTTCTAGTTTTCAAGAAAAAATTGGGCAAATTTCTTACCGCAAAGCTTTCGATCCGCAGGCTCTAATATTCATCAGTGTTAATAATGGAAACTAAGACCCCGTTCACACGGGACCGGATCCGTATGGTCACCATATCAATTTGACAAGTTTCAAGACGAGCATGACTCTTAAATTTGTGATAATATTACAGAATTTAATTAAAACGTACCATAGAAAAAGTGGTAAGAGTAAATGTGACCGTAAAGTGACTGAACTAAATGTCGAGATCACACGGATCCGGTCTCGTGTGAACGGGGTCTAAATATAGTTGTTCACCGTGCAAATCCACAAAGAAAACTTAATAAAGGAATAAATGTTATCTGAATAAATTTCATTACAATGTTACTTAGTTACTGTTCTAAATATTGTTGTTTCTTGACTAGGCAAATCTTAAAAGAAACAAGTGGAGCTATCTATAAATAGATATCGTCGACTACATAAATAATCGCTGTAATTTACAGCCTGAATCGAAATGCATGATAATTATTGAAGGTACTGAGACCTTTTCAGATTAGAGTTGTATTTTTATTGCCAGATTACGGTAGACAAAAGAAGGTTCTTCATCCGTTTCTTCACGAATTTGGTCTTCCCGTGCGATTATAAAAGTTTAAAACCAAAATTTTGTGGAGTAATGTAGCTACAGATGCTACTTAATGCATGCGCGGCCAACAAAAATCACAAGAATTGAAAAAAAATTAATATGAACAATATCATACAGGTGAATTTGCTGGATGCATGCATATATTATAATGATATGTTTATAGAGAGTCCTCTATATCAGATGCATACATTATACATACCCTTGTTATATCAATATATGTAGCAACAAGCTTTTTTGCAATTGACGGTGTGAAATTTGAAGAAGGATTTTCTATTGTAAGTTGAATCAGTATTTCTTCTGCATGTTTTCTACTTTATGAGCATTATTCGCTTCGATATTTTTTTACTTTACCGGATGTTTATAAATGGGTGCAAAAAGGAAGCTTTATCGGCTGCATTTGTTGCTGTAGATACTCTTACAGTATATATAAAACTTGTTTGTTTTTTTATACCGTCTATATATTGTTACATAGGGATGTCTCAGTTTTCTCACAAAATCCAGCGAGCAAATATTTTTATCACTAATAAAGAAATAAGCAAACTTGATCAAAGAATAATTCAGGAGTTTTTAAGTTTTTGAGACCTAAGTTTCGACCATAAAACATTCAATTTTTTTGTGTCATACACTAGATTCTCCCAACGTTTTTTAGTACGGCCAATTGTGCGGAAAATTGTATCAAATAGTATTTCTGTTAGTGAAGTTATCACAATAAGGATATGCTTAATTTCTCTATTATTAAGGGAGGTTAAAGCCTTCAATGACATTTTGAAATCCTCGTTTCATTTCGATATCGCATTGAATTAATGTGGTTCAGGGTTAGGAATAAGACAAGGGCAGGGCTGGTTTTACAAAAGATGAATAGCGATATCCACCGGATTATCTTAAACTTTCTAAACATGTTCAGTCCCTGGTAAAACTAATATTAGAGTTTAACATTTTCGAGTTGAAGTCATTTGTTATCTCTTGCGAGTTCAATATCCCTGGTGTCATTGCTTTACGCCTTTTTGTGGCATTTGAAAAGTCACTATACGGTGGATAGCGCTATTTACGTTTCGTGCAGCTGAACCCAAAAAAATTATAATTTTTATAAAACTCCAAAGCCGACTTGTGGCAAGCAATTTTAACGCAATCGTATCCTACAATTACTGTCGTTATTGAGGAAAATTTGATTAGAATATGCAAACAACTTGACACACTTCGTAATGCTTCATACGAAGAAAGTGATAAACTGGGCTTAATTTTTGCCGGCGCCATTCGTCGTTAAATGATGCATGCTGAATTACCTGCGGCCAAAAACTGTTGACAAAATTTATTTGTTTGATCTTACAGACTTTAAAATGCACTGTGAAATGTGACATAGGTAATTTGTCAATCTCTCCATTCACTTGTTGAAAAGGTGAACCTGCTGTCTCTGTACTGCCCCCGCACTGTTTACGGCTGTGACGAGCATGAGCCGTTTCCTTAGTTTCGTCATCTACATTTTGGCCTTTTATAAAAGGCGTTTTTAAGGTTTTTATTTACTGTGGTTGCAACGAAAGCGTTGATAAAATATTGTAATAATTCATTTCTTAAAGTTGATCAATTCATTTGATCGAAAATTGGTCAACTTCCTGTTTTCCGGTTCCTTTTGGCCAGTAGCTAATTAGATTTGAATTTAGGGCGTATTGACCAATCAGAGCACATATGAAGTAAAAAGACAGGAAGTTGAGCAACTCTCAAGGAAGTTGATGTAATTTTTAGCAAATGAATTGATCAACTTGAGGAATGAATTGATACAATATTTTATCAACACTTCTATTGCAACAACAGTAAAGAGAGGATTCATATAAAACTTGAAAATCCTTAATTAAACGAAAATACAAGGCCTTGAAAGTGCTTGAATGTGTAAAGCAGTGCTTTAAAGTCCTTGAAAATTAAATAACGAGGTTCATGACTTCTAACTGTGTTTCAAATTCAGTTAGAGCATTATTTAACAATTCAGTTTAGTCCTTGAATTTCCTGATTTCGGTACTTCGAACAAATATGTCAGCTATCAGTTTCGATTGCTCTATTTTAAAAAATTGAGACATACTGTAAAATGCAATAAAATGATGAATGATCAGTACGTTTGATTGTTCGCCTTGTGGTTTTTTTTAATTTAGCCAAAATGAATATTTTAAATATGGATTTTACTTTAGTTTAAATGAATATGGATTACTAGCGTGCTTCCGTAACGACTATTGGATTCCCACTGTCTTTGGTTTTGTTTTTAACTTGCTAAATGATTCGCCGCTGAAGCTGCACGTATGTGCAATCCGGCTATTTATAAGTGCATGAAATGTGGATCGATTTGCCAAATTTTTGTTTTTAGGATTTACTATTCGTGACTTTACCTCATACCAACCATTTCGACTGACGGTTGGAGCACTTCTCTTTCACCTCTACGGTTGTGGGTTCGATTTTTAGTGAGACCTTCTCTAGCAGGCTCAAACTTAGTCCTTGTAAAGAGGTGGGACAAAAACAATTACGATCTTGATGCGCGCTAATTCATGAGATATTGGACATCTCATTTTTACATTTAGGTTTCTTGCAGATCCTTACTAGACAATTATTCCTGTTGTCAAAAGACATTTAGACCAATTTGAATACATCTTCAGTTCCTATCATCGATGTTATGCGAATGTAATTATTGAATCAAAAATAGAAATGAATTTATAATTATAATATCTGTTTTTATTATAAAAGGATTTCGTCGTTTACATTGAATCCCTCTCTGAGAAAATTTAATTTGTCCCTCTACAAGTCAACATCCGATTAGAGCCAATGCATAAATGGACGAATCGAAATGCTGCATCGCGAAACAGAGGGTCGACCTATTAGAACTAATCAAATTCCGTTGTTATTGTATTTACATTACAAATCGTCGTCCAAAATCGCTTTGTGTAGCATCGGATTAATGTGCAAGCTCACTACGCGAAACGAACGGTTGTAAACTTAATTTGATCTGCGCTGTACTCATCTGATTAAATATTCAAAATGTCAGTTTTAGTTAGTTCTACGAAAGTAGATTTATTTTTACATCAATCAATGACTCCTTAGGCCTGCTTCCTCGACTATTTTTGAATTTACAGTTTTCTCACTTTGTCATTTGTTTCGTTTTTAAATGAAAATCGTTTTCACCTGTCAAACTGATAATTACTTGCAAATCGACGTCTGACTCTCAAAATTTAAGCAGATCTCAAATTTGTTCCTCAAATTCACACATCAATCAAAATCCAACGAGCGACGCATTTATTCTTTGTGGTTTTCGTTTTCAAGTCTTTGAAAAGTGATTGAAAAATATAGCGCGCTGAATTGAGTCTTTGAGAACAAAATTGCTCTGAGCTTCGAGCCGTCAGATTGTTTCCCGGCTCATTGTGGGCTCCAGATGTCCTTCTAGACAGAACGTCAGTCATTAGCAAAAAATCGAGAAAGTAACTGTCGTTCAGATACTACTACCAAGTCACCTTTTTCATGTAGCTTGTTCACACGATTCGTTTTCTCGTCCAGTCGTTATAAGCTCATAAAGTCTTAATAAATTTTTTTATCCAATTAAAAACACGATATCAAAAATGTTCACAATGCTCGTCGCAAAGTGAGGTCAGCATAATAGTGTTAAAGCATTGTATTCTTGCCCTGTTGTACCGTCCAATTATGTAAAATAATGGCATTACTTTAACTGAATCACTTTCTTACCACTCTATCCTAACCGCGCAGATAAAAACAACAGAAGGTAGCGACTGGCACTAGCTGGAACTCATTTTCCGTTACGAAATACGATCGAGAAGCTCTGGTTACGAAGTTGTCGTTTTGACCTTATTTTGGGTTGCATAGAGTCCCGTTTTATATATAAAGCATGAATAAAAACAGTTCATCTAGCTTTAGCATGCTACGTAATACATGATTTTTCAATAAATTCAGTCTTATATGTTTGTCCTGTGATATCATATTTGTATCATAAAGCAAATTGCCCTTGTGGCTTTGGTAGGCACTTTTCATTAGGTTTTTTTGTATTTTATGGATGGATAAGATAAAAAAATTATTCAAGAAAGTTTTGGCAATGAACAATTTTTTTGTTTATGAAAATTTGGTTTATGAAAAGAGAAATGGCAACAGAAATTTTTGTCGTTTCATTTGAAAGAAACTTCAAATCAAGAAGTAGTTTACAGAAATTTTATATCTGCCTTATATCGTTAAACATTCTTATTTTAAATCTTATGTTGGTCACCATCTTTGATATTTTTGGACATGCATGATACGTCACAACGTCGCAATTTTTTTCCTACGACACAATGGTTAATTATGCTCCCATAACCGCACGTACAGTAAGTGTTTCGAATTTCAGCATGGACTGAAAAGGTTTCAAACAATATTTGATTGTTGTTAGGTATTTGGGAGTAACTTCGACTGGCTTACTCCAGTTGTGACGTCACCAAAACATTGTTAATGAGGTTAAAAGTTGGAGTTGGATTAACTCCAAGATGGAGTTAATCGTTGATTTAGGTTAGAATATCTCCCGACGTAAGATATAGAAATAAAAACTCTGTAGTCGACTTCTATATATATTTTTTAGAGTCTATTTCAAATGAGACAATAAAATTTTTTGTTGCCATTTCCCTTTAAGAAGAAGTACACGTGGTCGTATATGACAAACATGCAACTCATTATTTGACCTACAGTGGCCTATGACGCCCTGAAGTGCATTTACCTAAATTCCAGGCATATTCTGTATAGTGCCTTCAAATCATCTATACAATACATTGATATCCTTGCATTGTTTCAATCTGTTTCTGAACCTTCGATAAATGTTTACCCGGGTTTTTGTGCGTCCTTTATTTTATTTATGTAGTTTAGTCATATTTTGAGAGTTTTGTCAGTTTTCTTCTTTTTATCGTCCCTTAGTGCCTTCTGGCTGCGTTTCTGTACACTAGATTCACCGGATGCAGTCGGAGACACAGTTTTAGTTACTGAGCTTGTTTAGCATGTTCACTATCGTGTTGACAGCACTATTTAACTTTTGCACAACCGAGCACTCGTGTTTCCTATTAGGGGCCGGCTAGTAATACAATGAACTTAGAATTTTTCAAGAGAGGATATGAATAATTAAAGCACAGGGAGAAATGAAGACGTCGTCTTTGCACAAGTTACACGTAGTTTAAGCCGTGTCTACAACGTTGTCATTTCAAGCCGCGGTAATGCTAGACTATAAAAATTAGTAAGAAACTACACAGAAACTTTTCTTAACAATAAAACATCGATTTCATCATCTCAAACGGTATTCTGTAAACGGTATTCGGTACACACTTTAAATTATGCAACAATTTCTTTGAGTCTGTTTGCATTTGCCGTCTTCGACGCGTTCCCGTCCTACATCTTAAGGTGTCTATATTAATCGATAACAGAAGACGTGAGCAATCTCGCGTGTCGTGCTGTACTTTTTTGTTCTTCCCACGCCATAACGTCACTTGTGATCTATCGCCGTACAGCAGACACACGCAAAAATGAAACCTATTTTTATATAAATTGCTTAATATCAGCCAAAACATAACTAAGTAAAACCTTTAACTGTTAGGCCAAGTAACAATCCGCTCGTTTTAGGTCATCTATTCCTTAAAAACAAATTATTAATTTCTAAAATAAGAATCACACTTTTGCTGTGCCTGTTTTAACGTTAACTGTGTCGTTGATTTTTAAAAATTTTCGAATGACACTGCCGTACAGCACGATCGTTTGAAACGAGCGCTGACTTGTCGTTAAGGCAACCAAATTATTTTTAATTAATAATTTATTCTTATATTAAAATGTAGCCTGATATTATATAGTAGTGATATAATATTGCTACGGTCATCAATCATGATAATGTGTTATAAAAATTTCTAGCGCTAACGAACTATGTATACGCAAATTCATTTCCTGCATGCAAGTGAATTGACAAAGTATTGCATGGTTAAATAGGTTTACCCAAGATTCAAATTGCCAGACAAAGGCTGGCGAATTATTTGCTAGGTAAACGCTTCCTTTCAAAGAAATAAAATGATCAATGATATAATCACTCGAGTCATCAGATCATACATCGATTTTAAATCATGTTCTCAAAAGTGGCGATTGTTTGCGAACTAAGTCGTAAATACATAAATTTTGTGTTTTATTTTTTGAATGTTTGTATTTTACGAATCAATAAGCTGTCGAATTATTTCTCTGACTAAGCCAATATTTTTTATTAGACTAAATACCTGGCGCTAACAAGAAAAACGAGCTTGAAAGACTAATGAATATTCTATGCAAGATGCTTTGGATTCAAGTTGTTTTGCTGTTGAAGGTAGGCTTTGCTTTTAATGTCAGTCATCTTTTTTACTTTTATAGAAAACATTTTTTTTAAATATCGCGGCTGCATGCTTGAAGGATAGTTAGAGACCTGGTTATAGGCAGATGAATCCGGACGAATGTCCGATACAGTCTGACGCTTAGAAAAAGTATCATAAAATATTAATCTTTTTGAGCTCATGGCGTAAAATATACGACTCTAACGAAAGCGATTCTCGCAGGTACAAAACGTTCGTCTTGGAGATTGTCATGACAAAAAACGTACGAACAGTTCAAATTAAGCTGTTTGTTCAAAACCTGGCCCAGGCTAAAAAAAGACTCAGACAGTGAAGGAAATCAATTACACTGAAAAGATATTTACACGTGACCTAAAACTGGAGCGTTGATTCATAGTTCATAATTTCAAATATGCCCTCATGCATTATTATGCAGTACCGCATGCAGGTTTTGTGCGTATTATTTAAAACTCTCAAGTAATAAAGCCAAATCATTTTTGGAAAGGCTTTCATCTGGCTATCAGACATGTACAATTAATGGAGTGTAGCTTTGATAGATGACAAGCCCGTTTACCCCTAGGGTAATATATATGGTCACACGACTCGAAGCGGAAACGAAAATTCAGCTATGCACTTGTTTAAAGGGAAAATACAAAGAAGCATTCGACCTTTTTAGATCGAATTTTCTGTTGACGTGAACTAAATTCGCTATGTTGGAAATCGGCTTAAAGCATTACATTATTTATTTAAAATCATACGAACAAGATGAGGTCGCCCAAATATAAAGTGCATGATGACTACTATGTGTCTTTAACATGTACTGATTTTAGAGAGGGTGAAAAACTGGAATACCCCGAGAAAAACTCTCGGACAGTGATCAACTGCGGAGAGAGATCGTAAATAGGGATTACTTGAAACGCGGCATGCAAAGCTTGAGGTATTTCAGTAGGAAGAGCCACAACGCGGTGGCGCCGCTTATGCTACACTGATGCCTGAAAAGCAGTAAAATTTGTCTCAAGAAAAGGCAAAAAATTTACCTCGTATGCTCCTCTAGCATGATGATGCGTGATTTGCCTAAATGCATGCTCGAGTGATAATTGTCGATTTATATGTGTGGTGTTTGCGGCTTTATCTAAGGCCATATTACACGAGTTATTCAGCTGATCACTTTTCGTCGGAGGAAAATTGTTTACGAATATCGTTGGGTAATACACGACAGACCGACTATAGTTAGTTGCAATATTATTGAAGAATTTATACTTTTAAAGATTTATACTTTTTATGTTAATTTCAGTGGAGTATCTGCTTTGAGCGTTGTGAAGATGTTTAAGTTATTGCATTAGCAAATCAAAAGGAAGAAAGTTAAACAAGCAAATATCCAATATATTTTGAAATGCGTGCATGCTTAAACTATAAAACACGAAATATTAATTGCTTGCCCAAGTTTTTTAATCCTTTCCTTTAGCCTTTTTTGTTTGAACACCTGTCAGTACCTATTAGTCAGCGGCTCGCTTCAAAAGGTTTAATGTTAACAGAAAGTCAATGAACGTACTGTAAAGGTCCGCTTGTTTAATAATATCAATTTTTAATTTGTGTTAGAAAATTAAATAAAAATCATTTTAATACGAATTTTCAACCAACTTGTAGTCATCATTAGGTATGACTGTTGATAGTACATCGTAATAGAAAACCCTGGAGTAATTGAAGACGGAAACACGTCCATGTTGAATGGCCCTACTCAAGGAGTGAATCAACGTAGTTTCTGTTTAGAAAACTTATTTTTAGAAAGCTTTGCTTTAAAACGTAAAACTTTTGTTTCAAAACAAAAGCTATACATCCTGTAGTAGAAATCTATTGCATTCGATGCTCAAGTGGGGCCATCGAATATGGCCGCAAGTCTAAAAATGTGACGTACTTCCGGCTTCAAAACCCAACAATAGATCTGCTATCCAGCTTGAATACATATCAATGGGTATGACGCGAAGACCGCTTGGACCGACGTCGTCATAATGCGCCCATGCATTTGCCTCAAAGCAATAACGATCGGCAATCTTTTAAAGGCTTATGTGGGTTAAAATCAACAAGCTTAACATATGGCTGGCTTAACATAGTTAATATTTCAACATTTTGTCAAAATTTAAATTATTTGAAAATTTAAACAAATATATATTTGTCCTCCGGATGCTCATTGTAACGTCATGTGAAAAGGGTCTATTGACGTCAGTAATAATTCAAACACGAGTAGGAGGACTGCATGCCTCCGATTTCCAAACACCGAGAGAAGTTCAAAATATGAGGTGAAGCAGAGTAACGAACTTCGAGGTGTTCGGAAATCGAAGCAAGTCGTCTTTACGAGTGTTTAAACGTACTTCTCATACGAACCTGCATTTTGCCGAAAAATCAAGGAGTAAACTAACCTAATTTATGTAATTTGTTCATCCAATTTTCAAACTTTCTTCACAGGATTGATTTTTTTTTCTACTTGCTTCGTGAATCGTTAGTGGTTTAAAAAACATAAAGCCTTTATATACAGTAGCGTCAATAGCGCCATACCAGATGATACCGGACTGCAAGTTAGTCGAAACGTCGAGTAAAATTATTTCTATTAGGCGAGAGTCCATTTGTTCGTTCTAAAATTTCTTAGTGGTAACCGGAACCTTTTACATGCGCACCTTTTTGAAAAGGTTTTTCCTCAAGATATCTTATTTTAAGAAATGTTCTTGTTTTCACAACTGAAAATAATCTTGTTTTCCTCCGCGCTCGGTAAAAATAGCTCTGCCTTAATTCCGCTCGTCACTGGACAGGCACAATTTTAGAGTGTCGATTAGGTGTGAGGTAAAAAGGCATGGGCATACAATTGTAAAATATTTTTTCTCTAACTAGGCAAGTGATTTAGTGATGTAGTAAGATAAGCAATGAAGACTGATGGTATAGTTTGGCGTTGTTTCATGGGCGATAATCTCACTTGCATAAATTTTTCGAATCACCTGAGCTTTGCGGGAAATTTACGGGCATTACTGAATAAAAATTCGAATTGCATAACTTGACAGCAGTGGCGAAGCCAGCCCTACATTTGGTCATGCAAATGCAAATTTTTCTGTGTTTTTGACCGCATAAGGAATCAATTTGTAAAGAAATGAATAATTATAATGATTTAAATTTGTAGAGCATGGCCAAATTGTCGGGCTGGCTTGTGCTTGTTGACAGATCACATGTAGATGGAGAAGAGAATGCGCGCAAATTCACGATTCTGAAAATTTTTATTGTGCGTTTGTTTAGTTCATTAAATTTTGATTTATACAAACATTTTTCAAACAGTGTAAATTGACAGCCATTTTTGAGGATTGGTATAGATAGCAAAGGTCGCGAATTGCTTCCATAACTCACAGCAACTGCTTCGACTGCGCTGCCAAAAATGCGTTGTGGGGACAATATATGCCCTGCGAGCTTTGATCTGGTGGTCAGTACTTTTTACTATAAATAAATAGGAAATGGAAAATTTCAATATTATTTAATAGAAGATAATAGAATTGCTCATTACAGGAGTTAGTATCAATTTTGTAATTGTATACAACATCATTGACTTAACGAAAGTCAAATTTAAAAAAAAAACGCCATATTTTTTGCAAAAAGATGTGTTGAACTGAAACGGAGAAATTCAGCTAGTTCTGATAGTTTACAGGAGAAAGGCATATGACTGACACTAAGCATGGATGGTCCATGTAAATTATCAAGAAAGTGCAAGCATCAAAACAAATATCGTTTTCCCATCTTACGTGTAGAAAGAATATCTCAGTCAATATTTATACGCTAATAAATGATTATCAAATTTTTAGAATATAAATTAAGTAGTGAGACTTGTGTTGAAGTTGAATTATAAGAAATTCTGTCTGTATGCATTTTGTAAAGTGTTTTGTAAAGTAAATGTTTCCTTGATATTTATGAACTAGTAGAATCAAAAGAAACTACTATTTAAACCTTTAATATACACTGATATTATCATGCATTGTTTATCTAGTTAAGTATGCTGAGAGTGCAAGCACAGAACGGTTTCCATGAAGAATACGCAAAGCTAGCAGGAGAGTGTTTAAATAATCCACTAAATCGATTCGCTCGTAATTATTCCGGTAAGCTTTAAAAAATTGTTACAATAAATTGCCGCAACTTTCAAATTTTGTTTTTGGTACAAGTGTAAAATTTAATTGGATCGTTTTTGAAAGAAATATGAAAAATTTAAGTTGGAAAGGAAATATTAAGTTCAATAATTATTTCAAGTTTCCAAAAGAACAACCCCTTTGTAAAGCCTGTCGAAAAAATGCCTTTTTAGCTTTGAGTTATTTTAACACACATTTTTGAGTGAGATGCATGTTTTGCTCAATTTGTGAGTAGTTTTAACTCAAATGTATTGAGTAGAAGTATCAACACAAATGCGTGAGTAAACTAGCTTGAGTAAATATCATCTTTTACTCAAATACCAATGAGTAAACGCTTGCGCGTAATTTTTTTACTCAAAACTGTTGAGTAAAGTTGTAACTTTTGAGTAAAATGGATTTTTTACTCGTATGGAGAGTAAATATTAATGATTTTACTCAAAGTTGAGTAAAACCGACACCGTTACACATTGTGAGTAAACGTGTTAGTTTACTCAATATTTAGTAAGTTTCATGCAGGATACATGTTATACTCGCCAACTTGAGTAAATGCTACCATTTACGCAAATACCAGTGAGTTAATTTATTATAGTGGTTGTGTTCCATTTTGTTTACTCACGGCTCTTGAGTAAAGTTTTAACTTCTGAGTAACGTGATAATTCATTTATAACATTTCACTCCAAGTCGAGTAAAAGCGATACATAGCTATGGAGTACAACCAGGAATGAAGGATTTTAACCGCCACAAAAAATCCGGGGAAAATGGCGATGTTTAAAATTAACATTGTATATTTTTATGAAAGTCAACAAGATTTCCTTGACGTATGAATTGGAAAACATATAAATTGATATGTTTGGGAACAAAAAACGTTTGAACTAATAATTTTGACCCAGTAATTAGCATGTAGTATCCGGTTTTAATCTCTGCTTTCATTAGCGCATTCAAGTATGACGTAAACAAACGCGACGCGCGGGAAGTTCAAATTTCATTCCAAGATGTGTAACACACACGCTTTGTAAATATCGCTTTGAAATTTTGTCTAAATAGAGATGAACTATATTCAAAAGGACAGAAATATAAATATATTTTACTTCGAAAATGGTGGACTATAGAGGACGTAAAGGCTTTTTCAATAAAGGGAGGTTTTCAGGACTATTATCGAAGGTATTGTGTTGGATTATTTTCAGTTGTCTATTACAACGCGACTCATGTCGCAGCTGACAAATCATCGCAGTTCATTCGATTTTCTCCACTTTTAAAGTGTAGTATAGCATTTTCGAAAAACGTTTCAAGATTGACGCTGTGTGCGCTGTTTTATCATCAACATGCCACACGATCTGTTGTATAAACATGATGAGAATAGACATAGTCGTGCGCTGTGGTTCAAACTTCAAACCAACCGAACGCATGGCTTTGAATTGTAATGTAATATCCTTCCACTATGATTGCACTGCATTAAATATTAACCGCATTTATCTTAGATGATTTATTTTATCAAACATCTTTCTGATGCATGTATAGTTTTATATTCTTACTTCAAACAGCTGCTGTATCATCTATATACGTTTATCTATTATAGATGTAAATGAAATTGATGAATTGGCTCTGATGTTCTTGCCCTCGCTTTTGCTCAAAAGAAAATTGATCATAAATTCGCTTTGTCTAGGTAAGTTTATATAATTCTTAATGGATCAATGCATCTAATCTTATTTAATTGTTGGACTATCACTTAGATTATTCTTTATATATCTATAGGAACATAAAGGATGCAGAGAGTATCAAAGAAGGTCAATTTTCCTTTCCTGCGTTGAGGCACGATCTTTCTCTGTGGAGCATTCGATGCTATTTTGTGAATACATATATAGTCTCACAATACCAAGTTCTTTTAGCAATCGACGGACATGTTTAATCAAACTAATATAATGAATCTATGAATTTGTATAATTTTGGAAATAGAATTTATTTCTGTTTATCTACGTACTTTTTTTGACTGTGTTGTTCATCATTATAACTTTAGTTTGACTTACAAACACGCGTTTTACTAATAGTAATGAGTAATGCCTTTAGTTTACGCAAATTGAGTAAAAATGTCCTTTTACTCACGTTTTAGGTGTAACTGTGAAGTATTGGTTTTACTCAAAAATCTGAGTAGTTTTAACTCAACGATTTGAGTAAAGCTTTTATTTCACACGATGCGAGTAAAAGTCTCTGTTTACTCACGTTTTAGGTGCTACTGTGGACGCATTGTGGTTTACTCAAAAATTTGAGTATTCGAATTTTTTTACTCAAAATTTAAGTGTTATTGTGGACGCATTCTTTACTCAAATATTTGAGTTAAAACTACGCAAGCTTTTATAGGTTAGTGGCAACCTAAACCATTTCGAATTTGTTTCTGATTCCTAATTACCGCGATTATGTATTAAAATGATGCACTTCCAATTAAAATGCTCGCCTTTTAGCGGTTGCAGTTTAATCCAGCCATGTGAGACTATTATCTATCGACTGCTTTCTATCTTCCAGAGAAAAGAACATGCGATGTCGATTTCGTTGGGTCGTGTTGGCCTGAAACGCTCGCTGACAAAACAGTTGTTCTTCCATGCCCCTCGATTTTCTTTGACCCTCTAATTGGTAAGTCCATTTGGCAAATTTTATTGCCGACTGTGGTATTATCTAGTGCTGACTCTGGCAAAGTGTGAAGCAGATGTGTAATACTAAACTTTATTTGCAATTTTTATTCACCGTAAATTTTGAGGAGGCGAAAAGTGAAGAAAAACTCGTGGTACAAGCTGTGTTCTGAGCACCTTACTTACCCAAGAGTCCAAAAAAGGCAACCGTGATGATCTCAATATTTTTTGCATGTCAAAATAAGAAAAGGCATCTGCTGACGACGGCCATCGCTTTATATTGATTCTTGTTCTATTATTATTATTGCTTATTGCTTTATTGCTCTGCACTATATTGCTTGTCCCTATATTGCTTGTAGTGTACTTAACATTCTATGCATTATGAAATATGAGTTTTTTTCATGTTTATTTATAACAAGTGAAGTTATGAATTATTCTTTACATGGTTAAAGATCAATTAAACTAAATGTAGCAAGAATCTAAATGAATGTGTAAACTTGCTCTTCAAAAAACGCCGAAACAACTCTTGTGGACAGTCGTTAGAGTGAAAACTCATTGCCTTTACGCCTATCTTTTCCTTCGTTCTTAATAAAAAATGCTATTCGTACTACCATAGTTTGTAGGTTTTTGATGTTCTTAATATGAGTTCATACACTATCTCTTTTGTTAACTATGATAGGTTTCAGCCTAGACCTTCTACTAAATTCTAATTAAATTCTATTTGTTTAAAGTGCTTATGAAACGAAATTTTCTGCGACAATTTTCTTATTGCATTAGAAAGATCAGTTAAAATCACTGTATAACTTCTTTGATTGAATTTTTGTAACTGCCTTACTTTTCGAGATATTCAATTTTATTTGATTTGAAAATTACCTAACCAGTGACGTCATAATGAGCGACTGTTAGATTGCCTATTTTGTAGCATGTAATAGTGGAAAATAACTAAAACTGCACTTACATGTGTGTAGGCTATGTTTAACATCCAGACCTGGGTATTTAGGTGTTATATCTTGAGTACTTTTTAAATTTATCCAGCTTTTTTGAAAAGTGATTATGCAGTATGACGTCACTGGTTAGGTAATTTTCAAATCAAATAAGATTTAATATCTCGAAAAGTAAGGCAGTTACAAAAATTCTATCAAAGAAGTTATACAGTGATTTTAACTGATCTTTCCAATGCAATAAGAAAATTGTTGGAGAAAATTTCGTTTCATAAACACTTTAATGTATTTGTTCGATATGATTCGATAGTGTGGGCGTGGCAGAGGAGTGGCGAACAATTTGGGGGCCTTGTGACGTCATTCAATTGCTACCTGCCGAGTAAAGGTCTTAGGTCTAGGCTGGATAGGTTTTATATCTTTGGTTTAGGTAATATCTCGAGGAAGTGCAATGCATCTGGTAGTTGGGAAAAACCAAACATTTCTTTTTGCAAGAAACATTCTACTCCTCTGGTACGATGATATTTTTATTGTGGTGGCTTTCTTTATAACTAATCCTGTGACTCCATTGCTTTTTATATTACTGACAACGATTAATGACAGCAATATTATTAAGGATTTGAACTTGAGGAAGGAGAGAGGGTTATATTCAAAAGGCATTATTGCCTAAGTGTATCCATGATGAATCTTGCATTGATATAGGAAGCGAGGTGTTAAGATGACATGCGTTGTATGTGCACATATTGCAATTTAAGGATTTTTCATGAGTTGGTGGGATCAATCTAGTTATTATTGAGCACGCGGAAAGTTGTGAGAGCACGAAAGAAGCGTAAGAGTTGGTTGAGGCACTAGCCGAGACCAACTATAGCGTTTGAATGCCCTCCCAAGTGTTTCAAAACTCGATTGAGCACGCCAACTCATGAAAAAATGCATTTATAGTACAGCAATTTGCGTCCAATCACTGAGCACAAACATTTTCGCGGTTTTTTTAACGTTTGTAACGTGACGTCTCGCCGTTTGAAACGGAAGCTATTTATAAATCTAAAACCCGTCGGTTCTGTAACTGCAACTGTCATGTTGTCATGTTTTGATGCACGTTTTAACAACTTTTATTATAAAACATATCAATTTCGTGGAGCAGAAGCTTGTTTAGGATTTCATATGATTCAAAAACTTGTAAATAATTGTTTCTTACACTTGAAACAGACTAAGTTTTGATTATTTTAAACAGTAACAATTAAAACGCCAAACGTCGCGTTTCAAACGGCAAACGTCTTGACTTTACAAACGTGAAAAAACTCGCAAAAGGTTTGCGCTTAGTGGTTTGATGCAAATTGCTTTATACACTTTACACAATTATACAATTTCTGACCATAGGTCGCCCAACTAAGCTCGCACGCAGTGGTACGCCACGCAAATTCGCCACGCACGCACGCGATTTATATAATAGATAGACAGTCGCGTGCGTGCGTGGCGAATTTGCGTGGCGTGCCACTGCGTGCGAGCTTAGTTGGGCGACCTATGTTCTGACATGTAAAATATATAAAATTATTTTTTAAACATTTTTATATTTTACTAAACATTCACGCACAATACGATTCTTTATTTAGCAAAATGACGAAGAAGATATGAAGCAACGTGTTTATGTCATTTTAAGCTGGCTGTCCATTGCAGTCATGATTCCATCCTTAGTTGTCAGTATTTATTTATTGTGAGTAAAATTTCTCTTTATGGTGAAACATATAAATAATTAATTAATGAAATGTTTTTATTAATAAGTAGTTGTTTTCATACGAAAATATGATGAACACGAAAATATTTGCATAACGGGATTACATTGTCCGGCTGGCTAGAGTTCTTCATCATTCACATCAATTTCAACATCGATGTAGTCATTAAAAATAAACTATATAGTTTCAAAGGAATTGGTAAATATAGTTACTGGAGTGTTCCACTAGTCTCTCATAGCATTCACGTCTTGCTGTATCGCATATTCAATACAATAATTTTATATATACTTGCTTTTAGTAGTTTCAGCTGGTCCTTTGTTCTAGGCCCAGAGAAAATTAATCCACAAATGATAACATTTCGTAGATTACTAATTTTTTGCCTCATTGTATTATTTGCAAAAAAAAACATTGTTGTGCTGCAATTGTCGTCCTTATACCAATAACGAAAATTCAAATTATCTTTTCATTTTTGTATCTGTTATTTATTCTCTCACTTATGTAGTTCGTTAGACCTTTGGTCGTATATTCTGTTGTCTTTTTTTCAGAAAAGGAAAGAACGAGCGATTCAACGTTCATACAAATCTTATCCTGGCATTTACATTTCGCATAACCACATTTTTCATTCATCATTATGGAGGCCTTGGTTTCTCGGAGAGCACTCGGGTAGGTTTTTTACTTATTATGGGCGAGGTTGTTTGAACAAATGTTTTGCATGAAGTTGTAGACAGATGGTTCCAGTAATTCCTTTGTACGCTGACCTAAATTGAGGTTGTGTTTATTTGTAGGTTTCCTGCAATTTCGTTTGGATTTTAAACCGTTATTTTGCGAGCGCTGAAATAATGTGGATGTTGAACGAAGCTTTACTTCTCTTAAGGAAAGTTGTGATAATATTTGAAAAGAAAAGCGACTTCAAATACTATCTGCTTGTTGGATGGGGTACGATATTAATTATTTGTCTTACATTTCTTTTCTTTTTCTTGTGGGGTGTTCTGAATCATATCATCTTGAGCAAAATTCCATACTTTCCATTCAAAAGTAAAGCTACACTGCGTTTATCATCAGGAAATGAATGATGATGATATTACATATACGTACAATATATGGTGAAGTGAAAAGATATGACTTGCTAAAAATTAATATCTTTCAAAGCTTTAGTTCCATGGTTAAGTGACGGTTTCAATCTATTTATAGCAATGGACTCTTGAAAAAGTATTAGAGACTTGATTTGTCAATTATTTTAGTGTTATTAAATATTAAATCTGTTAGTAAAAATTTGATATTACTATCTTCGTCGTAGGGACTTAGCTTCGAAAAATCTATTAATTTTTAACTAGTCATATCTTGTTGCTTCACTATATGTTGTAGCTACGTATATGTAATATCATCATTCATTTCCTGATGATGGCTATAGTTTCATCGAAACGTCGAATTTCAATATGTTATCGATTTTTGGAGTATCTATTGTTCTGTATTTTATCAAAAACTCAGTGGTTCTCATAAAAATGGCATTTGCATAATAACTTTAAACACCTTATTTACTATTTTATTGAAAAATCTGAGTGTAAAAAACATAGTAATGACTAGACGTACCTGAGCATGCAATTTACTTATTTTGTGTTCCCATGCAATTGCAAAATTTTTGAATGGACACTGCTCATTGTGTTGGTTGTTGAATTGATGTATATCACCTGATTTCAAGTGATTGTTTCGCCTTTCGCGAGTACTATATAATAACTCAAAGATATTCGGGAATTCTCTGCTCATTAATTCTTGTTCTGAATTGACCATGATTTGATTATGATTGCTATATGTTGTTTACTCACGATAACTGCATAATGTTTTATCATTCTGTATTTCCAGGGTCTCCTCTAGTATTTTTGACTGTCTATATTCCAGTTATGGTGTATATTGTTGATCTCCCACCAGTGAAGTATGTCTTTCCTTGATCATTCAAGAATATTGTAGTAATTCATATTTTCTTGCGCAATATAGGCCGCCCATATAATAGGCATGCATGAAACCAATTTTTCACTCAGCAAATCATATACGTCAAATTAATTTTTTCTACTTTTAGGTGTGAATATTTAACATGCATTATATATCAGACTTACTTTTCGCGCATAAATTTTCCTTTAAACTTTTAAACCGTTTGTGCAGAACTTTTTTAGTGTGATATATTATCATTCATTCAATGGAATTCAACTTAGAATCTGCGTGAGTCTAGTTTTCGAGTGTTAGTCTAGTCAGAATAGTCAACGAATGGACATTTTAATTCTTGCGAAAACTACCCACCAAGATGACGCATGAATTCGTCGTCTCAGAAGTGGTAAAAACCCATGATAAAAAGAAATACCTTCTTAGCATATTGCTGTACACGTGATATTGTAAATTTTTACTAATTTATGTTACTTTATTTACTGTGAAATAATTGTACGGATGGCTTACCTGGTTTAAACTATAAATAAGGAGAATGATAACAGAAGTTTTGTTTTTTGTACTGGCATACCTGTGTGTAAAAACAAGCATTAATTGCAATTCTTACCTTACTATTCATAAACAGATCCAATTAATGAGTTTCAAATCAAATTAAAGATGGCGACTCTTAACCTAAAATTCAGCAATATAATTAAAGTCTTTGTTAAAAACTATGTTCAAATATTAAAAAATTACTCAGTAATATAATGTGGGTCGAAATGTGAAAGCACATTGTAGCGTAATAGGTAATGTTATCATTTCATGTATACAATGGTGTCTTTAAAAGAATGCGCCCCTAGAATGCGATTCATTTAGTCAGGTACTTCTCTTATGGGCAAAGTTAACTCCAAGGCCACACTTATTTTATGTCTTAGTCAGTTGGTTGACCTACCGTGTGATGTATCATTACCTGATGTAGACATAGTGTAATCCAAATGCTGTGTTAACAAAAAAATCTGGGTCCTGAGGCAAACAATAATCAACATTTAGTTTCTGATTTCTGGATTAGGGATTTTAAAGTAAGAATCTACCTCAGAGCCGGGATAAAGCTACAAAAAAAATCCGCCTGAAAGTAGCAATTTGCACACATTTATCGACACATCCCACCTTGTCGTTTAGAAACAATTAATGCAGAGGAGACACGTGCTAAAAAAATAATTTAACTTTATTAGCAAGTTTCCGATTTAAAACCGCCATTTTGAATTTATTTTAAAAATTTACCAAATGCACCTGTTTTTCAAACATTTGAGTAAGGGCCTGTTCATATGAGCAGAAGTTATCTCGGTTTCCGAGAAAACATTTCGACAAGTTCACAAGCGAGATCTCGCCTTGATATGAAATAATATGAAAAGTTTCTTTGCGTTCATATGAGACGAAAGTTTTCCCGGGTACCGAGATCTCGCTTGCTGATAGGCGAGATGAACACAACTTTCCCGCTAAGCGGGAAAACTTTCTGTTTACACTCTACAAAATCTAAGTCACAGCGGGAAACTTCACCCGGTAAGCGGGAAAACATTTCCCCATATGAACAAAACGAAATTATTTGATCTGCATGTCGAAATGTTTTCTCGGCAACCGAGACAACTTCTGCCCATATAAACAGGCCCTAAGAATTGCAATTATTGTTTGTACTCATGCAAGTTCAAAAACACCACTTTTGTTAACATTCTCCTTATTTATAGTCATTATAAACCAAGTAAGCCATTTTTGAAGGAGGCTCTTTTTTTGGCAATCCCCTGTATGTCGCCATGACAATTTGCCGCCATTATCTAACATCTGCTTGAAAACTACAGCGTCAAAAGTTATGGATTTTGTTTTGACTCGTAATTTTTAGGTGTTGGACGTATTACAAAGATTCGATCTATATGTTGGTTCTGTACGTGCCTCTAATTATTTTTCTAGTTGTAAGTTGACATTTTTCATTATGCAAATATACTATAATTTTTTCAGTATTTAAACAAGTAATTATAACAATATTTATCCCTTCTTTACTCGCAAAGCTCATATAATCAAGTATCCATGAGCCATTTTTTCAAAGCATATTTGGGGGCGTGTCTCCATGTTATCAGCTTCTATGCTGAAATAGTGGGGCAGAAAACTTTCTTATTTGATTCTGTCCTATATGTGATTCTGTCCTATATGTGATTCTGTCCTATACTGTGGACTGTCCTGTTCAAAAATAGTTTTATTATTCATTGAATTAAACTTACGCTTTTTAGGTCGATCTCATTGCGCTCATTTACACTGTCTCGATTTTTGTAAAAACGCAGAAATTGCGACAAAAAGGGGATTTTGTAAAAATCAGGTGAGAACCTAAATTGTCACCACTTTCTTTTGTATAAATTCAAGCGTTTTAGAAACTGATCAGAACAGTTTATGAGGTTTTCCAAGACAGATTTGTTGGCATTTGTTTGAGAGCATAATTACCAAGGATTCTCTTGTCAAGAAATTCTGATGGTCAGTTTGTCATCGTCTTGCTCACGTCGTTGATTTTGTATAGGCTCTCTAGTATGCGCTAAGACCACGACACTGTGTGGTCTACCATTCTAGTTTTTATTAGGCGACGCTGCGAATTCTACGCAGATCACCGACAATTTGGAGCAGATGAAAACCTCATATTCTAATTAATCGGCGACTGGCGCACACATGCCCCATACGATAACCATTGACGATCCAAAACACTACTAACCTTGACCCAGGATGCTGCATGTTATTTTGAATTTACTCCAAAATGTATCAGTGAGTCATTTTAATATTTTATCCATTTTATTTACAATTTCCAGGAAAGCAATCAAAGGAACACTTGTGTTGTCACCCTTGCTGGGCGTTATTTACCTGTTAATCTTCTTTGTACCACAAAACACACCAGTGTGGTATCAATATTTCTTACGGATTGCATACCCCATGCAGGTAAATAAACCAAAAATTACGTTCATTCATTTGAAAGAATTTTCTTCCGATTTTTGCAGCTTTTTAATATCTCGCTCGATTCATGAGATATTGTGACTCAAACATGTGAGATTCCGCCATCTTGGATGAATGTCATATATTGGATAAGCTTTAAAATCTTTATGACTTAACGCTTTAACTAAATGCATGACATGAAGCAATACGTATAAACGAGATTTTTGTTCATTGTAATCACTGTTTATCAATATTAAATCCACTTGAATTCATACCGTAAATGCTCTAATAAACGCCCGTTTAATAAATTCTAGCGGTTGTAGGGGGGGGGGGGGGGGGGGTGTTAATAGATATGAGGCGTTTAATACTTAAAAAAAATCATTTCTATAATTTTACTGTAAAAACAAAGCAAAACTTTTGATTACCCACCTATTTAAAACTGGAACTATAATGCAACTATTTTCGTTTTTGTAGCCATGAAAACGCAAATGAATAATGATAATGATTTTAATTTTGCACAAAATGATTAAATTGTCGGGCTGGCTTCGCTTTTTCCGTAATCCGAATACGGGATAATTCTTGTTTAATTGAATGACTCGCTGGGTTTGAGTTCACCACTTGCACTCTTCCGCTCACACTTCCTGAAATGTCGCGATGAGGCCAAGTTTGTTCAGAACCGATTGCATATCTTTGTCGCTTAGTCGTTTTGCTTACACGTAACCGATTGAATTCACGACCAGTTACCAAACCCTTCTGTGTTCAATTTTAAAAGTGGATAATCCGCCATTACTGGAGTTTGTTATACAGGCCGAAGATTTACAATTTATAAATGGCACTGTAACTTGTTGTTGTAATTCCTGCTTTTTCTCTACTCCTGATGCACTTAAAAGTTTGTTTCACTTGAGTGTCATAATATATAAATTCACGGGACCAAAAGAAACCTTGAGCGTCGACTAAGGGCCGATGCGACATGTCGTATGCGATTCTGATTTTAGCGAATGTAATCGAATGTGTCATTATGTGTGTAAAGATACAACATTTTAAATTTTGTCTGAAACTCATAAAGGAAAATAATGGGCTAGCAGTCGTTTTCATACGCCAGAATGACAATCGCATGTGGCATGTTGCATCGTGTAAACGGGCCTAAAATTTCATCATGGCTCATGCATGAGCCTGGAGCGAGAATGTCGACTAAAAGTATATACATTTAACCTCATTTTAACTTAAAGTATACAATAATTCTTGTGTACGATGCACTTCTTCAAAATGATGAAAACATCGATTTCATCGTGTTCTTACTTTCTTAGGGTACCTTGGCTTGTCTGGTTTATATAACATTTAGTAGTGAATTTATCAACAGAGCAAAATTGAAATACCAAGCGTCTACTCGAGGAACACGGATACTAGAAAATGTAAGTAAGTTTGTTTCAACATCGAAATAATATCCATGCTAGAATTTTTCCATGACGAGTGGTGGTGTTCAAGTTATACTTATGCTATGCTACTTATGCTTAAAATGATACATAGTACAGGATATTGTAGAGTCATTTTTTCTTGAACAAATACATCACCATAGAACACATATGCTATATACAATGTTTTCGGAAGTACTTTGTCTCTCTATTTTCCCAATCCATACGTTTATGAGGACAGCCATATTCGAATCAACCGTGGATACCAACTTTCACACAACTTTTTTGCTGTTGCTTTGGAATTAATCAAATTGATCACAACTTCATTAGCAGAATTTTGTCAACTGTCTTTGAAAACTTCAGTGATATTTAATGCATGTGCAATGCTGTAGTTACCTAATATGAGACAAAGGATTCATGTCAGAACTTTAATGACATTGCATAATGTACATTACTGTGGTTAACCAAATGCAATTAATTGAAATTGAAATTATGCATGAACAAAACACAAGAATTTCCTTGAGGTCTCGCAGTGATAAAATTATGCTATTAGAGAAACCTATAGGTTAAACAAGAAAATGCTTCGACCTTTAAGACTAGAGCAAGAATGTGGTATTAAGCTATATCAATTGGAAATCCATTTATATAATAACTACAGTAAAACACGCAATCTGATTGGTCAATACCCGTGCAGTATGAGACAATCCTGCACGGGAAATTTGAAAGTTGACATCGCTTCGCATTTTACGAGCTTGTTACGGGCTTAGAACTGCCCACAAAAAACCATTTCAACTTCTGAAATTAGCAGAGAATAAAGATAAAGTCAAATACTAAAGCGCAAGGTACAGAAACTATAATCTTTTATGTTGTCAAACTTCTATAATGTCTTTGTATACTTGTATTTTTGTTTTGTTTACGTTATAAATTTAACTGAAATTCGACTTTTGGCATTCGCATATTCATTGTTTCAGTTCATGCTGTAGCGATAAAAGTACAACCGTTCGAATCAGCATACAATAGCGCCTATAAAGAACTAAATTTTATTTTTCTGCTATGCTTTCTTACACACATACCGCACTTCAAATACCGGTAAGTTTTTAGTTTTTTGTTTACGAAAAAATACAAAATTACAAAATGAAACTAGCATATCTGCCACTTTTGGCCGTTAATAACATCGGTTTTTAACAACATCTGCTCTTCGGTTTAGTACCAGTCTATGTCTCTGTTAGAATACCATATTTTCACCAAGTTTTAGAGCAAAAGAACACAAAATAAAAAAGTTATGCGAAAAGTTTTAAAATTGTGTAAATTGTAGCGTACGGTCGAATGCCGACAAAGCTAAAGTTGACGATTCTTGGGAGAATTGCGTACTTCATCAATGGTTTAAAAAGTGTTAACCGTTGTTTTATTGTAGTTATTTTATAAAACAATTTTATAAAACTGCGGCTCGTGTATTTTTACGCTTACCGAAAATCTCGCAACATCCCGCGTGCATGGATCACGCTATCCTGCACGGAAAACCATTCAGTAATCCTTTATTAGTAATGTTCAAGTCTGCTGTTGTCAAACAGCTAGACTGGTGTATATAATCCATAATTAACTGTTCAGAGAATTTTAACGTACTGCAGCTAATGTTACTAATATTTAAATTTTATATAGTTTTTCATTCTGTATAGTCAGTGTAATTCTATATTTTAAGACCTCATGTAAACTAGCGTTAGGTAACAGGGGTTCTTTTTAAATACAAAGTTGTGGAGTATTTCTTCGGCATGAACTTCAAAGTTTTATTCTGGTCTTAAAAGTTCTATTCTTATTTTATAATTCATACCTAAAAATAACACTTAATTTCCCATGATTCGCTCATTTATTTACTCTGAATTTATAAGGATGATATTTGCTTTGTAGTTCTTCTTAACGTAAGTTCTGTGGTCATTGCTATTCGCTTTATAATTTATTACTTGTGTGATATTTGATAAAACCTGAAACTATAACGTTTAAATACCAGTTTTATAGTGCAATTAAATACATGCCAGGGCATAGGATACATCGCTATGATGCTACCTAAAATAAACAAACAGAACGTTTCGAGGCGGCCTTATTATTCAAATAAATTACTGTAGCTACAAGAAGCATCCCGTCTTTTAATCAGCCGGATCGACTGTCAGATACTTTAAACAAGTATGAATACGTCAGGAGCTTTATCCCGAGCCAACCTCGGGATGCTGTCCAACTGAGGTATATGGTTTTCGAAACTGAGTCTAGCTCTTTTGTTATCAACGTGGTCAGGCATGGTGTGGGTATAGACTCAGAGTAACACCACAAACATGATTTTCGCCTGAATACATGCATAACACCCGAAACATATAAAAAAATTTAAACTATAAAAGAGATTGTAAAGCGTGCGCGTCATGTCGCCTTTTACTTGGCAAGATGATTTTTTATCGCCATGTGATTATAAAACTATAGGCACTTCCGATCCACATGGTTAGCCTGGTATGACCGAACATTTTACGAATGATGTTTCCAAACGAGAGTGACACTCAGTAATGAAAAAGTAAGTAATTAACTCGACATGGTCTACCAACCTGACCATGCCTTACACGTAGGTTAGAATTTTCTATCAGAATAATCAGTTACTTCATCTGTAGATCTATTATTATAAGAAAAAAATTGCAGTGAACTTGTCGAGTCTATCAATTCCCACGACCTGTAATACATGCGTTGTACACAAGATGTATAACTCCGTAAACCTTATCAATAATGGCGGCCATCGCGGAAAAATTTGGACTAGAACATCAGGCGAGGCTAGCAAGGAATGGTAAGGAGGAACATTTAGAGCGTGCGATACAAATTAAGTCTCTTCTCGTCTTTCCTTATTAGTCCTCGCTAGGCTTGCTTTGATTTTCTCCTCCCAATTCTTTCTGGGCTTCCATGGTACTCTAGTTAGACAAGTTGGACTTTAATTATTCATTTCTTTTCTTTAACATATCTAATTTTCTTGCATTCCGAATCGTCACCGTTGCGCTGCCGTCCTGCAGCTTAAATTTCCTAGTAACTTGCCAACCAAGAGCTTCCACTTGAAACATCCAAATTCTGTTTGTGTATTTTAGGTATAGCATCCGGTGAGTTAATGTGCATAATATAATGTTGTCTGAATTCGCCTTAGAAATTGTTTTGGTGTTCCATTGTCAGGGTTCTTCGTGGAGTTTTAGTCATTCTCGTTCACGATATACAGATAGATCAATCCGAGGAAAACCAGTCCCTCCCTCTCCTGACCCATCACTTGATCCAAGTGGCCTTTCCCATTCTTCACCCTCGTGCGAAAACGGTTCAAAGTGTGGATGTCCAGACGCGATCATTGCTAGGAGGACTGGACTAACTGGCGATGACGAACAAGAAGAATGCAGTTTTTAAATACAAAAACTGACATTAAGCCAGATTTCCATGCAAAGCAATTTAGCGAGCGCGCACATATTTCAAAAGTTAGCGGTCACAATATTCCGCGCGATCGCCAAATTGCACTGAATGGAAATAAGCCTTAAACATAACTGATAAGGATCGTTTATCACTCGTGTGATTTTAACTGTATCTCAAGAATGACTTAGATCCTTCATTGGATAAAATTCTTCTTGAGGATTAACGTTTTGTTGCTAGGAGCATAATTTTAATTGGGGGGGGGGGGAGTCGAGGGAGAAAATATAAAAATTCAACCCTATCTCCTCATTAAAAGCCCTGCTTGCGCTCCTGTTTCGTCCTGCAAACGTAAACACTGAATTTGTAACTTCAGACGAGTTGCAGATGAAGGTGATGTTAATGGACGTTAAAATTCACCACACGGCCAAAAATGCCACAGACGTTTTGTAGACGGCATGTTGCAACTAGTCAACAAGTTGCGACAAACTTGTCAATTTCATCAATTTGCAACAAGTTATTATTTGCAGGCAGCTTGTTGCAACCTGTTCGAACAACTTGCAGCACACCAGTGAGCAACCAGTTTTTACAACCAACGTGCAGCAAGTCTGCTGATAACTTGCAGAAAACCTGCGGGCCACAAGCTGTTGTTCGAACCGACTTGTGCAACGTGCGCGTTTTTAGCTCTGTTTGGTGACCCATTTACCTCGGCAGTGATGCGCGAGTCTTTATTGGACATTCTATATCGTGTCCCCGTGAAGTAATAATGGAATGATTTAGACCCCGTTTACACGGTACCGGATCGGCGCACGATATCAAATTGGGTAGTTTCAAAATTGGAATCGAGCACGATATGTTACTTATTTGAAAAGCTCTTTTAAATGGGCAAAAATATTTTTGTGGCCATTGCAACTTAATAATCAAGTTAGTATTTGCCAGTAACTAAGGAATTATTAAGAATGTGCAAATAATCATAAAGTTGCTCATATGCTAAAGTTGGTAACACTCTGTATTCATGGTTTCGTGTAAAACAAATCAAGAAAAAATTGATATATCAAAGAGACGTAAAACTGTATGAATAAACAATTCTGTCTTAGGTACAGTGAATTCTAAAGTGGTCTTACCAGATTTCTTAAAAGTCTGAAAATGACCAAGAAATTTTAGAGATTTGTAACTCAATGCATGCACGTGTGTACGGTACGATATGCATAATCAATGTATATGAAACACTAAAAATAATATCGATAAATGATATACATGTATATTAAATGGAATGGACAGGATTGGCGCAATTAGTCGCTTTTGGGAGACCATGAGGTTTTAAACATTTTGAGAGAGAGATGTATCTCGTGCCGGATGGCCAGAATCCTTGGCAGGCTGATTGTTTTGAACTTTGTGGCCACTTATTATCATTCCCTATTAGACAAACTCTTGAATTAGGAAAATCCATAAGCGCAGGTGAAAAGAGCATCTTAAATTTATTAAAATTGTGAAGATTGGTCGTAGAGTAGTGTAAAAAAAGTAAAATATAGTTCTGTGAAGTTTGCGAATTTTTTTGTACTTTTGTATTACTACGCGCTGAGAAGTGACGCCGCCTTTCGACGTGGTGGTATCACTTTTTCGCGCGTAATACAATAGTATACAAATTTCGCAATTTTGGCAGCACTATATTTTACAAATTTTACAATATTTTGTAACCAAACTTCACAATTTTGCTAAATTTAGGATGCTCTTTTCAGCTGTACTCATAGATTTTCCCAATTCAAAAGTTTGTCTAATTAGGAATTGGTCCATTGAATCAAACAGAACTAAGCATAGTTTGACCTCATCCAGACCAAGGGATAATCATGTTCTAATTCGCTGACCGCAACAGGAAGTTCTTCAAAAAGCCGCAGATCTGGTGGAATCAACAAAACTACAGGTAGGACTGTGTGAAGAATCAAGAGGTTGATGTTCAATTAAAGGCAAAGAGAGATCGACCAGGACACTAGAAGTTGAGCAAGCGATTGATGCAGTCAGTACCATAGAGGTTTGCTGGCGTTCATTGATGCTGACGGCAGGCAGATACCCAAAGAGCCGTTTCTATGTAGTAGGAGGAAAAAGCCGAATTGCTATGTAAACAACTCAATCATTCACAAATTACAAATTGCCTGTACACCCTTTACACACAAATAATTTATTGATGTATGTAACCTATCCTCTTCTAGAGTGCGAACCATGGAATTAGTTTTACAATATATTTATGCCATACGTATTCAAAATGAGCAGTGCTATTCATTAAAACTTACGAAAATTAAAACAAAGTTGTGAGAAGATCCTGGCGATGTTGATATCTGATGTTAGTCACATGACTGAAAAAATATGGCGCTGTTCCATATTTGAGGTGGACCACGCTATTAGTTTTAAAAATATGATATCACGATAGGACGTCGTTTTTAACTTAATTGGAAGTGGAAACGACATCGTTTAACCAAAAATAGCATAGGTAACTACAAGAGAATGTTTTAGTTAGAAAATAAACGAACTTGGTGTCATAGTTGAAGGATTTTTTGAAGAATACATGGAATGGCGGAAAAGAGGGATTCTGGACCTTTAAAATGGATAAGAATGGGAGGTATTAGGCGTTTGAAGGAGAACTGTTCGTAAATTATCATGATCAACGTCTATCAACATTTTGAGAAAGTTTGCTTTGCCATATTTGCGCGTGCGCCACGATGGCGGTTAGCCGAAGGCTCCGCGGCACGCAAAAAATTTTAATTTTTTTACGCGTATATATAATATGTTGTGGATTATTTCACACAAAAGCCAAGATAACAGCTAATTTTTCCACCTGGTATGAAATATACGTGTGTTCAGAAGTTCTGAAAGTTCAAATCTCTACTTGTCGTTTCAAGCGTCGTAAAAAGATCAAGCGAAAACCGTTAGGAAATTTGTTGAAACTAGTTTTGGGATGCCGTATCCTTCTCTACGTCTTGTATTCACTGTTCCTAATTTACCTATCTGGTGATGTTGAGTTAAACCCTGGACCAAGAAACACCACAAACCAAATTCCGTGTGATAAACGACCTATAAAATGCCTTTTACTCAACGCACGAAGCTTGATGAGCACAGCAAAACTAAGTGATGGTAAAACTGTAAGTAACCTTGAACGTTTCCAGAACTTGGTTTATTGTGAAGACATTGACATTGTTTTTGTAAATGAGACTTGGCTATCTAAAAGTGTAAATAATACAGAAATTCTTCATGCTGGATATACTTTAATCAGAAATGATCGGGAAGGTCGTGGTGGCGGAGTTTTGCTAGGGAAAAAGACAGGATTATTTAAATCTGTACGTGAAATTAAACATAATTACAATTTGGAGATTACTCTTGTTGAATTGACAACAATGTCGGACACGAACGTACTTGTTGGGTCTTGTTATCGTCCGCCCAACGCTGATAAAACTTGGATGGAAAATTTTGATAGTCTTTTGAATGATGTTTGTACACGCCACTCAAAAATCGTTCTTGCTGGCGATTTTAATTTTCCGCGCGCGTGCTGGAACTCTAACGAAAACTCAACAGGTATTAACGAAAAATCGTTTATTAAAATATTGGATGATTACTTTCTGGAACAGTTAAACAAATTTCCCACCAGAGAGAACAATATTCTTGATCTCGTGATCACTAGTATTCCTGATAAGATAATTATAAATGAACTTTTAAAACCGACTGATTCTAAAATCTTAACAGACCATAGTGCGATTTTATTTGAATTAATGGCAGCGTGTAGTCCATTACAAAAAGTGAACAGATTCGTGTTTGATTATCAGCGAGCAAACTTTGAGTGTCTTCGAACACATCTTCAATCACGTAATCTTGAAGCAAAAATATCTGATAATGGTGATGTTAACTATGATTGGATGAATTGGAAGAACGCTTTTCTTGCAGCGGTAGCAGAGTTTGTTCCTGTTATTAATACGAAAGGTCGTAAGTTTCTCCCGTGGATGAATAGCACCATCCTTCATCTTATTAAAAAGAAGAACACGTTAAGAACTAGAATTAAAAGATCGAGATCTCCAAGTAATTATGTAAAAGTTAAGTATAAGAACCTTCGAGCCAAAATTAAACATATGTTGCGTGATAGCCGTGTAGAATACCTGAACAAGATCTGTGCGAATCGTCATAATAATCCGAAACGGTTCTGGTCCTTTTTTAAGCTAAAATCTAAAGTATCAAACATCCCGGGAAAAGTTTCGGTGAAATTAAATGACAGCGAAAGAATAAATGCTGACACTAACATAGGCATAGCGAATATGTTCAACGAATATTTTGCTTCAAACTTTAATACCGACTATCATAGTTTTTCAGAAAATCGGGATCAGCCGTATAATGACATTACCATAGATGTCATCACATTATCGGAGGAAGAGATTGTAGCTGTAATAAAGAATTTAGATACCAATAAAGCACAAGGTCCAGACAATATCCCAGCACGTTTATTGAAAGAAACAGCCACTGAGATAGCCCCATCTCTCTGTGCTCTTTTCAACAAGTCGTTACGTGTTGGTGTTCTTCCTAACGACTGGAAAATCGCAAATGTGGTTCCTGTCCATAAACACGGAGAGAAGACTTATGTCGAAAATTACCGCCCAATTTCATTACTATGTCTCATCTCGAAAGTTCTTGAACGATGTATTTTCAATAACATCAAATATTGCATTTACGAACAGTTAAATCCATGTCAACATGGTTTTATGCCGGGAAAATCATGTGTCACCCAATTGATTGAAGTTCTCGACCAGTTAGGTCGTGAGCTGGACCGTGGTAAGCAAATTGATGTACTGTATTTAGACATGTCAAAGGCTTTTGATAGAGTAAGTCACGCTGAACTAATTCGTCGTCTTCGTGAATTCGGGTTTGGGGGCCATATTCTAAAATGGTTTGTTTCCTATCTGACAAATCGATACCAGCAAACCACCGTTCTTGGAGCAACATCTCGACCAGTTTCAGTAACATCAGGTGTACCACAAGGGTCAATTCTTGGTCCTTTGTTGTTCCTCTTATATGAAAACCATCTTCCCGATGTAGTGACAAAGTCAAAAATTGCTACATTTGCTGATGATACTAAGATTTTTAAAACCATCGAATCTAGCTCGGACGCATCAGCTCTACAGGATGACCTGACAAAATTCGAAAAGATTTCCACGAACATTAACCTGGGACTAAATCCCAGTAAATGCAAAGTGTTGAGAGTCACTCGTAAACGCAACAAAATCGTTCATCCATATAAGCTACATCATACTATCTTAGAATGCTCAGACTGTGAGCGTGATCTAGGAATTTTAACGTCATCTGACTTAACGTGGTCTAGGCACGTCGAATACCAGTGCACCAAAGCAACTAAAGCTTTAGGGTTTGTACGAAGAGCAACACTAAACATCAAAGACATTGCTATTCGTCGCACGCTATATTTATCTCTTGTTCGTTCCCAGCTATGCTACGGATCACAAATTTGGGCGCCGCAAACTGTAACTTTAATCAAACAGGCAGAAAGAACTCAACGACGTGCGACAAAGTATGTGTTAGACCTACCCTTCCGCTGTGACACCACCTACCAACAACGGCTCTTATTGTTAGACCTTATTCCATTATGTTATTGGCATGAGTTCTTAGACATTGTTTTATTCTACAAACTAATACATGGTCATGTAAGCGTTGACACTAACTTACTGCCATCAACTACAAATAATAACAGAAGAGAAACCAGATCATCCGACACTGATCATTTAGCATTTTCGACAAACCGATGCAAGACCACCACATACCAAAGATCATATTTGAACAGAACAACCAGACTTTGGAATATCCTGCCAAAGGAACTGACAAGCATTAACATCAGCTTAACTCAGTTTAAATCTGGTCTTTATAAATATTACCAACTAGCTGTTAAAAACGTTTTCGATGTAGATGATCCAAGAACATGGAAATCTGTATGTTTGTCCTGTAACAAGTGTCGTAATCTGTCCTGTGAAATCTCGTGTTGTTATTAGTTTTATTGTTTGTTGTACCATATTTATATAGAGGGCCGCTGTAATTGGCGCAAGCTGTAGCGTGTACCCTGCCAATTGTCTATATTTGTGAACGTAATGTGCTGTTTGTTCATTGGCAAAGTTAAATAAATAAATAAATAAATAAATATCTTCAAAACTAGCAATGATGGATTCCTGGTAAGCAATAATAACTCTAAAAGTACCTCCACTGGTGTCGTGGAATAAACGTTTGGAACTGGATTGAGGCAAAAAAGTGATGAGAGCTCAACGGAAGTTTGTACTTTTGACGGACAGACGAAATCAGCATGATAAAGCTTGTAAAATGCATGCATGGGCTAGATTATTGATATTCAATGATGGTATGTGACCGGCGAGGCTAAGGAGTCAACAAAAAAGTGGTAAAGTAAACGAGCTCTGCTGGTAACAGCGGAAATAGGGATCAGAGGTCTCTAATAATACGGATCTAAATGATCGTTCTACCACTTCTTTGGCAGGTACCTAAAACCTTTCATCAGAAGTTCCTTTTCCCAGCATTAGGGCATTATCATGTTGATGTCGACTTGTCTGTCTTGTCTGTCTCGACTTGCTGTGCTTTCATGCACTTTTCGCTTAATCTAGTTTCTTCCATGACAGTAGTTAAGGTATACTTTTAGAATCATTATTGCTTACCAGGAATCCATCATTGCTAGTTTTGAATATATATGGCAAAGCAAACTTTTTGAAAATGTTGAAAGACGTTCATCATCACTTACGATTTACGAACGGTTCTCCTTCAAACGCCTAATACCTATTATCCATTTTAGATGTCCAGATTCCCTGTTTTCCGCCATTCCATGTATTCTTTAAAAAATCCTTCAACTATGACACCAAGTTCGTTTATTTTCTAACTAAAACATTCTCTTGTTGTTACCTATGCTGTTTTTGGTTAAAGAATGTCGCTCAATGTCTGATTTATTATATAATACCCTTGTTGTTTGACAATAATTTGTGATAACGCGTTTTTACCTACCCCTGCCAAGTACGAATGTCAAGCACCCAAAATTTGGGTGCCACGTGACCAGCCTGTGTCAGGGTCTTCGTCGTAGCGCGGGTAGCAAAGGTGAAGAGCCTGAGAATCAGGTTGCGTGGTCCACCTCAAATATAGAACAGCGCCATATTTTTTCAGTCATGTGACTAACATCAAATATCAACTTTGCCAGGATCTTCTCACAACTTTGTTTTGATGTTCGTAAGTTTTAATGAATAGCACGGCTCGTTTTGAATACGTACGGCATAAATATCTTATAAAACTAATACCATGGTTCGCACTGTACTGAGGCGAATAGTTGTTTTAGTGTAATTTCTTTAGTAAAGTTTACGTGTATAAAATGCACTGACGTCTTTTATAAATACAGTTTACTTCTGAAAATTCCTAAGTGAAGACTAAAGTTTACTTCTTTTTTATTTTTAAATAGTGAAAAAAGTATTTAATAAGGTATTTGCAGACGATCTATTACCTTAAGATATTTTAACACCAAAATTTGTTTGTATTCTTTGAGTTTATATTGATGCATTTTTCTCCATTTGCTAATTTTGGTAAAAGTATAATATACATCAAATCGACTCATTGGAGGCCATTTTGAAAAAATGCCAACTAGTATACAAATAATGAATGTTTATGAGTGCAATAGTAAGAATATTTTCATGAGGTGAAAGATGGAATGTTTTATTCAACGAGGCGATAGCCGAGTTAACATTTCATCTTTCACCGAATGAAAATATTCTTACTATTGCACGAATAAAAACATTCACTATTTGTTTTATATGATACCAAAATAGGCTATTGCTTTTCAAATAAAAACAGTTTATTAAAAGATCACCGTCCGAGAAATGTTTTGACGGATGGGATTTATTGAAAACAGAAAGAGTGCAATAGTAAAAAACGTATGGTACTTTTGCACTCTGGAGAGTGCAATAGTATTTTTTTATTGCACTCTTGGGAAATAGAGCTTTCTATTCGACATCACGTGACCAAAATCAACCAATTACACGATCTGAATTTAACAAGGTATTATATAATAAATAATGCCTCATATTTACTGGTCAGGCAACAATTCAAAATTCTCGAAAACCATTATTTACTAAAGAAATTATACTAACAGCCTTTATTAATTATTATATAATACCCAATTAAATTCTGGTCGTTTAATTATTGGCTGATTATGGTCACGTGATATTAAATAAAAAGTTCCATTTTCCAAGAGTGCAATGGAAAACGTTCCATTGCACTCCTAGGAGTGCAATAGTTTTTTCCATTGCACTCTCGCAATTCCCATCCGTCAAAAAGCTCTTCGTACGGTATTCGTAGTTTACTTTAGGCTGGTTTCGGTCTTAGATGAATGAGAAATAATCCAAATACTAAAATACGACTCAAATGCATGTTGTTTTAAATAGGGTGTGTAAAATCTGGTACCATATAAAACAAATAGTGAATGTTTTTATTCGTGCAATAGTAAGAATATTTTCATTTGGTGAAAGATTGATTGTTCCATTCAACTCAGCTATCGCCTCGTTGAATGGAACAATCAATCTTTCACCTCATGAAAATATTCTTACCATTGCACTCATAAGCATTCATTATTTGTATACTGTAAAAACAAATTACTGGGTAACACTAGTGTTTAATTCCCCACCCCACCAGTCCAAGGCAATTCATATGACACCATAATTATATGCATCACAGCTATACAACATGGCGGAAGAAAGATTCGAACAAACAGCTGACGGTGAGAAATTGGTCAACGTTCGCAGCGATACCGAAGAAATTGTGAACAATTCTACACCATCTGGATGTAATCCAGTATTTATCAATTCACTTACATATATCGGAACGTTGGTATTATTTGTTTTAGTTATGGAAATACCCGATTTACCAGCACTGCCATTCCCACTGAATAAATCAATGCTCGTGTCGAATGATGCAGATTTCGCCCAAAATAAACGTATGAAATATCTGTTAATGACTTTTTGGGCACTACATTTCATGCGACGAACTCTCGAAGTGCTGTTTGTTCATCAGTACAAACGACGTATGCCGATAGTCGAGAGTATTGGTGCGCCTGTATATTACTGGTTCTTTGCTATCTGGATTGCTTGGTCAATGCGACCAGAATCAGGCTATAAACAATCATTTCTTGCTCTTGTTATTCTGGGTAGTATCATCTTTTTCATTGGTGAAACAGGAAACTGTGTTTGTCATATTCAGCTGCGCAAATTTCGAGATGAAAAACGACCAACTTATGTAAGAAGCGCATCACGTCACGTGCTCCCACACGGATTATTGTTCAATCAAGTTTCTTGTCCACATTATTTCTATGAGATTATTTCATGGACTGGATTCTTTCTCGCGACGTGGACCTTGGCAGCAGTCCTTTTTCTATTAGCGACAATTATTACACTAGTTGTGTATGCGCGCAAGAAACACAAGGCTTATCTGCAAGAGTTTGACGGCAAAGATGGAAATGAATTATACCCTGCCAATAGGACAGCATTGATTCCGTTTATTTATTGATTGTGATAATTTTGTATAGTGGTGGCATTTATAGCGATATTTTGGTTGGCTTTGATGATTATAAGTCTAATTAATATTCATAAACCTATAGTGTCAATAAGCCTATATTTTAAGTGGAGGTTAATTATTCCTTTCAAGTTGTCCTCCAGATTTAATGCACGAGCGAGTCGATGTCATCCTTGTATGCAAGCTCCTAACTTGCCTTAGAAACAGGGAGAGCCCTGGTGCCGGTTGTATAAAAGCCGTTTAGCTTAAACGGTGGATAAGTCGAAAATATCAAGCAAGCCTATGAACTATTGACTGAAAGCAAACTAAACTTTCCGGTCGGAACATAACAACTGCGCATATAACTACACATTTGGTGGCCTGTGCCCCAGTCCATACACGGAAAAGTATGGACTGGGGCACAGGCTACACATTTGGTTGATAAAATTTAAGTTCAAGTATTTACAAGATGAATAGAAGCGCTTTTAAATTGTTGCTTATCCACCGTTTAAGCTAAACGCCTTTTCAACAACCGACCCCTGGTGTGATATTTAATCGCTGACACAGGTTTGATGTGTGATATTTAGATATGATTTGTTCTGGTATCTCGGTTGGGAGAGTCAACTATTAGACAGTTCAGTTGAAAGAGCCAATGGCAAGGTAACTAACTCATTTAGGGGAGTCAGTGACGAGATAACTCAGTGTGGGGAGTCAATGACAAAGTAGCTCAGTTGAGAGAATTAAGGACAAGGTCGCTCAGTTTGGACGGTACTAAATGACAAGGTAAATCAGTTGGAAGAGTCAATGACCAGGTGACTCAGTTTGGAGGGTCACTGACAAGGTAATTGGGAGAGTCGGTGACAAGTTCACAGAATGAGCATTCTGTGACTAGGTAGCTCAGTTGAAAAGGGCATTCACTGTAAGAATGAATAGAATTCGACTAGCAAACCCAACAGTCCGCGAGTTTGATTCGAACCTCGGTTAAGCAACTAGTATGCTAAATCCTTGCGTAAATACAGCTCACAGGAAAAAAGATGACAAACACCCACAGGGAAAGTTCGTTGGTCATGACATCGCACGAGCGAGCTTTTTAACGTACGCCAGCCACAAGTCATTAATGGCAGTTCTCAACAGCGTCGACAATTCTAACATGAAAAAAATATTGATCAATGTTTCCTCTAGCTATATAGTGTTCGCGGCAGTCATACGAATTATAACAGGTACAAAATACACTATCTAATACAACTTGAAATTTATTCTTATTTAATTAAGTTACACTGTAACAAATTCAATCACTTTGTTAGTCAATCAATTATATAAATCTTCAATAATTCAGTTCTTCTAAAAATTATGTACATATTTGCATCAATACTTCAATGTGATTTAACGTTAGACAGCTGGAGCAAGCGACGTTTTTGACGACACTCACGGGCAAAGCTAGAACGTTAATTTTGGGGAGGTGTGTATTACTAATATTTATGTTCTGCCTGAATTATAAACAAACCCAAATTATAAAGGCTCTAGCTTCCCCTGCCCCTGAAGACACTTTCTCCTAGCAAAATAAATGAAACCGTTAATATACAGATAACGTTCGAAATCCCGAACAAGGATTGACTGCAGATCTTCCTGCTGATGTCATCAAAAACGGCCGCTTATTATCAAACAAAGTCTCTTTCCTGAGCTCCATGTTACTAAGGTACTGAGACTGTGCACACGAGGTTGTTTCCGAGCGTTTTCACAACAGTCAAAATGAAAACCATGAACTACAAACATTCTCATCGCATGAAGTTTTTAGTTTTTGCCGGCAGATAAGGTTTATATGCTGATTTTCACTTAATTATGTCAACACGTTGGAAGCTTTCAGCCTTTTGAAATAATTCGGGATGAAAACGCTCGGAAATGACACCGCGTGCACGTAGCCTGATTATATTATTATATGATCCCGCTTACCCGGGGGATTAGATAATAAATGAAGCGTAAAACGATTTAAGGTATTGAATTGAAATAAGTCATAGTTAACGGATGAGAAATGTTTAATTCCTGATTGCTTGAATTTTTTGTTTGCCGAAATATAAAATGAAACAAAATGGTGCTTGACATTAATTTGTGTGAAATATATCTTTTTTATTGATCAATACTGGAAGTATTCTAACTTTGGTATTTTCTCGTTATGTCACGAGCTTCATGTGTGTGTTGTATTTGCATCGAATCAACCAGTAGTATTGTCTAGTTTGATCAGTTGTTCCCATGATGTGTAAACAGCCGAAGTCCAACATGTTGGTTGTTTAAGCAAAAATACAATAGGCACATAATAAGATAGGTACCTATTTTTGCATACACCTGGACAATAACTTAGATGACGAGTTCTATTGATTTGTAAGCCTCCACACCATGCATAATTCTATTTACTACATTGAGAATATTGACATCCATAGTCAACTTAGATAGGCGAAAGAACTTGTGCATTTTGTGATACCAGTACCATATTTATAGGACTTGTATACTTTGATATGACAATGAATATTAGATGCGGACACATGTCATGAGTAATCCCTGACAAACAAAAATTTGGAATTTCTTACATTTTACTTTTAAAGTCTCATATTAACACAACGCGTGAAATTTCTACTTTACTTACGACAAAAAGGAGACACATTATTTGGAAGCTTGCGAAAACTATTTATTACCCATAACTATTAAGGGAATTTTCCTATTCTTAAATATTTCTTTAGATACGAACAGTTCAAAATGCATTTTGGGCTAGTGCATATCTTTCCGCAAGATTCTAAGCTAATTTTAACATTTTAAAAAAGCAATAACTTGAATTGGGCTAGGGAAATCGACATAATCACTTAATCGTTCTATATACAGTTTTTTGTAAGCTTTCTAATGGTATACTTTATTTTCCCAATATATCAGCTAACTTGATATAAGATTTCATGTTTTCTTATCGACTAGGAATTTAATGTAAGAAATCCCAAATGTTTCGCCGTCATGGTTTACTTGTGTCTACATCTAATACACTTTATCATATTGAAGTGTACAGACTGTACATTTCCCAATAATGTTGTGCTGGTATGACAAAACGCACAATTCCTTCTTTATTTGATATTAAGCACCCTCACTAACTGTGTCATGTTATGATCAAACCCACAGTGAAGGCCATTCATACATTAGTCTTTGTGACGCTAATCACAAATATGTTTAGCAAGGGTGATATTTGAGTACTCCAGAGGACAATCTAATTTACATCGTTTGGTAAAGAATAATTTTGATTAACTGTATTCACTCTCAATATTGTTGAGGTGTACTTAGGAAGCAAGACGTGAAACAAATAAAATCGTTTCATAATAATACGCACGATTCCTATGGAACGAGTTGATTCCACCCCAACGATTTATGGTCTACATATGTTTTACGTAGAAATATATTTAGCACACTCGTCGTTAAAAATGATATTTGGGGTTAATCGCACTAAGAGTTAGACGCTCTATGTTTTCTGTTTGCAGACAGATAATACCGTGAATTATGTCACGTGAATTCTATTGCTCTGTTATCAAGTTGTAGTTTCATCTCTGTCATGACTGTAGCTGCCTCCCATTTGCTTTTAACCTTTGAACGAGAAATAATATAGTCAAAAAATATATTACCATGCTTTGAATACATTTCGAATCTTAACACTGTGATAATGAAGAGGAACAGACCTGTACTGTCTCCACCAACAGTGCTATCACTTTGTGAATAACATACCCCCTTCAGTATAGTAATGTGATAACTTCCTACATTCAACCCTGACTTGGGTAAGGGGGGGGGGGAAAAGGTGTAGTGGTCAGACCACTCGCCTTTCATCTCTAAGGTCCCGTGTTCGATCCCCCAGAAGGTGGACTCAAACCCAGTCCTCATGTGAAATGAGTATAGTGGACGCTCTGCCGAAGGTCGTGGGTTTTCTCTGGGTACTCTGGTTCCCTCCCACAGGGAATGTTGACAGTGTGGGATAGCTACACGTAATACGGGGAGAAAGGTCGGTTGAAATGTTGCTGCTATATATCGCCAGTAAAAGTCTTAAGAAATTTGTAACTGCTACATCATACCTTTTCATAATGCTCAAACTTTAACGTCGTATATTCAATAAATATTTCACGCAACTCCAGTTCTTTTTGACAATCAAAATGATACCACTCGTTTGAAAGATTTTCGTACATCATCTCCAAGTGAGCTTTGGCCGTGCAGAGGTTGGAATTAGCCTACAAAATAAACATGATGCTATATTAAACCAAAGACTGATAACAAACAGAAAACAACAGCATGATCCTGGGTTGATGACCAACTGGAACATCAGGGAATTACACACCCCAGCACATCACAGACTTGATACAATCAGATACAAGTCATTAAGTTGCATCACGCCTGCTAGTTGGCTTCATCGAGTTTTATCAAGTCTGCGAAAATTAGACTTGATACAACTTGATATTTGCAGACTCCTTTGTCAAAGTTTGGTCTACGTTATCAGTTTTTGTTAATTTTGTTAGCATTGTCTAGTCCGCCCACACGATGCTACTGTTCTTCATTTGCTTTCAGGAAACAAAAATGTGCTTTTTACTCGTATACTTTCAGTCGTGTAGCTACTGAATAATTTCATAATACACATACAGTATTACGACAATTTCTTTTTAATTTCTTTCTTTGGTCACTCACCTCAGCCCATCTTGTCGTTAGTTCTTTATTACTTTCTTTGTTCATGTTTTTCTAGCCAAAATAAAAGTTGGCATTTTGAGTTGACACTCATGCAGCCTACAGAAAAATTCCCTGTGTATATAAACAAATGTTTTACATATAATACCTTCATTTCTTCACACACTCGGACTTCTTCTTCCCAATATAAAAATTTGTTTACAGAGCTTTCTACTCTCCCTAATAATTCCTACAATACAATCCATCAAATATTGATTACATGTTGACTAACACTGAATACACCAGTAACACACTGAAAAAGCTCTGCAGTAACGTACCTGACAGCTACAAATATATTCCAAAACACTCTGAAGATCACTAATAATAAGTTTTTCATCCTCTTTCTAAAAGTAGACAGACATATTCAGCATATAAAAGATATATTAAGATACAAAACTTCTCCTAATATTACTCGTGCTCCCATAAAGATAACATTAGGGGATGCGAGGGGCGTTCTGCTTTGGCAAACTAAGTGCACGATTTCTACACAAATAATGAAAAAATGTATCTTATGTATCTTGTCGTTTTGTACTCAAGTCAAAATAATGTTTGTGGTGTTACTCTTTATATCCACACGGGCCAAGTTGAAAAGTATTCCTGACCAAGGCAGGGCACAGTCAAGAATAGATAACACCAAGACACATAAAAATCATGATACACTTAAGATTACTGTACGTTGATATCGAAAGAACTACATGTAGGACCAAAATATCACATAGTCGATCCGACCTGATCACGTAGCTAAGTTAGCATGGTATTGGAGAAGCATTCCAGAATTCCTAGGTTTAATTCCGACTGTGGCCAGGCATATTTTCAGCTACGTCGATATAAACTCAAATACAAACATCATTTTCACCTGATACATGTTTAAATTTAAGATTTATGCCGTTTACACTTAAGATTACATTGATATATCGACGGAATTAGATTCGGTATTATAATACAACCCACTCAAAGCGACATGAACGCGTATATAGATAGTTGGCAGAAAAAGTAGCTTGCAGGATATATATAAACATGATTTTAACATGAGCCTTTGGCTCGGGAGATTGAGTAATCACTCCTCATGCGACCGACTTTAATAAAATCATCCCAAGAACAGTTACATATTTTTAGTGCTTATGGGCTATAAAACAAAAAAATATACTTGAACGGGCCAACAAATCATATCACGAGTTGATGCCGGGTTATGATTTTTTGTTCCATTTTCGTGTTTCCCCCAGCCTCGTCCCGGGGGGAGTTCATGACATCTCAATAAAAAATTACATTTACCTGTCCTTTTTCTAAGTCATCACAGACTTTTGTCAATGCTTGCGCAGCTACCTGGGTTGAAATTATATAAAGTTGAATCAATGTAGGCATAGCCACAAGTGGCAAAGCTTGGCCTGCTCGATAATTTGGTAATGATATGCAAATTCTAAATCATTATCATGTATGCATTATCGATTATCATTATTAATCGTTTCCATGGCTACAAAGACGGAAATATTTGCATATCATCACCAAATTGTCAGGCTGGCTTCGCTGCTGAAGAAACCAGAGAACGGTGGCCTAAGAAAACGTCATTGATGATTTAATAATTGACAATAAGGAATCTATCAATACCTTTAGGTACGTGTCTTTCGGTTCAGATTCTGCAATTGATTTAAACCATCGCCCCTGACCCTCTGAATAAAATGACATTTTAATAATACAGTTATATATAGCATGCAGTATAAGCTATTCTGCTGTTTGATTGGTAGAGCTAACTTTTGCCATATATCAGCTGAATTTACCTATGGCGAATAATTTCACATATAAACTAATTCAAAGATTTTTAACGAGTTACTACCCAAAATGGCACCGAAAAAGTTTGTACAAGCTGAAAAACAATGTGACATTTCAAAACTAGGTGCCCAAATAATTCTTCTAACGAGGAATACTTTCCTTTTTTTATTTCTTAAGCTAGCGACTTTTCATTAGTGTTACATGACGATTCCCCACATATTTTTAAATAATTACATCACATGTTAAACATGCAAATCCGCCATCTTGAAAATATTATATGGCAGAAGCTTCAGTTATAAAACCAAGAAGCCTCTGCGGAAAAGAGTGCGAAAAAAATTCAATTTGGGTAAGTAACCAAAAATTTAATTTTGACCATAAGGCGCAGGGTCAGCAGGCAAATTTTGACCAAATCGTTTATTTTTGCCAAACTTACTAAAAGTAACCGTATCAGTTTTGACGATGCAGTTTCAAGCACACAGAAATATCGGGTATTTCACCATCTACCAACGAGACTCGAAATTTGAAATTCTATTTGCCGCGTTTAGCCAGTGAAATATCCAATCAATAGTTTTGTGTGGAGTCGGCGTGGTTCGGCGTTCCGAGCACGGTAACGTCAGAGATACAGTAATGTTTAGGAAAACTTACTTTTTGAACTGCTTTCCAGACTGCTCCTCAAATGATTAATCAAACCACTTAAACTGTTCACAATCGATAATAAATATTTCTAAAAAAATGACATGACAGGACTTTAAAATATATGTAGATGATATAGACAATTAGTAAATAATGCATATACAATTGGCAATGCACAGAAAATTAGAAATGCATAGACCATCATAGGAGAAGTCATTTTACAAAAAAATGCATAGTTTCCCTACCTGACATTGTACAAGTGTTCCTTTATCGCTCGTTGACATTCTAGACGGTTTATGTTCAATTGGACTTTGCTTCAACGACCGTCTTTCATTAAACTCTTCTTTTGCTGTTTGAATTTCCTTAAAAAAACACAGACGATATATTACTACGTGAAAAAACAGCTTGTCGAGGAAAAGCTTAACACATAGGACAAACAAAGAAATATTAACAACCAAACAAACAAACAACACAATATCAGTGTACCTGATCTGAACCTGTTAAAAATAGTTGTAGTAAGCTGCTGGCTCTAAGAACTTGATGTTTACAAAGCCGAGAAAGAAACCGTTCCAGTTCTCTCGTTTTTCCTAGAAATAACAAGATCGATGATTTAACAACTACTGTAACTTATGTAACTTTAAACTAAAGTAGAAATATAATTTATGTACAGTATATATACTTTTCATAGGAAATTAACGATGTACTGTGTTAATGTGACATAAATTGTAATGTGAATCTGCTCTTCGTGGCCAAAAATTTAATAAATTAACCCGAAACGATGCTAAATGATGTACACGTCTTTAAATATGATAGTAATTTTAACAGTGCATGAACTTAGTATAGATTCCGATGATAAAAGTAACAAAAGTTCACCCATGTTTTTATTTGCGTTTTTATGAAGTATTTAGATACTAAAAGTGATATACAAAATAACTGGGACACTTAAAAATTTGAACATTTTTTGTAATATCATTCTCAGCTGACATAAAGGACTACATATGTACTCACCGTTAAGTGTAGTCTGTTGAAGTAAAGGCGGCACCACACATTCTGTACATAACTCTTGTAAATTTTCTCTCAACCACACACAATCTGATTCACTTCTGTGTACATCGTAATGTGTATTGTTATAATTTTCAAGGTTTGTCTGAAATAAGACCCAAAAGACGATCATATTTTATGTTTCTCACAACAGCGAAGGGTTAATACAAAAGAAAACAAATTCCGAAAACGGTCATCTGGTGTTTTACCATTCGGTTATCAAAATTACATAATAATGTGCTCATTTTATATTTCAACAACGTTGTGCTACGATATCGTTCAAAACATTACATACCCTCGTAACAATTTTAAACGAAGCTTTTTCAATGTCCGCCTCTGAACACGTAACATTCACGAGCAGTGTATCTGGCTTGAGTAAACTATAGGAAATATAGAAAAGTGAAGAAGATGAACAACTTCCAAACTAAAAAACAAAAAGAACACTTATTAGTGAGGAACAACTAGATGAACAACCCTAAACTAACGTTATCAGCGTCGGCAATGCAGTTACGAACACACAAAACTATCGAGTATCTCAATATCTACCGACGAAAGATCTTGAAACTCGAAATTTCAAATTCTATTTGCGTTGTTTATCTAGTGAAATATCCAATGTATTTTGTGTGCGATCGGCGTAGTTTGGCGTCGTATAGTTCGGCGTTTCGAGTGCGGCAGCTTCATGAATACAGTGTGTTTGTGTTTGTGGCCAAAGTTAGGAAGGAAAACGTCCAAGATGGCAAAATATTTTAAGCCATAACCTGCTCCCACAGGACATCCAGCCGTAATACATGTGACATTTTCGGATCTTGATCTAGACTGATGCAGCTACAAGACTCAATAAAAAACGTTATATTTGATCACTTACGCACGATTCTTTGACTGTGATTGGGCAGAACATATTCTTGAATGACTTGTTATTTCGTCAATTCTTGATAAGGAAAAAAATTAATTGGTACTGTTAAATAGAACACAAAGAAAACTACACACCACTTTAAAAGGGCCTCGCCACGTGCTCAAGCGATGAAATCTCTTCATCGTAAATGAAACCTGCTTGCATAAAATGAGTCGACCGAATAACAACTGGTTCGATAAGGACAACGCGATATACTGTTTGCCTACCTCATCTTCTCAGAACACAGTGTACATGATAACACGAGATCATCTGGGTTCAATTCAGCGCTTAGTCGGTGACATGCCTGTTAAATGGAAGGTATTATTGTTAAATGCACTTGTGATTTAGGAGTTAGGACTAGTCTAAGTTAAGAGCTACAGTCTCGAATTAGGTTTCTTTAACAAGGAAGGAGGGGCGTAGTCGGCCCACAGTAGGCGACAAATGCTTTTGGTTATTGGTTTGGTTTGGTATAATATATATAAAGTATATATATATATATATATATATATATATATATATATATATATATATATATATATATATATATATATATATATATATATATATATATATATATATATATATATATATATATATATATACACACATACGTTTGGTTACCTTCATTTTTGTTGGTGCGGGTTCAACTGTTTCATCATGAGCCACGTCCCCATTTGGTACAGCTTCCGTTCCATTTTCAGAACCAGGAATACCATCAAATAACTTTATCTGACAAAAGAATAGCAAAGCTCATTTGTTACCAACAAAGGAAATTGTTGTTATGTACGAAAGCAAGCCCAGTACAGAACAAACACAACACATTAGTAACAAGAACATGTTACTTTTTCAAGGGATACAGTAATAAAAATTTAGCGGATCTTATTGTAAAAAGTTGAGTTTTTTTGGTAATTAAATTGACCAAAACTAAAATGGATCTCACTAGCGGGGTAGCCATCTCGATAATTACCGAGGGAGAGGATACACTCTATGTTTTATCCTTCATAGACAACGACAGCTACCTGAGAGTTCATCGAATAAATGAACTCAACCCTCCCCCCTCCCCCCACCCTATGACTATCCACTATATCCACAAAGCGGAAGGTTGATTTTTGGTCAAAATATCTCAAGAAATACGTCACAATAGAAAAGGCCAATTTTCACGAACCAAAATTAGTTTCTCTTATTAGCTATCTACGTGGAAATATTCAGAGCTTTTTCTTCTGTGACTTGCGCATGCTACAATATTAGTTGTGATATGATAGGTAACTAAAATATTCCTCGACATACAGTAAGAGTGGAGCCAAAATTCTCCAAAATTTCATCTAGTCGCAAGCGCTTCTAACATGCGATCATATTTCACAAATCACACTGTGATTGCGTAATAATATATGTGACTGCGTAATAATATATGTGACTGCGTAATTATATATACTGTTTTTATACAAAGCATTTTCTTTATTAGTATAAACACGCTATAGTACTCTGCTAGGCTGAGGTGCTCTTTGTCTATAATGGAGCACCAGCAGAAAACAACTTACCAGAGATTCTTGACCAGTTTTAGAAATTTCATTTCTTAAGTGATCAATATAGCCTTGCAGGTCTTTTATGTTATCTTGTTCCTTAAGGAAAAGTTATGAATAGCACAATTGAAGCACAGGAGAACACTGCAAAATTTCACTTGATTATACACTGTGCTGAATATGTATTCAAAACTCTTCCATTTCCCATACAATTAATGTCAAATGACAGCATTTGCAATACTAGTATGATTTTACTAAACACAGTATACAGCTCATTCAATTAAGGTTGACGCTGACAATAGTCAAATGTATAATATGCAGCAACAAATCAGTATGATGGGGATAATCACAGTTTTACATACAAATGTAGAAAATTTCATGCTAAATACTGTATTTGTAATCCTGCAAGGCCACTCACTAAAATCATATTCTTCCCATTTTTCTCTGGGCGCTCACATTGCACATTGGACTATTGTCAATGTCAAACTTGGATTGGTTGAATATACTGTGTAAATCACACACTCCAGCTACACATGACAGTACACTATTGAAAGGGAAACAGCAATATGTTCTTTCATTGGCATATTGATAAGAACCTTTGAAATATCCGCAATATCTGTTGATAACAAGCTTAGTTTCTGAAATATTGAAAGTTAAAGAAGGACAAAGTCGCTAGTTATCTGCCATCTTGGACATTGAAAAAGTCCATGACGTCACAATCTGGGTATTTGATTTTTCTCTTGAAGAAGCAATTGACACTAGGTATGTTGGATGTTGAAATTCAACTGAATTTGTGTGTAAATACTTCTTACGTAAGTTGCGATATTGAGATAACTAATTCACAGGAAGTTTTATACAGTCCAGGTTGTGACGTCAATAAAGTAGACCAAATTATAAAACAAGATGGCGCATGGCTAATGTCACTTGTCCTCAGTGAACTCAATATAACTGGAAGGCTACCTGAGGCGGAAAATTTAAAGCCAAGTTGTTAAAGTCCTTCTCAGTCTTTCCACGCAATTAAAAACTCGGCCAAAAACAACATGCTGCAACCCCTGCAGAGTTCTCGCGCGAGTGATGGGCACGGGACATAAACACGCGTTTCTGGAAGTCAAACACGCGTGTCTGGAAGTCAAGTTTGGCTTTAAATTTTTCGTACCGTTTTATATGAAGGTAGCCTTCCAGTTACCATGAGTTCACTGCTTGTCCTTCAATATTTCAGAAACTAAGTATGCCACCAAAAAATTAAAAACGGATGTTACAATTACTTCAAAGGTTTTTTAATGAATAAGTCGATAAAAAATATATTGCCATTTTCCTTTATGAGAACGGGGTCACAATGAGCAGCCGTTACTGAAAAGCGAAACCGCGGCGGCTGAGAGGGGAGTGGTGAAAGCCGTCTGGCAGATCATCCGTACCAGTATAGGAACAAGACAAACTATCTACACCTACTGCACTTGTTTTAGTTGCAATCTTTCGAATCCGTTTAAAAAGTGCAAACGAAGTATCGTTACGCACAAACAAGATGACTGCTATAGTTCTTCTTGACGGATGAATCGTCTGCTTGCCTGCGTTCATACACAAACGAATCACAATATATCTACAGTAGACGGATCATCTGTCTGTCCTGTAAATCTGACCGATTTTTACATGTTCTAGCAAGTAGGTCGTGTGTTGCGCAATTACCTTCAAAAGCAATACTTGAGTTGCCTCTAATTCGTCTTTAAACGAAACCGAATTTTCGCCAACGCTATAATATCTAAAAATAAAAAGACAGTTTGTATGAGAGAATTTTTTTACAATCATGTTTTTTACTTTACTGTTAAAATAAAGATGTCATGTGTTTGTCTAAACAATGTGTGTCAATCGTCATGTATTATATTGCGCGTCGAAATCAATACAGCGGCCATTTTAGTGGTCGAGAAATTCAGGTTTTCATTTTGAATCCATAAAAAACCCTCTACCATGGTAGGGATACACTTGCTCATTTTAAAATATTTTTAATGGAAATGCAAAAAATAATTATTTTCTTGTCTATTATAGAATAAATTTCGCAGGTAAGATGTAAACAATAACAATGCAAAGCATGACGGTTGACACACATTCTTTTTAAAATGAACGTACGGCTACTGTACATTCTAATGAATATATACAGCACTTTATAGTTTGATTGGTCTATCAGACGCAGAATAGCGTAACGATACATGTTCAAGGAATGCTTCCTGCATGCACATGGTACAAATACTTTCACGAAATTGTAATTGGAAACGACTTCCGAAACACTCATACGTGATCTCTCCCTATCATTCAACTAATGGAAGTTGGGGGGAAATGAAAGCAAAATTTTGGGAACGCACATCAAAAGCACGAAGTACGACCGTGCGTAAATCCAATAAAAAAATAATAGTCCGAAACAGATATTAAAGCAAGCTGATTGCTATACTTGAATAGAAATACTTTATTACACATAATAATAAATGCAACAGTAAGCGTAGTGTATGCATAATATCAGATTTATTTCTTACTCTTTCAAAATTTGATGAAGTAATTTGGTAAAATGACCACGCTCTTGGATAAGCCTTAAAGAACAAATCATATTTGAAATGTTAGGGAGGATCAGGTACTTGTGCTTACATAACCCGACCTCCATCCAGTTGTTAGCATATCCCATCATAACGGATACTTGAGCACAGTACATTTGCTGTAAGATTACTACCATCGACTGCAGTCTTTAAACACTCTCTATTACCTGTCATTCAAACTCTTATTCTCAATGTTATGTTCTTCAATTTTCTTCTGGGCACGACGTAATCTTTGCCTCAAGTCAGCGTTTTCTTCTCTTAACTACAGGATATATAATAAATACTGAAGATGAAATTGGTCCAATGACCAATATACACAATAAACACAATCCTGTTTGATTAACACTGTTGATGGTCGTTAACCGTGAATAATTTTGGCCATGAACTAGTACATGCTGCCCTGCCCGATGCCCCCAAAAAGTTCAAATCTAGACGAAAAAAATACTTTAACATAGCCAACACAGCAGGAAAGCTATTACACTAAGCTTGCAGTATTTTTTCGGGGAACTTTTAGATCGTAAAATGGTCCAGAAACTCAAAAGCATCCAGCGTTGGTAAAATGACGTTACTTGAGTTAAATTCGTCTCAGATAGAAATTTTTCAGTTGGAAACTTGGCAATTAAGAAAAAATGGCTCGAAACCACTTCAAAACACAAGAAAAAATTCACATTATAGTGATAGTCCTTTACAATGACCTGAACTCATTCTTTTCATTTCAAATAATACCCCCTGTCTCAATTACTTTATACTGAATGCAGCCACTTCAGACCAAATGTAGTTCACTTAAACAATCTTCTTTGCAAAAAAGGACCCCAGGAAAAACCTAAACACTGTAGATAATTATATAACCGTCACTGAGCAAGCATTCTTGACAATGACAAAAATACTGTAGCATAAAATGACCCACGTGGTACATAGTATCCATATGGTAAGCTTACAATATCATTTTGATTGGTGAAAAAAAATCAATTTTGCTATAACTGCAGTCAGAAACAAGGTGGTACAGTATACTGGTCTACTAAACGATTGTATTGGCCAAAAGGAGCGCGCTGACGCTCAATCAATGATCTGAAATTTTTAATCAATCAATCAATCAAGGGGTTTTATTATAAAATCGTCGCGCTCGAAAGCGAATTGCAAAATTATTTACACTTGAAATTATTAACCAATGTAAGTAGACCACAGCACATGCTATCATTGCTATGTTACAACAATCGTTACGTATTTAAATAAATTATGTAGATAAAAACATGTATCTTTAAAAGTACAAATTTAAGACTTATGTTATTTAGTCAGATTTAAACAAGATAGATCTTGAAAATGTTATCCACTGACATTCGACTGTGTACAATAAAATGAGGTTATGTGCGACGATTGCCAACAGCTTCAATATTTTTGTATTCTGATGCTTACAAACAGCATCCTACATACTTAAGACACAAATATCTCCTTGGAGAATGCAGCTAAATATAGGCCTTACTCCTACTGCCACAACCATTAGGAAAATGAACTTGGACGATAACGTCAAAGCGAGACTAGTAAGCCCCCCCTAAGGAAGGACATTTACAGAATTGGGCTACCTAGGCCAGTGGCGGATCCAGGGTAAGTCAAAATAAATTATAGCAGCTCAATTTTAAATTCAAAATAACTTTATAACAATGTCATAGGTTATGAATTTCAAAAGAATAAAATCTAACCAATGAAGTTGCTTTGAAGGTATTTTAAAATTTAAATATATCCTAGAATGAACTGTGGTAATTTATTTTGACTTACGCTAGATCCGCCACTGACCTAGGCTACAGTGACTATTGCAAGGATATTGCTATCTATCTCCCCAACATAATGATATGGTCAGTAAATGTATCACAAGAAATGATATGGTCAGTAAATGTATTTAAAAGAAATGATATGGTCAGTAAATGTATTTAAAAGAAATGACATGGTCAGTAAATGTATCAAAAGAAATTATTTGGTCAGTAAATGTATCAAAAGAAATGATATGGACATATGGTCCATAAATTGAAAAGTCTGTAGACCAGATACCACCAAACAGAATAGGGACATCACCCCTGCATCTTGGAGTGGGGAAAATGTCAGCCATTTAGTGGAGGACATTCGCCCACAAGCTATCGCATCACTGTGGAGAATTGCCAGTGCTGTGTATGTGATTTATTATATCCTGAATATAACCTGACCAGGCATATGAGCAGGGTTTGTCTAAAAATCTCAGGAGTGTAATCTAAAAATTAAGCAATAATTACTATGCTGTTTGCAAATAGCAGGGTCTCCACAATACAAAATACATTTACATAGCACATGTAATAAACCATGTAACAATTGACCATAACAGTTAACTAACTAGAAGTACTTAGCTACAAACTCTCAGACTATACAATTACTAATATAAGTAGGGCCATAACTATACAGACTGTGAACACTTTCACTAAAAAAATGAACACTTTCAAATTCAAATTACTAAAACACATTGTCTTAATTTGACAGATCTAAATTTAATTGCTTTGATGTAATTGTTGGGTAATGGAGAACACAAGGTTGTGTATCATACATTGTGAGTTGTTTAATTTACACATGTTAATTTTACATAGCTGACAAATTGCTACAATATGTTACAGCTAATTTGAATTTGAAGGGGTTCAGTTTTTTATCGATATACACTAAGTATATTCACATGTTCTGCCCGACTAATTTCTTTTGAAGCAAACCTTAATAACAACTGATTTCAAAAGAAAATCATTAAGCAGATCATTAATTAAAAATCATTAAAAGAAAATCATTAACACATAAAAAATGCTCCAATTAGAAGCCTGTGTTATAGACAAGGGTGTAACTAGCTTGATTTTTAATTTGAAAGGTGTGAATGTTCATGTTTATGTTCTGTATGACTAATGTTGTTTAAAATAGTCAGGTTAATTTGAGAAAAAGGGATGTTACCCAGAACAAAGTTTAATGACACTTTCAATACAATTCCAACTTTTAAACTGTTTTTTTTATTTACTGCAAAAACAGCAGCAGTAGCTAGTAGCTAATTAGCACTGTCTCATGGTGAAATTTTAAACAATTTATACTCCAGAGAAAACCCATTACATTGACGATCAGCAAATCTATAAGTAACTTTATTCAATGTGAGTTTCACAGGTCGACAAAGTGACAATTGCAGTGGTGAATGGCAATTGCTCTCACATAGAATGTTAAATAGGATAATCTATAAAGAACACTGTGGTACATATGTGTACAATAAATCTTGACAGACAATGTGTGTGTACAGGTAAGCTGTATTTATAGACAACCAGCTCAAATACAATAGGTTCTTTATTTTACATCATATAGTGTCAAACAGACGTTTTGATATGGACGTATTTTACTGCCAAAATTATTTTAACAATGCTTAAACGAGAAAGCTGATTTCATTAATTTATTGTACTAACAGTAAGCTGCAGTGTGCTTACAGTATTCTTCAGATAAAGCTTAGTCAAACAAAATTTAAGTTGAGCAAAAAATTATGGGTCTAGTTGTATTCATTTTATAACAGCACAATAATTAAATTATTATAATTAAGAAACATTTAGATCTTTATTGTTTTAAGTGCCATATTATCAGCCATATTAGACAACTCCATGCGATATCTTACAACATTTCCAAAGAAGGCGATTAATACCAATTAGAATTTTTTGAAAAGTTCTAATCCATTTCAAATTTCAATTAACTAACACCCCTGCCACAATAAGTAGCAAATGGCTTGCTATTCAAATTCGTGTCAATGGAATAAAATTCGCGACATATTGTGAAAACTATACTATATCCTACCCCAGCTTCCTGTACGTTCACTGCTACAATATTTTGAAACTCAAACAACACAAACCAACCCCTTACTATATTAGATTATGTGCAACAGAGCTTAACATTGTTTCCGACTATTATGATAAACTACTAGATGTCTAGAAAATCGGTCAATATTTACATTCAGTTAAAATCGTATCTAACCTGTTGTATTTCAAAGGAATAGTCATCATCGCTTGTAGACATCAACGGCGTACTATCCTCATCTGTTTCACCTTCATGACAACTATCCATTGCCCGAAAGTATCAAACTTATATCGAAATTCCTGTACGTTGAAGAGAGAAATAATGCTATTATCCCGCAACCACAAATACGAAGCACACATTATTAAATGCGATAAACAAGCAAAGTAGCGAGACAAATCCATTTTATAACAACAAAGCTTATACGCTTTCTATTAAACAGATTGCAAATGAATTAAATTCCGTGCGGCCTGTATTCGAATACAGGACTAGATAACCGCCTACGTTCTTAACGAGGGGAAAAAGTTACATTAATATTCCTAATACGTTTAAACAACATGCGACTCGCGAGTCATTAAAAACACTTTTGTCTTCGATGGATTTGAATACAAGTCTAGGGGATCTGCAAATCGAAACGGTCAGACGTTTCAGGAAAATGACTTTTGCTATTTGTGCCAAGAATAGAATGGTTTAACTGTTTTACCTGATATATGTTAATCCTGTTCTTCAGAAATTTGTCATCCGTGAATAATGATATTCATATTTACTTCGCCGGCCAAGTCAGCCATGCAAGTTGATGCGATGGAATGCCCCCAGCAATACCAGCATGCGTCACGCGTACACCAAGGTCCTGCGATGGCGCACAAAAAGTCAACTTACGTTCTAATTCACTGCGTTCAACCGAACGTAAATTATTTTCATCTTACATACTACAATTCACAATGATATGCAAAGTAGACGAAGATATGGTTGGATGCTCACACAATCCAAACTGTTTTTATTTGTTATTCGTTATCCAGCACAAACATACAAAACACTATTAGTTAGGTTTACACACTATTCATGTCTAATCTCCCATTAACTCAGACCTAAATTGTTAGTAATCTCAAGGCGTTGTGAAACTTCTTCCAAAATGTACACATCTTTCGCTGAATCTGATTTCCACCGTCCGTGCAGTTTAAGTGACCTTTCTGACAAGTGGTGATTATTTTGCACTGCTGCTGTCGCTCCACCTGAACGTAGACTGTGCAAACCATAATCTTTGTGGTTGTATCCAAGCGTCTTGAGGCAGTCTTGCAGGATTTCTCTACATCTGGAATACGATAACTTTTCTCTACATAATTTATGACTGTTAGTTGATTTGTAATACCTCAATCTTCTAAACAACGGCAAGTCATTATCACTGGAGTCAATTTTAGCCATGCTAATGTATCTCTGCAGTAAGCTAACTGCACAATACTTACTGCCAAGCCGTTTAATGTAAACGTAATTGCCTTCTCTGTACACGTCATTCTTCGCCCGCGGAACGAATATTTTGAGATATTCGGATGAAAATTCCAAATGAGCAGGCTGGATGCTGCAGATCTCATTATAGCGGAAGAATCCTGTAAAAGCAGTGCTACATAAACATGCTAATCTCAAATCCTGCAGACTAGCAGATGGCCCTGCATATTTGTCAATAATTGCTTTTATCATATCCGGAGTGATAGGTACCTTTCTCTTTATTGGTGCTTTACAACGCTTTGCAGCCTCTAAAAAATTTTTGCATATTGGACTGTCAAAAGGATTCTCATAGAGTTGGGGTAAAAATGAATGTAACCATTTTAGCGCTGACACAACTGCCAGGAGATTGGCATATGAGTGAGAATCCTGATATACTTTGGACATATAAGTTAGCGCCAATGGAACGGTAAAAGGCGGTGATGTTTGCACTTTGTTTAATTCACACCAACTTACAAATTTGCTTATTTCGCTGAGATATCGTTTTGAAGTTGACGCCTCTTTAGACTTCAGAAGCTGTTTTAATAATGCTTCCGTGTTGGGTCTGATGTTGTCCGGAACTTTGTCCCAATCGCTAGAAAAATTATAAAGCTACAAAAAAGAATATTCTAAGTTAAGACAAGTGAATAAATTCGTTCCGCAGAAAAAAACAAAACAAAACAAACAAACTGTAAAGGCACTAAAGTTTTATTTTGGTTTTATTTCATTGTCATTCAATTTCACACCAAGGAACCTATTGTTGGCAAGCGCCACCCCATTACATGATCTCTAATGTTATCCATCTGAGCCGTCCCAACGGACATATAAAGATATTTTGCTAGTATGTGATCAATCTCGTAAAACACTCTGTAAATCTGCTCTTTAAGGGCACTGGAAACGCCGTTCAAATCTGTTGCCCACATTCCCTTGTAACATAACTATATATCCTTTCGGCAAGCGCCTCTCTTACAAATTTCTCGTCTTATGTAGTCGAGTCAAAATTCCTGTTCATTAATTTGCGTCTGTGTGCAGTTCCCTCATTCGATTAAAATTTAGACGTATAGCTATAACGTCTCCAAAAAATCTTTGAGAACCTAGCAAGGAGTTCTTATTCTTACCATGCACTAAAGCAGTTCTTCCATTGAATAACCGAGATTCAACAACACAGTCTCTGTATTCTCTCGCAATTAACGGCCAAAATTGTGCCGAAGGCCAGAACGGCACTACAAGTGTTGCATTCGCTCTACAGGCATATAAATAATGTAATGTTCTGATTATCAAATCAACTGGTGGCACTGCTAAACAGTTCTCCCCAGCCAGCTGCTGCACAAAAAAATCCACTCCACTGCAGCCTGGGTTCCAAAATCGCGAAAAATATCTATTAATTTTCTTATTATAGTAGTTGGCAAAACAGTCAACCGAATGTTTGCCCCATAATTTTTCAAGCTCTATGAAACAACTTGCCGTTATTTGCCAATCATCAATATCAATAAGCCTGCTAATGAAATCCGCCCGTGCTAATTCTGATCGTGGAATCCACTGTATGTCTAATTGAATGGCGTTGTCTACGCAAAACTGAAACATCCTCAAGGCAATCATGTGCAAGTCCGCTCTCATACTACCCACAGAAACGATTTTGCAGGCCGCTTGGCTATCCGAAAACCACTTAATATAACTGCCCTTTATGAAAGGCAGAAACGAATTTAGAGCGAACTCAATGGCTGTAAGTTCTCTCCAGGTAGAACTGTTGTGAATTTCGTAAACGTCCCACTGTTTGTGACAAACCCTTTCCCCATTTAAATCAAAGTGCGCTCCGCACCCAGTGCCACTAGCATCTGAGTATATAATGTAGTTGGAGTGTTTGCTGTTATAATGGCTTACTGTTTTTGAATTAAGTTTAAATGCGTTCACTTTCCAAAATTGTAATTCTCTTTGACAATATTGATCTAGCAAAAATGGCGTGTCCCAGTCAGCCGCGGCCGCAACCTCTATGGAACAGTATCTTGTCATAAGTTGAGATATGTTGCCAAACACGGCTGACGCCGAAATGATTTTGCCAACTAAAGACGCTAAACCCCGAGCCGTAACAAAAAATGCTTTCTGAAAAATTGTACGTAATGTCTCGATAATGTTTTGAATTCTGTTTTCTGTTATACGGATCGTCCCGGTTTTGGCATTCCAGACTAAGCCTAGCCATTCGACAACTTGAGAAGGCTCCCACTGACATTTCTCGTTGTTGGCTATTAACCCCGCCGCTTGCAAATCGGATTGCATGTTTTTTGACACAAGCCTGCAAATGTGCTTGTCTTTTTCGATACCCCACCCGTCGTCGAGAAACAGCCCCAATTTTAGGCCGTTAATTCGCCAATACTTTACAAGGGGTTTAAGCACTTTGGTGAAAATGTAAGGGGCTGTGGATAGGCCAAACGGCAAGACTGTAAACACGAAATATCTACGCTGTCCACTGCGCGAAAAAGTCCAAGCAAAGCCCAAAAATTGTTGATAATCAGAATGTATGTCAATATGATGATATCCGCTTTTCAGGTCAAAGGAAAACATGTAAGCACCTTTCTGAAAATAGGATAATCCTACCTTCCAGTCTTCATACTTAAATTTTTGCTGTGCTAGATGGTAGTTAACGTGTCTTAAATCTAATATGAGCCTCTTTTTCCCGGAGCGGTGTATCGTAACACTTAAAGGATTAATTATGTAAGGAGGCTCTTTAACTTCTACAACTCGTTTAGTGGCCAGCAGTTCCCAGATTGCCTGGTCTACAAACTCACCGTGGGGTAGAACTGATTTGTTATTAGGCAAGTCGTTTCCCGGAGGAATATTCACAAATGGTAGGCGATACCCTTCCTTGATAATGGATAATATCAAGTTTGGTGCGCCTATTTTCTGCCAGAAACTAATGTGCGCGCGAAGTCTCCCTTTGACTTGCGGGCTTGTTAATGTACACATGTTATCACCTTCTAAACAGCCTTTTACCTCACACAAGTCTTCAAATACGTCTCTTTTAACACATTCCGTTGGGCGTTCCTTCCTTTTGACCTGTTGGTTTTCCAATTGTGGGATTGTTGGCATAATAGAATCCGCTCCGGTTGGTTGATTGGGTTTTTTGCCAATTAAACACGGCTCTGCAACTCCTTGCCCAATGCCCATATCGATTGCATCTGTAACATCGACCGCCAGCAAATGTCGCACTGCCTAAAATTTTCAAAGCATTTATGGCAAACTGCATATTCAAATTGCAAACGGCACTTGAACTTCTTTGGGTGGGCGGGCGGGCAACTTAGCTCTTCAAACAGTATAGGATCGTGAGAGTGAGAAGCTTGCATGATGCTCTCAAGGACATAAATAGACTATTCTGCCCAATCAGATGACGCGGGGAAGCCCATTGGAGCATGCACCGACTAATTATTCCAGTCCTGAATTATTCGTATTCCCTTAGAAAATACATTTACGTTCTAATTCACTGCGTTCAACCGAACGTAAATTATTTTCATCTTACATACTACAATTCACAATGATATGCAAAGTAGACGAAGATATGGTTGGATGCTCACACAATCCAAACCATGAGATAAACAAAGAACGCGAACGATCGTACCGCGAAAAAGCTGATTGTCGTTGCTTGACTTGAATCTTTTTGCCCCGCTATCACTTGAAGCTTTCACATCTTTGCGTTTCTTTTCCACCGCGTTCCTGGCTTTGCGAATACGCTTCTCGTCGTCAGAGTCGGAGGCCAGCTCATCAGATTCATATTCATGCACGACCTGCCAGCCGTCTTTGCTTCGATCTGCCAGCCGGATTAATTTCTGGCGCTTCTTGATGCTCTGCTGTCCAGCCTCAATCAGCTTTTTAATCTCAGCGGGGTTGTCGATGTTTGCCTCTATTTGATTGAATATGTAACTGATGTGTGCATTCATCTCGTACTGCTTTCGGTTGCCTTTGAACTTCAAATCGTTTGCTTCTTGCAGCATCTTGGCTTTGTTTTCGGTGCTTTTGTCTTTCGCTTCTAACTGCGAGGACAGGTATCCTTTGAACATGGAAAAAACGTCCTCTACTAACTGTGTCCTGTGCTGATCCTCGTTGGGTGGAGCAGCAATTGACTCTTCGCTTTCTGCCACAACTTAGCTCTTCAAACAGTATAGGATCGTGAGAGTGAGAAGCTTGCATGATGCTCTCAAGGACATAAATAGACTATTCTGCCCAATCAGATGACGCGGGGAAGCCCATTGGAGCATGCACCGACTAATTATTCCAGTCCTGAATTATTCGTATTCCCTTAGAAAATACATATGATTAAACGTGATTAACGCGTACTTTTATATATCCAAGTTTACCAAATAAGGATTTTCTCTTTTGAGTAAATAGCTTTAATAGGACGTTTGTAAAATTAAGAATGTTCTGTTGAATGTTATTGATCAGCGACCGTCTCTGTCTCTCTGACACTCAAAATTGAGTGAACCAAAATTTGAAATCGCGTTTACCAGTTATGATAGCGTGATGTTTTTGTGGTTTGCGGTCACGCAAGTCAAATTCGTATTTATTTTAGTTACTCAGTTGACAATGCAAACGCTGTACAGCGTCGTAAAACAAGCAGTTTAACTGTGTATTGTGTCCTTGCAGAGCTTAGCGTTAAGTCTGCCGCACACGATGAGCTATCGGCTGAGCTACCAGGTACGACTAACTCATTTTTGCTCAGGCATAGTCAATCTCATGTGCCTACAGGCTTAATTAATACTGCCTGTAATTACATTATTTGATTTCAGCCCTTCAGGGCGCTAATTCGGAATGGAAGCGGAATATATTCCTCTCAGTATTTAGTACCCCATAATTTATATATACCAATATTCCTACCTTCAATACTTGAACCAGATTCATCAGACCTAGCCCAAGAAAATGTCTCAGCGAATTAGAATCGTTCTTTTTCTTTTCTCACATTCATATTTCGATCAGAAATAACTATATTCCAACTATTGAATTAAATATTCACACTTCTATATTAAATACAGCGGATATTTCAACAAGTTTCAAAATCGATATTCAATATTCCCAGCTAGTACAAAGAAAAAACTGGTACCACAGTTTATCACACTCAAACAGTGGTCGTATAAACTCCGTAGGCTGGTTGGAGTTGGACAAAATCGAAATATTAAACTTTTCCTAGAATAGTACAGAAAAATTCAATTTTCAAACTCCAGTTTTGTTTGAATTTACAAGGAAAAATTTTATTTTTTCTGGAAAGTTCGAACCTTGTTTTGATTAAACTTTTAGAATCTTTCTAGAGTCAATATGGCAGTACCTACTTTAATTTTGTGGCTTTAATTTTGCTACTGAAGATCAGCGCAAGAAATTCAGAGATTACTTCATATACCAGAATACAAATGCTTGATGATCATAATGGACCACCACAGTCAAGTCTTGATATTGACCAAAACAAAAGTGAAACATGGAATATTTTTCAAGCTGTCCGTACTTGATTGATACTTCCTCAAAGACGCGTCCTATGTCCGCGGTTCATTCATATTCCATAAATCGCGACCAACCGATACTAACAAGCTTTGTGAGCGGTTGTTTATAACAATAAAAGACAATAAACTAGAGAAATTGATGATGACTTTTGTTTTAAAAGTCCAATCACATGCAAAGTCCGATCATTTTAGGTTGGTATTTACCCACACATTCATATATATACTAGAGCCACTCAGCAGTGCAACAGGACGCCCTATTATTATGCAGTTTCCTGGCTGCCACCAGTTAGTCCCGGCAGTTATCAGTATTCCTATTGCCAGTATTGGGCAGAAAATGCAATTGACTGCCTGGCAAAATGGTAATAGATGCGTAATGCGTGGACACACAAACTTCATTTGAGTGGCCTTACTGTCCATTCCTTATACTGTGGACATGTCAGCGTCGATCATATCGAACTAACGAACCACTATATAAAAAAGTCTAAGCACACTAAAAATATTATTATTATGCATAATATTGATTGTATATCATCCATGCAGTAGTCTAGTTAGCCAGATATAATTTAGTCCTGCTTTGCCAGTTTCTTTGCTAATGTATTATCATTTTTAATTTCTTCAGAAATTGATTGTTTGCAAAGACATTAAGCACAGAATTTATAAAGACTTAAAACCATATTTGCATAACAAGGCTACATGGTTAAGCTAGTCTTATCGGCTCGATCAATTTCGACCCCAAGCATTTGAGCTTCGGTGGAAAAGTGGTTAAAATCAATTAGTTAGGGGCTTATATGTGCGACTCATCAAACCCTGTTCTGTCTTTTGTTTCCTGCCAATGTTTCTCCATGTTTCTCATTATGGGCGAACTAGGAAACATCAGTTCTTGTGACAAACATTGGCCTTGAACTTTTGCGCATGCTTAATCTGGAAATCAGTGTTTTGGTAGCCGGAAACATGTGGGTAAACTGGGAACATTGTTTGCGCAACAAAATGCTACTGAATTTGTTTGGAAACATTTTTTCTTCCCGAGAAGCAAAATTTTGTTTCCGCAACAATGTTTCCCGATCTGTGAGGAAACTGGGAATCATCATAAGAAATAACTTGACAAATTTTCGAACGGGCAGTGCCAAGTTATTTTAACATCTTTGTAAATATTGTGAAAAGTAGTTTAGTACACGGCCCTCATGAAAAGCATGCAGGTATTATTATATATATATTCTTTTTTCATATTGTAACTATTTATATTAATCTATATTGTTGTATTTAGTCCTTCTGCGTGTTAAATCCTGATGAGAATACCGTGTGTAAATAACATTTTAATAATAATAAAAAAAAATATGTTTCCGCAACAATGTTCCCTAGTTTGCCCAGGACGTACAGTCGATTTCAGGTCCCTTTTCACTATAATACTTCGAACTTCCTTGCGAAGCTCAAACGTTCATTTCAGAATTAGCAAGTGGGTTTGTAATCTGGCTTCTTCGAGTCAGGGTCCAATCACAACCTTTGTTTACAAACCAGCTTGTGAATTCTGAAATGAACGTTTGGGCTTCGCACCGAAGTTCGGAATATCACAGCGAAAAGTTAGCTGAAATCGTAAATGTTCTGCTGAAAGTCGTGAGATTCCTTCTGCATGGTATTTCGGTTCTCCTGCAATAGTGATACACCAATATTCCGGCCAAAAAATTCTTTCTTGCTTTATCAAAATGTCGCAAGAATCAAACGAGACACGAAACTGTAAGAAACATTCTCCCGTAATAATTTTTCATTCTTAAATAATTTTCCTGCACACATTACTCCACACAATTGGTCACTTTACATCTAACGACAGTTTAATATTCATAGCCCCAAGTTCTGCAACTAAATAACGAAATACGTAGGGCAAAGAAAGAACTTTCATGTGTTAGCTAGTTTCCCAAACTTTACAACGCCACTGTCGCCTTTCCCGATTCAGACTTGGCGAAGATTGGTGACAGAAGATTTCCACACTTCACACAAACATGACCCTTAAAATAAAATATACTTTCACTGTAATAACGTTATTCTTAACACACATCGGATATGACTCTTCCCCAGTCGTCTCTATAGTATGACGGAGATATTAATATGGAGACAGCATCAAGGAGTTAAACTAATGAGTTAACAATCCAACAAGGTGAGTGAATCTCCAGATATTTAGAAAGATCAATCCGACAAGGGCTCGTTTCCCACCTAAAGTGTCCTTCTCGACTCGCGCGTGTTGGCAATGAGCTCGTCCATGCCGAATGGATCTCTCTAAATATCTGGAGCATCACCTTGTTGAAATGTTAGCTCAATTGGACCTTGGCGATACTGTCTCAACGTTAACAACACGCCTACTAAATGTATTTCAATTCGTTGTGGCTCATGCATCTCGCCCACGCGAGATCTCATTGTCTTTGCGTCAGTATAAAACCCACGCTCCAACGATATTCTGCACTTGACGCCACTCAGCGTCTCCAGCGAGTCTACATGGCCGATTCTGTTACTAAAGCTGACCTCGACGAGTTTCGTAGCTTTCTAGTTAAGGAGCTTAACGATCACAAAGATCAATTGGCTGATCAAGTAACAGGCTCTTGCAATAAAGCGGAAAGTGCCTTGGCCTTATCGAAGCAACTTAAAACCGACGCTGATATCAAGTTTACACATTCGGGTAACGAAAGAAATTTTAAGTTCAATACTGAGCTTAGGGAAATTCTAGCTACTGCTCTCGAGCTTCTAGAGAGTACAGAGCTTGATCAAGTTAAAGACACGCTTGACAAGGCTTTGGCTCTGATTGACGAGAGAAATCGGAAAATTAGGATTGCTGATACCTCCGAGGCCGGTTGGCTCACTGTAAAACATTACGAAGCTTCGGCTGTTGCATTAGATCCGGACGACGACAAGAAAATCCGACAAGCTGAGCGTGAGGCTTTAAGAGAAAAAGCAAAAGCTTCAAAACCTCGCCGACAGTATGGACTTCCTTTCACAGTTGAAACAAGACTTCGCGGCGGCGCTACATTCGCCTTCGGCCGCTCCTACGACCGGTGCTCCTCCAGTGCTTTGCCCACCTGGGATCGTACACCAAATACCCGTTCGTCGCGCGGATCCTGTCGATTCTGTGGGGCATATGGACATTGGTGGCGGGAGTGCCCTGTTCGACTCGCCAGAAACAACAACGGCAACACCTATTTCCCCCACCCACAATCGGGATCGTACAGCACCAACCCATCCAGATAGGGATTCTTTTTTACAGTGCCTAGCTACAGATGTGGTTTCTAGTTTTAATGGCGGGGATGCAGCTGGTTCGGATTTGCAGAGTTATAAATCATCGGTGCGCTCTCCTTTGGCGGATGATGAGTTCACACACTGTCTTAAAGATAAGTATTTTTCACAAGGTGTATCTGATAGTGAATTAGTTCAATTTTATGCAAATAATTTATACGAATATGAGTGTGGTAAATCAGTCCCTGTTGTCAAAGGGCGGTTAAGAGCCCACGTAAAATTTTGGGAAAATATTTGTGCCCCTGATTGGGTAATTAATGCTATTACAAACGGCTATGTGTTTCCTTTTGATTCGTTACCTGCGTCTGCACAGTTTCGTAATAACCATTCAGCCATGGACAACAATGCTTTTGTGTCACAAGCCATTAGTGATTTACTTAAACTGGGATTGATTGTTGAGTGTCCCCAGCCACCGACGGTAATTAATCCTTTATCCGTTTCATTTAACCCAAAAGGAACACCCAGACTTATTTTAGATTTACGCCATGTTAATAAGCACATCCCCAAACCTAAGTTCCGCATGGACGACTGGAAAGTATTTGCCAACTATTTTGTATCGGACGGTTTCCTATTTAAGTTCGACATGAAGTCAGGTTATCATCATGTAGATATCTGGCCTGACCACCAGCAGTTTTGGGGTTTTCAGTGGCCCCCTAATTCTACAAAAATGCGTTATTTCTGTTTTACTGTTCTCCCTTTTGGGCTATCATCAGCTCCCTATTTGTTCACGAAGCTGTTCCGACCATTAGTCGCTCACTGGCGTTCGTTAGGTTTTCGTATCGTTCTCTTTTTAGATGACGGGGCTGGGTGCGAGCACACCTACGATGCCGCTTGCTCTGTCTCCGCATCCGTTCGCCAAGACTTAATTAGCGCGGGAATTATCCCCAATGTCGAAAAATCTGTATGGGATCCCGTGCAAATACTCGAGTGGTTAGGGCTGATATGGAATTTCGCTGAGGGTTATATAGCTATATCTCACTCACGGATAACGAATTTTACGACTGCTCTTCAGAAATTTAGTGATAATTTGCCTTTTGTCTCCCCTCGTTTTATCGCTTCTATCGTCGGCAAAGTTATATCCATGTCGCCAGTCATTGGTAATGTAACCCTAATAATGTCACGATTTTTACAATCAACAGTGGCTTTGTCGGACCAGTGGGATTTTATAATAGATCTTAGCAAATTTCAGTATTATCAGCAATGCCTCACTGAGGTAAAGTTTTGGTCAAGCAACATTGTCTCTCTTAATAACCGTAATTTGCTTCGACGCCATGCCCCTACCGCAATTTTTTATTCGGATGCTAGTGCTTACGCATGTGGTGGTCATGTATTCTTTATAGACCGGACTGAGTTCGATTTATATTTTACTGCCTTTTCTTCCCGAGAGATAGAATTAGATAGCAACAGTCGTGAGCTTTTAGAAATCTTTTATGGCCTTCGAGCATTCAAAAGACATTTACAGAACAGCGTTGTACAATTTTTTACTGACAACCTTAATGCGGCAATTATTTGCGGGAAAGGTTCGACCTCACTACGCTTACATCAAATCGCGTTAGATATTTTTTGCTTCTGCTTACAGAACAACATCATTCTCCAGGTGCAGTGGATCCCTAGGTCCCTCAATGTGTATGCAGACAATATTAGTCGCATCATCGATCATTACGACTGGAGTATTACGTCTGAATTTTATAATCATTTAAATTCCATGTATGGCCCTTTTACGCTTGACTGTTTTGCTTCCTCGAACACTGCTAAATGCAGAAAATTTTATTCAAAATTTTGGTGTCCGGGTACTTCCGGCGTTGATGCTTTCAGCTTTGATTGGTCCAGTGAGAACTGCTGGCTAGTGCCCCCTGTTTATTTTGTGATTCGCACAGTTTATCACCTCGAATATTGCAAAACCCGAGGAGTTCTTATAGTACCTATGTGGAAGTCCGCATCTTTTTGGCCCATTTTGTTTCCCAGTTCAGAACTGAGAACATCTGTTAAACAAGTTTGGGAATTTAGTGATCCTCACAATATTTTCGGGAGGCCCCCACACGGAGTGACTACAGTATTCTGCGACAGATGTTTTAAATCCTCTGTTTTAGCCATTTGCTTGGATGCTTCGGGGAAGCATTAAAATCGTCTTGATGGAGTGTTTACTGACATAGACGCATTACGATATGCAATGGCTTTATAGCCCATTTATAATTACCAGTCGTATAGCCGAGCACAATTTATATTGCAATATGGCATGTATTTGGTTAATGCGCCTTATGGCGGTACTCTAACGAACTATTGCCTATTGGTTCGCATTCCGATATGCAATGGCTTTATAGCCCATTTATAATTACCAGTTGTATAGCCGAGCACAGTTTATGCTGCAATATGGCATGTATTTGGTTAATGCGCCTTATGGCGGTATTCTAATGAACTATTGGTTCAACATAGTTCCTAGACATTTATTTGGTTTGTTTCCATTAGCTTTAGAGGACGGCTATTTACCGAGTTGGGATTCGAGTTGGGATTCGAGTTAGGATTCGAGTTGGGATTCGAGTTGGGATTCGAGTTGGGATTCGAGTTAGGATTCGAGTTAGGATTCGAGTTGGGATTCGAGTTAGGATTCGAGTTGGGATTCGAGTTAGGATTTGAGTTGGGATTCGAGCTAGGATTCGAGTTGGGATTCGAGTTAGGATTCGAGTGGGGATTCGATTGGCTATATAAACAGTCTGAAAACATAACTATATAACATATATTGAGTATGAGGCTGCGCTCGCATGTTAATCAAACGGGAAATGTGTGACAAAAATATAATACTTTATAGCACAAAGGATATTGTATCATCAGAATTTTTTCAATAAAAGACAATCTATCATTTTAAAAGCGCGCAAACAGATCCTTTTCAGTTCGCGCAATGCCAAGTCTTCGGCTTCTTTTACTTGTTATGGCATAATCGGAGTCTTAAAATTGAGCGGAAAGCACGGACATCATAGTGATTATAGCAGCACATAAGCTGCTATAATAGAGACACGCTCACAAGCTGCGTCATAAATTAAACTTACGACTCACATTGAAAACATACACAAGCTCACTTTTTTAAGACTAACTTTGATCCTTTTGACAAAAAAAAAGTAAAAAACATACTAATCTTCACTTGTAAACAATCTGCATGCAGTATGTTAGTACGTGCTAGCCTGTGTTCCAGTCTCGAATACAGGCTAAGTATGTGCGCACTTATTGAAGATTAGTTCAAGAACCGCGTCATTTATAACACTTTGTATAAAACATTATTGTATTAGGAATGCCAGGTTGCATGTGCTGACACATGGGCTTCCGAGTCACACCTCACGACCATGGTTTTCCTGAATGCGTCTGAGTGAAAGATTACAGCTTTGCAACCTAACACGTTCCAATCACAGCCTTTACGCTTTCTTGCATCTGGCCATTAGGAATTACTTTAGAGGTTATTCTCGATACAGAAACACAGTATTTACTTCGATATACCGGTGTATTTATAAAATGTCAACACGATTGTACTCTGATGTTGTTTCCGGCGGTTCTGGGAGCGAATTAGAAAATTTCGAGCCCCAGAAGCGGTCTCGCAGCGGCGGTTTAGTAAGCTGGCTTACTGAGTACCAAACAGAAAATGAAGAAGTGGCTTTAAACAAAGCATTGGAGATCAGCAAGGTAATTCTTTTTCCAAAACGCCACATGCCGTATGCCATACATGTTTCATAAAGGAAATGTTGGACCTCCACAGGGTGATCTATCTGAAGAGTCTATAGATAAACCAGCCGTCATCATCGACTTGACTGAATCCCCGTCTCCAGCAAAGAAATATTCTATTATTGTAAGTATATAGCACTAGTGATAGTTATGAAAATGTTGCATTTCTCCAGAAATCTTTCTCCATGCATGTTTTAAATGTAATAACCTTTTTTCCTTTTTGCCAATTTAAGAGCGACGATAGCACAACTGAAGGAGAGAGAAGTCCTTCTGTACTTCAGCAATGCAAAACTGCCACATTAGTGAAGCCTTGCCGTAAGGTAAGTTAGGACAATAAATGGTTTCTTACCCCAGGGTTTTACCCACAGTAATGGAATTTAGCTCTAGAAAGTATGGTTTCCATAACTTGTTTCGTAGGTGCCGGTGTCGTGCGCTTTGCTTTCTACAATTTGATCTATTGCTAGAGGTTCTGGTTCGTTTGTTGGATGTTGCGGGTCGCAAAAAATCTGATTTAACAAGACGCTTGCTAAGCGTTTACTCGAGCTAATGCCCTTCAGCCACGCTCTGCATGTGATGCGGCATCAGTCTTGCGCGAAAAAAAACCAGACCGAAATCAAGACTCTCGCTTTAGCTCGAGTAAAAAGACTCGAAATTTCTTCGAATTTATCGAGAAAGGCTAATTTTTGACACTTGAGAAGCGGCGTTTATTCGAAGGAAGTGTTTATTCGAGGATAGGACTTATTGCAAAATTTGCTCGAGAAGTGTTTGAGTCAATATTGTTGGTTAATCTACAGTATTGCGGAATCGTCGTTATCGGCTTGTTGTATAGGCAAAACGGCTGGGTGCACATCAAACGCACGCCGTCCTTCCGCATGTTAAAACTCACTCAGTTCGGCCAAAGGTTAACTCGCCCTGAGTAACAAGATATTCATTTCACTAACTAGCTTCACGCTCGGTTGTAGCAATGTAGCCTACCGCTACGTACCTAAGTTACATGACGACGCAATGAAAACGAGTTGACGACATATAAAATTGTAAAAATATATAATATACAATTGTTTAATGCTGGAAAATATAGAACTTAGTGCGAATGAAAGTCACAAAAAATATATTGTGCATTTTGATGTGTTCTCGTAGCATATAATATATACTTAACTTTGATTTTGTCGACTTAAATTTCTTCGCCAGTCGGGTGAGACATGAGTTGTTTTTTAAGTCATTTAAAATGCTGGGGCCGGTTGTTCGAAGCCCGTTTAGCGTAAACGGTGGATAAGTCAAAATTAAATAACACTCTCACATCACTCGTTAAACAGTTAGCTTAAGTATTTTTCAGTAAATATGTAGTTGCCATAGTGGAATCGAGGCACGTTCCGCCACAGATCTGTGGCGTACAGGTTATGTAGATTTATTTCCGCCGGCGTAATTTGTATTATATTCTTGATGATGCGTATATAAACTATTTAACTATATGGCGTAAATATCTAAAATTGATACGCCGTTGGATCAGGCAAATGTCAAATGGGACTGGACAAAGTTTGTTCACAAGCAGTCGAATAGTCAATCACTGCTCGCCACTATCACCATAATCTATATTTCTAGATTTTGATATTTATACAGCTAATTAAAAAAAGGTTGTCCCTTGAAAATACAAAATCTAAATTCCAAAATACAAAGTCTAAGATCAAAATACTTTGTGATAGGCTTCAAGTGTAAGCATATACTCTTAGAAATATTCCACTTAACAGAAAATACCTCCTTGTACAGTATATATCACGGACTGGAAGTTAAAAGTCCACTTATGTGTGTCATGTGACATACTTTGTATTCGTATTTTGTACTTTGTAATTTGAATTTTAGATTTCCGAAGGACAACCTTTTTTGAATTAGCTGTATAGCGATAAATAGAAAAGCGATAATGATATTTGTATTAAAGTCATTATCTTGCCCAGCTCGGGGAGCCCTGTATGCGGTTTTTTGTGTTATATAGCAAAATGCTTCGAGCAGCAAATTTTGTATATTTTAGTCTGACGTACAAAAATTTATACATATTTTACTCTTTAGTGGCGTAAAATTTGTGGCGGACGCGCTTTCTTCATTCCACTATGGTGTAGTTGTAAGCATAATCATTCTATTAAGGTTCAAAACTTTTAGTTTGGTTGTTGAATGGGTCTCTAAACTTGCTTTCTATTTTGAGCTTAACCACCGTTTAAGCTAAACGGGCTTCGAACAACCGGCCCCAGATTAATCGTGCTTTATCAGCATCTAAAACTCTCGACTGCGTCTCGAGTTTATAATTGCTGATAAAGCTCCCCTGCTCGTGCTTAGAAATTACATGGAGGCAATATGTAAGTTGCAAAACTTTCTGATTTCAAGAACACAGGGATATAGGGTGGCATATTGCTTTAACTAAGAAATTTTGATGCTTTTTAAAATAGGTACTAATGACAATGAACGGTTTAGTGCTAAATGTTTATAACATTTTCTAAAAAATATCTTTTCAATAAATGCTTTGCTGTTCTATATAAAGTGTATCTTCATTTCTTATTTAAAACAGGTAGAGTCAAAAACAACATTTGAGTCGTGGGATGACGAGGAATACTCTCCTGGCATTTCAGAAATTTCAAGAACATACGGTTCATTCTGGAAAAAGGTATTGATCGATATTTTGTAAGCATCTCTTCAAAGTTTACAGTCAACATTTCAACTGATAAATATTTTTGTACAGTACATCGACACAAAGACACCTTGATTAGTTTGCAAAGCAATTTGCATGACCATCTGGCATTAAAGATTTTCACAAAATATTTGTATTTTATAGTCCTCGGTCAAAGCAACGACACAAACGGACAGAAACGTTTCTCAGAAGAAGAGCAATGGAAGGCGACGTGATCAAAAAGAAAAAGAAAAAATAAAAAGGGAAAATCAAAGGTACGGCATCCTTGACCACACTATTTGCTAGATTTAGCATGGTTTTCAAACTGTATATCGTTTGTCAGTACTGTCCACACATAGTCATGCTGACTGACTTAAATATTCACTTCGCCTTCTAGCTATGAAAAACTCGAGAAAGATTGTGAAGGTATTTTGATTATTTTATATACGGTTTAATTGTGGACTTGTTCACAGTTAGCATTGTGTCATGTAAATGATTTGTACAATCAAATTGAATATCTTTAATGATACATGCACTTATTAATACATTCATAGAAATAGCGTTAAGCAGTAGTGAATCAGAAGAAGAGGTTATAAAAGTATGTGTAAAAATTTTACTAAGAAGTATGTTTAAAAACCAGTCAGTTATCTGCATTTTAATGCTTTTTATTTTTGTAGAAAGCTCGTAAGCGCAGTTTGATTGGGACAAGCCGAGTAAACCAATGTAAAAAGAAGGGAGAATCTAGCAATGTAGTAAGTATGACTACTAGAATACACGGTATCCGTCATAAATCCCAAGGCCTATCACGGTTATGCACCTAACGTGCAGCTAAATGAGTTCTTCCAAATTACAAAGATTAAGAACTTTGGCCAAACGCTTTTACTTCGAATTGTTCGGGTAGTTGTTCTTGGTAATCAGGTACCTGTGTATTATTTAGCGTTCAATAAGCTTCGAGCGTCCAGGACGCATGTAATACTATTTATGAATGTGAGAACATTTCCCTCAAAAATCTTAGCATAAAAGAATCTTAATTTCAGTATTTTTATATTACATAGCAAACGGATTTTTCTGAGACAGAGTTTGCCGGAATGGTGAAGGATGAACCATACTCAATTAATTTAGATTCCTCTTCAGGATCTTCGCCGAGGTTTGTGCAAGCCTACAAGCAGCATACTGAAATATAGACCAACGTATTCTATCTATTTTGTCCCCGTTGTAGTTTAGACTTATTAGTCTGGTAGTTGGCAGATCCTTACAAACTACTGGTTACCCAGGCGAGTTCCTTTGTATAATATCTGCAAGGTTTTTGTTCAGTGCTGGAAAAAAGCAAAATAGCACCTTAATAATATTGATTTTATGGATAACTAATTAGCTCCCCTCTCTCATACACCCTCCAAAAACAGCCTGAAAGGAATAAGTCCCCCCAGGGCTTAATACATAGAATACAGTAAATTACGGAAATGAAATTTTATATATAGATACATCTAGTTTAAATTAAACTCATGCATAAATATATATGATGTGTGTATTTTAAGATTTATAATAGATTATTATCGTTAATATATACTGTATATATATATAATATATACTGTATATATATATATATATATATATATATATTTAGGAGCAGCAAGGGATATGAACAAGGGAATATCAAGCTTGGCGAAGTAGGTGCCAAAGAGTGAAATAATTATGATTAATCATATTACATGTTTACATAGTACATAGTTTACTTAGTATTGTTTTTCCAAGCATCTTTATATTTTCCGAGACGAAGCAGAGGGAAACATTGAGATTCGAGGGGAAACAAACTAAGTATTACCCGAGAGAACAGATATTGACTGTTTTGCTACATAGCAACTAAAAATTAAAAAAAAAATGGACCTGCAATTGCATAATGCAATAATAATTGCAAAATTTTTTAAAATATTGAAATAGTAAAATTCATTGCCACCTTATGTCCTAAAGTTAGTAAAATTGCAAAGTTTGGTTGCAAAATATTCTAAAATGCAAAAAATATAATCCTGCAAAATTTGTATCACGCGCGTAAAAGTGATACCACTCATCGAGGAAACGTTGCCAATTTTTCGTACGTAATACAAAAGTATACAAAATTTGCGACGAGACCCCGGATCAGCCAATTACGTTTATTATATAGTATATAACGTTATAACTATAGCTTAAGGTGGCTCCCTACACTTTTTAATAAAATAAAAAAATACATAGTTTAAATAACAAATTTGAACAATAATTATTGCTTGTAGCAATTGAGTAAGCTGATTTGAATTCAGGAACATATCAAGAGTCTTACTGTGATGGTTATAAATTTGTAAGTTACGTTGCCACGGCAACAGTAGCGTTTCAAAATGGCGGCTAAATCAGCTTTAAACTGAAATAACTTGTAAAAAAGCACGGTGACCCCCATTTTTTATTTTCTTAAAAATTTTCTATTGATATAAGAAATATTTTTAGCGTTTTAGAAAAAATTCTGTGGATTGAAAATTTTTTTATTCTAAGAATTCATGTTTTTCCAATTCAAAAAAAATTCAATCAACAGAATTTTTTCTAAATCGGTAAAAATATTTTGTATATCAGTAGATAACTTTTAAGAGTATAAAAAATGGGGGTCACCGTGCTTTTTTACAAGTTATTTCAGTTTAAAGATGATTTAGCCGCCATATTGGAACACTATTGTTGCCATGGCAACGTAACTTAAAAATTCATACTTACCACAATTAGACTCTTGACATGTTCCTCGACTCAAGTGGGACTATTTAATTACTCCAAATAATAATTATTTGTCAGAAATATGACCTAAACTATGTATTTTTCGATTTGAATGAAAATTGTACGGAGCCACCTTAAGTAGTCTAGAGCACGATCAGTAAGAAATTCGCCGCCATAAGAATGGTGTAAGAAATGAAAAAATCATGTTGAGTATACAATGTCTTAATGAATATAAAAGTATCGAGTAAGAAAACCATATTCTTACTTAGATGAAAAAAGGGCCTCTAATATCCTCAAACTCCGACAACAGTGAAGATTCCTCGTCCTCCAAAGAAATACTTGGCAATACTTGTCTATGGTGTGAGAAGACTTTCTCAACAAGAAGTAATTTGTTAAAACACAGGAGAAATGCGAAATGTCTTAGAAAAGCAACAAAAGAAGTTCAAGCAAAGTCTTCAAGGTATGTACTGGTTTGAACTACGTCAAAAAGCAAGCGAATAAGCAAGAATGGTTCTTAATTATTTAACGAACATAGCTGCACAAAAATAGCGCCTAAAATTGAATCATTTTTATCCTACAGGAGTAATCTTAGCACACGAATAAGCGACATTGCATTGTGGAAAGATTGTCAGGTACAAGTTGTGTCCAAATTACCTTTTGACATAGACGGACTGGCCGCTTACAAACTACCGTTTGATCCAAGCGACAAGATGGCAAGCACGAAAGACGGTCGGCATTGGAAACAATGGGTCACATCTAACCGAGTTGGCTTTTTTGGATTGCGCAGAATTGCTTCTTGTTCTGGATGTTTCACATGCAAAAATGACAAATGCCCATACTTGGAAAGTTTCGAAAAAAGAAACTCGGTAAAATTTATTAGAAAAGGGAGCGAAATTGAATGCACGATCTGCGGTTACCATAATACCGAGAAAATACCGTGTTCAGCAAAGAAGGTATGGGAGTTTCACGAGGAGAGTAGAACAGTTGCGGTTTACCATATGGGAAACCATACCTGCACTGCGGTTAAACCAAATGATAAAGATATTAGAGATGATGTAGCAAAATATTTCGCCGCTAACCCGACCGTCAAACCATCCCAGTACACATTTGAAAAATTACGCGGGGCGCTCGGTGAAAATTGTGATGTATCTAAAGTGTACGAGGCCGCGGAATCTCTTTATGATGTAAAGAAAGTTAAAAATATAAAGCAAAAAACATTGCATGACCTAAATCAACAAGGGCACTCGTTCGATGCCATAGCTAAAATTAAGGAAGAATCGGACAAGGTTGACAAATATCTACTGTGGAAGGTCGTAGACGGTCGTTTTGCTGAAGACGGCCTTACTACCATATTTAGAACGAGCAAAGAAAAGCTGGAAATACTGTTGCAGATGCAACAGGGTCTTGACGGCGCAATTGCAAAGGAGTATTGTTTCCTGGATGCAGAACATGACCTGTGCTCTGGTATGAAAACTATTAATTTAACAATCCTTCATCCAACCTTAAGAGAAGTAACCACAGTTGCCAGTATGGATTGCAACGAGGAATCTACCGCCTCTCTCTGTAGGTTTTGGGACCTACTTAATGAGGTACGTATATCGTAAATTCTATTCTTCCTGTTAATGAAGCGTTTACATAAGGACGTCTGAAATTGGAAACCTCTGTAGAAATTACACAGCATATAAACTTTACGTACGATATACATATTGTTACAATGTTGGATTTTGACGTACCGAAACTAAACTATATTGCTGTTTATTTTATCATGCAGGGGCCGCAGAAGATCGATAAGTGAGGAAGGGGCTAATACTCTGCAATTCATTTTCTGCCTTAGTAATTTCTTTTCGCAATTCATTCTTTTCAAGGTCTGTCAACACGAATATATGAATGTTAGCCTCCCTTCCTCACTCATCGAGCTTCCGCATGCAGCTCCTGTATATTGCTATCGGTATTCATGCGGAAAGGAATTAAAATGTTTAAGGCTGCCAGGTTATAACATTCATTAAAATTATGTAATTACAAATATTCTAGTACAATTATATGCGACGAAAAGTCGCATAAAAAATTAAGGATATAAAACCTTTATTTTGATAACATTAATGAGTTATTTTTAAGGCCTTACGTGATGTAAATGGAGACCCGCACTATGTGTTTGACCCCGCTGGTTTCGTGACTGACGAGCACGGTGGAAACAGAGAGAGTATTAGAAGGTCGTTAAAACCTGGAGCTGTGGAGCGAGCCTATTCCTGCGAATTTCACTTTCTGCAGTGTTCCCTCTGAGAGACAAATTAGCAAATCTTGGAGTGAAGTATCACAAGATAAATACAGGAAGTTTGTGAAAAAAATTGTTTATGCCAGCACACCTACGGCTTACGCTGTTGCAAAAACAGAATTGAACAAGTGGGTAGATGAAAAGCCGTCAAAGCGAAAGCACATCAAGACGTGGTTTCGTTCCTTTTGGGAACCCAGAAAAAACCATGTTTTTCGAGCATTTAAGAAACCAAACACTCCACATGTGAATTTTGCTGAGGTAGGGCATTCAAAAAACGCAAGAAGAGGAGCTAGGAACCAGTCGCTGGCAAAGGTGGCCGAAGATCACATTGTCGAATCCGCCATCCTAAAATCAAAAATCGAAAATTTGAGAAATGGGACATACGGCGGAGGTGATGTACCAAACCAGAAGCAACGTGATCGTGCCAACTACTCAACGCAAGTTCGATGAGCGTCAAAATTTTGCGCAGAGCTAGCGTCGGGGTCCTTAAATATTGAAGAACACGAAGCCGTAGTTCACCTAGATCCTACGTCAAGCCATAGGGCAAGTAAGATTGTTGCTGAAAGTTCTAGCGATGAATGCAGTGACAACCATCATACTGCAACATTACCGTCTGCTTTCCGAAAGCGGTCGCTAACAAGCAAGAAATTCAAGAATGAATTAAGAAAAGCCAAACTGCTGAAGAACTGTACAGTTAAGTTAGTCAGCTCAGACAGTGATAACAGGTACATTTTTGAACTGAAAAAGGGTGTGAACGTCTTTCTGGTTGATATATCATCAGTGCCGGGATGCAATTGTGGTTTCGTTTCCGATAAGGAAATTTGCGAACACGTTATATACATAATGACACAGGTCCTTGGTGTGAAAGAAAGTGACCAAAACTTGTGTCAAAAAGTTCACTCAAAGGCCTATATAAAAAATCTTCTGTCAGGGTACAAGGCATCCAGTTCGAAAACAGTGGAACCAAATACACCGGCGACAAACCGACAAACGAACGTCGGCCATGCAATAAACGAAATTTTGGCACCTTCCACACCTGCACAGCCTCAGTCAAATCAGTCCATTCGGCAAGTGAGCAACTGCAGTGGACAACATAGTTCTTCATCTAGTACGCTTACGAGACCACCTGCACATGTAACACATGCTCCTGTGTTCCAAGGGATTGCTGAAGCACCTCAGGCACACGTAAGTCGAATTCTTCCAGCACAGGGCGCTATTTTTACGCCTCAACACACACCTCGCCCCCCGCTACATCCAGTTCCTCCGTCGCACAACGCGATTTTAATACCACAACCTTCCGATTTTCATACATCAATCTCCATGCCTCAACCAACCAACACCAATTTGACGCCTCGACCAAAACCAGCGGAAGGCTCGTATGAAATCACTCTTTTGCAATTTTGTGACCCAAGAGTTACAACATGCCACGGGTGCAGGCAAAAAATTCGATTTCCCAACCATCCTGTACCTATTCCACATGATTTGGTAATCGTCACGAAAATGAGACGAGTGTACTTCGAGGATGGTCAAGAAAGAGTCGGAAAATTGGGAAATGTGTATTTTCACTGTCGGGCAGATTGTGTAAAAAAGAAACAACCTCTTTTTTTGGGAGAATCTGTAACAATTGCACCCAATATTCAAGATTTGTTAACGCCAGCACACCAGCAAACAATTAGAACTTTAGTTGCTGGATAAATTTTCTATTTGAGATTCACTTCAAACAGTGACGTAGCTAGAATGTTAATTGTGTGTGTGTGGGGGGGGGGGGAGTTATATTCATATATTGATGCTCTGCTCGAAGATTTTCTTCTCAATTAAAATTCAAATTGATCAATTTGCAAAGAAATCTGTCCATTATACATTTCCTTTATGAAACATGTATAGCATACGGCATGTGGCGTTTTGGAAAAAGAATTACCTTGCATGCTGATCTCCAGTGATTTTCTGTTTGATACTCAGTAAGCCAGCTTACTAGACTGTCGCTGCTAGACCGCTTCTGGCAGTGGCATCGCGAGCTCGATAAGTGAGGGGGACATATTCATATATTTGTGTTCTGAAATCGATTTTATTTCAAAAGAACTTAATTGTGCAGAACACGAATATATGAATATGTCCCCTCACTTATCGAGCTCGCGACGCCACTGGCTTCTGGGGCTCGAAATTTTCTAACTCGCTCCCAGAACCGCCGGAAACAACATCAGAGTACAATCGTGTTGACATTTTATAAATACACCGGTATATCGAAGTAAATACTGTGTTTCTGTATCGAGAATAACCTCTAAAGTAATTCCTAATGGCCAGATGCAAGAAAGCGTAAAGGCTGTGATTAGAACGTGTTAGGTTGCAAAGCTGTAATCTTTCACTCAGACGCATTCAGGAAAACCATTATCGTGAGGTGTGACTCGGAAGCCCATGTGTCAGCACACGCAACCTGGCATTCCTAATACAATAATGTTTTATACAAAGTGTTATAAATGACGCGGTTCTTGAACTAATCTTCAATAAGTGCGCACATACTTAGCCTGTACTCGAGACTGGAACACAGGCTAGCACGTACTAACATACTGCATGCAGATTGTTTACAAGTGAAGATTAATATGTTTTTTACTTTTTTTTTGTCAAAAGGATCAAAGTTAGTCTTAAAAAAGTGAGCTTGTGTATGTTTTCAATGTGAGTCGTAAGTTTAATTTATGACACAGCTTGTGAGCGTGTCTCTATTATAGCAGCTTATGTGCTGCTATAATCACTTTGATGTCCGTGCTTTCCGCTCAATTTTAAGACTCCGATTATGCCATAACAAGTAAAAGAAGCCGAAGACTTGGCATTGCGCGAACTGAAAAGGATCTGTTTGCGCGCTTTTAAAATGATAGATTGTCTTTTATTGAAAAAATTCTGATGATACAATATCCTTTGTGCTATAAAGTATTATATTTTTGTCACACATTTCCCGTTTGATTAACATGCGAGCGCAGCCTCATACTCAATATATGTTATATAGTTATGTTTTCAGGCGGTTTATATAGCCAATCGAATCCCCACTCGAATCCTAACTCGAATCCTAAATCGAATCCTAAATCGAATCCTAACTCGAATCCTAACTCGAATCCCAACTCGAATCCCAACTCGAATCCCAACTCGAATCCTAACTCGAATCCCAACTCGAATCCCAACTCGAATCCCAACTCGAATCCCAACTCGAATCCCAACTCGAATCCCAACTCGAATCCCAACTCGGGTAACTAACTAACTCTTAGCTTTATACCCTTATCCTCACAACCATTTAGCTTGGAATTTGACCTGTTTGTATGCTTTTTGTAATTTAATATGATTTGCCCTCATGGGCTGTTATGTGTGTTCTTATTGGTTCCCTTATGAGCTGTTAGAATTTGCCTTATGGCACTGGAATGTTGGAATTCGCCTTATGGCGCCGTACACGTCTATTAGCACCGAGTCATGGGTTATTTGCAAAGGCTTATATGCGCCAATTCATTTAGGCTCCAATTATTAAATATTTAGTGGAAATTCGGGAGTAATTTGCGACTATTATGTTCTTTACAGATTTACTACCTCAAATACAAAGCCCGGAACTCGTACACCTCGTGCCTGGTGTGACTAATGCTCTTGGAAGTTCTACGGCCGCATCCACTTCCAAGCTATATGTGTCTCAGTTCAAGAAATGGAAGTTATGGTGTGCCCAATTTCCTGAATGATTTTCCTGCACAGGATTGTTACGTTGCTTTATACTTAGTGAATTTATTACAGTCTGGATTTACATTTAGTACTATTAATTCGGCATTTTACGCCACAAATTTTTTTCACAACGCATGCGGCGTCATGAACCCCTGTGTCAGTGGCTTTGTTAAAGCTGTTCTCAAAGGTTGTAAGCGTCTAGACATCGCTAAGGCTCGTGTTCCCAAGCAGAAGTCCCCTATTCTTCCAGAGCATCTACTTGCTCTCGTGTCGCGTTTTGCAGGACCATCTGCCTCTCTTTCCGACATTCGTGATGTCACTTTATGTTTAATAGGTTTTGCTGGCTTTCTCCGTTTTAACGAAATTTGCAACCTCAAATGGTGTCACATCACATTTCACGAGTATCATTTGTCGGTTTTCCTCCCCCGCAGCAAGACAGATCAGTTACACGTAGGCTCTACGGTCTTGATTGCTAAGACAGCAACTCCCACATGTCCGTACAACATGCTCCTTCGATACGCCTCCATGGCTCGGGCAGACACCTCTTCCAATACTTTTGTTTTTGGAAAATTGGTTTTCCACCGTCTCAGTAATTCTTATACTATTTGAATCGGCTCACAGCTCTCCTATTCACGCACTCGAGAGGTTGTACTTCACAAATTTAAGGAAATCGTATTGCCCTCATCTTCTTTTGGATTACATTCCTTACGCATTGGTGGTGCAACGGCGGCAGCGAATCGCGATGTGTCCCCCCAAGCCATCAAAGAGCACGGAAGGTGGAAATCTGACAAAAGTAAAGAATTGTACTGCCGTTCAGATTTAAAACATCAATTGGCAGTGTCATTAAATCTAGGTCTTTGATCTTAACTTGCTTTTCCTCTTGATATTTGCCCACATGCTGGGCGGTCACCTCCATTCTCGTTTCCTATACTTAGATTTGAAATGTTTTCTATTCGGCTGAGCGCAGCGAAAGAGAATAGAAATGTATTTCAATTCGTTGTGGCTCATGCATCTCGCCCACGCGCGATCTCATTGTCTTTGCGTCAGTATAAAACCCACACTCCAACGATATTCTGCACTTGACGCCACTCAGCATCTCCAGCGGAACCGGCTTTACTTTCTTAATTCGCTCCGCGAATTTACACTAGTCAATTCCAATCATCGAAACCACCAGTATATATCGATATTCTCTTTTTTTTGTAATAGCAGTAACATTGTTACCTTTGTAATTAATATTAAACGTTTTTGTTCGTAAACGGATACTTAATTAAATGCATTAGTATGCCATTATATAGTACATCAATTACCTATGTATACGCATTGACCATTTATTGTCAATAAATGTTTGACTCGCGCACACATGCTGGGCGGTCACCTCCATTCTCGTTTCCTATACTTAGATTTGAAATGTTTTCTATTCGGCTGAGCGCAGCGAAAGAGAATAGAAAAGGCGTTCACAACAGGCAGGACTATATGGGGCATTTCGTTCTTTTCTTGTACTGCTGAGGAGATGCAAAAAGGCGTTCACTAGTCAATAAAGGGCTATGCCATTTCATAGTGCCAAAATTAGAGTAAATTTAACAGGTATATCGTATCGGGCGCTAATGTGGCACAATTTGCTTACTGCCTCGCACTGGAAACACCTTCAGCATAGCATTACAGGGATTTAGTGAAAATAGTGAATACATGTACATGTCAAAAGGAATTATTTTGTAGAAATATTGCAAGTAATGTTTTTATCGACGTTAAAATTGTCAGTGGAATTAAAGTAATAAAACGGAAACCAATTCTATGACGGAAACATTGCTCCGCTCCTTTGCGATGTGTATAAGATAAAGAAAAATTGCCGTGTAAACCTTCAAAGCATTCAACAGGGCGCAGGGGGGGAGGAGGGGTGTAACACCCCCAGGTTCAACTGGACAGTGGTGGACAGTTAATTGGTAAAACCCAGAGTCAGTCAGGGACTTACGGAGACGTTAATAAAACCGTTAAGTTGTCAACTCTACGTAAATAGTTCATTAATCGTCGGTAAAAAAATTGTTCTGAGTTCATAGAATTTTTAATGCTAAAAAAATAAAATATGAAATTGAGCCAGGTTTTACTTGAACGGCGTGTTGTATATTATTATTATCATCTTTATATTTAACCAGGATACCCACATCACCGTAGCGCTTTTCAGTGGGGTCCAGCATTAATAAATTACATCATTACAGCTACATAAAACATAGAAATATACATACATTACATATATATATATATACATCACATATATATACATTACATATACACACACAGCTATATACATACATTACATATATATACATTACATATATACATACATACATTACATACATGCATGTTTATTTTGAGAGGAATCGGGAAGTAAAGAGGAGGAAACAGAATGAATAGGAAGATTTAGAAGAGCGAGAGGTTAGATAACTGAGGATATAACTATGCCTATACTTGTTGTATACATCGTCTTTTTAATAGGGTCTTGAAGTTCGATAATGCATGACTTAGCGTTTTTAAGTTCAGTTTCAAGGTTATTAAAGTCCATATGGATATATAGACTGAATAAGTCTAACAATCAAATTTTTGCATGGTTGCAAATGCTAGTTGCCATTTACATGTTTTAGTGTACATGTTAAAATATGTGTTTGGTGAGATATTCTGCTATTCTGAAAATGAGTTTGAACGATGCATTGGCCTCGGCTTTCAGCAGTGGCCAAGCTAGCCCTATATTTGGTCATACAAATGCAAATTATTCTATAATGGTTTAAATTTGCATACGATGACCAAATTGTCGGGCTGGCTTCTCTACTGCCCTTCAGCGGTATCTCCCATGAGCGCTGCACCAACTTCTGACACGGAAAGAGAAAAAAACCATAAACACGCCTACGGCAGGATACTTGGGTGTCATCTTTTTGGAATGTTAACTCAATGTTAAATCAGTGATACTGTCACAATATTAAAAACTCCGTGATACTAGACTATAGAGACGACTGTGGAAGGTTAGAATATTTCTTATTACAAGTTCGCATATCCTGTTCTCCTACCGGAGTTGAGAATAATGCTGACATCAGCATTACTGAATATTTTGAAATCTATTAACTCCAAGATAATTAACAGTATCATAGAAAAGCACGGGTGGCGCTAGCGGTTACTCCAACTCTGGTGTAAAACCAACTCTGGTGTGGCATTTTATGTGAGTTGAGTTCCCTTAGTTGATCTCTCCTGTGTTTCGAGGGCTTTTCTCTGGGCCCCCCGGTTTTCCTGCCTCTCCAAAATCAACACATTCTAGGTAATATTTGTGAGGATCGAATGGACCATTCCCCAATTAGACAAACTTTTAAATTCGAAAACAATTTTAGCACAGTTGGAAAGAGCTTTCTAAATTTAGTGAAATTGTGAAGTTTGGTTGCAAAATATTGTAAAATGTGGAAAATATAGTCCTGTAAAGTTTGCAAATTTTGTATACTTTTGTATTACGAACGGAAAAGCGTTACCACTATGGGGAAATGTGGTAACGCTTTTTCCCGCGTAATACAAAAGTATACAAAATTTGCAAACTTTACATCACTATATTTTCGACATTTTACAATATTTTACAACCAAATTTCACAATTTCACTAAATTTGGGAAGCTCTTTTCAACTGTGCTAAAATTGTTTTCAAATTTATAAGTTTGTGCAATTGGGGAATGGTCCATTGTAATGTGTGTGATTATATATGAGGAAATTGTTAAATACGGTTATAACCACACCTATTTCCCGTTCCTTGAAATAAATGCTCCGAATATAAAGACAAAACTTTATAGTTATGCTTAGGGTAATCATAGGACAAATGTTTTCCATTTCATGCAATGTAAATCAATTTTTGAAGTCCCCAGTTTCCGTGCTAAGCCTCTATATATGCGTAAACCAGGTGATGGTGAGAAAACCAAAGCGGTTAGGATGGTAAGTTGTTTTGTGTTGTCATGACTATGACTGCACAGTAGAAGGGTCAGGGTTAGGGTTAGGCTCTGCCGTACTGAAGTAGACTTTCGTAATAATTTTTTCAAACAACTTGTATCAAGCACTACATTGCTACAGGAATGGTTCAATGAAATATTTCCTGCTTTCACAGCTCAGAATGGTAGTACCAAGGGATCGCTGGGTATTTATTGGTATATCGTTGTCACAGAACCAAGGATTAATTGTATCTATACAATGGAGGCAAACTGGTTTCACAAGCCAAGATACAAACATCTCAGAACCAAGTACCTAGCCAAAGAGTAGAGACTACAAAGAGGGTCCACTTCATTCAAAAAAGCGTAAGGTGCTGTCGTCATGATACGTCATGGGCGCCATGTTCCTAGCCAGTGCCCTAAACAGAAGCATTTCCGCCCGGTATTAGTAGCCATTTTTAATATTTCCGAGGGGTGACTTCCTCTGTTTAGGGCACTGGCTAGGAACATGGCGCCCATGACGAATATTGCATGCTCGTTCCCCCCGGAAAAATAAAAAATGGCTACTAATACCGGGGGAAAATGCTTCTGTTTAGGGCACTGGCTAGGAACATGGCGCCCATGACGTATCATGACGACAACACCTTACGCTTTTTTGAATGAAGTGGACCCTCTTTGTAGTCTCTACACAGCAAAAAACGCACAACCTGTTCTGGCCTGATGAAAACAGCATTGAACAATGTTTTGCTGCCCACATTGTTCAAGGTTGTCAACAATATTGTTCAACATTGTTGCACCTGATTGCAGGCTAATTCAGGCTCAACAACTTGTTCCGTATTGTTGACAACCTTGAACAATGTGGGCAGCACAACATTGTTCAGTGCTGTTTTCATCAGGCCAGAACAGGTTGTGCGTTTTTTGCTGTGTACTCTTTGACCTAGCTGTCAGCAGTGCAACCCCGAACTTCGTGTTTGGTGGTTCGCTAGCGGGAACTGGGTTTGCCCGCTTCGAATTAGCTTCGTTTTCAACGTTTACAACTTTTCTGGCTCCATCTGCAAGGAGACCTGTCTTTACGTATTACTGGAGAATAAGTAAGTAAGTAGCTTAGTTTAGAGTTAGTTTAGTTTAGGTTTCCTCCTGTAATAACACTAGATCAATAAAAGATGATCCTTACTAGACCTCCAGGAAGAACAGTTTAGAACTGATAGAGCTATCCAGTATAAATAAAGTTAATTTAGTTTAGGTTTCCTCCTGTAGTAACACTGGATCAATAAAAGATGATCCTTACTAGCCCTCCAGGAAGAACAGTTTAGTACTGATAGAGCTATATCCAGTATAGAGTTAGTTTAGTTTAGGTTTATTCCTGTAGTAACACTGGATCAATAAAAGATGTCCTTACTAGACCTCCAGGAAGAGCAGTTTATAGAACTGATAGAGCTATCCAGTATAAATAAAGTTAGTTTAGTTTAGGTTTCCTCCTGTAGTAACACTGGACCAATAAAAGATGATCCTTACTAGACCTCCAGGAAGAACAGTTTAGTACTGATAGAGCTATCCAGTATAAGTAAAGTTAGTTTAGTTTAGGTTTCCTCCTGTAGTAACACTGGATCAATAAAAGATGATCCTGACTGCACTTCCAGGAAGAGCAGTTTAGAACTGATAGAGCTATCCAGTATAAATAAAGTTAGTTTAGTTTAGGTTTCCTCCTGTAGTAGCACTGGATCAATAAAAGATGTCCTTAATAGACCTCCAGGAAGAGCAGTTTAGAACTGATAGAGCTATTCAGTATAAGTAAAGTTAGTTTAGTTTAGGTTTCCTCCTGTAGTAACACTGGATCAATAAAATATGATTCTTACTAAACCTCCAGGAAGAACAGTTTAGAACTGATAGGGCTATCCAGTATAAGTAAAGTTAGTTTAGTTTAGGTTTCCTCCTGTAGTAACACTGGATCAATAAAAGATGATCCTGACTGCACTTCCAGGAAGAACAGTTTAGAACTGATAGAGCTATCCAGTATAAATAAAGGTAGTTTAGTTTAGGTTTCCTCCTGTAGTAACACGGGATCAATAAAAGATGTCCTTACTAGACCTCCAGGAAGAGCAGTTTAGAACTGATAGAGCTATCCAGTGTAAGTAAAGTTAGTTTAGTTTAGGTTTCCTCCTGTAGTAACCAGGGGTGGAAAAAATAATTTTCTTCCTGCGATCACAGTAAGAAGATTATAAATTTCCTGCAGACCTGCAGTGTGTAGATTATGACCATGTTAAATATAGCGCTATAAATTGTAGCTACCTGTATAATGCACACGTGATTGGTGATTATGGTTTTAACTAAGGTATGATCATTCTTTGCACTTTTTGCAGTTGTAACATACATATCTAACAACAAGTGCCGCATACAAGTCGGCAACAGTTGTTTTGTTTTGTGGGCAGGATCACAGCAAACGCATGCTATCACTTATCATTTATTCAGAAAAAGTTACATAATTATTGAAATAGTCTAAAAAGAGTAATATTTTGGTGGTGTATGTAGAATCTATTTACAAAGTCGAAGTGAACTACTGTAATAACTCACATAATACTGAGTAGGCTAACTTAAATCATACAATTGCATCAACAGTTCAGCTGCTTAATGCTTGTACGTTTAACCAAATAGAAACTTTACATAACACAGTGAAGTAGACATTTGCTTAACATGCACCCTATTGCGTAACGAAGGGCAATCTCGGTTCTTGTGAGATGATTTTGTTTATAACTTTGCTGTTATAAAGTTTACTCTGCTCTTCTTTTCTTGTTACAAAATGCCAGTTTCCATGCCTGAAATACTTTGACAAGGCTGAAGATAAGATGCGATCAGCACCACCAAGCTCTGGGCAGTTGCAGGCAATCCACAGCTCATTGTTCACAGCTTCCTCGGACATACTTCTTAGTTTACTGTTGTGCGTATTGTAGCGCGAAATACCTGATTCGGCAATAGACTCAACAGTCATTTTGATTGCTGCAACAACTATTGCTTCAACTACCATCTCACAACCAACGTATGGTTCATCGCCACTGGTCAGGAATTTTTTTGTTAAATCCTTATTAACTTCACAGCCACCGTTTCCGGTGAGGGTGTGATGGACAAGCAAGGCATGCGATATTCTAAGTTCTTTACAGTTGTCAGTATTTCGTCAAGCTGAGATGCAACTGAGGATTTGCTCTCTGCGAAATTGTCCTCTCCGGAGGCGCTGAGCGTTACTTTCACGGTACTTTCGTCGGCTGTATTTTCAAAACCAGGCGGTGTTGAGCCAGATGATATTAACATTGACAAGTCGGCCGTTTTAGTAGTTTTCAACAGTTTTAGCAGTTTTAGTAGAGGCTCTTCGTCTACATCACTGTGGCCACGTTTCCGTTTGACATTGTTATCTTTTACTTTATTCCCAAATAGTTCTATAAGCGACTTCTGTCCAAGTACTCTTACTTCTGTAGAGTTATGGGCATTTTTCATGTGGTCTTTTAAATTTTGAAGTAGCATCTCATTTTGACATATGTGACATCTTTCACGTTTGCTTTTACTCCGAAACAGTTTTTTGGACGGGTTCGTAACATTTTCTATGCGCCTATCTGTGCTTTCCAACAGTAACACCTGTTGTTGATCACCCTCTTCGCAAGCTTGCAACTCATTTGAGTCATTTTCACGACAATATTCAGTTATTTCACCGTCTGAACTTAGTTGACTTGCTTCACTGTCTTCGATACAATCAGTGTACGACTTATATTCTCCATGTTGTTTTTAAAACTTTTCACGCAAGTCAACGCAAGTTTTAAAGTTTGTTTGCTACATCTAGACAATAATGTCTCATTGTCTAGACTATAGCGCTTGACAGGTTCTATTTTTAGTAGTTCCACAATTAGAACTAGACGTCCAGGCCAGTGATTGGGGAAGCCAATTAGAGTCAAAATACAAAAATCTTCCCACTTCCGTTCTGTAAATTGTTGTATATTTCTGTAAATTGTTCTATTTTTCTGAAGCGATTACTGCTTTACCGGCAAATATCCCTTTATATCACTTATATACGTCAATTTGTAGCAAAGGATACACCTTTCGTTAGCCGATTCTTTGCATAATCTAAATTTCGCAACCTTTAAGCAAAGAATCTAACGAAAGGTGTATCCATTGCTACAAATTGACGTATCACGTATATAAACGAACGAAAGCGAAATTCTACCGGACCCTATCGTAATATTTGCCGATAAAGTGGTAATCGCTACAGAAAAATAGAACAAATTACAGACATACAAAACAAAGTTACAGAAGTGGAAGTGGGAAGGTTTTTTCATTTTGACTGTAAAACGTAAAAACTCTTCAAGTGGTCCAAACAAACGTTAAAGTTTCGCATGATAACTAAATCCGTAGGCGTAGCTGAAAAATTAAAGCTATCAGCCAAAAATCTGTTAAAGCTATCTGCCAGCGAATTTCTAAAGGCAAATCAAGCTCCTAGTGAGACGCGTGTGATGGGCCTTTCTTCAAAATTTCAAGTTACAAATCTTACAACACGTAGCCCGAGTAAAAATTTCCTGCGGCTGGTGAAAACTTTCCTGCGAGCGCCGCTCGCGCGCTCGCCTATTTTTTCCACCCCTGGTAGTAACACTGGATCAATAGAAGATGTCCTTACTAGACCTCCAGGAAGAACAGTTTAGAACTGATAGAGCTATCCAGTATAAATTACTTTGTCTCGTCTCTGATTATTTAGGTTTATCTCGACCAACTGATGCATGGTAAAACCTTTATCGATATAAAATTTCTAACCATGCTGGCAAGGACATCGTCCTGATGTCTAGCGACAAAATGCCTCCGAAGGAATTGACAGTCATCAAAGGAGTGATGTTAGATTTTGTCAAACGGTTCAACCGAGGCGACAAAATTTACTTTCATCGCAAATGATGCTATGACTGGTCAACTGATTGATCTGAACGGTTGACATTGGAAGCTTCAAGTGTTAAAGGACGAAAGATTACCATATTTGCCACAACTAAGCCGGGTCAGATCTCAATAGGTACGTACGCTGGATTGATATCCAACATAGAAACTCTACTTCTGAAGATGCAAGTATAGTCCGTTGTGTAAACAAACGGTTTGTTTATAGCTTGAACTTTTAACTATGACATACTGAATATCTGATACTGTTCTGTTTTGCTATCGGCTTATAAATGGTTATAAATCCGGTGTGGGTTGTACGAAAGCTGGATGGAGCTATCCACCGGATCGTGATTTTTAAAACTTTCAAAAAATGTTCAGTAACTGACCTGTATTCAAGTTTTTATCTCTTGCGAGATAGTCACTTTTTATCTCTTGCGAGTTCAATATCTCTGGTGTCGTTGTTTTTGTTATGCCTTTCTGCGGCTGTTGAGAAGATTTCTATCCCGTGAATATATAGCGCTATTCACCTTTCCTACAACCGACCCCGAAAACAGTTCGAAAAGATACGAAAGCTGGACAGAACCGATGCACAGAATGGACTTTACAGCACCTAATTCTGACCACAGAATTTAAAGAATCATAGCTAGCGTTTTAATACGCTTCACGGAACATGTTTACACGCAGTTGTACTACCATGTCGTTTTCTAATCTAGAAACTTCCCAATACTACTTCGTGTTGAAAGTTCTGAACAAGGCAGGTTCCCACATCTTTATAAAATACACAGACGGTGTCCCCAAGCGAGGATTTGCCGTCAAGAAAGGTTTCATTGTCGTCATCACTAAACTGACCAATAGCGTGACACCTGTGGGATTCTCAGCCAGTGATATTCACGGAAGATTATTCTACTCAACGGAGAAAGACAGCTGACCTTCACTCCGAGTACTGTGAGAAAAGAACCGATGAAAATCACTGTTCAAAATGCTCAAAGTATGCACCTTATATATCTTCTTGACTACTTGATGACCTGCTAGTGTCATATTGTCTTTGTTTTGAAACTCTCCCTGTTGCCATGGCCTCCAGTCACGATTTAGTGTTTTTTGCATTGCCTCTTCATCACTTTCAAAACTTCACTGTTCTCCATGTAACTAATACATTATTTCTTTCTTTGAGTCCTCCCCTTTTTTCTTCAGCATCAGGTGGCCCTAGATTCTACATTGGATTAAAGCTTCTCAATAAAGCTGCAGGCTCTGATGTGATTTTAAAAACAAGCGATCGTAATCCGAATTTAGTTGTTTAGATCGTAATTTAGTTGTGCAGATCACCAAAACAGTCGCCTTTCTCCAGCCTGTGATGTTTACTGCCTTCGACGCCGAAGGAGGAAAAGTCATCGTAAACAATAAATTGAATATTATTTTAAAACCATCGCCCAACAAAAGACAACGATTTACGGTGGTTATGACCCCCGCTGCAGGTAAACTTTTATTCATTATATTAATTTATTGTGTTTGTTCTTGCGTGATCTAAACATGCTTAACTGAACAGTGAGTTCTGAACAAGAGTATATTCATTAGATTACTTGAAGAACATTTACTCGGCTCACATCCAAGAACATGTGCTACCTCCGCATGATCTAACCATGCTTAACTCAGGAGTGACTGCTGTACAACGTCAGATCACTTTAAGATAGCTCACATTTAAGAACATGTACCACCTCTGCATGATCTAATCACGCTTAACTTAACAACGTACTCTGTACAACATGAATCTTGTATCTTGGTTTTCTCGCTTTAGGTTCAAAGGTTATACCTGTATACTTTACCTCAATGAAAGTTATCAATAAACACAGCAGTGATATCGTGATCAAATCTAGGGACAACTATCCTTTTATTATGTAAGAGAAAGGCGGCAGAGGTCACGGCCCGGCAACGGACATTCAGTTATAACTCTAAGTGTTGGTAATAATTTTTTTAAAAATGTAGGTGGGCATTTTTAAGAGAGATTGAGAGATTGAGAGATTGAGAGAGAGAGAGAGAGAGAGGAGAGAGAGAGAGAGAGAGAGAGAGAGAGAGAGAGAGAGAGAGAGAGAGAAAGAGAGAGATTTCTGCTTGTTTGCTATGTTAATTCACGGTTTATAGAAGAAAATGGTTAGGCTAGTTATACCACGTGACATATATGTTATTTAACCAATTATATTTCGCTCACGTGGTTCGGTGCCTGCATGAATTGCAATTTGATACCACAGAGTAATGATATACAGAGGGAAAACTCTCGGGATTTTAGGTCACGCACTGGCTACGAACGGCAAATTGGGTCACGTGATTTCCTAACTAGTGCCAAACAACTTTTTTATCAGAAAGTAATAGGAGTTTATCGAATTTTACTCATATAAGCAGCGATTTTAACAAAACTATCAGGACGATTTGCCCTTTTCGTGCAATTTAACGAATATGCTTTGGACTGAACGTTTTGGTAAGTGAATGGACTTATGAGCACTGCTTGCTCGCCTCGAAAATGACTAAACGTATTCAAAGGAGCGATGAATTTCTGTAAATTCTCGAATTGCTCACAACAAATATGGAATATAAACATCGAAATATCACCACTTTCTGTTAGTTCTTTACCGAGCCTCGAGGGGTAAACTCGATACAGACAATTGTCTATATTTATTGTATCACTGTACTATATTCCTGTATTCTCATTGGTTAAGAGCCTGCAGATAATTATGCGCATTTTGGCACAGACAAAATAAATTTCGTTTTTGTCAAGGTCAAAATTTGACATACGGTGCCCGCGTATTTTTTCAGCGGTATCCCGCATGAATTTCAAAAATGCCATTATTTAAAAAAAAAGCAGAAAAAAGTTAAAAAACTATTTGCTTTTATTTGAACTCGCATCGCCGATTTTTTGTGAGGGTGTATAATAAAAGAATTATTGAATTCGGCTTTCGCAGGATATCAGAATTATTCAGACCTCGGTCAGCGTTATCTGCCGAAGCGAAGCTGATGCTGACCTCGGTCTGAATAATTCTGAGTGTCCTGCTCAGCCTCATCCAATAAATCTTAACTATCATGAAGCTTTTAAAAGAATATACTGTTATAAAGTGACAAAAGATCGAATATTATAATCAATTTTGAAGGCATCTTGCCCTGACGTTTGCAGCTGTCACCTTGCTTTCACTATTACTGTGCCCTTTTTCAATGCCATTCTTATTTAGTAGTTTTCCCCTATTTTTCTAGCTGAAGAAGCTGTTTAATTAATAATCAAGATAGAAGTTTCGTGATGAAATAAGAACATTTACAAGTAGCCAATGTCTAGCATATTTAACAATTAGATTACGAGCTCGAGATTTCTATGCGGTGATAGTTGATGAGGGTTGTTTTAGTAGAATCAGAGGTCAAACATGGAATATTCAACAAAAAATTTGATTTTTAAGCAATTTTTTAAAAGAAATCTCTATAGGAAATGATTGTTTCCCTACTCGCTATCTATCGAGGAATAGATAGCGAGTAGAGTAACCAATATTATTACAGCATTTGCAATAGTACACTGGTATGATTCTACTAATAATAAATAGTCATTAAAAATGCAATGGAAATACTGTAGCCCTTTTTATACTTTTACTCAGTTCGAGTTCTTTATTTCGCACTTTTGAACTTTGTATATTTAATAGGCTTTCATTTGTAGGTCATGCAAGTTAAATTTGTCATGTTCTTATAGGAAAATGCACACTAACAAAATATCATTGTGCAGGTTCTGCAACGATTGTTAGCCTTTATTTACTGTTATCATAAGTTCCCCTCCCTCCGTGACATAAGAACAGTCATATTTTTCCCATGTTCTGATTTATTCACTTGATTATTAACACATAATATATAATATATAATATAAAATTAGCATATCATCCCTCCTGCTTGGCGTAAATGATGTATCCACAACACTTGCTCACCTACTTGCTCATTAGTAATGCTTGGAAACAGTATTTAGGCAGAGAAGTGATGACCTACGGCAGTTTTATTAACTGCACATGTCTCCAAGCAGTCGTCTGCCAGTTTTTTCAGCCTGTTGGTCGAAAATGGGAGCTAACTACGCTTACTATCTGCCATCTCCCCTCGGCCTATTAAGACAATGAAAGGCTGTAGCATGCAAGCTAGTCCGTTTTATTACTATCAATGTTTGGAAAACAATTTAATTGGATCAAATGCCATCACATATTCACGTGTCTGGATATCTGCTAAGGAAATGCTTGACAAAACACTGTTGTGATATTTTCGCTCAGGAACTTGTCAACAAGCAGCCGACAAACAGTGCACAACTATTTTGCCTGTTTAAATGAGGTTATGCAATAAGCAAGGTTAACAACAAAGTAACATGGCGCGCGGAGCTTGGGGTGAGCTGGTTAAGCTGGTTAATCATTTTCCACTTTTTTAAATGCTTTAAAGCGATATGATGATCCATGTACACAGTGCGTTCATCATGCACACATTACGCACACGTTACAACACCTAACACCACACGTTACACTACACGTTACAGTAAATTTGTAGAGGAATATTAAGAAATATATACTAAATATCACACGTCACACACGTTACCCTTCATTTTTATTAAAAAATATAATTTAATTTTCTTTTAAAAACATTGAGTGTAACGTGTGTAACGTGTGCAATTTACTATCCAATTCTTATAATGTTAGGTGTAACCTGTGGTGTAACGTGTGGTGTAACGTGTTGGATCATCAATTGAAGAAATGAGAAACTGACATAAACATGTAAGAGAAATAAAGAGACACGAACGTTGAGTTATGGTTAAAATGTATATTAATATATGGTATTTTATAACACATAATATTGTAAAGATATTGCACAATGGAATGTTTCAGCAGTTACTCGTTATTGATCTGGTTACATTGGGTAACTAAGCAACACAGTCAACACAGCCTACCTGGGTGTGACCTCGGGTAACTAAGCAACACAGTCAGCACAGCTTACCTGGATGTGACCTCGGGTAACTAAGCAACACAATCAATACAGCCTACCTGGGTGTGACCTTGGGTAGCTAAGCAACACAGCCTACCTGGGTGTGACCTTGGGTAACTAAGCGACACAGTCAATACAGCCTACCTGGGTGTGACCTCGGGTAACTAAGCAACACAGCCTACCTGGGTGTGACCTTGGGTAACTAAGCAACACAATCAATACAGCCTACCTGGGTGTGACCTCGGGTAACTAAGCAACACAGCCTACCTGGGTGTGACCTTGAGTAACTAAGCAACACAGTCAATACAGCCTACCTGAGTCTGACCTCGGGTAACTAAGCAACACAATCAATACAGCCTACCTGGGTGTGACCTCGGGTAACTAAGCAACACAGTCAATACAGCCTACCTGGGTGTGACCTCAGGTAACTAGGCTAATTCTTGGGCGTGACCACAGGTAATTAAGCAGCATAATTAGTTGGGAATGGGTGAAGCCAGCAGGTCGTGGTTGGTTGGGTACAAGGGAGGCGAAAAGAAAAAAGGGAAAAAATAATAAAAAAAAAATCAAAGGAAAAGTTACTTGGATGGGTGATTCGTAGTGAGGTGGATATCACTTTGGGTGGTCAGGTCAATACTTGGAAGCTCGACCTGAATCCAAGTAATGGTAAGTGTCTGGCATACAATCTGCAGACCTCCCACCCATGCACCTAACCATCCATACGGGTAAGTTATAGCATGGATTGTTACAGAAATGGGTAGGAAACTCGTCGTCATTTGTGATGTTTTCAGCGTGCTGACGGCGTTTCAACCTAGCTGCAAATTATGACATCACTAGGGACCTTACGATTTACAGAACGACAACGCGACGGCAACGTCTTAAGACAAAGAGTAAATTGAAAAGAAATGAATAATTACGGTTGTAAACAACTCATTTGAATATTGGACACGCGGTTCTCGTATTGTTTAGACCGGCAAATCACATATTTTCCCGTACTGTATACAACGCCGACGTATTGCATACAGCCGGTAGAATTGCAAATTCGGTTTAGTAGAACTCATTCTAAACCAGTAACTCAAGTCCTCAACTTTTTAAAATGTATTACACTAATACTATTGATATTAAAAAACTCGTGTCCTTTATAAGAACATATCATACAGTGTTTTCTTGCCGTTGCCGTCGCGTTGCCGTCCTATAAATCGTAAGGTCCCTACTAACTCCTCAAAACATGCACGTTTAGCAATAATACAGCTGAACATTTTAGTCTAAAAACAAATAAATATGGCTAAACCAATCTACGATGAAGTATCTAAGTATTGTAGTAAATTTTAGCAAATATTTCAAGAATCAAACAGTTAAAAATGCATCCCAAATTTTAGTTTAAAACTCTTTGTCTACCTTCCTATATAAATATGGTTCGAATTCGAACCATACTTATTTGCATTTGCTATGGCGACATGCTAACATTTGAGGAACCAAAATTTCTACTATAGTGTTCCCAGGGATCCCTATGTTCTCATATATTATCATCGCATTTGTTGCTTGGCAACAAACTCAGTAGACCAAGACGATAGCTCGGCAGCTGATCTTTTTACATGCAAAATGGCGTCTACTTGCGACAATTTGCATCAAACGTTTACAGCTGAAGAAGTTGTGGAAATGTTTGCCAGGGATAACCTGGTTGCTGAAAATGAAAGTGATGTTGATAGTGACAATCAGGGTATGTCTAGTGGGGAAGAAAGCAAACTGGATCACTAATTACTCAACGAAAATAAGGAAGATGACGAGGGAAGGAGAGACGAGGCATAAATAATATTTTGACATAAATAATGTTATATTTATTTCAAAAGTTAAGTTAGAGTTTAATCTTCTGTTTTATATGCATAAGTGGCATTAGATAAAAAGATTTTTAGAATTTGGTATAGCTACTATTTTATTTTTAAGCCAAATTCTTATTTGTAATATTTTGGTATCATATTACATAATTACGTAACATGCATAAACGGCTGTGATTTGTAAAATATTCATAGTTTTTTCTTGAAATTTTTTATGGTCGACCTCTGAATATCTAGCAACAAATTCCTTATATATTGTTTGGTTATAAATTTGTTTTAAATCATGTTATGTAGCTGTACATTAAAAATTTGCAACTTGACGAGTTGATTTCCTGATGAATAAATTAACATAATTATTGTTTAACGGCATGTATGATACAAAATGATATTTCAAAATAAAGACTATATTCTCCTCTTAAAAACAAGCCATGAACGGTGATAATTGATAAAGATTTGGAAATGTTACAGCATTCTAAATAGCTCCTTAAAATATGCTAATTTATTCAAGGTAGACAAAGAGTTAATCATCGATAGTCTTGGGATGCCATTTTCGTAGCTACAAAAAATAAACATTCCAAAACAAAGACGAAAAACATTTACCTCAAATACTTTGTCGTGGCATAGGCATGTTTGTAAATTAACAAGACCAGTCTAGGCTTCAAAATTACTGTTTGAATGCGAAAAATATGGAAAAATAAAGAAAATAGCGAAAACCGTTAGCATATTCGCAATACTTTTTAAAATATACAGTTTAAAAATACTATACAGTTATACTATACAGTTTATTAAATATAACATTAAATATTTACAACAAATTTCACTGTCCGAAAATAGCTGAAGCTAATCGAGGCGGACAGTTATGTACAATTATATAAACAAAAAGAAGACAATCAAAAACAAAACATTACAAGCAACTAATAAATTAGAGAAAACATGATACCATAGACAATTATATATAGAATTAAGTAGGCAGAAACACAAAAACACGATATGTGGTTTGCTAATTCCATCGATTCCGATCCCATTATCTTTTAATTCTTTCACTTATTATGAGGACATCAACATAATCATCTCCCTCAATAAATATGGAAAATAAAATTTCATGCAATTTTCTCCTAAACCTTCTTTTACTAATATTACGCAAGTTATCAGGGATACTATTCCATATCCTGACCCCCGCTCTTGAGAATGAATTTTTAAAATTGTTTGTATGGGAATTCCTCACATAAAAATTACTAATTGATGAAAACCTTGTATTATACATGTTCACCTCACGCACAGGAGTAAACAAATTTGAAATATTTGCAGGTGCCTTGTTATTAAATACATCATGCATTAGCATAGAAACAGATTTAAAATAAAGCATATTTACAGGTAATACATTTGCCGAAATAGAGAAAGGAATCGCATGCGATCTATATTGCCCAAAGTTAATAATTCGTAAAACACATTTTTGAAGTTTGAGGATTTTGTTAAGATGAACCTTGGCGGCCTGGCCCCATACATTGATACCGTATGTTATATGTGGTAAAATAAGGGAATTATAAATATTTAGAGTGGTACTCGCAGGTACAAAGTGTCTCAGCTTAGCAATGACACCAACCAATTTGCTTATTTTTGTAGTAAGATAATCAATGTGGTATTTCCATGTAAGGCCACTATCAATTAATAGGCCAAGGTACTTAACATAGTTTTTAGATTCCAATGAAATAAATGTGTTGAGTTGATTATCAAACATTTTTAATTCTACCTGATAATCAATTCGCTTTTAATATGAATGGAAGATAACAAAATTAGATTTTTTTATATTTAATGATAATTTGTTAGCAATTAACCAGTTATATATATTGGCTAACTCGCCATTAACAATACTTTCTAGTGATCTTAAGCTTTTATCCGCATATAATAAATTAGTATCGTCAGCATATAAATAAAATTGTAATTTGTCAGAAGAGTTGTATATATCATTAATATAAATAAGAAACAACAATGGACCCAAAACTGATCCCTGGGGCACACCCGTTAATAATCTATTTTTCTCCGATATATCATTACCAATTTGCGTTGTTTGGATACGATTTAATAAATAAGATGAGAACCAGTCCTTGACAATTCCGCGTATTCCATAGTGTTGTAGTTTACTTAGGAGTATAGAATGATTAACTGTGTCAAAAGCTTTTCGCAAATCAATAAAAATACCACATATATATTTACTTTGGCCCATATTTATTTGGATCTGATTAACTAAATCTAGTATAGCATGCTTTGTTGAATGGTTTTCACGAAAACCATATTGATTTTGATACAAAACATCGTGTTTTTGGAGAAAATTTTTAAGTCGAATAGACATCATTTTTTCAAAAATTCTATTAAATATAGAGAGGAGTGAGATTCGTGACTTCACGAATCGCAAGTAGGTTTCAACACTGGCGCCAGCTAGTGTCCTATCCATTTCTTAAACTATCCATGGTTATAGGTTACTGAAGCTGTTACAGGATATGACGAGTTGGAGGAAAATCCTTCTGAACTGAACAGACAGGAAAATCCTTCTGAACTGAACAGACAGGTGGTGTGATTTGTGGGCTACATAGGCTACATTACTGGCTAGCTATAGAAGCCACATTTGTCATGGAATTCGAGAGTAACATTAGCAAGCTACAAATAGGAAATTTCTTGTCGTCACAGCTGCAAGGTACAAAATCCATTTGCCTGTCGAAATCGTGGCCCTTAAAAAAGGGGCAGACACTGGCGGTGGCGGTCAAATCTTTGTTACTGTTTGTGACTACAGTAGATCCAATCTCATCATACAGCGTGATAGACATGGTCTACACATAAAAACACAAAATTTAGTGTTGATATATGTCTAGAAATCTCAATCAAGCTGTTTCGATCTATGTTAAAAAGGACATATACGTGATTTTTATTACTTACCTGCGTGCGGAGATGATTTTGATATTGATCAGAAGTTACGCTAACTTGTACTTGACCTTGATCACGTAGCGCTAACTCCGGATGCTTTTGACAGACAGAGACAGCAAAGAATAATGTTAATTGCTAGTAATGCTTGAAACATTTCCGTCAACCCAATATCAAAGAATAGGAAGATTTTAAATCTTGCATGAAAATTCTGCGATATTATATGTTCACAGTTCAAAACTGTCTGCAAAAATTGTTTTATTTATACCGGCAGCCACTAATTGTAGTTCGCATGTGTTGCTCTGCTGGCGTTTTTCTGCTGCTAAGCTTGCCTTGCATCGCCATAGAAGATTAAGGAATATGATAAACGGTATGCACAGCTATATACTTGTTTTTTTTAAAGTTAGACAAAGTAAAGTGGTAGGTGATCTAAAATAAAACAAGACAAAAATGAATGAAAACAGAAAGTTCGTAGGGTGGACTGCAAAACAACAAGCATTCGGAACGTATGTTCGCCCATATAAAATATGACATTTCTAAGGAAATGTCAAACCCGTTTCAAGGGGATTGAGTCGAACGCTCGTGCATGTGCATTTCGGCATCTTGCTAGTAACATTGGTTTGTCAAGGACTATCACATGTGAAAATATAAAGATGTCTACGTGTTTTGAAGCACAGCAATTCAACAAAAACAAACGTTTATTGTGTATGCATTCTAATTGATTCTAAATAGATAAATTCAGTTTCATAGCCATAAAACACGCAAATAATTTCCATAATGCTTTAAACAAGGCGTAATTTACTGCATTATATGACAATTATAGTACAGCTACACCACTGATCTGTATAATACAGGATCACGTATTCATAATTAAATTTTGAAGTTCAAGTTCATCGCAGCCATCTTGGCACTTTTTGCGGGTATGAGACTTATCTTTTAAGCAGAGTTTTCACTTTCCGTAAATTTCCTTAAAATAAGCAAGTTTATTTACATATCAAAAATACTGATTGTCCGCCATCTTGGTACTGCAAATTCGTCATTTCAGTTAGGTGCACTCGATATCATTGAATGCGTGATCCAGTATCATACAGATCAATGAGCTCAACTTTATCATAGGCGATGTTTTAATAAAAAAATGTTATAATTATAACGTAAGAACTGTTTACGATTAATTTTCCTTGAACGCAGGTGGAAGCCCAATAATCTCCGATCCTTAATGCGATAGTGAGTTGGATTATGTTTGTGCATGCATTTTTCTGCATTCCTGTATTAGTACAAATTGCAATTGTTCCGTTTTTATTGAATCATTCACTAACCTTCCGCTTACGAACATTCAACTGGTATTTAGCCTTGCTTCATTTTCGATCACGCATGCATATCTTGCCTTTATTAATTGATTTGACTAAGGGACTTTTAAGAAATTAACATTGGGGGAGGGGGGTGGTAAAAACTGGGGGAGGGTCATCAATTTTCAAGACCCTAAAAACCGAGGTTTGAACAACATATATTACAATTTTTTCTTTAATATTTCTTTTGAATGTACCGTGTATCAACAACTATATGAACTCGCAAGCATAAATTTGAACACCAATCCCCTTTAAGCAACCTAATTCTGCATTTTTATTGTCTCAAAAATTGATTACCCTACCCCTGCTCCACCTCTCTCCCACTGTTAATTTCTAACAAGTCTTTAAGTTTAAAAAAATGAAATACCATGTCAACATATATTACGTATACTGCTCCTCGTGTTCTTTCGTGATGAAATATGAACATTTACAAGTAGCCAATGTCTAGCATATTTAACAATTAGATTACGAGCTCGAGATTTCTATCCGGTGATAGTTGATGAGGGTTGTCTTAGTAGAATCAGAGATCAAACATGGAATATTCAACAAAAAACTTGATTTTTAAGCAATTTTTTAAAAGAAATCTCTATAGGAAGATGATTGTTTCGCTACTCACTATCTATTGAGGAATAGATAGCGAGTAGAGTAACCAATATTATTACAGCATTTGCAATAGTACACTGGTATGATTCTACTAATAATAAATAGTCATTAAAAATGCAATGGAAATACTGTAGCCCTTTTTATACTTTTACTCAGTTCGAGTTCTTTATTTCGCACTTTTGAACTTTGTATATTTAATAGGCTTGCATTTGTAGGTCATGCAAGTTAAATTTGTCATGTTCTTATAGGAAAATGCACACTAACAAAATATGATTGTGCAGGTTCTGCAACCATTGTTAGCCTTTATTTACTGTTATCGTAAGTTCCCCTCCTTCCGTGACATAAGAACAGTCATATTTTTGCCATGTTCTGATTTATTCACTTGATTATTAACACATAATATATAATATAAAATTAGCATATCATCCCTCCTGCTTGGCGTAAATGATGTATCCACAACACTTGCTCACCTACTTGCTCATTAGTAATGCTTGGAAACAGTATTTAGGCAGAGAAGTGATGACCTACGGCAGTTTTATTAACTGCACATGTCTCCAAGCAGTCGTTCCAGTTTTTTCAGCCTGTTGGTCGAAAATGGGAGCTAACTACGCTTACTATCTGCCATCTCCCCTTGGCCTATTAAGACAATGAAAGGCTGTAGCATGCAAGCTAGTCCGTTTTATTACTATCAATGTTTGGAAAACAATTTAATTGGATCAAATGCCATCACATATTCACGTGTCTGGATATCTGCTAAGGAAATGCTTGACAAAACACTGTTGTGATATTTTAACTCAGGAACTTGTCAACAAGCAGCCGACAAACAGTGCACAACTATTTTGCCTGTTTAAATGAGGTTATGCAATAAGCAAGGTTAACAACAAAGTAACATGGCGCGCGGAGCTTGGGGCGAGCTGGTTAAGCTGGTTAATCATTTTCCACTTTTTTAAATGCTTTAAAGCGATATGATGATCCATGTACAAAGTGCGTTCATCATGCACACATTACGCACACGTTACAACACGTAACACCACACGTTACACTACACGTTACAGTAAATTTGTAGAGGAATATTAAGAAATATATACTAAATATCACACGTCACACACGTTACCCTTCATTTTTATTAAAAAATATAATTTAATTTTCTTTTAAAAACATTGAGTGTAACGTGTGCAACGTGTGCAATTTACTATCCAATTCTTATAATGTTAGGTGTAACCTGTGGTGTAACGTGTGGTGTAACGTGTTGGATCATCAATTGAAGAAATGAGAAACTGACATAAACATGTAAGAGAAATAAAGAGACACGAACGTTGAGTTATGGTTAAAATGTATATTAATATATGGTATTTTATAACACATAATATTGTAAAGATATTGCACAATGGAATGTTTCAGCAGTTACTGGTTATTGATCTGGTTACATTGGGTAACTAAGCAACACAGTCAACACAGCCTACCTGGGTGTGACCTCGGGTAACTAAGCAACACAGTCAGCACAGATTACCTGGATGTGACCTCGGGTAACTAAGCAACACAATCAATACAGCCTACCTGGGTGTGACCTTGGGTAGCTAAGCAACACAGTCTACCTGGGTGTGACCTTGGGTAACTAAGCGACACAGTCAATACAGCCTACCTGGGTGTGACCTCGGGTAACTAAGCAACACAGCCTACCTGGGTGTGACCTTGGGTAACTAAGCAACACAATCAATACAGCCTACCTGGGTGTGACCTCGGGTAACTAAGCAACACAGCCTACCTGGGTGTGACCTTGAGTAACTAAGCAACACAGTCAATACAGCCTACCTGAGTCTGACCTCGGGTAACTAAGCAACACAATCAATACAGCCTACCTGGGTGTGACCTCGGGTAACTAAGCAACACAGTCAATACAGCCTACCTGGGTGTGACCTCAGGTAACTAGGCTAATTCTTGGGCGTGACCACAGGTAATTAAGCAGCATAATTAGTTGGGAATGGGTGAAGCCAGCAGGTCGTGGTTGGTTGGGTACAAGGGAGGCGAAAAGAAAAAAGGGAAAAAATAATAAAAAAAAAATCAAAGGAAAAGTTACTTGGATGGGTGATTCGTAGTGAGGTGGATATCACTTTGGGTGGTCAGGTCAATACTTGGAAGCTCGACCTGAATCCAAGTAATGGTAAGTGTCTGGCATACAATCTGCAGACCTCCCACCCATGCACCTAACCATCCATACGGGTAAGTTATAGCATGGATTGTTACAGAAATGGGTAGGAAACTCGTCGTCATTTGTGATGTTTTCAGCGTGCTGACGGCGTTTCAACCTAGCTGCAAATTATGACATCACTAACTCCTCAAAACATGCACGTTTAGCAATAATACAGCTGAACATTTTAGTCTAAAAACAAATAAATATGGCTAAACCAATCTACGATGAAGTATCTAAGTACTGTAGTAAATTTTAGCAAATATTTCAAGAATTAGACAGTTAAAAATGCATCCCAAATTTTAGTTTAAAACTCTTTGTCTACCTTCCTATATAAATATGGTTCGAATTCGAACCATACTTATTTGCATTTGCTATGGCGACATGCTAACATTTGAGGAACCAAAATTTCTACTATAGTGTTCCCAGGGATCCCTATGTTCTCATATATTATCATCGCATTTGTTGCTTGGCAACAAACTCAGTAGACCAAGACGATAGCTCGGCAGCTGATCTTTTTACATGCAAAATGGCGTCTACTTGCGACAATTTGCATCAAACGTTTACAGCTGAAGAAGTTGTGGAAATGTTTGCCAGGGATAACCTGGTTGCTGAAAATGAAAGTGATGTTGATAGTGACAATCAGGGTATGTCTAGTGGGGAAGAAAGCAAACTGGATCACTAATTACTCAACGAAAATAAGGAAGATGACGAGGGAAGGAGAGACGAGGCATAAATTATATTTTGACATAAATAATGTTATATTTATTTCAAAAGTTAAGTTAGAGTTTAATCTTCTGTTTTATATGCATAAGTGGCATTAGATAAAAAGATTTTTAGAATTTGGTATAGCTACTATTTTATTTTTAAGCCAAATTCTTATTTGTAATATTTTGGTATCATATTACATAATTACGTAACATGCATAAAAGGCTGTGATTTGTAAAATATTCATAGTTTTTTCTTGAAATTTTTTATGGTCGACCTCTGAATATCTAGCAACAAATTCCTTATATATTGTTTGGTTATAAATTTGTTTTAAATCATGTTATGTAGCTGTACATTAAAAATTTGCAACTTGACGAGTTGATTTCCTGATGAATAAATTAACATAATTATTGTTTAACGGCATGTATGATACAAAATGATATTTCAAAATAAAGACTATATTCTCCTCTTAAAAACAAGCCATGAACGGTGATAATTGATAAAGATTTGGAAATGTTACAGCATTCTAAATAGCTCCTTAAAATATGCTAATTTATTCAAGGTAGACAAAGAGTTAATCATCGATAGTCTTGGGATGCCATTTTCGTAGCTACAAAAAATAAACATTCCAAAACAAAGACGAAAAACATTTACCTCAAATACTTTGTCGTGGCATAGGCATGTTTGTAAATTAACAAGACCAGTCTAGGCTTCAAAATTACTGTTTGAATGCGAAAAATATGGAAAAATAAAGAAAATAGCGAAAACCGTTAGCATATTTGCAATACTCGTGACATCACGAATCGCAAGTAGGTTTCAACACTGGCGCCAGCTAGTGTCCTATCCATTTCTTAAACTATCCATGGTTATAGGTTACTGAAGCTGTTACAGGATATGACGAGTTGGAGGAAAATCCTTCTGAACTGAACAGACAGGAAAATCCTTCTGAACTGAACAGACAGGTGGTGTGATTTGTGGGCTACATAGGCTACATTACTGGCTAGCTATAGAAGCCACATTTGTCATGGAATTCGAGAGTAACATTAGCAAGCTACAAATAGGAAATTTCTTGTCGTCACAGCTGCAAGGTACAAAATCCATTTGCCTGTCGAAATCGTGGCCCTTAAAAAAGGGGCAGACACTGGCGGTGGCGGTCAAATCTTTGTTACTGTTTGTGACTACAGTAGATCCAATCTCATCATACAGCGTGATAGACATGGTCTACACATAAAAACACAAAATTTAGTGTTGATATATGTCTAGAAATCTCAATCAAGCTGTTTCGATCTATGTTAAAAAGGACATATACGTGATTTTTATTACTTACCTGCGTGCGGAGATGATTTTGATATTGATCAGAAGTTACGCTAACTTGTACTTGACCTTGATCACGTAGCGCTAACTCCGGATGCTTTTGACAGACAGAGACAGCAAAGAATAATGTTAATTGCTAGTAATGCTTGAAACATTTCCGTCAACCCAATATCAAAGAATAGGAAGATTTTAAATCTTGCATGAAAATTCTGCGATATTATATGTTCACAGTTCAAAACTGTCTGCAAAAATTGTTTTATTTATACCGGCAGCCACTAATTGTAGTTCGCATGTGTTGCTCTGCTGGCGTTTTTCTGCTGCTCAGCTTGCCTTGCATCGCCATAGAAGATTAAGGAATATGATAAACGGTATGCACAGCTACATGCTAGTTTTTTTTAAAGTTAGACAAAGTAAAGTGGTAGGTGATCTAAAATAAAACAAGACAAAAATGAATGAAAACAGAAAGTTCGTAGGGTGGACTGCAAAACAACAAGCATTCGGAACGTATGTTCGCCCATATAAAATATGACATTTCTAAGGAAATGTCAAACCCGTTTCAAGGGAATTGAGTCGAACGCTCATGCATGTGCATTTCGGCATCTTGCTAGTAACATTGGTTTGTCAAGGACTATCACATGTGAAAATATAAAGATGTCTACGTGTTTTGAAGCATAGCAATTCAACAAAAACAAACGTTTATTGTGTATGCATTCTAATTGATTCTAAATAGATAAATTCAGTTTCATAGCCATAAAACACGCAAATAATTTCCATAATGCTTTAAACAAGGCGTAATTTACTGCATTATAGGACAATTATAGTACAGCTCAACCACTGATCTGTATAATACAGGATCACGTATTCATAATTAAATTTTGAAGTTCAAGTTCATCGCAGCCATCTTGGCACTTTTTGCGGGTATGAGACTAATCTTTTAAGCAGAGTTTTCACTTTCCGTAAATTTCCTTAAAATAAGCAAGTTTATTTACATATCAAAAATACTGATTGTCCGCCATCTTGGTACTGCAAATTCGTCATTTCAGTTAGGTGCACTCGATATCATTGAATGCGTGATCCAGTATCATACAGATCAATGAGCTCAACTTTATCATAGGCGATGTTTTAATAAAAAAATGTTATAATTATAACGTAAGAACTGTTTACGATTAATTTTCCTTGAACGCAGGTGGAAGCCCAATAATCTCCGATCCTTAATGCGATAGTGAGTTGGATTATGTTTGTGCATGCATTTTTCTGCATTCCTGTATTAGTACAAATTGCAATTGTTCCGTTTTTATTGAATCATTCACTAACCTTCCGCTTACGAACATTCAACTGGTATTTAGCCTTGCTTCATTTTCGATCACGCATGCATATCTTACCTTTATTAATTGATTTGACTAAGGGACTTTTCAGAAATTAACATTGGGGGAGGGGGGTGGTAAAAACTGGGGGAGGGTCATCAATTTTCAAGACCCTAAAAACCGAGGTTTGAACAACATATATTACAATTTTTTCTTTAATATTTCTTTTGAATGTACCGTGTATCAACAACTATATGAACTCACAAGCATAAATTTGAACACCAATCCCCTTTAAGCAGCCTAATTCTGCATTTTTATTGTCTCAAAAATTGATTACCCTACCCCTGCTCCACCTCTCTCCCACTGTTAATTTCTAACAAGTCTTTAAGTTTAAAAAAATGAAATACCATGTCAACATATATTACGCATACTGCTCCTCGTGTTCTTTTTGCGATGCAAAGTAAGTCTTAATAACATGTGCGACGGCCAAGTATCATCTGCGTAATGTGAACTACAACGAAAGTGCCACGGGCGGCTCGCAATTAGAATGAGTCCACATTGTAATTGGCCTCCAAAATTTGGCATTTTCTATTTACGTGATGGTATTGCCGTTGCGGTTTAATGTGTTTTTTTTCAGCTGCGTATCGAGGCAAAAACATCCGGAGTTAGTGCTACGTGATCAAGGTCAAGTACGAGTCAACGTAACTTCTGATCAATATCAAAATCATCTCTCGCACGCAATTATGACGTAAGAGAGGCTTGCCTTTGAGACTATAAGAAGACCAGGCGATGTACTGTTCTGCATCATTCTATTGCAACTTGTTGAACTAAAGAAGCTGATAAATTTCACTTAATTGCTCCAAAAGCGAATCAGGTAAATAATAAAAATCACGTATATGTTCTTCTTAACAGTGATCGAAACATCTTGATTTAGATTTCTAGTCATATATCAACACTAAATTTTGTGTTTTTATGTGTAGACCATGTCTATCACGCTGTATGATGAGATTGGACCTACTGTAGTCACAAACAGTAACAAAGATTTGACCACCACCGCCAATTTTTTAAGAGCCACGATTCAGACAGGCAAATGGATTTTGTACCGTAAGGTGAATTACAATGACAGTATCGCGGGAGGCTCGCAAAATGACTTCAAGATACTTACCAAGGACGATAGCAATCAGGGGCAAGTTGAACTGAAAGGGATAAATGGTTCTCTGTATCTTGTGCCACATGACACTGATGCACTTGTGTTATTTAAACACCGTTATTACGGTGGTGTTAATCCAGATCCCACGGTAAGCATAAATTTTTACGTAACAGTAGGGCTGAGTAGCAGGTAAGAATTATTTTGCATAAAACGCCAGATAAGATGCAAAGATGCAGCATAGTCTACTTGTCGATCTGATTACCAACACGAGGGTAACCATGCAGCACGTTTAATTTTCGTAAATCCGTGTTAAAAAATTCTCGTAAGGATTACGATCCTACTCGTTTTTAATGATACTTTTAATGATGTTTTTAAAAGGAACCGGATAATAATGCGTGTACGCGCATGCCGTGGTTCTGAAAACAGCTATATAGAAGCACAATTCTCAGACAACAAAATTAAGATAAAGAATTTACACCTTTATATACGCAGTACGGTTTGTCGAATTTGTCATTTTCTGAAAGAGAAAAGGCATTCATCATTAGTATTACAGCGCACGTCCTTCATACATTTTTTACGCATATGTTCTCTAAAAGCAAAGCTAGAAATTCGTAAATTAAAATCTGCACTTTGTTCGTTTGTTCTTTTATTCTCATCTACATTGTGCGCTATTTTTTAATTATTTAAATCGAATTAGTCTAGGTAATCATGTCATGGCAAGTACAATTTGGGATTAATAGTGCGAGTTACGTTTGGAAGTGTTGCCAAAACAGGACCAGCACTTCATTATTTGTTCATCATTAGCATGATAAAATTACACAATCCAACGACTCAACGTTGAAAAACATTTGAAGCGCTTTATCCAGCTTTCGCTGAAGACAATTTTGAGCTTTTAGTAGTATTTCATGCGGTGATTTTTCTTAAATTCCTCTGGATCAGTTTCGTTTGTTGAAATAACTGTCCGCCATTTTAATTTGTTTGTTTTTGGGCAATCAGTAATTGTACTGCGGTATAAAATTAATGAATAACCGTATACGCCTCTTAACGAATCAGGATTCCGTAATTTTGCCATGCTAATAATAAACACATGTAAAAGGTCGATTATATTAAGTGTTTTTCCACATTGCAATTTGAATTGATTAGCACCACGACTAAATTCATGGTATTTCAGCACTACAAGAATTATCGTTAAGCCAGCCTCCCATGAGCAAATGTTAAGTGAATGTTATCGCAACAGGATGTTTTACTCCAGAGCTCTGTGATTCTGCAAGTTCAATCTAAATCTCGTGAAGATTTGCAATGTTTATTATTCATTTTTAGATACATAGCAGCTAGATGACGGATTTCTTACCTCAGATGTGATCGTAATAATAAGCACTGATAAATTGTTTATGTCTGATTTTTAAATCAATTTTTTTGTCCACGTTTAGGAGTACATAATTGCTAACCCTGATATCACTGGAACATTTCCTCCTGGACCAGCTGGTGCTTCCTCGGCAATGGTTGTGGGTAACAGTGAAAATTGGCGGGGCTTCGTGAACAAAAATTACGAAGGTTCGTATTCCACTTTATGGAAAGGCACAGATTACCCTTGGTTTGGTTCTATGGGTGTAAATGACAAGATTCAAAGCGTCCGACCGGAATAGACATTCCGTCAGCTATAAAACGATGCAACTGCATGTTGAGATGATATTTGGGGTTAAAATGTTCAATAGTTATATTTTTACAGAAGACAATGCAATTGGTGTAACTTAGTTGAAATTGATTTGTGTAACTTTTTGATATAAGTTGTATGTCGTCTTTTAAATAAAACTGGTGAAATATGAAACTGGATTTTGTGCAACACGAGATGATTTTAGTAGCAGGCACGCACAACGATGTATATACAGTGTCCGTAACAATACACGCACATAAAAACTTAAAGGGAAACAGCAATTTTTTATTGGCTTATTCGATAAGAACCGATAGAGCAACCGTAACATCTGTTATTAGTTTTTTCATAACATCTCAGTTACAATCTTGGACAAAATTGTTGAGACACATGGGCGATCACATGTAATATTCGTAGTGTTAGTATAATTCTATTTGCCCCCCCCCCCACACCCCCCAATTCAATGTTGTTGAGATGATACCTATGCTTCGGACATGCGGCTGTCGAATTATGTCAACATTAAACTGGAATAGGGGGGCTTAGAATAAAAATTGTGAGCATTTGAATCAGTCGAGAATTAGGGCACGCATATCTTGTCTTCAAAATTTCAATGTGTCTCAATAAGTTTTGTCCAAGATTGTCTGCGAGTATATGAATCAAGCTCACGCGTGAAAACCAGTATAAACGTAGACGGTCGGACACCTCCCAGATGGTCGAGCAACTCATTATCTCGTTCCCAGACTGCTCTGGCTCATTTAGACGAAGTTGTATTATAAATACAAATTGTTTCGACGGTTTCCAGCGAGCTCATTGTTAGCTCAGTCGTCTAGGCGTGCGATTTCAAATAGATTAGGCAGGGGTCCGAATCCCATCCGAGCTCGTTTTTTATTTTTAAAGTTCGTCAAACTTTTTTTCTTATATTTTTTTACTTTTATGCGATTTTTGTAAGGGTTGGGTTTAGGGTTTGGGTCAGGGATTGGATTATTAAAATTTTAAAAAGAAAAATCTATTATTAGTTTTATCAGACACATAGGCTTGAAAACGAGATCAATGGGGATCTTGGAGGTTTACATGTCCGACCGTCTACGGAATCGAAATTTGCGTAGACGACTTATTCGAGGTTACTTTTGATTTATATACTTATTAAAGGATTATTAACAGTGGTTAAGGAAATTGCATAAGTTGTCAGGGAAAATAGCCCAAGGTTACTACATAATGTATAAAGAGCAAATTGTTTGTGAATGGTATACCAACAACTTCGAGCTTTAATTTGTTGGCTGACATGGAGTTTTTAAAACAATATAACAGTGATAGTGAGTTGTCTGACGCAGATATAAAAGACAGATGGCAAAGCAACTACAGTATGTCGTACAGTGTACCTTGATTGATTGATTGATTGATAAGTCTTTATTAAATACTACGCAACAACCGTGCGAACTTACATACATAATTGTACAACTATGGACTAAATAATATTAGAAATACATGTTCAAGGTATATACAGCTCTATACAAAGTCAAAAAGACATCTATTTATGAATGTTTTCTTGAATCGTTCTGTTTGAACCTTAGGCAGGATGAAGTCATGTCCCCCTTTACGTAATACTCTTATCCGTTTCGGAGGTAATAGATCATACAGGGAATGTTCTGGATTGTTTATTATACAGTTCCACAGCTTATGATCTCTGTCTGCAACTATTTCTGACATACTAATCTTTTTTGTAGTATGTAACCAAACTTGCAAGCTCTTTTACAAAGGCGATCTATACGACTAAGGTATTTATCCTGGTAAGCACTTCCCCAAATTTCAATTCCATATAGGAACAGAGACATTATCAAGCTATGAAATAGCACGCAAAGCTGATCTTTGGGGTACCCATAATGTCGACAAATTCGAAGGATATACAGTCGATTATTAGCCTTACCTAAAATGCTATCAATTTGAAGATCCCAATTACAAGGGTTTTCGTTAAAGTTGACCCCCAATGACTTAAGCGAATCCTTACGCTCAATTCCGAATATACGGTCATCGAGAGCACAAGGTATCTTGCCTCTTACAACCATCTCCCAGGTTTTAGAAAAGTTTAATTTCATCTGATTTTCTGTTGACCAATTTCTAATGTTGTCCACTTCTTCAATACTAGGACCTTGATCCCCTCTAACTGGAACACCGAGATTCATGACATCAGCAAATTTTATTAAAAGGTCTCTTTCTGGATCAACTGCTTTTAAGTCATTGACCATAAGGGAAAACAAGATACGTCCCAACACTGTTCCATGTGGCACGCCATGGTTAATTGGCAAAAAATTTGTTGTAACACCATCCACGATCACTCTTTGTTGTCTGCCGCTTAGAAAATTTATAGTCCAGTTAACAATATACGGATTAAGACCAAGTAATTTCAACTTATTACACAGAATATTGTCTGAGACAAAGTCAAATGCTTTACTATAATCGAACGAGAAAACGCGGACATAGTCTGCATCTTTATCAAGCCATTGTGTCCATTTATGATAGCATTTTACTAGAGCTATGGAAGAATTATGGTTTTTCCTGTACGCAAACTGGTCGGAACCAATTATAGATTCAAACGTGCTTGCTAATTCGCTTTTATAAACAATCTTTTCAAAGAGTCGCATTACAATATCAGTAATAAAATCGAAATAGGTCGTAATTGGCTACAAGTTGTAACTGGTGACTTTTTCGGACTATGCGTCAAATCAGCCAATTTCCATGAGGTGGGTACCATCTGATTCTTCAATGACCAGTTAAACAGTTTGGTTATAACAGGTGCAAGATAACAGGCGAAGTCTCTCCAGAACCAATGAGGAAATTTATCAGGGCCCGAGGCAGTGCGTTTTTGCTTTAATAGAAATTGTAAAACAGTTTCTTCATCTATAGTTGGAACTCTTGTGTCCTCAGGGATAGGCACCAGCTCCGGCATTGAATATTGCTGGTCTACCTTGTTACCTACAGTCAAGCTGATAAAAGTATTTTTCCAACTCGCAATGATTTCGCACAGGCCGTGGTTACTGCAAATCTTTCTCACATGGCAAGGCTCGGATAGAACAATGGTGTTGCGCTGAAGCAAAACACAAAAGCAACGGGATTCATTACCATCTAGCGACAAAACTGACTCAGAACCAACGGTGGATAACGTCTAAGAAGTATCTGATGGATAACTACGGTGTAAGTGTGCATTACTCGAGTGTGCATCACAATTACTATAGTGCGTGGAAATATGTGACGAAATCAGATGAAGATTACGTTCAACGTGATGAACATCCTCGTTTACAAGACGCTGCGAAACCCAAAACGTCAAACGTCAGGCAAGCAAGTTGCAAGAGAAACAAAACTACCAGCGCGATATTCCGTGACTCAAGAAAGCACACTTAAAGATGAAGACGAGATTGGGGAGGGGCCATCCAGCGGTAGAAAGAACAAACGAAAACGTAGAATGACAGCATTTGAAGTGTCCCAAGTTATTGTCGAAGGGAACATTAAAAGCTTGACCGAGCTTCAAGCACTTGCGCTGGAACAAAAAGGGGAAGGAAAAACTGACCTTGCCGAGTTCTTTATAAATCGAAATCCACGAGCAGTTGCCGATGTGATGCAATCTACATGGGAGACTGAAGAATCGAAAGCGAAATTAAAGGGAGGGAAAAAACTCGAATGGAGTTAATGCAAGAAGCAAGAATGTCCGAATGTGCGCTGGGATGCGATGGCAATTGGTATGACTGTGCAAAGGAAATTCTCGATAAGAACGGATTGACAGTTGGGTACATTAGTGAAGTTGTTCGTGAGCTGTTAATCAAGGGAAGAGGCAAGTATTGAAATTTAATGCTCACAGGTCCAGCTAATTTGCGGGAAAACATTTCTTCTCAACCCCCTTACATTTATTTTCAACACGTTTTGTAATCCAGCTTCGTGCACTCATAATAATAATGGTTTTATTACACATTTCAATAGTATATACACTAAATTACAATGTGTTTACAAATGAATACAGCAATAATAACTAGACTTACAGCTAAATCCTAAAAAATGTTGCATGCATAAAAAATTTACATCTAAGATTACTATAAAATGTTCAGATACTGTTTATCTTAATTACGTTTAAGTATTACAAAATGTTGAACTGTCTACAATTGAAAACTACCGGTTTAACCTATCATTATACTTGTCGATTGCATATACTAATGGACTACGTTTGAATCTTTCAGTTCTACAGAAAATTTGTAAAATTTTCCTGGATTTGTTCTAGTCTTTCTTTCTTTTACTTCAGAAAACTTCCTAGGAAGCAATGAATGTAAGAAGCATTTGAAGTAGAGAAAAACTGGATTCGAATTTTAAAAGCAGATTTGAACACTTATTCACCTATTCGCGAAGAGGTAACAAAGGAGGAATATAGGGCTAATTACAATAAAGATTACTACAAAAAAAATATTGAAGAAAAAAATTTTTATTGTGATGTGTGCGATATTGCTGGTAAGGATAACCGTGACTTAAAAAAACACCTCAACACTTTAAAGCACTCGTATGCGTGGCTTAATTCACTCGACTAGTTGCTTATAAAAAACTATGGCAGATCCAGAACCATCACCCAAAAAATTGAAAAAATGATTTTGTAAAAAAAATTTGAAAATTAGCCTTTCAAAAACGTCCATCTTAATATCGCTCGTCACAGGCGTAGTCGTCTGCTTGTGCTAGGAACCGTGCTTCTTTTTTTTATTCTTGTAGAATAAAAAAAATGACCCTAATGAGACACCGCGCTGATTTATTCGAAGATGCTTATGAGAGTTCAGGAATAACGAGTTATGGATTCAAATTGACGGTCGTTATAGAGAGCAAAAACATTTCCAAGAAGCTATTTTATACCTCGTTTTTAATATTGTCGAATTAAATCCTACAGATAAGGTTGGAAGTATGATGATTCACGATCTGTTAAAATCGTTCTTTTTCGGAAAACCCGAACATAGACGCGGTGTATATAAGCAGCTTAGGTACGAAATTCTCCCGGTTCTCTGGAAAGACCATCGGGTCATCGAACGTAAAAAACAACGCAAGTTAACGTTCCTGGCCAGCGAACTGCATGGCGCGGGGAGAGTAGTCGAGGCACATATTGTTCGTGCGATCCTTAAGCCGTGTTTACGTGACTTAAACAAAAAGTGGTCTAAAATGACGGCGTTGGAAAAATTAAAAGCAGTACCGCCGTTGCTTACACCTACCACTAATTTACAAGCAGCTTAAACCAAATTTTAAATACGTCAAGCTACCTTACCCACCAAATTTTAAATACGTTTAGCTAGCTTACGCAACAAACACGCAGCAAATTCAGCTAGTTCACACAACAAAATTTTAAACAAAATGTTTAAAATTTTAAACAAATACAGCTAGCTTACGCAACAAATTTTAAGCAAATTCTACAAATATTTGAACAAACTTGAGCAAATTTCATATGCCTCAGTTACATCTTCCGGATCGTATTCTTCTTCTTCTCTTTCCATCAGGTATTCTTCTTCTTCTTCTCTTTCCATCAGATATTCTTCTTCTTCTTCTTCTCTTTTCATCATGTAATTATAATTGTAACCAAGCTTAAAAAATAGACGACCAGTGAATAATACTAATAGTAACATATCAACGTCAAACATTTTTTATAAAATAAAATAATGAAAGACGAACATAAAATTACGACTGTCGAAAAAGTAAAAAACCCGAAACGCGTCGAACAAGGAAAAAGATTAGCGGCTATTTCAAGGGAAGCCAAAGCTCGTAAAGCTGCAGAACGTGCAAAGGTAGAAGAATGCGCCGAAAACGCGGACATGCTCTATGCAGCCGTAGGCGCTTGGCGTCGTCGGTCTTGGATACGGCATCTACAACTTTTTTTCTAAAAAAGAAGAAGAACAACCACAACAACAGGTACAAGTAAAACAACCAAGAAAAAATAACTTCGAGTCGTTATAAATAAAATAATAATGTCGTTAACGAAAGAAGAGGTTTTAAACGGACTCTATAACGCGAGTTTAATCACGCTTGGAGCAGTTGGCGTATCGATGGCGAGTCAGAAGATATTGAAAGACGATCTTGGCGTAACGCGTTCTACACAACGCGTACTTCGATTAGCAGCAGCCGTTGGAGGCGGCTCGTTGCTCGTTACATTTTTACAGAAAAAGGAGTACGTTCCAGCCGAACCGTTTAAAGCTTCGTAAATAAAAAAATGGCAAGCGTCATAGCACGTGGGTTATTTAATGCCGTTGCCTTTGCAGGTGCCGGTTTCGCTCTTCACAAATTGGATAAAAAAGGTTACGAAGACGAAATGAAACGTCATAATTTAGCAGTGGAACAACTTCAAGCTGCTAAAGAAAAATGGTACGAAAAAACCGTCGACAAGAAAAACAAAATAGAATTGTTACGACAACGTTTAAACGATGCTAACAAAGATTTAGACGATACGAACGAAGCGTTGCACAATCTACGGACGGCGATGGACGAAAACGTTGGACCGGAACCGACGTTGAACGATTATTACGAACCGTCCGACGACATGAAAATGTATACGAACGTCATCGTCGGCGTTACAGGATCGGTAGCGGGAGTTTTAGCAAGCAAAATGTTATTGTAATTTCATAACCCGTCTGGGTTATGAAATATTTCTTACAATACGAATTTCGTTACTAGGAACCCGATCCCGATCGTGCTTCCCAAAAGGTAAGGGAGATGATTGTCCGATTCTTTTGAAACAACTACAGGTTTTGGTTTTTGTACAACAGGTTTTATCGTCGTTGTTGGTGCAACAGGTGGTTTCAATACGACTGGCGCGACGTAATTCACGTCCGTATTTACGCCGAATTTCATTGTTTTTGTCGCGAGCGTCAAGACGTTGTTGTAGCCTTCGACTTTGTCTTTGAGGATAATCATGTTCGACGGAATTAAAATGATGCCCGGCGTGATAGCCATGTTGAGAACGACGTTCGTATCTTTGATAGCCGTTCTCATATCTGAAATTAATTTCGTGGGATTATCTTGCATGCAGAATAGTATCTTTGACGAGCCGATGAAATATTTGTTGTGTTTGTAGAGATTTCGCACCTTGCCCTACGATCGCCCAACGCGTTTGTGCTTGCGCTCCTAGGACGCAGTACACGTACGATTCTATAGCCGATTGAAGCAAAACTTGTCCCGTTTTCGTGAGTCCATCGCTATCGTCTTTGATGAACCGCATCCAATACGTATCAGAATCGTTAACGATCCCGAGAACGCTGGAATTATTAGCCCTCATTCGGTACTTATAATTCCGAATATTGTGTTTGTTAGCGTGGTGCGAATGCCAATAAATTTTGAACTGCAAAGTCTAAACAGGTGGTTAATAGCTAATAAGTTAAGTTTAAACATTGCTAAAACAGAGTTCATGGTTATCGGTTCGCGTCAACGATTAGCAACCTTTGATGACCCTGAGCTTTGTGTAACTGTTAATAATGCATCAGTCAAACAAGTTAAGTCCGGAAAAACCCTAGGAATGACTTTAGATGAAAATCTTACATGGAGAGACCATGTCGAGGTCATTTCCAAAAAGATCTCTTCTGGCATTGGTGCTCTTAAACGTATACGAGAGCTGATTGATCAAGAAACCGCAATTAAAGCATATCAAGGTTTTATTGAACCTCCTCCTACTGTGCTCCAGTATGGGATGGGCTAGGTCATACTCTGAGTGATAGGCTCCAGAAACTTCAAAACAGAGCAGCCCGTGTTATAACGCGTTCTTCATATGATATTTCTTCTAACCTCCTTCTTGATCAGTTGAAGTGGAATAATTTATCCGTTAATCGTCTAAAACAGAAAGCTATTCTCATGTAGAAGACACTTAACGGCCAAACACCTCAGTATTTACATGAGATATTTACCTCTAGAAGGTGTCAGTATCCTCTTAGGAATTCTAATGGCAAGTTGTTTATCCCTAAACCTAACACCGACTATTTAAAGCGCTCCTTTTCTTATAGTGGGGCAATTCTCTGGAACAACTTACCAGAATCCTTTAGATTATCGCCATCTTTCGCGACGTTCAAAAGTAGTCTGGAAACTCTATATTCTAGACGAACCGACTCCCACACGGCAACCAGGTAGAACAATGCTCTTCTCTTTAGTCTTTCCTCTTCTTCCACATTAATTAATTGTAAATCCTTAATTTATAAACTTGTAAATAGTAATAGTTCTAATGTACTGATGGTTGTTTCCCGTGTTTAAATAAAGGTTATGATGATGATGATGATGATGGTGAATAATTCATATCGGCATGCGTACGTTCAAATTTTTTAACCCAAATTTTTTAGACGGAATATTTTTTTGAACAAGTTTTATAATGTCGTTCGTGATGTACGACGACATTTTTTGTGGATTTTCCGTGAGCCGTTTATTTCATGTGGTAGTAGACGTAATACCGGGCGATGCTCGTGATAACGTTATTATCGCCCCTTAAATGTTTCCTGCTGATTCCTCCACCGACGTGCGAAATAATATAGGCGGCAAGTAACGACGCGAAATACGGATCGCCTTTGTCCACGGCCTCGTAATATCGTTCGCATCGCTTTTCCAAGACGTTTCCAAAGCTTCAAAATTACTCGAGAATTCAGATTTTACGTTGACGTAAATAGTGAATTTCCGATAATTGTACAGCAACGACGACGACGATAAGACGAACGGTTGCACCGTACTGCTCGTGTCCCATATTTTCGGCAACCAATGCAATTCTCCAGAATATAATTTTTTAAAATCGTCTGTCGTGATGTCGAGATATTGTCCTTCGCGAACTTTAAACGACACGCTTGTTTCGGTCACGTCGCCCGTTTTCGATAAGACGACGTTAAAACTGAACCTGTCCAAATGTGCGTTTGGATATTTTTGAACGAATTGTCGTTCCAGCCGTTTTTTTTTGTGTTCTTCATGTTCCTTAACGCCTTATTGTAATTATCTCCGTAATATTGTCTGTAAGACGTTTCGTACTTTTTAAAGTCTTCTTCAGACATTTTTTATTGGATATCTTTAATCGGGACCCACGACCGACTATCGTACCCTAACCATTTTACTAACGCCATCCCGTTCTTTTTTCGAAGTACTTTTTCTATTCTGTACGTATCGTCTTTTTTGTTCACAGCAGATAATTCTTCTTCGTAAAACTTCCCGATGATCGGTTCTCCTTCGTGATCCTCTATGTCGTACATATTAGGGTCTCCCCGGAATACTTTTGATATTTTAAATATTTCCTCTGTAAAATTTGCCTCGTATCCTTTTGCAAAAATAATTTTGTATTTGCTAACCCTAACAGTATCCCCAATTCTAATTTTAGGTAACGGTAACTCACCCACAGGTGAGCCGTATAACGTAATCCACACCATATTTTCGTTAGTTTTGTTCCCGTCTTTTGGTTTCATAAGAATGCTGCTGTGTTTGGTATTGTTGTAATTTTTTGTAAGTTCGTCTAAAACGTCAATCCAGTTGTACGTTCCTTTGCTGTAAAAATATTTCCACATCATTGTTTTAATGTCCGATTAAACCTTTCTACGATAGCAGCCTTTTTGTCGGAATGTGTAGAAAAATAGTCTACGTTTGACTTTTCAGGAAGTCTCTAACACCAACGTTGTAAAATCCTTTTCCTTCGTCAAACTGGGTAACATTAGGATATTTCCCAAACCTTGTCTTAAAGTTATCTAGTAGTAGGTTAACAGCCTTGGTCATATTTTTTGTATCCTTTCGGTAAACGGGTATCGTAAAGGTATACCGACTAAGAATCTCCACAGCTGTTAATATCCATCGGTAACCTTTGTTTTTACTCGCGTATTTCCCCATATCTACCAAATCTAATTGGATTTGGTCTGCAAGGTCTTTTACAAAGGTTTTTTGGAATTTATGTTTTTTAACGAGAGGCTTGTATCTCGTGTACGTGTCTTGCGTTTCTAGCCATTCTTTTACTAGCCGCCGGCTTACGCTTACTCCATTTGCTTTTGCTTTTTGGTATAATTTTTCTGCAGATTGGTAACCTTCAGAGGGATTATAATATATATCCCGTAATTCCTGTTCGTTGATCATTTTTTTATTCGATATATAATTCAAACATGACGGCTAATCCAACGTCGTAGCCGACATTCGTGTTGACGACAAATTCGAACGTGCTGTGGTCGCCGTTTAATACAGATACGGACGTGTGGATATTATCGTACGTCGTCACGGATTCGTTTAAACTCTGCTCGGTCGTCACTGGAATTCGTGCAAATACTCGACTCGGGTTTCCGTACGTATCGAAATTCCTATCGGTGTTGACGCAATTACATCCAATTGTAATGTACTGCAAACCGCGGTTAATATCAACAACCGAAGGTGATTTCGTTTTGGTATTTTTTGGAATGATCGCGTTTTCTTCGAATCCTAGCAAAGGACCAAAATGATATAAGTTTAGTTTTTTTGGCGATAAAATACTGCACCTGTTATCGTGCATATGACGTTCTAACGTAATACCCGATTCGGCCAAATGTTCAGCGATCATGTTAAACGTCCAGTAGCCTTGTTCGAATGAAACGCCCGTCGCGGGATGATCCGGGACCGTTATGAATTTAATGAGATTGTTAACGTTCGACCGAACGTTCTTATATTTCCGCAACACGCTGATATTTTTAACGTGTATTTTTTCTCCGTACTGGGTCGTTATACATTTCCGAAGAAAATGTTGGTTTTGCCCGTATCGAGCGATAACATGAGTTTGTTCATTTTATCAAATAAAATGGACGACATTGAATTAGATAATCTTGGCGACCGACCTGTAGAGGAAGAGGAGACAGGAGAAGAAGAAACAAATACTGACGAAAGTGTTGTAATATAATAAAGTGTTGTAATTAACGAAAGTGTTGTAATTATCGGGGTGTTTAATCCAGTACGGGAAGGACTTGACGAAAAAAAAATGCCGACCGTGAATTAGGAAAAAAGCTCGGTGCTATTAAAAGAAGTTATACGGAAGATAAGAAAAATCTTCTTAGAGAGCTGCGTATCATAATTAATAAAGGTGATGGACCATCTGCAAAAACTCTCTTCGAAAAATTAAAAGTGACGGTGAATAGGAAAGGGAAGATGAACGGTGCAGAATTTGACGGGGTTCGAATTATTGTCCAAAAAGGTAAAAAATTAGAGTATACGGAAGATGCAAAAAAATTATCCAAAGTTAACGAATTTAAAGAACTTGTTAAAAATGCCGAATTGGAACATAAAAAAACACCTGCAGCCCTTGTAGAAGAAACGTTACCAGATATACCCGTCGGTACGGATCTTGAGAGAGTTTCTTGAGAGAGAATTTAGAGAGTTTCATCGACGACAAGGTTGCTGAAATAGAAGCGAATAGCGTTACGATCGATCAAGAAAAAATACGTGAATTCCGTGGCATCACGAAAACCTCCGACCATAATCTTGATAACGGCGGATTTTTTTTTTTTAAACTTTATTCAACCACGGTAAAAACTCATCAGGTTTACAATATTATATACAATAAAGATAAGAATACAAAACAGCTACAAACTAAACATATCCTGCTTTCCACGAGTGCCGTGGGGAAAAACTTTACACATTTATATAAAATAGTTACTGCAGCCGGCTTTGAATTGCTTGAGAGTAACAGCTTGTCTGACATGAATAGGTAGATTGTTCCACAGCTCCGCACCACTATAACCAAAGCTATTCTTTAGATAGTTGGTACGGGGCATTCGAATAGTTAGCTTGCCCTCAGTGTCTCTCAATGTGTAGTTGATTACACTATTACCGTAATTAAACAAAGGCTGTAAATAATCGGGATTCAACCCTTTAAGAGATTTATAGACCATAGTAACTTTTTGAATTTTACGTTGAGAGTCTAATTTTCTCCATCCAAGTCTTTTAATGAGTAAATCGGCATTAGTGTCATAGCTAGAAAAAGTTAGTATTCTTGCAGCTCGATTTTGCAATTTTTGTAGCTTATCTGCAGAAGATTTAGAGCAGTTATCCCAAACAACGCAACAGTAATCAAAATGTGGTTGAATAATTGAACTATAGATATACTTAAGTGTGCTGCTGGGGACAAATGGCCTCATGCGTTTTAAGGCACCAATGCCAGATGCGATTTTCTTAGAAATTTTGTCAATATGTTTATTCCAAGACAAATTTTCATCAATATTTAAACCAAGAGACTTAACACAATCCACTCGTTTAATTGGAGTTTCATTGATTGCTAAGGTAGGAGACGAGTGAAAAGTCCTAATCCTCTGCCTAGAACCGATCAACATGAATTCTGTCTTAGATGTATTTAATGTAAGTTTATTCGCGGCTAGCCACTCACTAACACTCTTAAGATCTTGATTCAAGTTCTGATCGATATCGTGAACATTTGCAGCAGAATATGTTAAGTGAGTGTCGTCAGCAAACATCCGTGGATGGGAATGTTTGAGACAATTTGGCAAGTCATTGATGTACAGTAGAAATAGAAGAGGTCCTAAAATTGTTCCTTGTGGGACCCCACAGGATATAAATCGGTCTTCGGATAGAAAACCATTCACAAGACTTTTTTGTGTACGACCACTTAAATAGGACTTGAACCAATCATTAGCTCCATGCCGAATTCCGTAAGCATTTAGTTTAGAGACTAGAATTTCATGATCAACGGTATCAAAGGCCTTTTTAAGATCCAGGAATACAACGGCATTAACATTACCGCAATCGATATTGTACGCCCAATCATTAGTCGCCTCAAGAAGAGCTGTAACAGTCGAATGAAGGCTACGAAAGTCAGATTAACTTTTGAAAAATAATTTGTTTTCGTCAATAAAAGCCTTGACTTGATCATATATTATTCTTTCAAAGACTTTTGCAACAACTGGAATGATTGAGATGGGCCGATAGTTATTTGGATCATGTCGTTCACCTTGTTTAAATAGCGGTATAACTTTTGAACACTTCCACTCGCCCGGAAATTAAAAACACCACTATTAATGGAGTGGTTAAATATTAAATAAAGTGAATCTGCAATAAGATCAGGGCATTCACGTAGCAATCTAGCTGTTATTCGATCCAGGCCAGTTGCTTTAGACTAGTTTAATTTAGATAGCATAGAAAAGACATTAGACGATGTTATGGTCTTCATTTGGAAATTAATTCCATTGTCAAGAGGTTCTAGATACTCCATATATGAGTTCGTATTTTGATTACATGTTATTTTGTCAGCAAGTTTAGGGCCAATGTTGACAAAATAATCATTGAACTCATTAGACAATTCTTGTGGATTAGTGATCGAGGAACCATTAACTTTTAATTCACTCACATGAGAATTATGTTGTTTTCTCGATGTGAGTTCATTAATAATGTTCCAAGTCTTTTTTAAATTATTCTTGTTTTCATGCAAAGCATTTGCATAATACAATGCTTTAGCATTTTTGATTTCACTATTTACCAAATTTCGAGATCTTTTGAAAACTGTCCAGTCGTCAGGATCGTTCGAACGGGACGCTTTTATCTTGAGAACATCTCTTTCATGCATGCACTGTTTCAATTCGAGTGTGATCCAAGGCGATTTAGATACCCTAACGCGTTTAGTCTGTAGAGGGGCATGTCTTTCAGCAACATTGTTGAATGTGTCCTTCCAAACATGCCACATATCATTAGGATCATCATAATTCAATATATCATCCCAATTCTGTTGACGCATGTCATTTCTGAAGTTGGTAGAATTGAAATTTTTGAAATTTCTGTAAGTCACAGTAGAATGACATCTAGAAGAAAATCCAGCTGAAAGTTTACGAAAAGCATACACTAAACTATGATCACTAATGCCGATATGAGAGACACCGGAGCAAACAATTTTATCCGGCACATTGGTGAATATTACGTCAATTAAAGTTGAAGATGACTCAGTAATTCGAGTCGATTCATCTATTAGTTGACGTAGATTAAAAAGATTGGCAATATTAGTCAACAAATTCGAGTTATGATCTAGAGTAGCTGACTTTAAGTTTCAGTTTAGATCACCCAAGACATAAAATTCAACATTTTCAGCGTCTAATTTGCCGACTAGTGTCTCGAAATACTGGAATTTGTCAACAGCCGAGTCAGGTGGTCGATACCATGTTGTAACGAGAAAAGGCTTTGAGCTAGGCTTGCGGATTTCAATACACAAATTCTCAATTTGACCAATAGATAGGTCGTGTCGCGGTAAAACATTAATTGTTGAGCGAACGTAAAAGCAAACGCCCCCACCATACCCACCATTGATATTTCGATCTCGACGAACTATTTCATATCCAGAAATTTGCATGTACTTCATTATCTGTGATATTTGAATCAAGCCTTGTCTCGTTTATGGCCAGAACATCGACCGGGCTGTTAAAAGCACAAGAAAATTATTTTCGCGATCTTGCCGCGAACGAACCGAACGCATTAAAAAAAAGATTGTACGAAGGAATTATTATTATTATCATTATTTAAAATTCTTTATACACGGTAACTTATCAACCTATCTAAGCCAATATAGATAAAAAGAGGTACAATATTATTAATTAGATGACAAAAAAAGGTTGCTTTTCATAAGGCCGTGTAGAGATAATAAGATAAAAACGTCAAAATACAAGAATTAACGGCATGCATATTACATTAGAATTACTGAATATATAAAGCTAATAATAAATTGTAATGATAGAAGTAGAATACATAATTATATAGATTTAGCATTTATAAATAACTTGAAAAGTTACTTACAAATGAAGGATTTTCATTGATGAAATCTTGTAAGTTATGTTTGAATAACTTATCAGATATACTTAGATTCTTCAGATCAGTTGGCAGTTTATTTCAGGTTTTAGCAGCATGGTAGCTAAAACTTCGTTTCAATGTGTTTGTTCTAGGTTTTGCAAGTTTTAGCATAGTGCAATTACTACGTAAATTGTATTGGTTATTTACTGATAATTGGAACTGGTCAGAGATTGACACTGGAACTTCATCTTTTAATATTTTGCGCATAAACAATAGCGTATCAGTCAATCGTAACTGATTAAGTGGTAGCCAATTTAGTTTTTTCAGAACATCCTTGGAACGAATTTCCCAATTATCTCCGGTGATAATTCTTGCTGCCCTATTTTGAAGTTTTTGAAGTTTCGACTGTAACTCTAGTTTGCAATTTTGCCATACCAGGGAGCAGTAATCAAAATATGGTTGAACAAGAGCGTTATAAACCTGGGTTAGGCACTTCTTAGGGAGATAAGGTTTGATTAATTTTATCGCTCCAATTCCGCGTGAAACTTTTTTGCTTATGCTATCAATTTGATTTTCCCACTTCAACTTATCGTCAATGATCACGCCAAGACTCTTTGATGTATGAACCCTGTTTACAGTTTCGCTACCAATTTTTACTGTCGGGTCTTTCTTAATCTTACCTAGATTGTGACGAGAGCCAATAATCATATATTCTGTTTTGGAAACATTTAACGTTAGTCTATTTGCTACTAACCAGCGATAAATATTATCAAGTTCGAAATTTAGTTGTGTCTCTAGATTCTCAACAGATTCTGCTGATGTAGAAACATTAGTATCATCTGCAAACATAGAGGGTTCTGCTTGATCAAGACAATTTGGCAGGTCATTGACGTATAACAGGAAAAGTAGAGGCCCTAAATTTGATCCCTGTGGAACCCCACACTTAATTAATTTCCTAGATGATTTGACATTATTTACTTTACATGTTTGATATCTTTTGTCTAGATAAGATATAAACCAGTTTAGGGTACTACCTGTAATTCCATAAAATTTTAACTTATCAATTAAGATTTTATGGTCAACAGTGTCAAATGCTTTCCGTAGATCTAAAAATAAAACTCCATTTATAAGACCTTTGTCAATATTCAAAAACCATTTATTTGTGGATTTTAGTAATGATGTTGTCGTTGAATGAGATTTTCGAAATCCAAATTGGTTATTTGTTAAGATATTGTTCTCATTTATATAAGAAATTAATTGATTATAAACAATTTTTTCCAAAATTTTTGCAATGGTCGATAAAACAGAAATCGGTCTATAATTGCTACAGTCCGATTTGTCACCGTTTTTATATATGGGAGAAACAGTAGCATTTTTAAGATCTTCAGGGAAAATCCCTTGCCGCAAGGATCTGTTGAAAAGTTTTGTCAATGTAGGACAAATTACTTCAGCAGAATCCTTGACTAGTCTCGCATTGATCTTATCTGGACCGGTAGATTTTGAACCTTTAAGTTACAAAGCAACTTTAAGGTGTCATTTTCACTAACCTCATCAAAGGTAAAGGCATTGTGTGCATAATATTGCAAGTAATCAGCCGAATTGTTTTGACTTTCTGGCAATTTTTCCGAAAGTGACGGACCCACATTTACGAAAAAGGAATTCAAAGTTTCAGCAATATTTTTATCACCTGTAATAGTTTCTTCCTCTACTTCTAAAGAGGTTATATTAGTTGTTTTTGATCCTTTACCTCTAATGAGGTTGACACCTTTCCATAATTGCTTTGGATCGTTGCCATTGTTATTTATAGTATGTTGGAAATATCTTGACTTGACTTTTTCTACTATTTTGTTGGTCTTATTTCGTGCTATTTTATACGCCTCATAAGAATACCGAGATTTTGTCTGAATCGCTTTTTGTTTTAAATAGTCGCGATTATTCATATGTTTCTTGATTTCATTAGTCAGCCATGGTGTGTGTTTACTTCTAACTTTACGCGTTCTCAGTGGAGCGTGTTTATCTGCAATAGAAGTAAACACATTCTTCCAAATTTCCCACATTTTGTTTGGGTCTAACTCTTTTTCTATGTTGGCCGAATTTAGTGCATCGTACAGATCCCTTCTAAATGCAAATTTGTTGTAGTTTTTAAAAGATCGTGATTCGACGATTTTGGGAGGCGATCTATTTATTGCATCTTTTGTACATACATAAATCATATAGTGGTCGCTAATACCTAGACGAATCACTCCACTCGATTTCACTTTTTGTGGACTGTTGGTGATAAATACATCAATTAATGATGCCGTGTCAGTTGTGATTCGTGTTGGTTCTGTTATAATCTGTTCTAACTGATAGATATCCATGATATCTGTAAGTTGTCGACTATGGATATTCTTTTCAGTATCCAACAAATTACAATTTAAGTCGCCCACTATGTGATATTCTTTTCCTTCTGCCTCTAGTTTACGAAGCATTGTTTCAAATTTCTCAAATATTTCAGTAGGACTATTTGGCGGTCTGTACCAACTAATAACAAAAAATGGCCTGCTTTTTCGTCTTTTTATTTCCAAACATATTATTTCAAGGTCGTCAGAAACTAAGTCTTGTCGCAGATTGGCGTTTATAGCCGTTTTGACATATAAAGCCACTCCATGGCAGACGTTTGCGTGTTGAAAGCCGACGAAATTCGGTTACGTCGTAACGAACGACCCGAAAGCGAAACCGTTCAGTCTATGATCGAAAAAGAAGTGCAACGCAACGACTTGATGCGTTTTGAACGATTTAAACAATGGACTAAAAAAAACCTTGGCGGCATCTCTGTGGTTCTATATCGGTTGCGGGTATTATAACGACTATCGTCATGGGTGCACGGACCGTGATCAAAAAAGGTTAACAGGCCACAAGTAAATTTGCGAAAGCACTTACGAAATTAGCCGAAAAAGCCGCACCTGTTATAGGAGGTCTTTTCAATTTAGCAGCAAAATTATTAACGTTAAGTGCTAATGCCGTCGGTTTTTTAGCAAAAAATTTATGGTTGTTAGCCGTCGGTTTGGCGTACTTGTTGTACGAGAAAAAAAAAGAAGTACTAAATAAATTATGAATAGAGGTACAGAATTAACATTGGGTTATAAAAAAACATCGGTCCTCGCACAAGGATTAAAAGGAAAAAGACATTTTATCGTCTCGTCGCTTTTACAAACACAAGCGGTTCCTGAAGATATTTACAGCGAGGACGTTCCGGCATTAAATCCAAATCAGTGCATCACTCGCAATCGTCAAAGTTATGGGATCGCTAACGAAAATGTTCGAAAACTTATCAGCGGCGACGATAGTGCCGATAAGTCTGCAAAAACCGACGGCGTATTAGATTCGACGATCGCCGGAATGTGCGAGCGTATGAAAATTCCGCTAGGAAAAATTTTATGCGATCACGGTACGCGCCATACGGCATGTGCGATTTCGTCTACGAAATCACTTTACCAAAATGCATGTGAAAAAATTAGGACGGCACAAACGAACGAAGCGATCGGAAATTATACCTTGACCAATATGCGATTAGAATACGAACTTATCGAAAGCGAACATCTTGCCAAAGATGTAAAAGGAACGTACGCGGTGGGACGATCGTTGGGGTACGATTACGCGACGTTATTAAAAATATTACCGTGGAGTAAAAACGGTACGCGCGAAGTCATCGACATTAACATTCCGCGAAAAAGCATGAAAGCGGTCGTCTTGCTATTCACGAAAAAAGATGCTGGCGATAGCGAAGAATTCGTTTTCCCCAATTTGACGCGCATCAACGTTACCGTCGAAGGAAATCCTAACGATATTTACAGCGAAGGTCTTCCGCGAAACGCGACATGGTATCGCAAAGCCGTCAGGTTTTTCACCAACACGGAATGCGAAAAATATTTAGGTACGAACAGCGTATCGAGACGAAAGTACTACACCGATAAGTTTGCGTGCGTTATAGATTTTCGAACCGTCGACGACGATACCGTTAGCGGAAGCGGTCGAAAACTCGTTGGAACGCAAGCGGGTATCCTATTAGAAATAGAAAGAGAAACGACGACCGCGGACATGTCCTGTCACGTTTTCGTGATTGCCGACAGCCTTATCAATATTTTAGGCACAAGTTTAAACGGAACTGCTGAATACTAAAAAAATGAAAACTCCGTTCCACATAATCATCGTTGGAATGACGGCGTGCGGAAAAACGCATTACCTTTTGAACATGCTAGAACGAGATTATAAGGGTCATTTCGACTATATTTTCATCGTCCCAAAAGTTTTTGAATTACCGTGCGTGCACGACGACGTAGAAAGAACGATCCGTGAAATTGTAAATTTTGTGAAAAATACCAACAGCCTCATCGTATTAGACGACTGCGCTTCGTCGAAAGATGTTAAAAAAGAACGAGCGAACTCGTGAAATTAGGATTTCACGGTCGACATATCGGTTTAAGCACGATCGTCATCACGCAACAACTCACGAGTATTGCCAAACCGTACAGGATGAACATTTCAAAACTCGTTACGTTCTACAACGCGTGCAGGGACGATACGAAAAATATTTTCAACAATTACTTAAGTATCGAAAAAGACGAAGAAAAAAAAATTATCGACACGTTAAAAAATAACGACTATGCACGATTAGAAATACTGACGACGCGACCGTACACGCATCAAGTAATCATTCCATAAAAAATTTTTTACTAACTTAAAAACAGTTAGTAAAAAAATTTGACACCCCGTGAAAAAGTTTTAATCATGACGACCTTTTGTCTAACGTTCGCCTTTGCATTAATCGTACTAACGTACCCATTAACTGCATTCCTAATCATCACCTTGATTATTAAACATTTGTAATATAAATGAACGACATGGCACACAAAGTAGCCGAAAGATTATATGGTGACGATAAGGTTAAATGTGAATTTATATGTCACTGGATTACCGGTGTCAAAAAAGTAAATAATATTCTTGGTGCTGAGTGTTATGATGAATATACTAAAAGCTTATGCGAAGGTCGTTTGGATGAATATATAATGCTATGATTGAACAATTTGAAGATAAAATTGACTTGGAGGTATTAAATGACAAAATACGTAAAAATGCTGGTAAACATACATCCGATATACCCATGCATATATTTAAAAAAATAGTTGAAATTTGTGAAGATGAAAATGTGTTACATTTAACACATATGGAAAAGTTGGATAAGAATTCAGCGAAAAAGTTGATGAAACGTATTTGTGAAATAGACGAATAAAAAAATTCGTAACGTTATTATTTCGTTACGAATTTAATTTTTTATCGGCGGCGTGTGCGCCAACCGTAATTCCACCAGACAATACCGACCATTGGAATGTACGGCGTCAAATATCCGATTATTTTTTTAACATCCCGTTTAAACAATTCGTTTTTGGCGAGATCGTTTTCTTTCACCAACTCCAAATTCACCATAAGTTCGGATAATTTCGTAATAAGTACGTCCGTGACTTTTTCGTTCACTTCGTCTAATTCTTGGAGTTTGTATTCGTCGCAACCTAGTCCCCAGGGTCATCTTTGTGGGCGCAGTGAGGAAATAGATGACCCTGGTAAAGGCTGTAAAAATCTCCAAGATTCTTGGAGATTTTCGAGCATGCGCCGTCAGTGAATAATGTGGCGCTGACTCAAGTTACCACTAGCACAGAGCATTGGCGTGCAAATTTTCACAATGTATACAGAAATTTACGCTCACATAAAAACAATATTTAAAAGAATGTTTTTTAATAATGCAAATGGAATATTTTAGAATATCCGATATACCAACCACAACTCAAACCAACCACAAGTTGTATATAAAAACCCCAACCTAAGAAATGTGCAGAAAACAGGTAGTAATATTATGCTGTCATTTCGTTAAACCAATCACATTTATTGTCACAAACCCTGACTGGTCGAATGTGTTAACCAATGAACAAGGAGATTAGGACAGCCTTTACCAGGGTCATCTATTTCCTCACCGCGCCCACAAAGATGACCCTGGGGACGAGGTTGTATTCATCGTAAATTTTTTTTAACGTCTCGTCCGTCGCGCTTTCGATATATTTTGTAGTATGTTTAATTTTCTTTTCGGCAACTAACCGTAACAATTCTTCCTTGTACGCTCCGTCTTCCATTTTATTATAATTTCAATAACCTTTTAAACGAAAAATACGTTTCGCCTGTAAAGTCCGTAGTTCTTTGTTTATCGGGTTCGAACAAGAAATAGATGGCGTTTCCAAGAACGTTGTCGGAACTTCTTGACGCTAAATGTTGTTTGACAAACTCGTACGTTTTTCCTTCCTCGTAATCTAACGACAAAGCTATTTTTTGACCAAAAATACGCGTACCCTGATTTAAAAACGATCCTTTGATACGCGTTCTTTTCCCTGTCACTCGATGGAAATACCCACCCTGCGCATTGTCTTGTGTGATCTTATTCGTTAAACTCCAACTCCAGTACTTGTATTTCGTTGACGCGTTATAACCGCTTCCACCACAATCACCCCACAACGTGATATTATACCCTTTAGACGTTGTTGACACAACATCCATTTCGTACGTGTAAATACCGTTTCGAAGTTTTGGTCTAACACCAAAATTAATCTGATAACTACTACCTACCTTGGAAAAATCTAACGTTTGGGTAGCACGTCCGTTTTCAGGCGTATCAACCATGTTATCTTTGTGAAGTATCGTAACGTTACCGGGGCTCCCTCTAAACGTCATAATATTTTTATAATCAGCATAATACTGGTCTACAAACTCTTTCGTGATCGGTTCGCCGGACGATAATGGAATAATAGGTAAACCGGTAATGCGATGACCGTTCATATCGATATCAGTACTTTTTTTAATGTACATCGTGTCGGTATAACTTTTCGATACGGCTGCCGTGCCGTCGGATGGGACTGGATTTAGACCTAAAACCTCATGATTGTTCATTCCAATATTATCTTGCATGGTAAATCCTCCGTCGGTCAAGTATACCCGGTTGGCGTATTGTTTTGTAATGGGCTCGTTCGCTAGCGTAGGATCTGGAAGGTTTGTAATTTTGTTGTTGTTCATATTAATATTCCCCAGCATTGTAAACCCCGTATCAGATAATCCTCCGGAACCTGGGTCGCCTTTCAAACCGCGCGGTCCTTCTGGTCCTTGCGCTCCCGTGGTTCCTTGTGGCCCTTGGTCACCTTTATTATCTTTAGGCCCACGCGGTCCTGTTTTGCCTTGGTCGCCTTTTGGACCCTGTAAACCGGTGTTGCCTTGATCACCTTTAGGTCCTTGCGGTCCTTGCAAACCTTCGTCTCCTTTTGGTCCCTGTGGTCCAGGGTCACCTTTACGACCTTTCGAAGAACTCCCACTACCCGGATCGCCTTTAGGCCCTTGATCACCTTGGTCGCCTTTAGGTCCTTGATCACCTTGATCTCCTCTAGGTCCTTGGTCACCTTGATCTCCTTTAGGCCCTTGGTCACCTTGATCTCCTTTAGGTCCTTGGTCACCTTGATCGCCTTTAGGTCCTTGCTAGCCAGTATCACCCTTGTCACCTTTATCACCTTTAGGACCGCGTCCACTACCACCACCAGAATAATGTGTATCGGCATAACTTTTTGTAACAGGTTCTGAACCTGTTGAAGGGTTTGGCAAATTTATAATTCTATTCCCTTGCATATCGATATCTTCATCTATGATGCTCAAACTAGATGAATATCCAAATAACAACCACATTATTTATTTTTTCTATTAAAAAAATATGGGTTGGGCAACTTCAAAGAACGAGGACGAGTGGAATAAGGACGTATGCGAAAGAAGAAAAATCCTCACCGGATTCCACATGTCCAGAGATGTCGACGGAATAGAAACAAACTTCCAATTCGCAATAGAAAGAAAAGCGAAAAAAACCTACGAAGTGCCCATTAAAAAACAGGCAGGAGAACCGGAAGAAGAATAAAAAAGCTATAGTGAAAGAAGAACAGTAAATTTTTTTTCGTAACCTCAACAAGGTTACAAAAAATTTAACCGTGTGTTACCCACGAGTTTCCGCAGTCCGTGCCCGTTGCAAACACGGTCGCACCTTCGTCACCTCTCCTCGTTTGCCGCAAGTCGGAAACGAGTTTTTTAGACTTGCACTTACCGCACTGTAATACGGAATCCTCGACGTCGTCGTTCGTAAAAGAAGAACGCACGTCGTCCCAGTTCGCGTGCTCGAAGCCAAATTTTAAGACCGGGGACGTTTTTCCTGAAAGAACGTCCCCGCATAATTGGTAGACGTTGAAAAAATACTCGCGTTCGGTTTTCAACCGGGTGTGGATTTGGTTTTCGAAAAAAAAATAACCGGCCGGTTTTCCGTGAACACTGTCATCAAGGCCAAAATACCTTTTTTTCTATACTCCTCAATCATTTTTACGATTTTTTTCAAAAATCGTAAAATATGCTTCGCAATTTTTTTTACCACTCCGTACCGATCAGACGGACGTGCTCGTGGACGGGTTCGCGTACCAACGCTTCGTAAAGTTTCACCTGAAGGCTAGTCTTGTCACCGTTCAACAAAATACCGCCGATTTCCAATTAAAACGGCTTTGACGTCGCACGCACGATCCTCGTATTTGGAAACGTCCACTTCCACAGCACCTTCGTACAGTTTCGAAGTAGGTTTCAACTTCGGGTAAATCATGTTGTCTTTGTAAAATAATTTTTTCGTGAGGGGAGCGCCCATGTGCTCGCCGCATTGATCGAGAACTGACCAGAGACTCGCAGCCGACTCGTCGTCTAACTTCAACGAATTTGACGCCGTCTTGAACTTTTTCTCGTGTTTCACACCAAGCAAAAAACACTTGCCGGTCGTCACGTAAAAAGGCTTGTCGTCCTCCGTACGAATAGGTACGATCTGCATGCCTCCAACGTTAATGTCCTTTACTTCTCCGAATTTAAGACTCATTATTCTTTTATTACTACACAGATTTTGCTTTTTTTATTCCGCGATTTTTTCCGGGCAAGTCTATACCTAATTTTAACGCAAGTTCGTACTTTTTGTATCTAAAAAATATTGAATCCCAGCAGCCTTAGCTAAGATATCCAATTCTTCCCTACTGTAATTTTTTCCATGTTCGGCCCATAATTCTTTTGCTTTTTTTGAAGTTCCATATCACGAATCCGTTTTTTTAACTGTGGTAATCCGTGATCAACACGACACTTTTTTTGCATTAGGAATATCGATTGGATAGCTCATTTTTTATAGCAGATTTTTTACTTTTCGGAAAAACGTTTCTTCAGCGAGCGTACATCTTCATGAAAACTAAGACATCTTTTCCGGAATACAACTGGAAAACCATTTTAAAATCTCTTTCCATATCCGCAAAACAGGAAAAATTTATATCAAACACCTCAGGCTCGCTGCATTCACTACCGGACGTCGTCATTTTTACGCATATGATTGTGCTAAGATGCAAGTCGGACGAAATTTTGAACTCTTCCAACATCTGGTGCATTTTATTATACGGACCAAAAAACGGATCCGAATATAAAACTTCGACACTTGAAACCATCTTTTGTCGTTTTACAAAATCCGCTTTTTTAAGCCCGCGATTTTTTTTTGAAAAATGCATCGTCAGCATTTTTCAAAATTTTCATGAAACTCCCGGAAATTCGAGGGCGGACGCCATCTTGGAAATTTTTTTTGACGACGTCATCAATTTTTTCACGACTCCTTAAAATTCGAGGGCGGCGGATATACAATTTTAAATTTCCCGCACTTTTTGGAAATTTTGCGTGATGACGTCACAAATGAGTTATACTACCGTACATATACTACTCTTCCCGGCACTTGGAAATAGAAAACATACAGAAATCCTGTATACATAACCATGATAAAAAAATGATCAATTTGAAGATTTATACTTGCTCTCAAGTCCAGGTGTAGTTTCGTGTCGATACCTTCACGGTACTTGGAAATACAAAACATACAGAAATCCGCTATATATAACCATTATATAAAAATGATCAATTTCAAGATGTACAGTTCGTCTTATAGTGCAGGTATAGTTTCGTATTGATACCTCAACTCTACACGGAAATACAAAACATACGGAAATCTGGTATATATAACCATGATAAAAAATGATCAATTTCAAGATGTACACTTGGTCTTGTACAGGGTGTATCAAAAAAAAAAGATAATCGAACTTTGATGTGCTCTAGGGCGTTCAATATTTAACATACAGAAATAATTCTTACGTAGTTGGAAAGACCAGGCTTTTAGCTTTCAATTGTCATCGTTTTTATAAAATTTGAAGAAAAATCAAGCAAATACAAATGCGATGAAAATTGCAGGTCGAAATCGCATTTTTTCACCGTTGGGAGTTTATTGAAAATCTGTTGAAATTTAAACCCAATAGGGAATTAAATTACAAAATTAATTGCCAATTTTAGCTTAGGTAGTAAACTTCTGGCATTTTATTAATGATGTCAATTGTTTCTCGTGACAGATAAATGATTAATGAAATTTTCTTTTCTTATTCGCTGCCCTAGTAATGCTCAGAGGTGAAAATATGCGATTTCGACCGGTTATTTTCATTTGATTCGTATTTGCCCAATCTTTCTTCAAATTTCACAAAAATGATGACAATCGAAAGCTAAAAGCCTGGTCTTACCGCCTGCGAAAGAATGATTTCTGTAGATTGTATAATGAACGCGCTAGAGCAATGCAAAGTGCGATTACCTTTTTTTTGATACGCACTGTAGTGCATGTGTAGTTTAGTATTGATACCTTCATTGTATATAGAAAACTTAGAAATATAAAACACACGGAAATCCTGTATATATAACCATGATAAAAATGATCAATTTGAAGATCTATACTTGTTCTTGTAGTGCAGGTGTAGTTTCGTATTGATACCTTCACTGTACTTGGAAATACAAAACATACAGAAATCCTGTGTATATAACCATGATAAAAATGATCAATTTGAAGATCTATACTTGGTCTTGTAGTGCAGGTGTAGTTTCGTATTGATACCTTCACTGAACTTGCAAATACAAAACATACAGAAATCCGGTATACTGATAACCATGATGAGAAAATGATCAATTTTAATATCTATACTTGGTCTTATAATCCAGGTGTAGTTTAATTTGTTTTGATACCTTCACTGTGCTCTGAAATACAAAACATACCGAAATCCTGTATAATTACATAACTATGATAAAAAATTATCTCTCATAGTCTCAAGTCTTATAGGGTGAATCTGTTTTTTTCCATGACTTATTATTTAAGAATATTTAAGGTAAATTAGTATGCATGTAATACTTCTACTGTATTTATTTCCAGAAATTTATAGTACACCGGTTTTTGGGATATATAACCACGACAATTAATATTTCAAGCCGTTTAGTTCGGATGTTTGAATTCTAAACTTGTCGCTGGTACCCGCTATTCAAATAATAAATGCAATGTCATTGACTCAATAATGATCTTTGTTATGTCGCGGTGCTTTATCTTGGTTTTTCTGGCACATTTAACACGAATTTTTAGGATTATTATTTAGCAAAGCATATGTGGTGACTGTGGTCTAAAAATGTTTACATCCAGTTTATTTTTATAGATCAACGTGTAAATTGTCAAGTTAGGTCAGCGGAAATTCCCACTAATTTCGTGGTTGCATCTGTGGTTATGTATACCAAAAATGGGTGCTATACATATATCTGCAAATCACCGCCATCTTTTTTGCTTCAAGCATGGCGGCGCGTGCTTTCTCCAGATGTAATAAAGCTCAGTGATTTTACCAGGGTCTTCGTCAGCCGCCATCAGTGAACTCAAATAAGACTGGAATGCTACGTGGAGCTGAAATTCTGAAGCCAAGATGGCGGAAATTGAAGCTCGTCTTGTAGGTATGATCCAGGCCCCTGCGCGGAAATATTACGAATTCCGTATGAAAAATCGGCATCATCTCATGTGAAAATTTCATATTTTCGGCCGACTATTTTTTTTTAGTACGGCTTTCCCATGGCTCTAGAAATTATAGCAAGTGGTCTTTCAGAATAACCATATTTTAGAAACAGTTCATCATAAAAAGCAAAGTTATTTGGCGAATGAAATTCAAGTTCAGAAAAAAACCCGTGGAGAAACACAAGCAAACTTTTGTTTTTCTCGACCACCTATGAGGGATTTGAACAAAACACGGAATAATATGGACTACAGTTGGATTAATCTTACCTTTTCGTCTAGTTTTTAGCTTTTAGGTAGGGTATTTACCGTTAAATCAGCATTTAGGTGCAAAAATTGAAAAACATCGATCGGAAAACATTAGTCATTTTTCAGCTCCCGCGAAGCCCACGCAGAAAACACGCGTGTTTTATACCTACAAGACGGCCTTCAATTTCCGCCATCTAAGCATCACCCAAAGCTCAGGCTATTTACCTGAAGGTATCGTTCCAGTCTTATTTGAGTTCACTGGCCGCCATCGGCCGTTACCCGAGAAGACCCTGGGACCGAGGTTGACCATAAACGTAATTACGAACTACAAGATTGGCATGCTTCAGGTGCACAATTGTTTTGTGTCGGTGCTTTTTCAAAGTCCATATAAAAGCGCGGGGCGCAAACATGTGGTGTTTTAAATAATACTTTAGGCAGAATTGCTATTAAGCTGGCCCCTCTTCTTTATGACTCAGACTGGTTAATATATTCTCCTAAATATGTATATTCATACTCGACTATATACTTAAGCTTTAGCTTCATTTTGAACCTGCTCCTAATGGAAAACTATCGCAATTATGTTTCAATATGGAGAGGTATGATGATATTTTAAGAAGAGGTATTGTCTATTACAGTGCACAAGTTCTTAATACAGTACATCAAAAGTTGCACTCATTACCTCAATGATAAAAAAAATTCTGATTTATTGTTTAGGTTGTGGGTACAACTTTTGATTTATACATGTTGATGTTTATTATGAGTTCTTAATCTCCATGTGCAGTCCGTGTAACTGTACTGTGCACTATATTTTCTCACCATTGTAGTCACAAGTGTTCACATTTCAATGTTGTCCATGTATGCCTGTGCCATATATTACTACTGTAGGTTTGACTGGATGTTGACTTGTACTAGTATGTCATACGGTGTGGCATATGGGTATTGGAAACCTGGTACCAGTAGTGGGTGCTCAGCAGTTTTTCAAATAGAATTGCTCTGTGCTTTAGGTCGATCTGGCTTATCAGCGGTTACAATCGCTGGGCACGAAAAGGCAAGATGGTGAGATGATGTCTAATCCAGCTTGGAGAGACAGATGTGCATTAATATTTGGAAAGAAAGTATGTGTGCTTACTTTGCAGCTTTGGGTGTGCATGAGTAATGTTGCCATAGATGTGCGTACAGTGGAACTCCATTAATATGGTCAATGGACCTTTCCCCTTTTACATGAAATTTTGAGAAAATTCAAAATAGGCAAAAATATCACCACAGCTTGTAAGAGCATCCTAAGTTTAGTAAGATTGCCGAGTTTGGTTGTGAAATGTTGTAAAATGTAGAAAATATAGCCTTGCGAAGTTGGCAAATTTGTATATATTTGTATTACGGGCGGAAAAGTGATAATCAGTTGATACTTTTGATTATCATTTTCCTACGCGTAATACAAATGTATACAAAATTTGCCAAATTTGCAAGGCTATATTTTCTACAGTTTACAACATTTCACAACCAAACTTCGCAACTTTAGTAAACTTGGGATGCTCTTTCAAGCTATGGTGATATATTTACCTATTTCGATTTTTTCAAAATTTTTGTCTTAAAGGGGGAAAGGTCCATTGGCCTCAGTGAAGAGGGGACATGAACTATATACTGTAATTGAGACTGCCATTAGGTGGAGTTTAACTGTTGTAGTACTACTTAACTGAATAGAGTACAATCTTCTATGGAAGTCATTTGTACCCGCCCAACTTTTTAGGTAAACCTATAATGAATTCTATTTTTTTCAGAGAAAGTCTTTGACAGAAATATATGCTCTAGCATACTTACCAAAAAATGGCTATGAGCTATTTCAAGTCATTTGCAAGAAGTTTGAGAAAGGTAAGCTGAAAGAGCAACATGCTCTTCCAAAAGACATGAAAGGAAGGCCAACATTTAGGCCAACATATGTTAGGTGCCTTCATGGTCTTGAAGTTACTGATTGAGTTGAGCTTTTGAGAAAGGTAATATAGTTTTAAATATAAGGTGTTAGAATTTTTACACAAGTGAACATAAGAAATCCGACGTTGTGATTGGTCCAATATGACGTGACATTCCTTTATATTCACCTACAGGTGAATATAACATTAAAAACAAGTTTACAAAAATGGCGACTAGCCGCCGTTTTGTACAAATTACGGACAAAGAAATAAACAAAATTAAAATAACTTGTGTAAAAATACTAAAACAATTATTCGCCTCAGGCTCGGTGATTATCGGGGAATATTCACCTCGACTTCGTCTCGGTGAATATTCCCCGATAATCACCTCGCCTTCGGCGAATAATTGTTAATTGTCAGATATCAGATGCACATATTGTGCAAATCAGATAACTGCAGTCACCAACACGATTCTGATTCTCGGAAAAAGGTGTACATAACTACTATTAGAAAATATGGACATCTATTCTTTTCAGGTTGCGGGGGGGGGGGGGGGGAATCAGTCTGGAAGAACTCAAAACCATGGCAAAAGAGCTCAAAGTTATCAGACCAATCCAGAATGCAGTTTAATTTCTACGTTCATTGGCAAAGCGTGGGAAATTATATCGAATAAACTTCCTGAGTATACAAGCCCAGATAATTTGCTTCGTTTTGCTGTAAGTTTTCCAACAAGAAATTATTAAGGGAATATGCACATATATCTGTGCACATATAGCCTTTTTTAGCGAAATATGCGGACCCTCCGCAATTTCACGTTTTTTCCCCCAAATTTTGCTGAAAAAAAATAGTTTGGAATATCCCGATTTAGTGTGGAACGCATTAATATTGGCCCGTAGTTTCCACAGTCTGCTTTGTTTCCTTCTTTAAAAATAGGGGTCACTTTTGCTAGTTTCCAATCATTAGGAAAAATTGCCCTTTGAAGGGATACATTGAAAATATTCATTAGTGGCCCAGCCACAATGTTAGATGCGTCTTTTGGTAACCTAATACTAATACCATCAATTCCTGGAGATTTACTACATTTTATCTCGTTGAGTGCTACTATTATTTCTTGAAGTGTAATGCTAATAAAGTTAAATAAACTACCGTGGATAGAAGTCACAAACCTCATTGGGTCAATGCCGTTACCTATAATCTTGTCAGACAACGTACTGCCAATTGTAGAGAAATATTGATTGAAAGCACCTGCAATTTCATCATCATCAGTAATAAGTTGGTCATTAATATCTAGTTCTTTAACCTCTGTAGTTTTGGGCTTTTTGTTTAATAATTCATTAATAGTTTGCCAACTTTCTTTGCTATTTTTAGGATTCTTAGTTTATTTCTAAAGTATACAGATACAGCACAGATAAACAAGACTATGATCACTGATATCAAGGTGTATGACTCCTGTATCTAAAATTTTATCATCACCACTATAAGTGAGGATAACATCAAGTAGTGATGCAGTTGTATTAGTAATTCTCGTGGGAGACTGAATGTGTTGTTGTAGCTGATAAACGTCAATCAAATCAAGTAGTTTAGAAGTAGGCAGAATTTTATTCTTCTCAAGAAGGTTACAATCGAGGTCTCCAGTTATGACAATTTCTTTATTTTCGTCCTCAAGTAGTTCTAAAAATTTTTCGAATTCGCTTATTTAAAATAACAGCTCAACGCTCGAATTAGGTGGTCAATACCATGTTGTAATTAACATTGGTTTGCTTTTGAGTTTTTTAATTTCTACACAAATCAACTCTAAGTTGTCAGGCAAGAGGTCGTTTCGAATGGTGTATGGTATGTGGCTTCTAATATACATTGCAACACCACCTCCGCTTCTATTTCGATCACGCCTAACTATATCATAACCAGGGATTTCAATTTCACCGTTCAGTACGCTACTATCCAATCTCGTTTCATTAAGCGTTATAATGTCAGAGTTTGTTTTGCACGTATAGCAAAAGCTCATTATAGTGTTTTATCAGACTTGCTATATTGATCTGACATACTTTAAAACCTTTAAGTTCAGGAAAAACAGAGCCACTAGCGTGCGATTGTTGTTCATTTATATTAATACCCAGTAGGGGATTTGCATTGTTAGTATTGATTTTTGTGGAATTAATTCTCTGTATATTATTATCCTCTGAAGGAATAATATTATTTTGATTGTTTGTTTGTCAATTTAAGCTTTTAAAATATTCGATAATATTCTTGGCCAATTTGGCTGTTCCTTGCTTATTTAAATGAAGGCCATAAGGATTCAAGTGATCTGCTGTAATATTGTTATGATTTAATAAGCCCCAATTGTTGTTTTGGCATACCTGTGACAATTTGCAGTTTAGTTCTTTGATTTTGGGATTCAGGCTTGAGTCGTCAGATCTGGTTATAACTTCCGATAATACAACCTTGGTATTTGGCGAATCGATATATGATGTCAAATGACGCGTTTTACGTCACGCGGCCGCCATGTTTTTGGCTTCACTTTTTGACTGACGAAAGTATAGGAGCGCAATCTCCAGATATATAAATAGAGCTCAGTGGTTCGCACTCTCACGTATCTCCACTGACTTGGCGCTGATAGGCTTCGAATCAACTGGACTCTGTTGGCGACGTATACATAAAAGCGTTTGCTCTCGTTAGCGATGCAGTCGAGGACTACCTTCGAATCTGTATAGCAAACGACACGTGTGATTTACATATCTATGTCCTTCAATACAATCTTCATTGCCTCGATGAGTTAGCGAGCCAGTCTTGCCTGTCTATCATCGTCGTTTTTTAGGCGATAACATCTGGGGATAAAAACTTGTTCCAAGTCATGGAGTGAATCTTTCCAGCATTGACATCGGGTTAGGGTTAGGGTACAGGGTCGTCCCACGCAAGAGGGGTACCTCCATCGGCCACTTAAGCTTTGCTCGAACATATCAATTGCTTCAATAGCTTCCGTCCCTCTAACATAGCTGGGACAGCAACTCCAAGAGGATCGTATGTGATATTGATCACCGAAAGAACTCCTCTGCAGGTGAATGATTTTCCAGGCAAAAAAGTTAACTGAAGTGCATTAGGACGCCAAGCAAACTATTTGTGAGGTCGGGCCCAGATAGCAAGACCTAGGCCTTGTTCAAAGACATGCGTTCAAACTCAGCTGATGCGTCAAATACCACTCGTACCTTGGAGGGTTTCTTAGGATGGTACACCCCAAAGTGGGGCAAGTACCACACATAGCCTTTGTCCCTTTCTAGCTCTTCTTCCGGTATTGGGGATGCATGCCCTTTGCTAACCATATTTCCCATAAACTCCAAATAGTCTTTCTCCATCTGTGGCTTGCGTTTCAAAGTTTTGACTAGGCCACTCAGGCGATGCGCGGCTTGAGGGCGATTGTCTGGCAACTGTGTGACTCCTTTGCGAAAGAGCAAGGGCATCTCCCAATGTCCCGAAGCATTTTTGTGAACCTGATTTTCCATCACTTGTAAAAATCTTTGGTCTTTTATGGATAGGTTCATCTCGTTACCTGCAGCAGTGGAACGAAACAACTCACAACCCGTAGTTCCATCCGTTATCTCCACTTGATTTGGGCATGGGACCATGCAGTAATCTTCGCTGTTAACCTTGAAGGAGTTCGAAACATCTCGTTTGCAAGTTTTATCAAGGATATCCAACGCAACACTGTTTTTTTTCGTCTCGATGTGGACAGGTTGATTTTGGAAATTCAGGCATACTTGACCGGAGATGGTCCAACCTAGCAACGGCTTTTGTGCCCAAGGGCCTCCTTTCGGGCCGTTCTTAAAGGCTCGAACTTTTAGTAACTCCGCTGCGTCTCGACCGCGCAGGATATGCACATCAGCAGTTTCATCTTTAGGTGGAAATTCGTTGGCTATGGTCTGCAGGTGAGGGAACTTTTGGGCTATTCCTGGAGTAGGTATTTCTGGGGTAGGTCGTTCTGGTGTCGTTTTCTAAAGTTATCCACGACTCGCTGGTCTTCTTCCCGAGTTAAATTTCGTAGGTAGTTGATTTCTTGCTGTGCGGTCACAGATGAATCTTTAATCATGGTTTTGAATTTGAAGGCTGTTTTCCAGGAGTGGAAAAGAGGTGCGTCACCACTAAAGACGTCAGGATGACATTTAGGCAGGTTTTGTCCTGCCAACCCTGCAACTATTTGTTTATTGGCCGACGACAGCGACTCTACGAGTTTACTCTCTGTCGTATAAATTTGGCTTGCTTCAGGAGTGCTAACGTGCACTTGCTAGCAGAGTTGCCGGGTGGGACTTTAATTTGCTTCAGGAGTGCTAACATGCACTTGCTGGCTGAGTTGTCGGGTGGGACTTTGGCTTGCTTCTTCCGGGCTGCCATCAGTTAGTCCAGTAATCAGTATTCCTTTTGGGCAGGCCAGGAAATGCAATTGACTGCCTGGTAAAATGGTAATAGATGCGTAATGCGCGGACACAATTGAGTGGCCCTACTTTCCATTCCTTATACTGTGGACATGTCAGCGTCAGATCATATCGAACTAACGAACCACGATATAACAAAGTCAGAGCACACTAAAAATATTATTACTATGCATATATTGATTGTATATCATCCATGTAGTAGTGTAGATAATTATATATAATTTAGTCCAGCTTTGCCAGTTTCTTTGCCAATGTATTAGCAAGTTTATATGTGTAACAGCACTATAAACTTAAGTTAATGAAACAAGCGTTGGGCCAGAAGTAAAATTGTGCAAAGTCTTGCAGTGTACAAAGGTCAATTTGGGAAACGCATGTTCATACACGTGCTAGGCTCAATGCCAACTTTAACAACAAACCATTGTCTACATCTCTCCCTATGTGTCTGGGCAGGTGGACCAATCAGGTTTAACCATGTCGTCTAAATAGTTTCCTGCCTGGATCAAAAAGTATCATTCTGTCACATGCAAGCAAAAGCGTCTGACCTCCATGACAATATTTTGAAATTCTGTCAAAGCGTCTGACTTGTGCAGCAAGAGATTTTGCAATTTTGAGTAATTGACGCTGACACGTTGATTGTACGGCCGAGTATGTCTGAAGACAAAATATAGTGCTTTCCGTCCAATCCAGTTTTCCTCCGATTATATACAGAACACTATGAATAGCATTCGCGTATAAGACAAGGGTCAAGACAAAGGTCACAGTTTCACAATCTTTCAAGTCCTAACCAAGAAAAGGCATGGACCAAGCTAAAAGAAAATTGGAAACACAACGAACGATCAAGATTTGTGGGTTCTCAAAGAAAAGGTACAACCTAGCGTTGTAGGGAAGGATTTGACGTTGGAGTCGATATGTGCGAGTGGAATCTGTCTTCGGCGAATCTCCTGTATATATTCGTCTCATTTGTATTATATGCCGGTAAAGTATTGTCTTGCCAATTCACCGAGTACCGCGATAAGTCAAAGTTTATGGGTAACAACTGGAACAACATTGAAACACCGCCGGGAAGAGTTGCTGAGCACTTGGCTGAGATCCACATTAGCTATCAACATATTATCATCATATTGCGCGCAAGTTATATTATGGTATCGTAAGTATTCTGTTCTATTCAAACTTCTAGTGCACATTTCGATGAAAAATCTAACCAAAATGCATAAAGTTTCTCATTTGTGACAAAACTCAAGCATAAAGCTTACTTAAATAATCTGATATATTCGACTTATACTTTGCTGTGAATTTGACATTTGATTCGGCAAAGATGATGACGTTCAAAGTTCAAGTGTTTATATCAACGTCACATTATTAGAATACATTGGAAAGCCTTTTCCATGCATATTTGTCGTCATATGTATGGTTCAATATTGATTTTAATTTTAATGCTTAATACAAGTCTTGATTTTTCTGTGCCAAGATTAATCATAAACCAAATATAAATGTAATTTTCACCAGAAGATTCAGCACTGTATATAATGTGAATCTACATACGCAAATAGTTTTGAATTTGGCTTGGGTAATTCTAAACTGGGATTTTACTGCCAGTTAGAAAAATGCATTTTCATTCATTTTCTCGGAAACCTGGGGAATTGCCTGGTCTATATGACCATGTACTTTATACTTTGTTTGCCAAAGTCAATGTTAATCCTGTCTTTCTGCATTTTGAGCTCAATTTTAATTAATAATTCATTGCAATGAAATTTGTTCATATTTGCTTCACACAAAACACTACACACTAAATTTGTTGACGGCCCCTATAGTTGGGGAGAGAGAGCTATCTGGTATATCTGATACAGCTTGTTACCCATTTATACCACCATGCATTATATGTGGTTACAATCAATGATGCAATTAAAACTGGCAACCTGTCAATTGCACCACAGCTCCTATAAGATAAATAGCACGTTTGCCTAATAGTACTGCTATGTTTTCAAAGTTATACTAATTGATGACCAAGGACAATTGATCTTTGCAATATAGCAATTATCTTGTTGCAACGGCAATATTCAATCAAATCAGTATTATCAATATTATCAGTGCAATTTAAAACTACATTACAACTATGTGAATTATTGCACTGAAACTTTTCTTTCTAAAATTCTTAACAACATGACATGAAAGACAACTGGAAAATAGTCTGCGTTTGGTTTTTGCCTAACCAATGATTAGATTTTAAACTATTAAAAAATGCAATCATGAAGAAATAGAAATGCAGGGATGGTCAGCTCTGTTTGCTGTATTATCAATGGCTTAATCATCAAGTTGTAATATAGAAGCTTTGTGGGGAAGCTGCTGGTAGTTGTCTCGGCCCCATTCAGGTTTCCTGTATCGCAGGTTTTTCCTGACCTCCCTGACAATCCAGCTGTAATAAAAGCAATGGTAATGCTCAGACGGCTAGTTTTTCCATCACCTGGCAAAGCAGTTTCTATTTCATTACAGCTATTGCAATTTTAACAAAACACCAAAAAATCTGGTCCAACATTTCGGGGGAAGGTTTTTCGTCTATGGGGAATGCGCATGCTGCGCATTTGTGGGGATGGAGTGCTCCCAAAGGTCACCCTCAACCCCATAGACTCACATAAAACAATGTAATATATATATTTTATTGTAATTAATTATGGGGATTCACTTCCCCTTGCATGTTTAAAGTAAACAATGCCCATCACGGGGATCTACTACCCCTTGGACATTAAAGTAAACAATGCCCATCACGGGGATCTACTACCCCTTGGACATTTAAGTTATCGATGACCATCACGGGGATCTACTACCCCTTGGACATTGAGAGTGCCCATCTTGGGGAGCTACTACCCCTTGGGCAAAGTCCAACACGGGGGAGCCATTACCCCCTGAGGACACAGCTATATCATAATGCATAATCATAATTGTGAGTCGGTGGGGGGCAATTTGACCACAGTTTATAATTAAATAAGAATTGGAGCATTTCTCCCCATCAACCCTTCTCCCACAACATTGTGTGTGTGTCATAGTGGTTTCTTAATTGTCTCTATATTTTCCTGACGATTGGTGCATTAAATCATTTTTAAAATCAATCAGGTAGGGGCTTCTATGTGCGACTCATCAAACCCTGTTCTGTCTTTTGTTTCCTGCACATGTTTCTCAGTGTGGGCGAACTAGGAAACATTTTTTGAGAAACATTGGCCATATTGTCGCTTTGTTTGTTGCACACTTGAACTTTTGCACATGCTAAATGCTTAATCGGGAAATCAATGTTTGCGGGCCGGAAACATTGTTTCCACAACAAAATGCTACTGAATTTGTTTGAAAACATTTTTGCTTCCCGATAAGCAAAATTTTGTTTCCGCAACAACGTTTCCCGATTTGAGGGAACTGGGAATCATCATAAGAAATATGTTTCCGCAACAATGTTCCCTAGTTTGCCCAGGACGTGCAGCCTTTGTTTACAAACCAGCTTGCGAATTCTGAAATGAACGTTTGGGCTTCGCACCGAAGATCGGAATATCACAGCGAAAAGTTGGCTGAAATCGACGATATGTCAATGCTCTGCCGAAAGTCGTGAGTTTCCTTCTGGTATTTCGGTTTTCTTACATAGTGATACACCAATATTTCCAAAAAAATCTTTCTTGCTTTGTTAACATGCCGCAAGAATCAAACGAGACATAAAACTGTAAGCAACATTCCCGCATAATAATTTTTCATTCTTAAATAATTTTCCTGCACACATTACTCCATACAATTGCTCACTTTACATCTAACGACACTTTAATATTCATAGCCCCAAGTTCTGCAACCAAATAACGAAAAACGTAGGGCAAAGAAAGAACTTTCATGTGTTCGCTAGTTTCACAAACTTTACAACTCCACTTCCGCGTGTCATTCGACGCAACTGCCGCCATTCCCGATTCAGGCTTGGCGAAGATTGGTGACAGAAGACTTCCACACTTCACACAAACATGACCCTAAAAATAAATAGTCTTCTACTGTGATAACTTCTTAGTCGTCTCTATAGTATGAGGGAGATATTAATATGGAGACAGTATCAAGGAGTTAAACTTGAGTTAACAATCCAACAAGGTGATACTCCAGATATTTAGAAAGATCAATCCGACAAGGGCTCGTTTCCCACCTAAAGTGTCCTTCTCGACTCGCGCGTGTTGGCAATGAGCTCGTCCATGCCGAATGGATCTCTCTTAATATCTGGAGCATCACCTTGTTGAAATGTTGAACTCAATAGGACCTTGGCGATACTGCCACAACGTATGACTATCTTTACATCACTTTGCCGTGAATACGTATGGCATGAAATTAAAAAAAGTGACCGATCTGATTGCAAAACTTTCTTATTATCTCAAACGGGAAGTGTCGATCCAATGGACACTATACGAGGAATAAGACCCAGGAAACATGTAAGTGGTCAGCTTCTTCCAGCTCACTGCAGGTCATACTGTATGCAGTCTTGATTTCAGATACAAGATCTATATATAGTTATATATAGTCTCACAGTTTTTCCCAGGTTCCCATGTAATGAATAGTAATGCTAAATGAATATGATCTAACTTTAGCACGGACACTGGAAGAATTTTCCTTCTTCTAGCTTATATAGTATTTAAATAGCATGTACTTTATCTGTATATAGACTGTAAATTGCATTTACACACTGAATGTACACTGATACACGGTAACATGTAAATACAAAATTTAAATTGGCAACAATTGTAAATCATAATTTACACAGTAAATAACATCATTTACACAGTATATAACATCATCATATAGTTATTTTTAAGTTATTTTGAATATACATACTTTGCCAATGAATATTTAGTGTGCAAATGTTTTTACAGTCTCTTTACAGATAAAGTACACACTACAGGTATTTAAATACCATGGAAGAAAGGCTGAAAATTTTTCCAGCGAGATAATGACCTACCACAGAACGATCTGAACAGTTCATCAATCTGTCTTGTAGTAAGAACGACGTGCCATGAGCAAGCAAGGCGTCACGTTCCATTTCACCAAAACGAATACCACCTTGTCTTTTTCTACCCTGCACAGGTTGTTGCGTGAGGATGTCAATAGGACCAGTTGCTCGAACCTGAAAATTAATAACTAACTTAGCTAAGAAAAGGAACTGAAGTATATTTATAATGTACCTTCTCATCTTTCAAAAATCTTAAGTGTTCGGTTGGCGCAATCGGTTAACGCGTAGTCCCTCTTATCATTGAAAAAAAAAATCCTAAATTATTCTGGTGTTGGTTTCCCGGAAGAGTTCTCGTAATTGACATCTCATGTCGCATTACGCATGTGCATTATGCAGGTTGTAATGTAAGATTTAACAGTTGGATAAGATGCAAAAGGTTCCTTGAGACAATCATTGAATTTTAGGTGTGTTATGTGACAAAGGAAAATGCCCAATCAATGTCAGAGAGTAGATGCAATCACTTTGGTAAACCATAGTGGTGACCATCAGATGACACGCAAATATTATCTCATCATTCATTGATATTGTTAACACCATAAACTAGCTCTCTCTCTCTAAATATATATAGCGAGCATTCGAATTTGGACGGTTACACATGGATAATGATTCTGGAAAGTTCGCCAATTTTTCCGCTTGCATATAGCGGTATATAAACTTGATCCAGTCAGAAGTACCCTTCTCACAGAATCACAATGGGATAATTGTTCATGAGACGAATAACTCCAGTGGTAAAGTAAAACAACTGAGCATGCTCAAATAATTTCTAATGCTCACTTCAAAACACGATTGGTATTTTACTCCACCGATTTTTAGATATAGTTTGGATTTCAAGACATTCTAACTTTCACACAGCTCAAAACAAAATTAAGAAATTTAGTGCCACAGACTTTCTTTGAAATCTTGTTTGCTTTGAAAGACGTGCTTCTGATCCAGGGGCGAAGCTAGAGCGATAATTGGGGGGGGGGGGGGGGATTAAAATACAATGTGTGTTCTGCACGACTAATTTCTTTTCCATTCAACCTTATTTCACAAGAAATTAGTCGGGCAGAACCTGAATATATGAATATACCCCTCCACCTAATTAACGCTCTGTCCATTGAGTCCAATATGCCGTACCTGATATTTATCTGAGACCATATGACGCAGACGTTGATAATAAACTATACCAAAGAATATATCTGCCTCAAATTCTCTCCCTGTTATACCACTATACAGTCTTTCGGTTCCAAAGTAATTATAGCCAGCTAAATAAAGAAATTAAACTTAGTGATAGCCAGCCATATGCGGACCAACCAGCCAGAGGAAGGAGTACAAACTACGGTGAAAAATAGAGCACAAACTACAGATTTATGATTTATGGATTGCAGAGCATTGAAATGCGCTACCTTGGTATCAAATAAGTCGTAAGTCAAGATAAGATTTTCTTAAAGTGTCCACGAAACGAAATTTTGTTCATCTATTTATTGATTGCAATGCAAACGTTACAAATCACAGTGCAACTTCCTTGGTGGAATTTCTGTAACTCTCTTCCTTCTCGAGGTATTTAACTTTATTCGATGTGCAAATTACACAACTTATGACATCACAGTGCATAATAACTTTTCAACGTTATTGATACATTCCACAAGAAAGCACAGACACCAAGCGATTAATCATAGTTTGCACACGTGCAGCACAGTTTCAGTTGTTTCTTATTGTCATATACTACAAAATTAGCAATCTTTAAGATACTTATTATGCACAGTGATGTCATAAATTGTAATTTATATATCAAATAAAGTTGAATATATCGAGAAGGAAGGGAGCTGGGGAAATTCTACAAGGAATTTACACTGTGATTTTAAGCGATCTTTGCAAAGCAATAAATAAATAAAAGCCGTAAAAAATTTTTGTTTCATAAAACCTCGTCCCCAGGGTCATCTTTGTGGGCGCGGTGAGGAAATAGATGACCCTGGTAAAAGCTGTAAAAATCTCCAAGATTCTTGGAGATTTTCGAGCATGTGCCGTCAGTGAATAATGTGGCGCTGACTCAAGTTACCATGCACTGGCACAGAGCATTGGCGTGCAAATTTTCACAATGTATACAGAAATTTACGCTCACATAAAAACAATATTTAAAAGAATGTTTTTTTGGGTGTGATACTCAATATTAAAAAACAATTCAAACCAACCACAAGTTGTATATAAAAGCCTCAATCTAATAAGTGTGCAGGAAATATCATTTCGTTAAACCAATCACACTTATTGTCACAAACCCTGACTGGTCGAATGTGTTAACCAATGAACACGGAGATTAGGACAGCCTTTACCAGGGTCATCAATTTCCTCACCGCGCCCCCAAAGATGACCCTGGGGACGAGGTTGTGTTTCATATAGACACTTTAATTGACCAGCCTTGGCTTACCTTCTATTAACATTTTACCAAAATAATCAATAGCAGAAATATCTTCAGAAAACGTGAATGGAGTTGCGTCGTGTACTAAGCCATGCATACTTGCGGATTTTCCAGCCATACTTTCGATCATCATGCCTAAGCACAAAAACGTGCGATCCTGCATAAGGTCTCTCAAAACACAATAGCAAAACCCCCGGAACCACTAAGAAAAGTGGAAAAGTGGATGCTTCAGTATGCTTCACAGTTTAATGCTTCAGTAAGAAACCTTAGTGCGCCAATGTTTACGTTAACAGCACCTCACTAAATACCAAATCGTAGCATGCACTTTGGTAGCACGAATTCATATCAACAAAGAGGCATGCATCCTAGACTCCTAGTCATTAGTAAAATAAAAAATGTCCTACCTATAGTCATACGAGATGGAAAACCGTGAGGATTAAAAATAATGTCCGGCGTCATTCCTGATTCTGAGAAAGGCATGTTCTCAGCTGGCCACTTTTGACTTTCATGGAAATAAGAAAGTATAAATTAGGAAGAATAAACTTTACAATGTTAATATCAACATCAAAGCAACTTTTAATAGTGAATATCCTACCTGCAGATACCCTTCTGACCATGTCGGCTTGAAAACTTGTCTCCAATGATCGGATTCCTCTATACAATTATATTATAAATCCTAGTTATTTCATAACATCTGCAGACGTTTCAGGTTCGTCTCACGTTCGACTCTAGCTGTATCAAAATTCTTTCTTACAATAGTGATACACCAATATTTCCAAAAAATTCTTACTTGCTTTATTAAAACGTCGCAAGAATCAAACGAAACATGAAACTGAAAGCAACATTCCCGCATAATAATTTTTCATTCTTTAATAATTTTCCTGCACACATTATTCCATACAATTGCTCACTTTATTACATCTACTGCAACTAAATAATGAAAAACGTAGGGCAAAGAAGCTTTGAATTCAAATGATTCGCAGCGAATATCACCTGTATTCTCCATTTCAAAGATACTCTTTGTAATTCGCCATCGCCATTATCATTGCCAAGAAACTTTACCTGTAATATATAACGCAACAAACAATTTACTTATTGTAGTCGTCAATTTACTGTATTAAGGAATCGAGCTTACACCTTTCCAAGTGACCTGACGACACGGAACAGTACTGGCTCTAGTTGTCAAATGTTCTAAACTCGTCATTTTCAGTTCCCAGTAAAGTTTGTAAACTAATGAAGAACACAAACTTCACCTAGATTATTGTCACCTAAAGCGCCGTCTAATACATATAATTTTAAGAAAGATAAACTTTTCAACATGTCCAAATATCGTACCATTAGGTTCAGATATACATTGGTGCAATAATGCAGTGATTTTTATAACATTAAATTTGAGTTTATACTGTATCGAATCATGTAATTCAGCCTTATGGCTGCCAGATAGTTTTGATAAACGGATAATCTATCTGTCTATCTATCTACGCATCATATACTTACAGATTCTAAATGCGCAGCTTCCATGTACTGATAATATTTCACTTTTGCCACGCCCGTTGTCAGATCGATATAACTGCACAAACAATTAAACATAAGATTATTAACTCATGCAGTTCTTGGTAAAATGTTCCACTATTCTGACGTGTAACGTTGCTACCAATTCCTTTCAGGTAAAAACTCGACATGTCGGAAGCAAAGCAGCTGAAATATACGGCTGATTGTCATTCAATTCAATTTAGCGAGTGGTCAGCACTAGTTTCCATCTACGAAATTGACGTGACCATTCTAATCCATTTAACATCTTTGGTAGTCAGGTAGAGATAAGGCATCATTAATCGCAAGGCGGATCCGTATACGGAATACGTTACAAAACGGCAGACATCTTGGAAAGAAATTTGAAACAAAGACAACTCTTGACGGAAACTAGTGCTGACTAAGGTCAGTACAAATCATTTTATAGCTGCTTCTAGTCATTATTGGGTTTTTTTCAATTGTCTATTCTGAGCGCGGAGTTGAACGAAAACCCAATAGTTGCTATAACGTGCTTATTCTGTAATACACGCACTTACCAATAGCAAGGATCGCCATTTTCCAACTTCGCTCCAATTGGTGGAAATCCATCTTCGTCTAATTTTCCACAAATACGAGCATCACCTGGCAAACAGCCTAAAAATAGAATCAATTGTGGCTCTTCGTTTGATGCTGGATAATTTCTCGTAGCTACATTCGTAGCTCAGTGCTCAGAACAGCCGGGATATTTTCAAACACCTTGCTACTACCGGCATACGGTAGTAAAAACTCACTCCACAATCCGGTTTTCAAACTTGATCCTCCTCCATAGCTATTCTAAACTATACTGATCATGACAGGAAATTGTAGCAAATAACTTCGTGCAAAAGCTAGAAAACATTTTATTCTTGCACTTGCACAGTTAAATGTAAGCGACACATGCCACCACTAATGCATGAAAACACTGCAGCACATTGCCACAAGCATGACCTCTCAAAACTATGGCCAGCGCCGCGGTATTTCATGAAATGATAACCTAATCGGTAATGATGAGTCCACGAGGTATATTGTCATAATTTATTAATTTTAATGTTTTAGCCACATAAATATACATGCATTTAACACATCTACTGTTCTGATTGTATTTAAACGTGCATGATGTCCACTCGAGATTAATAAGACACATTTGCCCATTAAACATAGAATCACGAACATCGAAAGCCTATCTCGAAGGTACAAGCTTGAGTGGGCTCAAGAATAAGCGATTGGACATATTACGTTGAAATGTTTTACCTTGTGCAAATCAATAATCTGAAGATGATCAGGTTAAAGGAAAATGGCAACAAAATTTTTTATTGTCTCATTTGAAAGAGACTCTAAAACAATATATAAAAGTCTATTACAGAATTTTTGTATCTGCCTTATTTCGCGAAATATTTTCATTTAAGTTGTCCACCATCTTGGATATTTGTGGACATGCAGGATACGTCACAACTGGGGTCACGCGATCTTTTTTTCTTAGGACACAATGGTTAATATGCTCTTATTAACACATATACGGCAAATATTTCGGATTTCAGCAAGGACTGAGAAGATTTCAAACAGTATTTGATTGTTGGTAGGTATTCAGGAGTAGCTTCGACTGGCTTATCCCTACTGTGACGTCACCAAAACATTGTTAATGAGGTTAAAAATTTATCTAAGATAGCGGGCAGTTCGTTTATTTAGGTGAGAATATCTCCCGAAGTAAAACAGATATAAAAATTTTGCAATAGACTTCTATTTATTGTTTTCGAGTCCCTTTCAAATGAGACAATAAATCTTTTTGTTGCCATTTCCCTTCAAGTTTTACTGTCCATTTGATTAGCAATGAAACCACGCACTCTTGTTACTCAAAACAATTGGCTGACAATTCAGAACTGCCCTCAAGATATGAAAAAAAAACTATATTCGTATTAATCTGACACTGCAAAGAAGGAAAAATTCGTTGTCTGGAGCAAGATTTGGACTCGCATTCTGAGTTTCTTAGACCGCCGCTTTACCAATTGAGCTATCGAGCCAATTAGGATTGGTTGCGAGTCTCGTCCAATTTAAGTGTACGAGATATTACAAACCCGAAGATGCGACTTCAAATCTCGCACCAGATAATAAATTTTTCCTTGTTCTCTACAGTGTCAGATTACTATTAATGTAAATGCTTCCAGCGTCTACTGTACAACCGTGGAAAGAATGCACTTTCTAGTTTTAAATAATAGTCTACAATGTGATCTGCTTACGAAGCCTTCCTCATCAACGGTCCAAGAGTACAGAGACCTGTGATAAAATTAACATAAAATTTGGAATACATTATACTTACCAAATCTGAGTGTAACGTTTCGAGGATCACTTGCAAATTTTGCCAGATCAACCAACTAGTTAAAAAATAATTGTGATGTTGCTCTGAGGGTACTGTACATTATCTAGAGAGTGCAAGCCAAAAATATACCCAGCCACGGTGGGGAATAAACAAACGAACTTTGTTGCTAGCCAAATTCTGTACCACCTTAGCTACGCGGTCAGGTTGGTTCGAGTATGTTATACTTCCAAATTGAGTCCAATTCCTCGGATTTATGTAATCATCTAACCATGATTTTGCAGCAGCATTGGGCTGGTTCGATTCTTATCGTGGGCAGGCATTTTCTCAGCCTGCCTTGCTGTTGGTATACAATCAGAGTAACATCACGCATGTAACATTAACTAAGTTCATAACACGAAGACAGTTTTTATCAGTGTTGGTTAATTGCGCAAAAAACGTAAAAAGTATATATTCCTGACAAGGTAAAAAGCATGAAAATAAACTCGTAGTTTGAAGTGTTTGAGTCAACCGCGGTGCAAGGAGGCTGAAAGTTACTCTCAGTGACGAAGCCAGCCCGACATTTGGTCATGCAAATGCAAATTTTTCTGTGTTTATAAACCGTATAAGGAATCAATTTCTAAAGAAATGAATTATGATCATGATTTAAATTTGCATAGCACGACCAAATTGTCGGGCTGGCTTCGCTACTGGTTACTCTGATGAATATTTCAACTAATGGTTATTACATTGGAATAATCAACCACTATACCTCTGTTTTGTAAACTGTACCATGAGCAAAACCTCGTTCAAATGAAGATTTGTTTAATATCATGGCATCTTCCATATCGTAACCCTGAAATAGAGTGTTAACGTTCGTTTATAATTAATAATTAACATATTACATGGATTACTTTTCATCCATAACGCTCAATCGAAATAACTTCAAAATACATGTAACTGGCTCACATGTTTTCTGGCATGTGTCACATTAGATTTGCAGGGGTCAAGATCGAGAAAAATGAAGAACAGCATTATGAATACATTTGGCCTGATTCCCCTTTACAGGAAGATAACAAAATTTGTGATAGGTTGTTATAACAATGACAGACCAAGAAACTATTAGAAAAAATGCCAGTTGCTGGATGGTACCTATATATTCCTGTGCCATCGGTTAATATTTACCGTATAAGATATAACAGCCACAATGGCGTTCGTTCCCAAAGGATAGTTATCAACATTAAATTCATCATGAGCCGCAGGTCGAACTAACGGCGACTGTGGGGTCTGCAAATAAAAACACAGTGTCTAAAGTCTATAATACCTGGGAGAAGCCCTTGCAGTCCTTAAAATGCTCTTGCAACTACATTTTGAAGTTTTTGAAGTCAATTGGTTGAGTTTTCAGCGCAAATATTTTGTAGTTTGTTTGGCTATTTGACAACAAACTATTGAGAATTTCTGACACATTGTTACTGACCTGTATCCGATAAAGTTTATTATCACCACGAAATGGAAAGGAATGACAAGGCGTTCCCATCGTTTGTTTACCCATCTACAAGAGAAAGTAGTGCATTTCAAACATATATTTCTGAAAACTCATACAGCAAATACATTTCTAACCTGACACTGGTACATATTCCTGGGACTTTGGTTGAAATCTGAATACGGTGTTAAACTTGCAATGGCGCTCAAGAATCCAGTCGGTTTTATCTCCATGTGGGTTGTAATCTATAATTGCGTGCAAAACAATGTAAGCATTATAAAGTATAAATGCCAGTACTGAACATGTCCACGAACAAAGTATCGAAGAAAGTTGATTGTTTTCCTCGCCAACGAAGGCCTCCAAACCTTCCACCACTTCCTAAACATCATCATTTTTATGTGTCTTTTTATGCTGATTTATGTGTATGTTATATTAATTTTTCTGTGCTGCAAGTCCAAATCTATTTCCACACCAGGCAGGCTAAATAAAACAACCAAACACTAACCCAATCCTTTTCCAACTGACCCACAGTACGCGGCCAGATCTGTTCATGTATCTGATATTTTGAATCTGAGTATGGCAATATGGAGACACACAAAAATCAGGATAAAATTCAAGATACGTTGATATCGAAGGAACTAGACCAGTTTTGAAACATATACTCGAACTGACCTGACCGCGTGGCTTAGTTATGAGAGTTCCAGGTGGTAGTTTCGATTTCTGGTGTGCTCGAGCATATTTTTCATTGATGCTCCACAACATAATCTATTCAAAACGTCCAAACATTTCCTCTGGCTGCCGCCTTACCATGCCTATCACAAAGCACAAACACGACGAAACGACCAAGTCGGGGATTCGCTACGACTTTTGATGCGAAGTGAGAGAAAATATTTTTATAGTTATAACCTCCTCTTACCCCTTCATGCACTTCTTCTGGAACTATTGCAACATCCAGATATACCTACGTAGAAGTGAGTGAAAAGATAATAACCACCACAGATAACTGTCACAACTCTCTATACAAAGCCAGGTGCGGTGAAAAACGTTTTCGAGGAGAGTGCAACAAAGTGATAAAATTGATGTAAAATTTAAAGCAGACTTGTTGTGCTCTTTCGAGGTTCTAAAATTTGCTTTCTTTAAGGAGGAAGGATCGCTTTCTTGCCTTTGTGTTAGAACAGAGGAAAATCTCGCAATGTCAGAATGTAGATGCAATCACTTTGGAAAGTTGTCACCACTGGTTACTAAAAACCTTGCTGGCGATATACTACAGTACCATCAGATGACACGCAAACAGTATTTCATCATTCATTCATTTACTATTTTCCAATTAAAACATTGTCGCCCATACACAATACATGCATACATGCAATATTTCAACCTTGTTGCATGACTGCAGAGCGATACATCAATAACCTTAGAGAGAGAGGCCCAAAGCACTCCACCTCCCCGTAAACATTCTACTGATAGCTGTCGGCCGAAAGCCTTCGTAATAAAACGCGTAAGCTCCCTATTAATAACTGTGCAGCATGAATCCATCAGCTGCCAGCAGACATTTGATAATTACCTGTTCAAATGTCCCGATCATTTCTGGTTTGCCAGCGGCGATATTTAGTAACGGTCTGGTCATTCTAGCAGGAGTTGTGAACAGATATAGACCAGGATACTGACTCGCTGTCTTAGTGAAAGGAACTAAACACACTTCTAAATGTTTAGGAACCTAAAAATAAAACCACCGCATGTTAAAATTAGTGCCACAACAACCACAAAAAAAGAAAAAATACTCCAGTCAAGGTCACCAGCTGATATAAATACCGTATTTACTCTAAAAAGCACTCTTCATCTAATAAACGCCCTACCCCAATAACCTCCCATGAATCTAATGAAATTTGCAAAACATAATTCCCTAGAACAACCGCTCACTGAGAAGATAAAATAACTAAGTCAGCTTTCATATTCAATTTTCTTATAATATAATAAAAACGTTTGAGATAAATGCCTATCGCTAACAAACGCCTTTCTCTGGCAACAGTATTTCCCAGGGCGTTTATTATAACAAATATCGTAATCCTGAATGGTGCCGATTTTTAATATCACGATTTCCCTGTTCCCAGTGTTTCCCAGTGATGAAATTCGGTTGTCAAAACGTTTTATCCAAAGCTTGAAGTAAGTTGTCGAAACAGCTTGCATCAAATCTGCAAACAACAAGTTTCATCAGGTATGATTTTTACAGATTGGTAAAAGCATCAGGCTTAATGCAATTTGATGACAAACTTGCATCACGTTGATAAACAAAAACACGTCAACTTTCATCAAGTCTGCGGCGTCTCTCGCGTAAATGTTCCTTAAGATCCCGTAAATGGTCCTTAAGATCGCGTAAATGTCCCTTAAGATCCCTTTTTTACAAGTCTGCTACATCTACAGTGCCGTACATTTACTGACCTGTTCTAACCCGTTAACTTTCATGATTCTAAGTCTCTTCACCAAGTCATCAGCCAACTGTTCCTCCACATACCCCAACACTCTGCCGTCCAATAATACGGCGTAACATGACGTCACAGATTCTGACGTAGGGCAATCCCAAGGAGTCATACCGAGTGAACACAACAGTCGAGGAAGTTGAGAAGTTTGAGGCGATGTATTTACCACCTAGGATTAAAATTCGTACAAAACTATAAATAACTCGGTATTTCTTTATCTTTAGCCGAGATTCCGTACCTACGGGGGTATCTACATCATCCTACTTTAGGGCCTTTCACTGCGTGCTTATATTTAAAAAATTAGCCATGTTAGCTTGCTAGGGCTGGCTTTCTGATCCTATTAGGTATGCGTGATCTTGCTTGCCTAAAAATATCGCCCAGTTGGCATGGCCCTCCTCTTGTAAAAACGTAAACTTTTTATATTGATTTCAAATAGCACTCATGCTGTCGCCTACCAGGGCCTATAGGTGAGCCAGATTTTTCGTAGGGCATGGCTAATTTCAGACATTGTACTGGCGATAAAAACATAATGGTCAGTGAAAAGTTTTTTTTCCATACGATTTATTACCTAAAGGGCTGAAAACGGCGTACAGTGATCTTTCGTTTAACTACAGAAACTCGGTATGCTTAATGCTGATTGATTGTTCTGCTCACATGGCTTGACGTTTCACATGTGATGTGACGTTCGATGTTACAAATGATTGGCTAGACACGCATGCTGACAGTGATCCGCTGTAAACGTCCAATGTCGATTAAGGCATCGGACTATTTCTTAAATATCAGTGACACAGTTTCTGTATCAGTGATACAAAATGTTTTAGTAAAAGAGCTTAATGATAAATGATCTACCTCACACATAGCAGCTAAATGATTCAACAATCCACAAGGAGCTCCGTCTGGTGTGTGAACTGGACACATAAATCCTGGAAATATATGAGCACATAATTTAACATGATAGGTTAGATTGTAGTTAATTAACCAGTTTGTACCATTCCAGCTAAGCGGAGATTGTAAAAGCTATGCATGAACCAATTTTTAAAAGAAAAACAAACACGTTTTTGTCGAAAAAATGAAAATACTACAAGTAATTCTTTAATCTTGCTAAATTGCTACACAAGTGACAATAGGACTGATCAAAACAACAAAATTTAAACAATACTTAAGGTGGCACCGCCTTATAATGACTGTAGGACCCTCGATAAAAAAGTATTAGTGCCCAACTTGGGTGTTTGAATTGTTTACACATAATAATAACATTACACGGTGCCTTGTAAATATGATTTTTACGCTGGGCTCATATGTAAAATATTGTTTTGACCACTTGAAGATAAAATTCCTATATCTTCGCAACGCTGTCTAATATCATCTAGAGTATATATCTCACCCCAGGCTTCCGGCAGAAGTTTTCTCACGGACGTTGTTCTCATTTCAGCAAAGAAAGCTCCGCGATGAACAGAGCGGAAATGTGACAAATATCTGTAATAATTGAGTTTATCTGCAACCACTGAGTACCCTGCAGCCTACAGTAACATTGTACAAGAAAACATGATATTCTTCCATAACATTCTTCCATAACATTTCTTATTCTTCCTTACATGCATATGCGATTAATCTTAAATATGATATTTCGAATGCGCAATAAACAATGTTTGTTAATTTTGCAATCTGCAGGTGTCTTTTTTGTATTTCGAGGGTAAATTCCTATTTCGAAAATTGGAATTACTGGCAATTTAATCACACAAGACATTTACAACAAAAATACAACACATATTGAACATGATTGTTTGAATGTAAAATACATCATGACATGTTTTCTTCTGGAGGGCGAATAGACAAATAGCGAATCAGACAAAATTCCCATCACGGCAAGGGGCTTTTTCTGGACTTCCTAGTGCTGCACCTGCTTACAAACAAATTATAGAGCACTATTACCATTATAAAGAGAATTTGGGAGCATGGAAAACGATATATATCCCGCGCAACGTATCTCAAACTCCATTCATTTGTTCGTGTACTATTCAGGTAAGTATCTTTTATTCCATTATTATTACTAGGGTCTCAAATAGTGGGAAAATTGGGACAACCGTGAAAGCGTGACATATGAAAATCACCTGTAAATTATTAATAATCGCTTATTGCTCTTCGCATTAAATTCTTTCTTCTACCTTCCCTTTCTCCTCCCCTTTCCCTCACATACCAATGCTAGTTTTGCAGTGCCCCCCCCAAAAAAAAAATATTCCAATATGTGTCTTTCGGACAGCCAACATTGGAAAGTGGGGGAAGGGGACACGAGACTACATATACGGCGATGACTTTGCGTGTATTCCACGGTGTCATGCCAAGCAACTATACTTTTAGTTTGTCCGACTCAAATTATTTCATGATTGTGGAATCTATATACCTGCATTAATCCAAGTCCAGATTTACTACGTAAAGTACCGGTTGCTAATAAATATTCCATTTGATGGGTCAAGTTAAAACAATGAGCCATGTGCTTCAATATAGACGCTAAAAATAGAAAATAAATCCTCCGATGTAAGCTCTCTCTGGCACCATCAACATTAAAATATAATTTTGTGGAAACACCACGTAAATTTATCATCGCAAAGCTTTCGATCCGCAAGCTCGAATCTTTATCAGCGCTATCAAGAGAGCTAATTCTTAGTACCACTGATGAAGATCCGAGCCTATGGATCGAAAGCTTTGCGATATTGAATTTACGTGGTGTCTCCACAAAATTATATTTTAATTTAAATCTTAGTAGTTTTCTTACGCCAATGAAAACTAAGTGCTATTTTCGGTGTTTTTGCGTCACATATTTATGATGAAAAGTGCTCACAACACAGACTAAGTTGGAGCTCATAGAGTTAAATACTGTATGTTGACCGGTTTAAGAAACATAAAATTGTGAATTGAAGTGCAATAGACCTTACGCATTTTACCTATTATACTTTAAGGTGGCTCGATATAGTAATGCTCACAAATAAAGACGGCATGCGCTAAATTTAATGACGCCATTTCGCGCGTAAAAATGCAAACTGATGCGGATTTACTAATTGCTGACGTCATTAAAAAATTCAATTTTTTAAAACTGAATGTGCTATATCTTCTTATTTTGCACGGTGACCTATCGTCAAATTTTGGATGCAGTATCGTACCACAAAAGTCTTGCATTATACAAAAAATAAAAAAATTCTATAATGTGAAAAAAATGTTTTGCAAGAAAAGAGTATTTTCTTTGTTTAAAAAAAATTGGTGTTATAGAATTTTTTAAAATTTTGCACAATGTTAGCCTATGGTGTTTGTAACATGATGCGAAGAAAAAAAAATGGGGGTCAGCGTGTTTCTTTCGGACTTGCGCAGCAAAATACATCGTTTCTGAGTAAATTTCATACGCAAGTGTTGCCATAGCAGCGAAACATTGGCCATCAAAGCTGCCATAATTTAAAAGAAAATATGTTAAAATACATGAACAATTCAATACGGACTTTTTTAAATTTAACAGCGCAAAAATTAAAAGTGTTAATTAAACTATAGCTTAATTTTTTGAAAACTGTATTGAGCCAACTTAAGAGCAAAGATGCACTTGATATAGAACTCAAACTCAGAGAAATCTCGTTTTTGCACGGGAGATATGAGGATTCGTACAATGGTGGTAATAAGGACGATTTCTCATAATGATGTCATCAAAAGCGGAGATGTTATACGAAATTTGATTGGCTCGGAAAAATGTCGAGCGAATCATATTTTCTGTTACATCAACTAAAATATTTTGGTATATCAACCGTTTTCAAGTAATACAGAAACTTAACACGGGGTTATCGCAAACACAGCTTTGAACTTAATACTAGACAGGTTGAAAATGAGCCCTGGAAAAATCTATAGCTATTTGATACTTCATACTTTACGATTTTTGTTTGATTTTCGAACTAAGAATCTCTTGGTTAAAGTACGAATGGACTCAGGTTATTCCTCAATGTAGATGAACAAACAAGTGGAATTCTCACTTGAATTTAAAGAAAATTTGGCGGGATCCTTTTTGATAGCTTTCTCCAAAGCAAATTTCAGAGAGGTCAACCATACCTCCATTTTCTCCTGAAAATAAGAAATTAATTATAATTCACAAAAAGGAACTTGTGGAAGAAACAGTACAATCTTCAGAATCTTCCAAACGAGATTGTGAGTAAGATCCTCACTTCGGAGACACGACAATTATTCGAACATTAAGTCGACGTTGTGCCAAATATCAGAGATTTTCTACGGATATACTGTACAATTTGACAGGATGGGTTAGAAATGACTCCTAATTAGCCCTTCCATCATGTTGTACTCTGTGGCAAAACCTAAGTCTGAAGATGGATACAAAGGCGCCTCCGACTGTGACAGGCTAAACTGTGTGTAGAGAGAACATCCCATGCATGTATATTTGGATTTTTGCAGGTAACCAAAAAAAAATTTCAGTTAGCCGTGTGTGGTTCAAGCTTGCCCACTTTGCTTGAATTAGTCAAACCACGCAACACTTGTTAGTTGCGACCAAGGATCTCAGTTAACTTCAGGCACTTGCAGGTAGTGCTGCTACCTAGGATCCCAACATTTGACAGCCATGGAACATCCGTACATAGGTTAGGTGCCAGGGCATACCTATCACCAATCTGCGAACGCGGTCGTCATCTGAGAAGGAAATTCGCCAGGAGGTGCAGAGTAATGAGAGGTCAAGAAGAACTTTATGTCCATATCTTCATTAGGGAATCACGGGTGGCGCAAGGCTGGCGCATTACAAGCGTGTTGACAAAAAATTACAAAAAATGTTGCCATTCAATCAGGTTGCTACACGAGGCAACAAAGTTACCGAAATTAATGAGCAATTGATAGCATTTGTCAAGTACACTTACTTTCAAAACCATAAGATAAAAATGTCCACCAAGAAGCAATTCTTGATTCATTGGATTGTCAGCTGATTCCACTGCACATTTCTCCAAAGCAAGGGCGTATAACTTCTTGATCATAAATCTATGAACACATTTAGAAAATAACAAAAGTGGAATAGGGTGTCGATCGTTTGCCTCAAAATATCTAAAGAAAAACTGTTGGCCACCTACACAATTAAGTTAAATTTGTCAAGATAACCATCCAAATGAACACAAATGCATTTCCTGCAACATAAAGAGAATGAAAATATTGAGAAACACGGGTCGTGTGATACGTTTCCACGCAGGGATTTGTCGGACGTGATTCAAACTCTGGTGTATGAAAATTTATACTCATGGTATAATTTAATCATTCGCATACGTTAAATACGAATTGTCAATCGTGACCGACAAATCACTGTATTAAGATCGATTAAAATTATTGGATCACCGTTAGAGAGTTACTGAGTCGCCAAAATCAACGGCAGAATATAACTCGCTTGAAGCTGAATTAATTTCGCAGAATTTACAGTGTTTTCTTGTCGTGATAACATACAAAGAATGAATGTTTTTATTCGTGCAATGGTAAGAACATTTTCATGAGGGGAAAGATGGAATGTTAAACAAGGCGAGTTGAATGGAACATTCCACCTTTTACATCCCATAAAATGTACACTATAGATGTCCTTTTGCAATCTTTGCCAATAAAATCTTTGCAAAACTTTCCATTCAGTATCATGCGAGCACAGTCAACAAAAGAAACCATCTGAATTCAACCTGGTATTACAAAACACTTACTGTATTTCTTTTACATTGTATCAATACATGCGTGGAATATGGAAATTATGTGCAAAGATGAAATCTAAAGTAATTATTGCATAATTACCGAATTATAAATTTAGCGGCTGATACATTGCTATACCAATCAGGAATACCCAATTTTACTCGAAACCTCTCACCTGTAAGATTAAAATAACCATTGGGTTTACTGTATCTTAAAGTGAACGGATAATATTAAGGAGCAAGCACAATCATGGGCAAATGAATAAAATACTGCAAATAGGACACGAATCAAAAGTAAACCCTGAAAATTTTCTATTAATTTTTATACTGCCAAAACGTTATTTACGACAAAAACAAGTGACATCCTTTGAAAAGTTTTATCATGACGTCAATATTGTAAATTATTATTCGGGCTGGTATGCAAATGTTACCATAAAGGTCAAACGAATCATTATGATATCGCAGCCTAAAAAGCACAAGGAGCATACCAATATAATTCAGTAGCTTTGTTTGCGTCGTTACATCTTTATCTTGTGCTTGTCTTAACATGGTTGCAACACAACTGCGGTTATACAAACAAAAAAATCAGTACCAGGTTCTACTCAGAGACGCTAAGAGGAGAAGACAATTAAGGGGATCATGCGTGCTAAGTTAGAGGATCGTTGAAGAAAAGAAGTTATTTAGGATATTTTCCTATGCTATTCAGACCACGCCTTTAATCCGCCATTTTTGACTGGCAAAATTATCGAACCAAAATTTGAAAAAAATTTATCGTATTGCGGTAAACGAGTCACTGCCATAAACTTTGTGTGAAGTTTCAGCAAAAACTCCTAAACTTTTGCCAAAAAAATATTCAATGAAAAAATGTGCTTTTTCGGAGACTATTTACTATTAAGGAAGGGTCAAACATTATTTGCAAAAACATTATTTTGTCACCCAGTCATAGTGGATTTTAATAGTTTGCTCGAAATTAAATGATTTTACTTAAATAGTTTACTGTAAAACCTTTTTAGATATCAACCAGAAATCAATACAGCGGAATCGACTTTAAATTGAAAATCACCTAAGATCTACGATAAGAGAACTCGATGCGTGATCAAAACAAAGGGGCTTTTATAGAGAAAAAAAACGCAGTATACGTACAGTGGTATCCTCAACAGCATTGTTCTGAAACAATGCGGTTAACCTGAGTAGCTCGTTTTAGGAACAAGAAAGGCAACTATTTTGACGTTAAATTTCCGGAATAAAATGTCATATCTATACATTCTAGACAGTTTGGTATTTGTCAGGTTATTTGAATCTGACGAAAAGTACGGGTTCATTCACTACCACCCCAACTTCCCGGCGAAAGGCTCCGCTCGAAACTTCGAGTTTTAAAAATTCGACATTAAGGCACGTCCACAGGAAACAGTTTTGCTGTTTTTACCTTACATGTGATGCGAAAAAGTGGGTCAGCGGTGATCCGTAAAGAGCCCGCTAACTCACATCCTTCACATAATCACACCTATAAAATCCTACGTACAAAATAGCTCATGATTTAGGGGGGGGGGGGGGATATTTTCATTCCTAGGATTTTACTTTTTAGCAATTTCTCTCCGCAAAAAGAACATCACCTTAAAAATTATCAATGGACAATAAACTTACTCTTTTAAAAACGTATTTGTCTCTTGACCTTTGGTAATTTCTTTATAAATATTCTGATCAGTTGTTTCATACAAAGCCTTCAAAATATAAGTAATTCCATTAATTTAGACTTACAAAAATTACTCGGGGCCTCTGATCTTCGAATATAAGGCTATTTCAATTAAGGTTGTCCTTTCAAAAGCGCAAACTGTGAACTACGAGCTTGCAAGGAATGATGGATTATTACTTATTTAGGCCTTGATTTCCACGGAATCACCTTTGTAGCAAGTAGATTTGCCGTCATAAGTGCCTGTGTTTCCTTGATACTATTTCACAGAAATAACTGCGAGTTTAGAGGTGTAAATGAACAATAACCCGTCATCTCTTGCGCGCTCATAGTCTACAGTTTACGCTTTTGAAACGACAAACTTTATTGAAATGGCGAAATACAAGCAAACTGTACACCTGGCTACACTGTATCGGATTTGCTGGTTACTAATACCATTTTACGACGGATAGAAGCTATGTCTGCTCCTAAGACTCTTTGTATATTCCAGTCCATTTGCTTATATCATCACAATGTAAATTGATTAACCCATTATGCATGAGTATTATGTGACAGGACGTGGATTGTTTAAAACAGTCAGAATCAGGCAAATTCTAGCTTTGAAACGATATTATCCCTAATACATACAGTACACCACATACCTTTAACATGAACATAACAGGCATGAAAAACTGTTCTTTGTTGTAGGTGAATGAAAGAGAACACGTCCCATCAGTTAGGTAGTGAAGTACCATTGTCTTAAGTACAAAAGAAACTCCTATAAAGCTACAAAATACGTTATCATCGACATTCTTAGGATAAAAATATTTCAATGACAATCTCGCGTTTTTGGTCAAAGCATTTCAGAGCAGCGAATTTGATTATTTTAGAAGGGCATTAATATCGTCCAGTATTAGTTAACACACAGTATTAGTTCCTTTTTCGCCTTTAGACTGTAGAAAATATAAATATAAATGCAGGGTGCATAAAAAGGTAATCGAATTTCAGAATGCTCTGACGTGTTCATTATTTAATCAACAGAAATCACTTTCGACAGTCGGAAAGACCAGACTTTTAGCTTTCGATTGTCACCATCTTTGTGAAATATAAGCAAATATGAATCAAATTAAAATGACCGATCAAAATCACATATTTTCACCTCTGTGCATTTCTAAAAACATCGAATAAAAAGAATTCAATTAATTACTGGCATGTCACGAGAAACAATAATGCACCGAGGCTAGTACGATACATTATTAGTATAAACCAATCGTCAAAGTTCTCGTTTTCACATGTTTCATTGGTCGAGAGCGTATCACGTGAGATTGACGAAATTAGACTGGCTGCTTCCAGCAGCGCGCGAGGTGAGGCAATGCTTTATTTACCGGGGTATAGCAAAAAATCACGTGCGCCATCACCTGAACACGTACAGAATTGACACTGTAGGTAGAATTGAATTTAACGCTTTTGGGGAAATTTAATAAAATATTTCATGTATTCTCGAGTGTCGACAGTCTCGGGTCCACAAAACATATTGTTTTCCCTCGGTCTCAGCCAATAAGTGTTAAGTATAATTACTTTTCCTTAGCTAAAATTTAACAATTTTAATTATAAAAAGGGATTAAATTTCAACAAATTTTTAAGAAATTCCCAACGGTGACAAATCTCGATCTCGTACCTGTTCAATTTTCCTTCAAATTTCACGAACATGATGACAATCGAAAACTAAAAGCTTTCGAACTGTGAAAAATTATTTGTGTATGTTAAATATTAAGCGCGATAGAGCACCTAACAGTAAACAGTACGATTACCTTTTTAATACAACCTGTATAGCTGAATTTAGCCTGCTAAGGCGATTATGCTTAAAAAATATTAGTACACTTTTGTTGCATCTACATACACCGATAATTTGTTTACCATATAAACATTGGCGGACTTTTTATTGAAATTTTTGAAAAGCGTATGAAATTTATCTTTATATTAGAAGTGATTAACAGATGTCAATCACTATATAGGGATGGAGTTGCATAGTTTCTGCAGTCGAGCAGTGTACAGGGTGTATAAAAAAAAACGGAGCCCATCTTTTGTGTCTAATTATTTCTAAATTACTGAAGCTTATAGCACAATTCTGGACTTGTTTTAAACCACGTTTTTTCTCTTTCGAACAAGCCGTAATTCGTATTTTTACTCCCAGTAACGTATGTGCTATGACAAATTTAGTAAAAGCTATCGATTTGAGATGCCCTCCAATTATGCAAATTCACTATGCCTTTCATGGTCGCCAGTTAAATTTTTAATTTTTTCGCTTATTACATAAATGGTATTTAATAGAACTTGTTATAAAGCTTTACAGAAGATAACGGACCGTTAACGTGCACTACGAACGGATAGTTCAAACTTGTCGACTTCATGAATATTGACATTATGCAATTTCGACAACATTGTGCACACGCGGATAACAAAACGCTGATTTCGATCATTATTTGTCATGAATCTAAGGTTTTTGTTGAAGCAATTTTTATTAAGTTTAACAGAAATACCATTTATGTAATAAGCGAAAAAATTAAAAATTTAACTGGCAACCATGAAAGACATAGTGAATTTGCATAATTGGAGGGCATCTCAAATCGATAGCTTTTACTTAATTTGTCATAGCACATACGTTAATGGGAGTAAAAATACGAATTACGGCTTGTTCGAAAGAGAAAAGAACGTGGTTTAAAACAAGTCCAAAATTGTGCTATAAGCTTCAGTAATTTAGAAATAATTAGACACAAAAAATGGGCTCCGTTTTTTTTGATACACCCTGTAGTCGTGTTAGTAAGATCAGTAAAGCTAGGGGCATCGGTGGCAACTAGGGGCTTCGGTGGTGTATAGAGGTGCACCGGATAGTGATTTTTACTATCCGGCCGGATACCGGATTTGCCGGATATCTGAAAAATGTCCAGCCGGATACCGTATATTTTATTCAATTTGAAATTTTGAATACTAGAATGTCTGCAAAAAAAGGATCAAATTTATTCCTTTCGCTCGCATCATATATTGGCCATATGTGAAGTTATTTGTGAAAGCAGGCATATAATAATATATAGTATACTCTATATAAAGAATTAGATGCATGAATAAATACTTTTATACTTTATACTTTAAAGGTTCAAACTTCAAAACCAGAAAACCTTATCTACATATGGTTTATATAATTTCTACATAGACATATATTAGACACATAGTTAAAATTCACCTTGTAAACGATGGAAAATTGCAAAAAATTGTTTATAAGAAGGACTGGGACCTACAAACTTTTTCCTTTTTTGACTCTAGCGTTTTTAATACAGTTTTTATGTAGGTAGCCTAGGAACACGGTGTTTTGTTTTGTTTTTATCGATGTGATGTATGCATAGTTATAATTACCCTAAGGTAGGCAACCTCACACAAACTAACGATACATAGACCCGTAAATAATCCGAAAAACTTCCCATATCATTACAACTATACGCTAAAATAATGACAGAAATAATTTTTTTTCAATATTTTTTTAATATACTTAATGTATTTTAACTTGTGAAACAAGTTTGTAAAACAAAAAAAAATACGAAAAACGTCTGTATATTTGCTAAATTATTTCATCGGACGATGCGGGATTCGCTCTTGCCGCTTTTCACGACGTTTCAAACAGATTTGAGATTATATCAGATTGTTGTTTTGTTGAGGCGATTTCTATTTTTTATTATTTTTTATATCAATTGACGTAAACTTAGTACACTTCAGGAAAAACAAATTATCCTGTATCCGGCCGGATAATAGTAAATATCCGACCGGATACCGGATGGTGTGATTTTGCCACTATCCGGCCGGATACCATATCTGGTGCACCCCTAGTGGTGTAGTGGTCAGACCACTCGCCTTTCACCTCTAACGTTCCGAGTTCGATCCCCAGTAAGGTGGACTCAAACCCAGTCCTCATGTAAAAAGAGTATGGTCAACGCTCTGCCGAAAGTCGTGGGTTTCTTCCGGGTACTCCAGTTTCCTCCCACAGGGACTTCGGACAGGGTGGGATAGGTATTGGTGGATGTGGTGACCCTGCCCTTGTGGCGAAGCTAAATGAAATAAAAATAAAGCATCACACTGTATGTACATACAACTCACATTGCCTGTTTGGTCTTTTTGTACACAACGAATTTGAATGCCGTACTCGGTGTACAAAGCACCACGTTTCCGCCATGAAGAACGAGTAATTGCCAGTGGCTGAAAGAGAAAGAACAGAAAGCTATTTATAGCACATTCTTATGATTAACCCCAACCCTAAGCATGAACATGTTCCCCAAAAAAATGCTTCCCTTTGAAGTCAAGCGCTAGTTTCGCGCGTTCGAATTCAAATGGGTCCATTCCCTAATGAGCCCATTCTGTGTTATTTTGGCGGAACAAATCCAATTAATTTGCAATGGACACATAAAAATTCTCGGTGTAGCAGAAAATTATTGATTCTTGGGCTCATCAAGGAGTTAAAACAATCAAATTCGAACGTTTGGCACAAGCGCTTGACTTCAAAGGGCAGCCTTTTTTGGTACACACTGTATTAGAGTACCTATACATAGTAGTATCAAATTTGAATGTTTTTAAAGTTAACACTTATTTAATTAAAATTTAAAAATACATACGTAATTCCTTCTGGGTAGCACCAACATTCGAACAACTTTTTCAAGACCATTGATAATGAAATATCCTCCACCCTCCTAAAAAGATTGCGATAGTAAGTTTGCGGAAATACCAGATTTATTTCACGAGTGAGTGAGCGGCGAACGTGTGAGAAATATCATGTTCAACACGAGAAAAAAGCTGGTATTTCCAAGCACCCAATGTATTTTTCAGTGTGTTATATTAACTACAGTCTTTTCTAACAATATAAAATATTCATAAGCTACAGTATGACTGCATGAAAAGCGATAATGTTTAAATGTGAAACTATCATAAATGTCACATATGCGATTACCAGTTTTATCACTGCCCGAAATCCCTGTCAAGCACTAAACTTTGAGACAATAATTTTCAATTTTTGTACCTCAGCTTCTTCGTGATTTGCAACTAGATCCTTTGGTCCCAAACCAAACAATGAACAGCGTTTTGACTACAACAATACATGAAGGCATAATGAAAAAATCTACGATTACGACTCACAAGTCACAAAACCCTCATTGTAAGAAAAATAGTTATATGCATAGGCGATTTTTCAGGGACGACCAAAATTACACTAGGGTGAAGAAAAAGTATAATTGAATTTCTTTAGAAATCCAAGTATGTTGTTTTCTTATAATTGCACGTGCAAAAATCTGTAGTTACTGATAACACACATTGACAGCAACAAAGTTCATTTCCGTACAGGAAATACATGATCAATAATTACAGACACATTTTAGTACACGAAAAATATAAGCAGGGACGTAGCCAGAACTTTCAGATGGGGGGGGGGGCTCTATGGAGACTAATAATCATGATAGCCAAGGAGTCTGAATTGGGCATTGGCGTACAGGTAAACATGGCTCGAATAACCATCGATAGCTCGAATAACCATCGATAGCACCCACGTATCAGCACTAAATGTTTTATCACTATTGGAATAAAAGTACATTTCTGTTACTAAATCACAATCGAGGTATCCCTTCATGCATGACTTAAATAGAATTAGCATGCTACACTAGAATGGATTAGATTGGATGGCAAAAGGAATACAAAAGAGATTACACGAATACTAAATGAAGTACCTTAACCATTATGGGGAGCATTGCAATGACTTTGGCCACATTGCCACAAATCTGATTGCCAACTTTCCACTGCAGAGACACCTGAAGTTTAGCATTGTATGTCGTGCTTCTTTGTCGACACTAACAAATACAAATACATTGGTGAAGATTTTATGTATTGTGGTTCGTTTCAAGAAACGCCTTACACAATTAGAAAACTCATAAAAACCTAGTACATCATTAACATCAAGTGGTTGACAACACGTTACATTTTTGGGTTTTAGTTGAACGTTAATTATGAAAAAATCCTGTACAGTAGTTTGAAGACTGGACTTCATCAGAAGCTCTCAGTTTTTAAGTAGGTTTTCTTTTTTTAACAATATACACAACACAGGACTTTACAGAGGAAAATCATATAAAAACGTGTTGGCAAGAGCCCACGACATTATTACCTCTGCTGGGAACACTCTTAATGATTTTGCATGACTGTTTCCCTCTGGCACCACTGGAGTTCCAATACTTGCACCCTACATGGGACGTATGTATCTTACTGCACAAGTAGTGAACTAATTTTGGATTTTCTGATTTCTCTAACATTAAACCTAACTGGAAAATTTGAAGTTCAAAAGGGTTGCTTCGAAAACTTGAAATTTTCCCATAAGTTCCTTATACAATATTAATGATCCAAGCTGTTGAATAGGACAAACTTCAGAACAAAAAAGGCTTTGTTGTGGGAGAAAGGTTTCTGGGCCAGTTTTTCAAAAAACTTAACCCTGACTAAACGTAAAATTGTTGACCGTCTAAACTAAAACAGTTGGTTAAAATTTACTCTAGGTTAAGCAGTTGACAGTGCCTTTAAGGAAAACATCAATTTCCGCGATAATTTCAATTTTAAGATTTTTAGAAACACAAAACCCATTTTAAAGTTGCCCACTGTTTTACGAGGTGTTTAAAAAAACTAAATCCAATTTTAAAAAGCGATTAAGCGTAAAAGATTTTTCCTGTAGCCATTGAATGACACTTTTTTTACAATAAAGAAACAAAACAAAATGATCGAATACGGTTTGAATGAAAAACCGAGCTACTTGAAACTAGATAATAGGTATTTCGAACGTGTTTTGATTATAATTATTAATATTACACTTAAAACGTCTAAAAATTAACGAAGTTTCACGCCAGTTTCGTGAAACGTTTTTGACAACAAATATTCGTTGTTCTGCAGTGAGCTGAAGCATCTTGATAATCAATTATTCACATGCAACTGCGAAGTTAACTGGTTATCACAGGCAACACAAGCACAGGTAAGAAAACAAAGCATGAATGTTACTCTTTCAAACACACAACAGAACTAACTTTCAATATTTCTTTATTGTTATTTAAATGCATATAGCTCACGAGAATATTTCAAATAATTCTATTTTTGCTACGTTTTGGGCTGTTTAGCTACCCATCTTCGAGCCATTTACAACTTTGCTGACTTTGTTCAAGCAAAGCAAAGTTGTAAATATACTGACGATAGGTGGTTAAACTACCCGAAGCATAGCAAGAAAAATATTTGAAAACCTCTCGTTTAAAGAAATAATGAACAAACTGGGAAGTGAAATTAGAAATAATTTTACTTTGAATTTCCTTTTGTGCTCCCTTGCCAAGGAGACTCAATTACTTACACTCAATTCTTAGAGGTAAAAAACATGCAATCTTTACCGAGATTTTTCACTCAACTTGTATTCGCTTAATTTTTTCTTTATTGTGCAAATTTTAAAATGTGTCATTCGATAGCTACAAGCGTGATCTTTATTAATATAGATACTGCGTCTATGCCTTTACACACCCTGTATATACCATACATGTATAACAGTTACGCCGCTGGTAGCGTACTGATACACAAGTAACGAAACAGAAAAAGTTGTGAATACATACAGTAAAGTAAATTGAAGCTCTCTCGCCATTCGTAAGCTCAAATTCCTTGGGATAGATGTCCTAAAAATGAAGACGTATGCCATTTACCGTTATTTTTAACGGCTTCTATTTACGGTGGGGAGGGAAATAGCCAGAGCCAGGTGGGGGCCCAACGGAAGAGTTGAAGTAAAAAATATTTTGCAACGAGTTTTTTTTCAGTTGCTGAAGGTTTCCTGACGCTATCCTGACTTTTCTCAAAATTTGTACTAGTACCTTTAGAATAGATAGACTTTTTATTTATACACGCTAACCCCGTCAACCGAAGCTGAATTCCACGAGGGCCGTGTGCTCAAAATAGATATATAAAGTATACAAGTGCAAGAAAGTGATATTTAGAGCTATTTTCAGGAAATTGTATAAGTTTTAAAAAATGTGCCAAAATTACAACTAAAAACACATTAGTGAAAGAATTTGGTAGACAATTCACATTTCTCGCAATACTTAGTACTCAAAGATGTGAGCAGCGATTTTTGCCGAAAGGAAGAAAGAGATTTGCTTTCCCTAATATCTTTGGGAATAGAATTCCAAAGTTTTGCCCCGTCATACATGAAACTGTTCTAGTGTTATTCATATTATCAGTACGAGGCTTTGGTAAACATAGGCTACTTGATATGTTTCGGAGATGATACTCTGTCTTGTCACTTTTATTTGAAAATAATTTGGTGAGAGATAAAGGATCCATGTCATTTAATATTTTATACATCATGTTTCCTTTGGCCGTCTTCCTTTCGATTTTGAGTGGTTCCCAACCAAATGCACGCAGAGCAATTGTATGATTTACGTCATTGGTCATATTCAACATAATTCTAGCAGCTCTATTTTGTAGTTTTTGAAGTCGTTGTGATTGTATTTGTATGTGGTTTTCCTTTCAAGCTAACAATTAGGACAAATAATTAATATCTGTTTTTGAGATCATAGTGCAAAACTGAAACAAACAAATAATAATTGCTATTTTTAGGGGGTTACTTTCAAGCAGCACGAACGTGTCATAGGACTGCCCGCTCTATTACCTGAAGTACAGGTGAATTTGTTGGCTGTATTAAAGTTATATGATAACCTCATAAAACTATGGTAACATGCTGGAAATTCTGTTCTGGAATCCAAAATTTTGACAAAGGGGCCTGTGACTAAGAAAAGTGTATGAATTTATGTAGTTTTAGACTTTTGATATTTGACAAATGAACATCAAACGAGATTTATTCTGTACAATCATTCTCATAAAGGATGTACAGAAGTTTTTCACCTGCTGATAGTTTTAGGAAATAAAAATTCCATTTTAAAACAGTTTTAAACTACCATGCATATATACACGCTCCATCCCAATAACGTAGGTAATTTTACAAGTACAATAAAATCATTTGCCCAATACTATATGAGCCTTGAGATTGCATGCACAAAAATGATTTGACAATGCACTGGCAGAGATTTGGAAAGAATTAAAAATGGCTAAAGGAACTGCTTGCCTTTAAAAGGCATATCTATATGCCTTTTAAATGTACTTCAAATTCTTACTGGACTTGGTCCAGTAAAGCTTCCACCAACAGTTGGTATCCTGTAACTGTTTTTAATTAAGGTTTTTTTAAGCATGGTAACAATCTAGCAGGTTATACTCTGATTAATCAATGGATGTAGTGATCAACCTTGTACCATGTATGTATGCAGGACAAAACGTTACATCTAAAAAGCCTCAGTCATGTTCAGACAGCTGAGTTCTTAGCAATATCAAAATGGTTAAGAATTTATTTTTAATGTTTCCTAGGTGAGGGCTATTTCAGATTCATCAGAGCACCTAGCGACCAGTATTTTTCAGTTTATCTACGCTCACCTTACCTACCACTTAAAAAAGTTTTTAAACCAACTACGATAGTGTATTGGTCTACGTGCTGTCTTACGGGCACGCTGTTCTTGGCTCAAACCCAGGGAGTGACATTTATTTCTTGATATCGGTTTTATTTTTGTTTTCAAAGTTTTTTTTTTTCAAAAGTTTTCCTTAAGACTTTTTCCACTTTGCAACATATTCCTCATTCTTATATTTATGAAAAATTGATTCGCAATATATTATAACTGATGTCTTATCTCCAGCAGATTATCAAGGTGCCCTGACGGATCTGAAATAGCCCTCACCTGTTTCCTAAATGCAATTTTGGCCACATTCAAAAACCTCCAAATATACAGGCTTGTTTTTTTATTAACATACAATTACATGCATGCTAGATCTAAACTTGAAGTGAAGCTTGCGTTTGTAGCGAATCACTGTTTGTTACTTTTAATAAATTTTATCCTGCACATGTAATTAACAAGTAATCACATTGGCTCCTTTTAAAATTAAGGTTTAGTTTGACTTGGTTAGAAATATTAAAGCCCAGACAACAACTTTAAATAGAGCCATAACATACATGTAACTATAAACAGAACAAATTTTTAAAAAAATATTTAATGAAGCTAATGTTTGGTTGTTATAGTCTTGCTTTGAAAACGTTGCACTATTTCTATGCTGAGATTTCCACCCGGAGTACTTGTTGCTATAATTTCACTTGTGTTCTCAAAGTTCTACAAATTACTCTCATCGCTTTAAGACTAGTCTAAGAGTAATTTGTGAAACTTACTTAAATGTGAAATTAATTTTACTCCTCCCAATGTGGCATGCAATTACCTAAATGTACAAAATATGTGAAAACATCAACTCAATTCATTTACATTTTCTCTACAGTGAACACCCTTTGAATATTGTTGTTGTTACCTACTCACACATACTAAATTAATAATAAGACATACCTTTCAAATAACAAGCAAAAACATTTTTCAAACTTTGCCCAAGCACAGAAATAAGGAATGTAGTATGAGTACACAGACAAAAATGTGCCAGTTGCAACAAGTCTGTTGACATCTTGTAACAACTTGTTTCAACAAGCCGATATCAGGATGCGTTCGCATGGCTTGCAAGCGACAGCTTGCTGACGACAAGTCTGTTGCAAGTTGTCAAAGCTGTAACAAGTCTGCAGATGACAAGTTGCAGCAAACCTGATTTTAACAAGCTTGTCGCAATTTGACGAAATTAACAAGCTTGTCGCAACAGTCAGCAAGTTGCAACAAGCCGATAAAATTGACAACTTGCAACAAGTCTGTGGCATTTTTGGCTGTGTACACATTGTGTTTGTGCAAGGTACAAGCATTATTCTCTTCTTTGTTTAGTTCATGTCATTTTGAGTGTGCAAATCACAAATTACCGTCAGATGAAATACCAAGAAATGAAATGCATCTACACGCTTTATTTTCAAATGAGATTTTTTGAGATCCGAGCATAGCCAGAAAAAAATGTTAGATTTGTGCCCATAACATGTCATGCATATATTGGTCAGCAACTACCTAGCTTTGTGCTGTTTTTTAATTAACTTTTTGTACAAACACCAGAATTCAAACAATGCCATTCAATCAATATTTGTTTTAGGAACTTCCAAGATTACACATGATTCATCTGATGATAAAGCTCTTTCCATTTGAATATTTCATTGGAATAGCAAATATAGGATAAACATTTAGCCTTTGTGGCCATTTATAGCTTTTTAATCTCTTGAAAACTAGCATATTCCTGTACTATAAAAATTTATCTGGTCTACACACTACAGGCACATCCTGACCGAACTGGAAAGTTTGAAAATTGCTCGGCCGAGATTTATGAAATGCAATAGAAAATTTAAATATATAGAAGGCATCAAAATTGCACACCCAATATATCAGTGGCGCAGTACAAACTTTCCACTCTGGCATCCGGACATCCCAGCCCGCCAAGTCTATAAATTGAAAATTTAAGGTTTACAAAATCGCACCCAATATTTCTTCTTTCCATGAGATGTGTTAGCACGTGCATTACACGTGGTTATCATGGACGGTCAATGAGTTTGAAATCTATTTTGGAACAAAATATTGGTGTTTTATTTCACCTCAAGGAATGAAGACTTCACGAACTGATGTTATTAAGACGAAACTATGTCTATACTTACTTGCACAGCTAATGTTAGTCCTTCATCCACAAGAAAGTTGAAAGAGTCTATATGCGGCAAGTACAAATCTTGAACTTCCTAGCACAAACATAAATCCGCACATGCATAAACTCAAGAAAATATGTTTACAAATAATTAGTCAAGGTAGTAGTTACCTTGCACTGTTCATTTTTGAGCTTGCTATACTCAGGTGATGTGAGATTGCGTAGCGAAGGAGAATTTTCTGCTAAACGTTTTTCTTCATTTTCGTCCGCCATATTGCATTCTACACCCGATTCGAATGCTTGAGAGCGAATTGCACTGAGCTCTACTAATATATCTGGAGATCGGGCTCTAATACCTCGCCAGTCAAAAAAGTGTCCCCGAAAACATGGCGGCTTTTGGCCAAAAATACGTCATTTTTACGTCACAAATTTATGGTATAGACCACTGACCAGCAATGAATGTGGAAAAAGGGGTTAAAAATAAAATATTTTCACCCCCCTGGCGTTTCTTTTTAAAACTTGAGCGAGAAATATATTCATTTTTTTATTGAGAAAAAGTACAAAATGCCCAATTCTTGCTCCGTCTTTTGGTTTTGGAACACCGGAAAAAGAAAAAATTTGTCTCTTCACCGGTGAGTATAAATACTGAATAGTTTTGACAGCTATTTGTATATTTTTTGTAAAAAGTAATCACGCATGCACGACTTTTTTTAATCGCTTGACAGTTGACGACTTGACATTAAAGTTTCTACGCATGCAATATCGATTTGTACTTTCCAGATTCTGTGAAAAATCCAGAGTTGTACACTGTACAGCATATGGGTAAGAAATGTAAACAAAGGTGGACCAGCGAAATTTGTCCCGGTGAAAGATAGCCGTATGAGTTCAGAGCACTGACATGTTTGAAGAAGATGGCCCTGGTGGAAAAGCAGTATTGAAGCCATATGCTGTACCCACAATCTTTAAGTGGCTTGCTGAGGTTGGTGCTGTACCTTGTTCTCGTGTCATATTACATTTACTGTATCCAATAAGATGCTAATGAATGGCATATAAACATTGAGAATTCCATAGGTCACGTATGACCCACTAGATTAGGTAATGCACACATGATATTTCCATAGGTTATTTCACCATATAAAAACAATATTTACAAACAAGACATCAAGGTTACAAGTGAAGGTTGTTTGTCAGGAAGGTCACTTTGTTTGACATATTAAAAATATCAGTTTACAACCCCAAATCCCATTCATGGCCCATTATCAATTGGGGTCAAATATAACTCAAAACTTGTAGTTTTTCAACCATGTTTTCAAAAGTGTCTGTACTGAAACTAGCCCCCTAGGGTTAATACAGCAGATAAAGGAACAAATTAAAATAATTCTGACGACTAATTGTCTTACGGGACAATTCCATTTTGCCTTTTATTTGTACCTTTTCAGGTCTGATAAGTGAATTTCCGATTTTATTAAATATGCCTAAAAAATTGTTATGCTGTCAAGAATGTGATATTTCAGGTTGCAGTAATTAGTACAGAAACAAAACATGCATTATCAGAAATTTCATTAGTAACTATTTCATATAAGACAATTAAACAGCAATCTTGACTTTTTTAGTTCTTGTTGAATTAAGAGCCTTTGAAAGTTGTGTATAACCAGGTTAGTCCACAGAAATTTTGCAAAATTTTATTCTTTTTGTATGTTTCGAATTTTGTATGTTACGGATTTGTGTATATAGTTGGTAGAACTGTTTTATGTAACAATGTTTTAAAATTGCCTGAAAGATTAATTTAGCACTGTTGAATACTGAGTAGGTTGGTCAATTTTAAAATAATCTACAAATTATTATAATGAACAATTATTGTCACTGTCCAGCTGAAACAAATAAATATCTATTGTTTAGGTAGAAAAACAAAAGGTGCCTAGTGGTTTGAAGGAAACAGTTCTTGTGACGGAGGAATTTGAAGCTGCATCCACAGAACCAGGTTGTGTTGAAGTTGTTACTGCATGATGGTAATGACAACTTAGGAATGAAGGTTTTCAATATTGTAAGTAGCCAGCCAGGAAAAAAAGGAAACAGCCTGATGAGTGTCAAAGTAAAGTGAGTAGTAATGAGGCAAATGATTAAGATCATTCCTACTTTATAAGATCTCCTTGCAGATAAAGAAGAAAAGTTGATGATCTTATGGACCAGGTTGAAAGTTTGAAGAAGAAATTGAATATATCTCAGAAAAAAAAAACATGTAGGTTAAATAAAAAGGTAAGCTCCTTGATGACAGTGGTGAGTTAAAAAAAGAAAACCTTGTCAGCAGTGGTTGTGCTAATATTCTGGAAAAAACTTTTCATGGAGGCTGCTAAAAGGGGGGGGGGGGGGTCGGATCATGTTTCATGAGAGGAAAAACAGCCATTTCACATTTCACAGGTAAAAAATTAGTAATTTCACGAAATTTAATGAACTCGTTTTTAACTGTGTAAATTTAACCCCTTTCTTAACCTGTCAGCCTATTTTTACACTGTAGAAAGTAAAAAGCACCATTGAAAGCTCAAATTCGGACGAATTTTTGTAAAAACAGCCAACACACGTAGAAAAGAATGAAGAAAATAAATGCATTTAGTAAAATTGTTGTAACCAATGCATTGTACTTTGTTCTTTAGCACTTATCCCTACTCGTCCAGCTGCCAATCACGGCTCAGACATAGGCATGTAAATCACATTTCATGACACAAAAATTTGTCAAATCTCATTTCACAACAACAAATACGGGCAATTCACGGCTCACGAAAAAACCCTTTACCACCCTCTTACTAAGGAACTTATGAAAAGGTTAATCACACAGAAGAAGAAAAATCCTGGTGCATATCCAGGATGATATGTCTATACACAAGCATGTCTAGTGGGATGATAAGGCAGGGAAGTATTGCGGGTTTGTTGACTATGGCATTGATGTCGACGATGACTTGTTGCCAGAAGCTTCAGACACACTAATGTTTATGGTAGTCTCCTTAAATTCCAACTGGAAAATACCATGTGGATATTTTCTGGTGAATGGTCTCACAGGGGAAGAGAAAGCAAACTTGAACATTGTAAAATTGAACATTGAATTGTAAATTTTTTAGGCTATTACCAGTATTTATTAATTTCATATTAATAGCAAGTCTATTTTCTATTAACAATGTCTATTTCTATTAAGTCAATTTTTAATAAAGTCTTCATCTATTAACAGCAACTGAATTTTCTCTTTACTCTACATTTTAATTGGATAATTACAGTTTGACAATTTCTGGCTGTCCTGAATTTTTGGGCATCTAGAGGCCTGAATCTATAAAAGTGAAGTATATATTCAATTATTAATGGCAGATCAATTCTCATCTGACAGAAGAAGTGCAGATGTTCCTAAGGGGAGTGGCATTAGTACACACCCCTCCCAACCCCCTCCCCTAAAATCTGCCCTTGTCAATTATCATGTTTTTTTTCCACTAAACAGGAATGAAATGCTGGTGCTGCATAATTTAAATCTTATAAATTTATATATGTATATAGTAATTATATATGTTAATACTGGTATTGTTTTGATTAATAAAATCATTGTTCATTAATATAGTTGTTTTTTATTATATATCAAGTATTATAATTATACATACATATGATAATTAACACTTATTGACTGAGACCAAGGGAAACAGTATGTTTTGTGGACCAGAGACTGTCGATGTTTCCCGAGGCAAAGCCGAGGGTCCACAAAATATACTGCTTTCCCGAGGTCTCAGTCAATAAGTATTTTATTATATACTGAGTGTCAAAAGAGAAGAAAAGTACCACAAATCAATCAAACGTGTATATTTAATCAAACATTTAAACCTTTTACCTGACATGGCTCCGCGAGGCTCTGTGGATTTGTTATTTACCGGTGAATTAAAAGTAATGTCCACCGCTTAGCTACGTTGCCAGGGAGACAGTAGAATTTCTCCACTATCACGTGATACGTTCTTAACCAATAAGAAACAGGAATAAATGAACTTTGACACTCAGTATATAATAACAATTGTTATGACCCTTTAAGTGCTAATGGCATGACACTGCTCTGGATAGCCCAAATATATATTGTTCAGGTAAGGACACTATCTTGCTGAAATGGTCTAGGTATGCAATTTGGTAACTCAAGCAAATATTCCTTGAGATCCCAATCCATTGAGAACACACTAATTTAAACTTATACGTGTAGATTGAGAGAGTACTTTGATTTATGTTGATGAAAATATGAAAAAAATTCTTACCTTCCTGGCCTTGTCCTTGTCATATTGCCTGCCATGTGGGCTTACATTTATCTGGTGCATTAGTAATGTTCAGTACAATTCCCCTGAAAAGTGAAAAGCATTCACTCATATGACATGTGTAAAATTTATTACCACTCATATTAAACTAAACAGAAAATGACAAATTTAAGAAAAAATGGTAAAAACGAATTTGTGAAACAGATTTATTGAAGATGTACATTTTTTTGTACGTTAAACTTGATGCAAGTTGTGTTTACAATATACAATTGTTGAGCAAAACCAAACAAAGGTTCTTTCAGCCCAAGACAACTGACATGCTGTTTTAAATAAAGCATGGACATATGTATAAATTTTGTTGTATTGATATGATGATATCATCGCATCTGAGTACTAAATATTAAAGTATTCATGGGTCACTCAAAGTCAGGTTTTATGTTGTTCAAGTTTACTAGCCATGTAAAATATAAAACTTTACCTAAGACCTTTCATATCTTTCGTCCTGTTTCCCGCTGTTGACTGCAGAGGCTATCATCATATTCGCAGGCGGTTTAAAGTTCTTGACCATAAATTCATAATAATTTCAAACGACGATACGATTTTTTTAATACACGATGTAGATTGTAGAAATAATTAAAACAACATTTTCAATCGCTAAATCAGGGGGGGAATTTCGTGTCGCCCGCAAGTGAATGAGCCCTGGTCAGTGGTAAACCGCATTAACGGCGTACCCCAGCTGTACCCCAGTGACGTCAAATCCGCCATGTTTTTGGGGACACTTTGAAGTCGAGAGCCCGATCTCCAGATATATAGTATAGCTCAGTGGCGAATTGCCCATTGCCGACTGACTGGCGCAGAAATTGTCTGGAGGTTCCCAGATGGAGCGGGGGGGGGGGGGGATGATCATGGATCATTGATGATCAATCTCGCCACAAGTGGATACTTTTGGTAAATTCTTCTTATGCTATAAATATTCAGCTAAGAGATTGCAGTGTTTTAAAACACGTTTATGGAATATGAAATGATTTTAGTTAAAAACAGATTCGAAGCAACAAACGTTTTACTCAAGCCATTTAGACTTGAAGAAAATAGCCAATAAAACTCTACAATGGTTTATCTCTCTTCAACACTGCGAGATTATCTTTGAGATTGGAGTATAGGTTTATTTATAAAACTGTTTTAAAGATTCACTCGTATCAGATATAAGTTAAAAAAAACTTTAAATACCTAAATAAAAAGATATATGAAAACCAATACCAGCCGACAATTTTAAGAAATATAGAATAAAAACATAATCCGAAGATTAGCATCTTGAAACCCAGGCTACGGATTAAAACAAGATGATATTAAGTTGTGATATTTCGATTTTATTGCTGAATCATCATCAGACAGACTAGAGTTACAAACTTACAATATAATACACGGTCTTATATTATACCTCAAATTCAAATTGTCCAATCAAAATATCGTATTTCTACCACGTGATGAGGTGATTTCTCACTGTATCTCACTTTTAAAGTGACATACAGTAAATATCTCACTTTTAAAGTGAGATACAGTAAATATCTCACGCTGTCATGGCAACGCTTGTACACTCAAGCACAGATTGGCAAGTTTTCGTAAACAAAAATGGCGGAATGTGCGAAAAGTTTGATGAACTTCGCGAAGAATTATAAAGTATTTTGGAGGACAAGGACGTCGAAAACACAAATATTTAAAAAATTAAAAGAAATTTTCTGTACTTCTCGTTATAAAAAAACCCCGAAAAAACTAGCTATTTTGTATTTTAGAGCATCATATTCACGAAGGTATGTTCAACTTGGGGGACTTAAAAGTTTAATCTTACGGGCGTTTTTGACTTTCGGTGTGATATATCCTTTATAGACCCTCCGCTCGGGCCAAATATTTTTCCCCCGACGACCTCTTAAAGTGAATCTTACCTTTATGATGTTTGGTCCATGTCTAATTGTTACGGTGCACTACGTTGTCGCGAATTTACTATATTAGTAAATTCAGAGGCGCTTAAGAATTTACTGATATAGTAAATTCAGAGGAAGAGCTCATGTTGTAGCCCCCCTCGCTCCGGGTATATCAGTAATTATCATTTATATACCCGGAGCGAGGGCGATTCGGTGAAATATTTCCTGAAGTGATGATATTTCCAGCGGCACTTATCATATTTTATGAATGTCTGTTCCATGACTCAGTGACTACAAATGACTGTAAAGAGGTGCGTAGGAATTCTGGAAGATTTGCTATTGTTTTGTAAGTTGATGGATTCACCCAATCTACAGAGAATTATCTTGAGTTTTGATATTGTGCTAGCCTTTCCCTGTATAAAATGTGTGGGTACGTAGTAACTCTGTCGTTGTTGTATTGTTGCTGCAAGAGGTGGAAAAATCAGCTTTGTGCGTGCTATTTTCCACCAAACCTCCATGTTACTTCATGAACAAAAACCAAGTATTTGATTATATGCCATTCCGGCATTGAAGAGGCAGTAATTGCTGGTTCCGCATTAACGAAGTACGTAAACAAGCAATTCCCTTGTCAAGTGTTTATTAATGTTGCACGTACACACGAGCAAGTTTAGTGATCACTATGATGCAAGATTAGTGATCGGCACTTCCCAATGTATGCTGAGCTTAACTTGAAATCTGCTAAACGATCGACGCAATAGGTAACAGTACGAAGCTTCAAAGACTATACACCAACTTCTTTCACCGCAGACCTTGCATGCTGGCAAATCGGACTGTCTCTTGTCTATTTTTGATGGCGCGATGTAAATTCCAAACTTCGCTTGTTCAGCAGCTGGGAAATTTGTCTGAGCATGCGCCAGATAAGCCTGCGCGAACGCGTGGAAATTGCGTGATTTACGCGTGATATTTAAAAATCATAACAAACATGGATCACAAGCATTTTTAGTGGACTAAACGACCTTTTAGCATAATTTTTAAGAGCATGCTAACAAATCAGGTGAGTAGATATAAACATGAAGGCCAAGTTCCAGCTAAAATCATGTTGGAGCAAAAGGTTAATTTTTTAAAATTCGACTCAAACTAGTCAACGCTCGTACTCGAACAACAATACAAAAATGTCACTGAAATCGATCGACTAAACGCATTAGTCAATTGAAAAATGTCTTTACCATTTGTACGAAAACATTTATACAGTATCAAAGACATCATTGCACTGACGGCCCACGTGATTGTGGATGTTTTATCACTTTCACGACCATTTCAACAACAACCGTAATTTAAAGTACTTTTCCGGTAGCGAGTTTCACAACAAACTATTGGCCATGAGCGGAATTTATAAAACAAAAAAATTGGTTTCGAAAGGAACATAAACATATTGGAAGTGACAGTGATATCTTTTTGGAGCAAAAGCTAAATTTTTCAGTATTAAGTCAAACGTAAATTCAACATCGTGCTTAATTCTTGGCGACCCACTCACATGTCAAAGTTTGGAAATTTGCTTCAACAGACGATGCCATCACTTCAAAATATGATTAACTGACAGCTATATCAGTCCTTTACTGAAATCAATGAAAAATTGTGAACAAAATTATAACTGGCTCGTCAAAGAAACTAACTCTGAGCACCTCTGAAACCAATCTGTATTTCGCAAATAATATGCTAATTACATTTTGTGTTCACCCACCATTAATATTTTTGCACAGCGGTGGCAAATTTCCCAGCTGCTCGCATGTTCAATAACACAATCCAATCGTCAGTTAATGTTCATGCACCCCTTAAAACGATTAAAATCCGAGTCGTCCCTGTCCTTTTATTACCATGGACTTACAGATGATTTCAGCAAACTATTGACGGTTCAGTTGCGAACTATACTCGGAAGTTGTCTAGCGAAAAGTGAAATTCTGACTTCCGCTTTGTAATTGGGAACGTAGTTCGGAAGTTCAAAACAAACTTCAGACGTTCAAGTCGAACTTCAGTCACGTGCAGTATATATATGCATAAACAAATGGCATAATCAAAAAAACGCGACGAATTAAACGAATTTCTTGATGCCTTTAGGCAAAAGTTAGACGTAAACGAGGCTACAACAATCTACAATGTGTTAAAGGAAAATAAATTTAACTCCAGGATGCAAATAAAGTTAATAACACAACGTGAACTGGATGTTATGTTCAAAGGAGAAACGGCCCTTTCTTTGGGTGCGCTTGCATTGCTGCGGTACCAGATTAATTTTTTAAACGACCAGTCCCTTCTTCCAAAAAGGTCGCAGAATGAAATTAAAGAGGAAAACAATCTACAGATGTGTACGGTTATCTAGAAAACGCGGGTACCGGATAGCGGGTACCGGGTATAGAAAACGCGGGTATGGAAAACGCGGGTAGTCATGGAAAACGCGGGTAGTCATGGAAAACGCGGGTAGTCATGGAAAACGCGGGTAGTCATGGAAAACGCGGGTAGTCATGGAAAACGCGGGTAGTCATGGAAAACGCGGGTAGTCATGGAAAACGCGGGTAATCATGGAAAACGCGGGTAATCATGGAAAACGCGAGTAGTCATGGAAAACGCGCGTATAAGCGCGTTTTCTTTAATGAACACAACTTCTTAACATAATAATTATCAATTAACATTATTTCTATAACTTTTCCTGAAATGCATATAAGTATTTGACACAAATATGTTCCAGCATTTACCACACCAACACCATTCACCCACTTCTCAGAAGCTTCTTATGGCCCACGTTTCCCAGCTCAGCACAGACCGCCATACCCCTCTCCTCATCCAAACTCATTTATCGTTTACCTCCTTGGCTTCTGCCCAGTGCAAACTTCCGCCTGTTTTAGTTGTGGAAGCTCATTGAAACCAGGAGGACAAATGGGCAACCCTCCAGCAGCCCTTGTGATTGTGTCGAACATGCACAGGGAATGGAGACAGGATGGCGAAACTCGTAGAAAAGCAGCGAATGTGTATTTTCATTGCATTCTTGATTGTGTAAGGCGCAAGCAGCCCTTTTTTCAGCCAAATCAATGTACTGTGCCACAGCAGATGGTACACTTTTTCACAAGGAACATAAACTATACCTCGCACAAAAATTTGGCAATCTGACAATTTCGTAGACATGCACATAGTGATCTTGTTTTTTTCTACCATTAGGTGGGAAACAACATTATTGATATTACGGAACACTATTCATATTATCTGAAATAGTTTTTTATGTGTTTATAAGATGGGATTTGATTTTGCAACATAGGTCAAGACAATGTATCAATGACCACAGTAGCTTTACATTTAAGAACATTTTGTATTCGTTGTGTTTATCGTAAAGTTTATACGACATAAAACTGTTTATTGCACATAGAAAGATCTCAATGGCACCTGAATTCTGAAAAATCTTAACCGTGACTTCATAATTTAACATTTCGCTCACTAGATCTTTGACATTTTATTGTTTGAAACGTCGTCTTAGGTATAATTAAAAGATGTTTTTCATTTAGGACAATGAACTTTTTTGTGTCAAATACTTATATGCATTTCAGGAAAAGTTATAGAAACAATGTTAATTGATAATTATATTATGTTAAGAAGTTGTGTTCATCAACTCGCTTATACCCGCGTTTTCATTATTACCCGCGTTTTCCATGACTTCCCGCGTTTTCCATGATTACCCGCGTTTTCCATGACTACCCGCGTTTTCCATGACTACCCGCGTTTTCTATACCCGGTATCCGGTATCCGCTATCCGGTACCCGCGTTTTCTAGATAACCGATGTGTACAACCACGAATGCAACGGAATGTTTATCCGATAACAAGGTACGTTGTAAATATAATTTGCTCAGTACTGTAATTTTCAAATTATGTTATCCATCCACTCAGCCATGCAGAATTAAAAATGTCCTAAAATGTATATTACAGTCGTATTTCTTTGTATTTTATAGCCTGTTTTACCTGCTTTTACAAAGCAAATAGAAACGTTGAGGGAACAATTACATTATGAAAACCAACAATACAAGGAAATTGAATTCAAGTTGGAATCTATGCAAGTAGAAATTCGTGAACCGCCACCGATAGGAAATTCTCGACTAGTTTGTAGTCAATGTCATCATAGGGGTCATAGAAACCAGTCTTCTCGCCCTTGTAAGCTGAAAAAATGTGTTGACTACACCTACTGTGGACTAAAGGATAAACATGTCGAATACCAAACACAAGTAAACGGATTACAGACTGAACTTAAGAAAAAACGGCAAGCCATCAATAAAATTGAACAACAAATACAGTCTATGGAAAATTTTACGTCACATAGCGAATATCATTTTAGCAAAAATTTAACGCCAAGACTTCTGGAAGTTGATAAAACATACAAGATCAACCGGGTGAAACTAATGAGAGATATTAGAATGCTCCGAAAAGTTTGTGATGGCAAAATCCCTGAGCTTACGTCGGATGATCCGGGGCAACTTAAAGCTCTCCTAGTGAAATGTCGAAAGACCATACAACAGGATTGCCATGATTACGAACATGAAGACACGCAAGCGACGCCAACAAACGCTTCGGATATAAACTTAAATGTGTCAATTTCGCCTCAAATTTCGCCTGTTCAAAGCGCACAAAAATTAAAAACTGAAAAAGCATGTGATAAAGAGCGCAAAGTTAGAAAAAAGAAACCAAAGCGAAGAAGGAAACGTTCACGTCACAGTTCAACTTCCAGTTCGGAAGACGCGAGTCGCCATCGTTCGCCGCGGCGTAAAATGTTGTTTAGTAACGTAAACCCTTCTGTTTATTCTACATATAACCACCCAGCCGTTGACCCATTCTTCAGTACTGGGGTTCATATGCCGTACATGATTCCGCCATACACTGGTGGCAATGTTCACTACCCTTATTCAGCTGGGATTTCTACGACGCAACAACCGATTTCATTTGGTAATGTAATCGCGCCTCAACAATGCCAAGGAGTCAGCACTGCGATCCCGATGGCTCATCAAAATCTTCATTTCAATTACGAGCAGCAAAACGCGTTATCTACTGAATCTTGCAGTGAAACACATCAGCACACGAACAAAGACCCGCTCGGAATACTTAGCGATGCTGCTGATGTGTCCGAGAAGATGTAATTGCAATGTCATTTTATCCTGTTGCAAACTAAAACTGTTGGAGGTATACTATGTCATGTCTGAAAAATTCTAATTTAGTTTTCTTGTCATGAATGCCAGACACCTGATACAAACTGACCTGGACGGCAGGTCATTGGCAGAAATTTGAGTTAAACAATTTGTAGTTGTTGTGTTTCTAGTAGTGAAAGTTGTTTACATGTAATGATGTGGACATCTTGCGATTGCTATTATTAAACTGTCTTTTAAACTGTCTACAGTTTGTAGTAAAACCAGACGCACCTGATGCGATTTTAGACGGCTGATTATATAACGCCGGGTAGACTTAAAAATCGGACGAGTAGAATCTCTTTGCGAAAGACACAGCAGTGTAAGGAAGTCGACCGACTAAAATTGCTTGGTGTGCTTACTGGTTTTAAAGTTTGTATAGAAGTTTGTTATAATTACAGTAATGTAAATTCATAAACAGTTGTTATTTCTGTTCACTAATCACTATTACACCTCGATACATTTTCTCTTACAGGTACTGTCCTGCATTTCTTTCGTTCGTAACTTCGAAAAAATATATGCATATGTTGTATAACAAATATATTTGTAATAACTAAGGTTTAGAAACCGCTGTTTTCAACCGTCTTTGCTTCGTTGTCCTATATTACGCAAAGTGTTATGTCCACCGAATAGCTTACGGAAAAAATGTTACTAATCTACATAACCACATTTTCTAAAATAGTTGTATGATATTTGTGGCGTGATGCAACTCAACGCATCCAAAATTGCGATTTCTGTATATTTTTCAGTGTATTCTGTGTGCGCGCGAAGCCAACCTTTCAAAAATCTGAAGCACATCTCGCATGTGTTGTACATGGGGTGATAAGGTGGTTGATATACTAATTCTATGCCACGATCCTCTAGCATTCTACGTAACGCTTGCTCAGTAAGGACTGCATGGTGAAGCATGTTATTCAGTACTTCAGCAAAAAAGTTAAGTAATTCCAAACCATTTGAAGGGCCTGGTAAAATTGTAACATGTGTAATGCCGATGACACTGTGCAACAAATTAACAGTGAATGTTGCGTTTGACGCATATCTTTGAATTTCATGTGCTTCGCTTCCTATCGCAGAATGACCATAATTTCTATTACCAGTCGTCTTGATCACAGATGCCTCGTCAAAAAAATGAAGTGTTCGAAAATCTTTGTCTTCCATCACTGTTAAATACTCAATTAATCTTTCCTGCGTTCTTTCGGTTAAGGATTCCCTTGCAATTTTATGTAATCTCTTGTACGAATAGCCTAAATCGTCTCGTAACGCTCGTGATATGCTTGCGCGCGAGGGGACGGTTTCAGGTAAACATACGTGATTGCTTATTAAACCTTTTTGAATTTCTTTAGCGAAAGTACTAGGCCTTTGATTTTTACAGCATTCTATGTAAGTTACTGTATTTTCACCTCTTGCTGTTCGTACATAATTTCCTCCTGTTTGGGGCGCCAACCGATTTTCATTAATAAATGTATTAACTATATTGGAAACGGTGGCTTTATTCAAGCACAATTTTCTGCCAATTTCAGACATAGAAAAACTAGAATTACATAATTGTACGACTGTCTCCCTTTGTTGCATCGAAATTGCTTTCCCTTGGCGTTTTGCATTCATGTTGAAGCAAGCAATATGTCGGTGCGAAATTCGATCTGAATATTTGAAGTTGGTTTTGAACTTCCGAACTACGTTGCCAATTACAAAGCGGAATTCCGAATTTCACCTCCCGCTAGACAACTTCCGAGTATAGTTCGCAACTGAGCCGTCAATAGTTTGCTGAAATCATCTGTAAAAAATCTCATGAAACAAAGAAATCACTTACGTCAGCGTTATCTGCGCACACGGTATATCATAGAGTGGAATAATTACAACAATTCTAGAAATGCTGTTAAAAAAACTCTAAAAGCAACAGAATGTAAATATAATTGTGAAGAAGTGAAACAACAAAAAAAAAACAATCCAGGATCTTTATTGAAAGTTATCAATCGTTTTATACTATCGAAAGAGAAAAACAGACCGTCAGGTATACTAGAGATCTCAAAACTATTGCAAACGAGTTCAATTCATTTTTCTCGTCTGTTGGTGAAAACGCAGCAAACGAATCTCTCCACCTAGCCGAAAGCTACAACATTAGTCTACATGAATCACTTGAAACACTTGCCATACCCGACAGCAGTCGTTTTAATTTTAGAACTGTAGTAACCTGCCACGAAGTGTGTCGGATCGTTTGTCGTTACCCATAGCAAGATAAGTTCTCGGATTATTTTATTTTTCCCTCAGCGTGGAAGGAAGCAGAAATATCATCCCTATTCATAAAGAAGGAGACTACGAAATTGCACGAAACAATTGCTTAATTTCTCTTCTTGCAGTAGCGTCAAAAGTCTGTGAAAAAATAGCCCTTGAGCAATTTAGCACTTACCTCATCGACAACACCTGGCTTTCTCCTCATCAAAGTAGTAATAAAAAGCGCCACTCGACTGAGACGCTAAATATTCTCATTAGCGACACCATTTTGGAGACCATAGACGAAAAGAATCTTTCAGCTTTGGTGTTATTGGATCTTTCAGAAGCTTTCGATAGTATTAACCATCAGAGATTACCTCATAAATTATCAAATGTTAGAGCATCAAAGAAACAGTAGAATGGTTCAGAAGTTACTTAACAGACCGTTCACAATCGACACGTGTAAACTCGGTTAGGTGGAAAACGCGGACATGCGGACTGCGGACTGCGGACAGCGGACTGCGGACACGCAAATAAGACAATTCCTTACCTGTCCGCATTTTCCACTTTAGTGGAAAACGCGGACACCTTAGATAATGCTCAAAAAATGTGTAAAAATGTCAGAATAAGAAAATTTCTTACGTGTCCGCATTTTCCACTTTAGTGGAAAACTCAAAATAAGAACTTTAAGTAAATCAGTCGCTTGACCAGATCTAGCAGTAAAAAAATTGTAAATTTTTACAGCAACCGCGACGCTAAATTTGAATTAAAGACGATGGAGAGACAAAGGAGAAGAAAGCGCGCGTTATATATACACCATGCAAGTAAATTAGTTTAAAACCTTTAACATAAGACTGACAAAGTAACTCCATTACATGTCAAATTATAGACAATCACAGTCACAGTCTGTGACATTGCCGAATTCAAACAACTCAAATTGCATTTCGCGTTGGTGTTCTTAGCAAGATGTTCATAAGCTTCCGTCTGTCTTTGGAAAACTACAGTATTTTCTTATGTGGCTTATTTATGTTCGTATATTTACTGCTCTAAATAATTAAGGTCAGGTTTAGTGGTTGGTGATTAGAAGACCTCTTATAAGAGATGTAGAATCGAATCATACCTCTGGAATCATACGGTCTACATTGACTACAATCATCGGGTATGTCAAAGAGCTTTAAATTCCCCGGTATTATAAAAGAGCGAAAAGCTGTTAGTCATGAATTACCCACCTTTGATTTGGGAAAAGTCACTAATCTACGCGAGCTTGGTCTTGGTAGTTTCGGTTCAGTCCATCTCGGGGACTATGTATGCGGCGTTGAAATCCAAAGTGTTGTTGTAAAGAAACTTAGAGGCGAGTCCGAGGACGCTAAGCGTCGATTCGTTAAAGAAGCCAAGCTTTTGAATGGTATTAAGCACCCGAATATTCCGAGTTTTTCAGGATTTTTCGATGTACCTTACGCGTTAATGATGGAATATGTCGCAATCGACTTCGCGCCTTTTGGGCTTCAAAAGACTTTGTATAATTTGGAAGATTTCTATCGTTTTGTTGACTGTGAGTTCGACTTTAAAATGTTTGATGATGTCATTACAATCTGTATGCGAGATATCGTAAAAGGCTTGGAGTTTCTGCATGGTATTGAAATTGCACATAGAGATCTGAAACCAAGCAATATTTCAGTGTCGAATCAACACTATGCACAAAAAGAAGAGTCGGCAGTTCAAACGGAATACCAAGCTTGTCCTATCGTTTGTAAGGTTGCAGATTTTGGCTTAAAAATACTGTAGTTTTCCAAAGACAGACGAAAGCTTATGAACATCTTGCTAAGAACACCAACGCGAAATGCAATTTGAGTTGTTTGAATTCGGCGATGTCAAAGACTGTGTTAGCGGATATGATTTGACATGTAATGGTGTTACTTTGTCAGTCTTATGTTAAGGTTTTAAACTAATTTGCTTGCATAGTGTATATATAATGCGCGCTTTCTCCTTGTTTGTCTCACCAGCGTCTTTAATTCAAATTTACCGTCGCGGTTGCTATAAAAATCTACAATTTTTTTACTGCTAGACCTGGTCAAGCGACTGATTTACTTAAAGTTCTTATTCTGACGTTTTTGTGCATTTTCTGAGCATTTTCTAAGGTGTCCGCGTTTTCCACTAAAGTGGAAAATGCGGACACGTAAGAAATTTTCTTATTCTGAAGTTTTTACACAGTTTGCGAGCATTTTCTAAGGTGTCCGCGTTTTCCACTAAAGTGGAAAATGCGGACACGTAAGAAATTTTCTTATTCTGACGTTTTTACGCATTTTCTGAGCATTTCCTAAGGTGTCCGCGTTTTCCACTAAAGTGGAAAATGCGGACAGGTAAGGAATTGTCTTATTTGCGTGTCCGCAGTCCGCTGTCCGCATGTCCGCGTTTTCCACCTAACCTGTAAACTCTGTTCTATCGGATCCTTTAATTTGCCAATCGCCCACGGGCTACCTCAAGGGGCCATTTTATAATACATATCATAAGGGAATACCGCAAATAACGTTTTCCTTTACCGGCTCCGTGCTATCCAAGATCACACCAACTCAACATGCTAGCACCGTACAAAGTTTAGCAATGCTCGACTATTGTGTTGCGTTCTTAGTTGGGTGTGGAATATCTGGAATTTGGTTTGCTCAAGAATTGCTTATCGTGTACAGTATTGGTCTTTTGGCACTATATCTTCTTGGTTTGGCTTGGCTTCGTCTCACGCCTTCTCGTTTGTCCTCTCTTGGAACACATTAAAATACTTTAGAATTAACAGTGGTACTGTAGTTTTGTAGAAATAGAGACAAAACAAATTTTCATACTTGTCATTTGGTAGTATTTTACTTGTCTCAATATCGTCGTTGACAAACATGACCCTTCCGTAAGTTCTCCCTGGGTGCCCGAGATTCTTCACCACTAATGGAAGATAGCAAGGGATGTTGAGAGGTCTACGAGCAGTGACGAAACTCTGGCACCCAGGGTAACTTCAAGCCTCCGCGAATCACAGCTGTTGGCTTAGCTTGCAACTTGCGTGGCTGGTATAGCAGCTTTAAATTTCACGGTGATACTGCGGATTTCGTTTTACATCCATTTCTAGCGATTGTTTTCCCGCTAAAAAGAGCATGAAGGTCTGTAGAAAAATAACTACATTATCATGTAGTTAGTCAATTTTCGAACGACAGAACAGCAGACGACCTATAGCCACGATACGATCTGTACAGCTAATATAGAAACTAACTAGTTTCTTTAATACAGTAACTCCAAAATAAATATATCCTTACCTCTTGCCAAATATTTCTAACTTTATTCTGATTTTATGCAGGTGAACTTTAAACATAGCAGTTCTGTAGAACTGTCTCATTCTCAACGCGACTTTGATGTCATTGCAACGAAGTGTTCGAAACCACATGGCTGCTGCAATCATCGCTGAGACATTCGTGCTGCCTTGTTTTATTGCAGAAAAACTCTTGAAATAAGAATTTTTCTATGACATTAAATGTCTCTAATTTTGTATAAAGTAAGGGATCTCACTGCAATACAAAAGTGGGGCAGGGAATTTTGGCATACCTCTTTCGTATTTAAAAAGATAAATTAATTGAATATTACTGTATGTGTAAAAAATCTGTGTATTCATGATATAATATTATAGTACTATAAATTTAAGTGCCGGTACGTTTGAATTTATCATTTTTCTTCTAGACCGCATTAAAATAGATTGAATTAGATTTAAATTCTAGTGAATCTAGAGTTTGCCAATTAGATGTGTTGGATCCTCTCGATTAGCAGGTTCAGGTTCATAATAAGTTTCCTTCAAAAAATCCAGCTGTAGTCAAATCTTAGCCTTTCTACTGTTGGATACAATGCGATAATAGTGCACCTTTCCATTCGCCTCGTACAATACCGTACACTTTAAATAAACATTAGACAAATATTCCATGTGATATTTAAATAGGGTGTATAAAAACTGAAGAAATCTAAAAATCGCTTTCTACTTCGAAAAACGTAACGAGTAAAGCGTAACGAGCGTAAAATGTAATAGGATATTCTTAATAACCACATCCTTTGAAACAATCAGATCCGACTGAACAGCTGAGGCCCCTTTTTGTGATAAATTCTAGAGAATCCTTTGATATCTGCTCCGAAAATAAACGGAAAACGCAAAATGGACAATGCTTAAGAAGGTCCAATGTGGTCTAGTGGTTAGGACCTCAAGTAGGACAAAAAAGCCGCTTTCCAATGCCATAGTACGTCATCATTTTTTACAACTTTAGAGTTTAACATTTTATCCCGTCCGCCGATTGCATAACTTAAACAATAATTGTAATTTAGTTCTGTTATCGACATCAAACATTTGTCTGACTGTCCCATGTGGTCTAGTAGCTAGGATCTTGCGCTCTCACCGCCATGACCCTGGTTTGATTCCCGGCATAGAAAATTTTCCGCTATGTGCTGCAATTTTCTTCTTCATCAAACAATAGCAAAAAGGATTCCCTTAGTTTATATGCCGTCAATCTTTGTCCAATTTAGACCTAATAAAACAGTCTCGGCTGGCGCTGGAAATATTTTAACAACAATTCTAATCTAGTTGCCTTGTTGTTGGGCCGAAAATTTTTGCACATTCGAAACAAAAAAAAATTTTAAGAACGAAAGATTTAATTTGACGACATCAGTCTATTATTCACGCTATGATTTTCGTTGATGTTGTTCAGTGATGGCATAATCGTCGACCGTTGTATATGACATTGATATATATTAATTGTGACAGCTTCCCTTCAATTTCCAGTTTTTTAAATTTTGGCAATACTAACAATTCTAAGACTGGGCCGACTTATTAAGAACTACACGCGAGTTAGCAAAAGGCGGTCGTTGAAATGCGTTGGTGGTTCAGTGGTAGAGTCCTTGCCTGCCACGCGGGAGACCGGGGTTCGATTCCCCGCCAATGCAAGCGTATCGAATTTGGGATATTTGTATGCCTGAATGACTTCAACTGTAAGATATTAATGAGAATATTGCAGGATATTCTTCATAGCCACATCCTTTGAAACAATCAGATCGGACTGAACAGCTGAAACCTCTTTTTCTGATAAATTTTAGAGAATCCTTTGATATCTGCTCCTAAAATAAAGAGAAAATGCAAAGAGCTTAAGAAGGTCCAATCTGGTCCAGTGGTTAGGATCTGGCGTTCTCACCGCCATGGCCCAGGTTCGGTTCATCATCAAGTAGGCAAAAAAAACCCCGCTTTCTAATGCTATAGTACGTCATCATTTTTTACAACATCAGAGTTTAACATTTTATCCTGTCCGCCGATTGCATAACTTCAACAATAATTGTAATCTAGTTCCGTTATTGACATCAAACGTTTGGCTGACTGCCCCATGTGGTCTAGTGGTTAGGATCTGTCGCTCTCACCGCTATGGCCCGGGTTCGATTTCCGGCAAGGGATATTTTCCACTATGTGCTGCAATTTTCTTTTTAATCAAACAATAAAAGAAAAAGGATTCCCTTGGTTTATATGTCGTCAATCTTTGTCTAATTTAGAGCTAAGACTTTAGTCTCGTCTGGCGCTGGAAATATTTTAACAATAACTGTAATTTAGTCGCTTTGATGTTGGGCAGAAAATTTTTGCCTATTCGAAAGGAATGAAAATTTTAGGAACGAAAGATTTAATTTGACGACATCATTCTATTATCTACGCTTTGAATTTCTGTGATGTTGTTCAGTGATGTTATAATCGTCGTCAGTTGTATATGATATTGATATAATAATTTTGAAAGCTTCACTTCAATTTCCAAACAGTTTTTTAAGTTTTGACAATACCAATAATTCTAAAATCGTACGGACTTTTTAGGAAGTACAAGCGAGTTCGCATGAGACGGCCGCTGAAATGCGTTGCGGTTTTCTAATATTTTACAATGCTGAAAACTCTAAGATCGTACCGATTTATTAAGAGGCACACGAAAGTTAGCACAAGACAGCCGTTGAAGTGCGTTGGTGGTTCAGCGAAAGAGTTCTCCCCTGCCACGCGGGAGACTGGGGCTCGATTCCCGGCCAACGCAATCGTAAGTGGTTAGGATCTGGCGTTTTCACCGCCGTGGCCCGGGTTCCATTCCCAGCATGGGCAATTTATCGCTTTGTGCTGCAGTTTTCTTCTTCATCAAACAATAAGAAAAAAAGGACTCTCTTAGTTTATATGACGTCAATCTTTGTCAAATTTAGAGCTAAGATTTTAGTCTCGTCTGGCGCTGAAAATATTTTAACAATAATTCTAATCTAGTTGCTTTGTTGTTGGGCAGAAAATTTTTGCCTATTCGAAAGAAATGAAATTTTAGGAACGAAAGATTTAACTTGACGACATCAGTCTATTATCCACGCTATGATTTTCTGTGATGTTGTTCAGTGATGTTATAATCAGCGTCCGTTGTATGTGACATTACTATAACAATTTTGACAGCTTCCCTTAAATTTCGAGACGGTTTTATAAATTTATACAATGCTAACAATTCTAATATTGTACCGACTTATTAAGAAGTGCACGCGAGTTAGGAAAATCCGGCCGTTGAAGTGCGTTGGTGGTTCAGTGGTAGAATTCTCGCCTGCCACGCGGGAGACCAGGGTTCGATTCCCCGCTAACGCCAGCGTAAAGAATTTGGGATATTTTTATGTCCTGAATGACTTCAAATGTTAGATATTTATGAGAATATTTATATATATTCTTCATAACCACATCCTTTGAAACAATGAGATCCGACTGAACAGCTGAAACCTCTTTTCTGATAAATTCTAGAGAATCCTTTGATATCTGCTCCTAAAATAAAGGGAAAATGGAAAATGCTTGAGAAGCTCCCATGTGGTCTAATGGTTAGGATCTGGCGTTTTCACCGCCATGGCCCGGGTTCGATTCCCGGCATGGGAAATTCACGGCTAGTTCCATTTTTCTTCATCATAAAGTAGAAAAAAACCCCCTCTTTCCAATACTATAGACCTTTTCTGAACTACAAAGCATGGTGCAGTGTGGTTTAGATTCAGTACAAAATAATTAATTTATCATACCTTATATGGAATTGCTTGTACTGAAGCTATACCAGCATGCATCGTGTTCTCTTATTTCAGAAAAGGCCTATTGTATGCCATCATTTTTTACAACATTAGAGTTTAACATTTTGTCCAGTCGCCGATTGCATAACTTCAATAATGATTAGTTCTGTTATCGACATCAAACGTTCAGCTCACTGTCCCATGTGGTCTAGTGGTTATGATCTGGCGCTCTCACCGCCATGGCCTGGGTTCGATTCCCAGAATGGGAAAATTACCGCTATGTGCTGCAGTTTTCTTCTTCATCAATTAATAAGAGAAAAAGGATTCCCTTAGTTTAAATGTCGTCAATCACTGTCAAATTTAGAGCTAAGATTTTAGTCTCGTCTGGCGCTGGAAATATTTTAACAATAATTCTAATCTAGTTGCTTTGTTGTTGGAAAAAAAATTTTGCCTATTCGAAACAAATGAAAATTTTAGGAACGAGAGATTTAATTTGACGACATCAGTCTATTATCTACGCTTTGAATATCTGTGATGTTGTTCAGTGATGATATACTCGTCGTCCGTTGTATATGACATTGCTATAATAATTGAACAGCTTCCCTTAAATTTCCAAACAGTTTTCTAAATTTTGACAATTCTAACAATTCTAAGATTGTACCGACTCATTAAGAAGTCCAAGAGAGTTAGCAAATGGCAGCCGTTGAAATGCGTTGGTGGTTCAGTGGTATAATTCTCGCCTGCCACGCGGGAGACCGGGGTTCGATTCCTCGCCAACGCAAGTGTAAAGGAGTCGGATTCTTTTTATGCCCTGAATGACTTCAAATGTTAGATATTTATGAGAATACTTCAATATATTCCTCATAACCACATCCTTTGAAACAATCAGATCGGACTGAACAGCTGAAACCTCTTTTTCTGATACATTCTAAAGAATCCTTTGATATTTGCTCCGAAAATAAATTGAAAATGGAAAATGCTTAAGAAGCTCCCATGTGGTCTAATGGTTAGGATCTGGCGTTTTCACCACCATGACCCAGTTCAATTCACGGCTATTTCCATTTTTCTTCATCATCAAGTAGCCAAAAAACCCCTCTTTCCAATGCTATTGTATGCCATCATTTTTTACGACATTAGAGTTTAACATTTTGTCCAGTCCGCCGATTGCATAACTTCAACAATGATTGTAATCTAGTTCTGTTATCGACATCAAACGTTCGGCTGACTGTCCCATGTGGTCAAGTGGTTAGGATCTGGCGCTCTCACCGCCATGGCCCGTGTTCGCTTCCCGGAATGGGAAATTTACCGCTATGTGCTGCAGTTTTCTTCTTCATCAAACAATAAGAAAAAAAGGATTCATTTAGTTTATATGTCGTCAATCTTTGTCAAATTTAGAACTAAGATTTTAGCCTCGTAGGCGCTGGAAATATTTGGACAATAATTCTAATGTAGTTGCTTTGTTGTTGGGAAAAAAACAATTTGCCTATTCGAAAGAAATGAAAATTTTAGGAACGAAACATTTAATTAGACAACATCAGTCTATTCTCTACGTTTTGAATTTCAGTGATGTGTTTCAGTGATGTTATAATCGTCGTTCGTTGTATATGACATTACTATAACAATTTTGACAGCTTCCCTTAAATTTCCAAACGGTTTTATAAATTCATACAATGCTAACAATTCTAATATTGTACCGACTTAATAAGAAGTACACGCGAGTTAGCAAAATGCGGCCGTTGTAGTGCGTTGGTGGTTAAGTGGTAGAATTCTCGCCTGCTACGCGGGAGCCCGGGGTTCGATTACCCGCCAACGCAAGCGTAAAGAATTTCGGATATTTTTTATGTTCTGAATGACTTCAAATGTTAGATGTTTATGAGAATATTTCAATATATTCTTCATAACCACATCCTTTGAAACAATCAGATCGGCCTGAACAGCTGAAACCTCTTTTTCTGATAAATTCTATAGAATCCTTTGATATCTGCTCCGAAAATAAAGGGAAATGTCAAATGCTTGAGAAGCTCCCATGTGGTCTAATGGTTAGGATCTGGCGTTTTCACCGCCATGGCCCGGGTTCGATTCACGGCTAATTCCATTTTTCTTCATCATCAAGTAGCCAAAAAACCCCTCTTTCCAGTGCTATTGTATGCCATCATTTTTTACAACATTAGAGTTTAACATTTTGTCCAGTCCGCCGATTGCATAACTTCAACAATGATTTTAATCTACTTCTGTTATGGACATCAAACGTTCCGCTAACTGTCCCATGTGGTCAAGTGGCTATGATCTGGCGCTCTCACCGCCATGGCCCGGGTTCGATTCCCTGGATGGGAAATTTACCGGTATGTGCTGCAGTTTTCTTCTTCATTAAACAATTAGGGAAAAAGGCTTCTCTTGGTTTATATGTCGTCAATCTTTGTCAAATTTAGTGCTAAGATTAAAGTCTCGTCTGGCGCTGGAAATATTTTAACACAACCTCGTTTCCAGGGTCATCTTTGTGGGCGCGGTGAGGAAATAGATGACCCTTGTAAAGGCTGTCCTAATCTCCTTGCTCATTGGTTAACACATTCGACCAGTCAGGGTTTGCGACATTAAATGTGATTGGTTTCACGAAATGACAGCATAATATTATTTCCTGTTTTCTGCACATTTATTAGGTTGGGGTTTTTATATGCAACTTGTGGTTGGTTTCAGTTGTGGTTGGTATATCGGATATTCTAAAGTATTCCATTTGAATTATTAAAAAACATTCTTTTAAATTTTGTTTTTATGTGAGCGTAATTTTCTGTATACATTGTGAAAATTTGCACGCCAATGCTCTGTGCCAGTGGTAACTTGAGTCAGCGCCACATTATTCACTGACGGCGCATGCTCGAAAACCTCCAAGAATCTTGGAGATTTTTACAGTCTTTACCAGGGTCATCTGTTTCCTCACCTCGCCCACAAAGATGACCCTGGGGACGAGGTTGTATTTTAACAAGAATTCTAATCTAGTTGCTTCGTTGTTGGGCAAAAAAATTTTGCCTATTCGAAAGAAATGAAAATTTTAGGAACGAAAGATTTAATTTGACGACATCAGTCTATTATCTACGCTTTGAACTTCTGTGATGTTGTTCAGTGATGTTATAATCGTCGTCCGTTGTATATGATATTGATATAATAATTTTGAAAGCTTCACTTCAATTTCCAAACGGTTTTCTAAATTTTGACAATGCTAATAATTCTAAGATTGTACCGACTTATTAAGAAGTACACGCGAGTTAGCAAAAGGCGGCCGTTGAAGTGCGTTGGTGGTTCAGTGGTAGAATTCTCGCCTTCCACGCGGGAGACCGGGGTTCGAGCCCCCGCCAACGCATGCAAGCGTAAAGAATGTGGGATATTTTTATGCCCTGAATGACTTCAAATGTTAGATCTTTATGAGAATATAAATTTTATTTATATAGTCTTTATTTTGAAAAATCTCCAGACACTTCACACGTGTGTCTTTACATGATTATAAGTTACTAAAATATGAATATTCAGATTTACTATATTTACAAATTTGTTTGAGTAATATAAAAACTTATATAAAAACCTATGTACATGCAACTAAATTAATTAGAAATAATTAAACAAGCATCTATTTACAAAAAAACGCTTGAATCTTTCCGTTCTAATGTTTGGTAGAATAAAAGGATGTTCACGTTTTCTTAAGTTTTTCTGTCTCTTTCCGGGCAATAATTCACTAAGAATATGATCAGGATTATCAATAATCTCTTTAAACAGAGTTTTGTCCCTCGTTTCAATCAACTTGGACATTTTTTACTCTCTCAGGACATATCCAAAGCGATGAGCTCTCTTGAAAAACTTATCAATAAGATTTAAGGTGGCTCCCTATGGTTTTGTTCAGTTATAACCGGATTTATAGAGATCAGACGCTGTCGGCACGAATCACGCGTGGAATGTTCGTGGCCAGCTATATAGAGATTACTTCATGGTTGGTGAGTGCGTACGATTTTTATTCACGAGTTGTGAAAGATCGTTAAACGAACGAGTGAGCGCAGCGAACGAGTGAGTTTAGCGATCCTTCACAACGAGTGAATAATAAAAATCGTACAAACGAACCAAACATGAAGTAAATTGTTTATTATATGAGTGTAAAGATGAGTATAGAGATACCAAATATTTGATATACTGACGGACAACAAAATACAAGCGAAATGTAAAAACAAAATTTCTTGCCATTTAACGATTTGTTTTCGTGCAGAAAACACAACCATGAGGTTTATTTCACGTTAATGAAATCACAAATGTATTTCTTCATGATCTTTCGAGATTTTTTGCAGACAAAATATTATAAATCTCTCTCCTCAGTAAGTTGACAAAATCGGACTCCGTGTTTACATTAGCCTGCGAACAGGCGTTGAATTTTTGGGTAAGAAAATGTCAGCCAATCAAAACGCTCATACGACTTTTTTCACATGTGAAAAATGTCGTACAACCAATCAAAACGCTCATACGACTTTTTTCACATGTGAAAAATATAGTACGCAGTGAAATACGAGTTTTATTTCAGCCGAATACTACCCGTAAATCTCCATACTCATACAATAAAATAAAATTTGTCACATTCACAGTTGAAAACATTGTTTTTGCCGATATTTTTGTGTTTCTACAAACAAAAAAGACGACAGTTCTTCCTTACAATCGTTTGTTTTTCCAAGTTCAAGTATTATGTGCTTTAAATCAGTTTTAAAACAATTTTTAGGCGCTTTTTTATGTCCGGTAATGTAATTTTTGTTGCTCGAAATTTTACGAAAGTGTATGGACTCCGACTGAACCATTTTGTATTGTCTTTATCGACTTCATGGCTCTTCTGAAATGTTACCGAAGCTCATGTAAGTTTTCTTGTTTAATTAAGGTCGGAGGTCTGTCGTGTTTTAATAACATAGTCTTATAACTATCGTGCATACAGTCATGAGTTTTGAAAATATTTTCGTACATCGGTTTTTAATGACAAGAATAAATTTAAAGGTAGGTTACAGTCGCTTCTGCGCATGTGCGATAGGTTTGTTATGAGGAGCCTCCTCATAACAAGTTTCCAGTCCCATGGCGTAAATGAAAACACGTGCGGCCGTCTGAATCGTTCTCTGTTGTATTGCAAGGACGATCGCGCATCAAGTCCTGGCATAAAAATTGTTGCTTTGAGAGTTTCAAGATCAAACAATTAATATTGGATTCTGGAAACGCGGTAAATCGCGTCGCCTAAAGGTTTAATTATTCGCGTTCGGTAGCTTTCGCTTCAGATGCTGTGGGTTTCGTTCGAGACTTCGAGTCGCACTACAGAATATTCACGAGTCCCGACTTGCTCACAGGCTCTGTCATGCAATGTGTAAGAAATATATTGTATTACTTTTACATAATAAGGAAATGTTAAGCTAGTTACGCTAGCTGAGTTCTACTAATAACATTCAGGATGCATTTAGAAGTTGACAAGTACGTCGAAAACAAGAAATAGTGTAGAGATGAACCTTACATGCAATCACAATTTTGGCAGAAAACCAATTTTATCAAAACAAAATCACGATACTGTATATCACTCAATATATTGTGGATATGATCTATAACATAGCTAGCAATACATAGAGGATATTACACGGTACATGGCGCGAAGATATTATTTACGAGTGTACAAGGTGTGAAATAAATTATACATTTTATATGCGCCCTGTAGAATATGCAATTAAATTGTCGTATTCTCGATTCCAGACTTATATATCATGATGAGGATACATTAACTGGCTGCGAATGTGTTGTTGGTGAAGACACGGACACAGTAATGAAATTGAAAGCACAGTGATGAAGGCAAAAACTCATATGAAAAATTCATAAACAACATTTATTTGATTTTTACTATACAAAATTAGTTTACAAAATGCAATTGATAAGCATTTAGAACTGTAACCTGTGTATGTGTATATAAACGTTCATAGCATGTATAGCAGGTCTACGATTAGTACGATGATATTAGATAACATACACTTGTGTTATATTTCAATGTATGACACTACTACATGTAAGTTTCAGAATAAGTAAAATAATAAAATTATCCAGGTGCAAATACACGAAAATTTTGCCAGGATTTTTTACATAATTGGGCTGTTCGCACACGCGTATTTTGTTGTGATTCAGCAGAAGAGAAAATGAGGGACAATTACTGTACGTCAAACATCAGACTAATTTCTCGATCAAGCTACCAAAATCACATCTATGGCGTGCACCTAGACGAGAGCATTATATCGTGTTTATACGATATAATATCACGACGAGAGCACATATTTTGCTTATATTGCATTATATTGAATCTGGGATTATAATATGTAGTAAAAAACTGCATACAGTATAACAGTTTGAAATATATTTCAGGCTATTATGCTTGAAACAAAAAATTAGCACTTCCAGAGACATCAACGCCTAAGATACACCGACAATTTTAATACCTGATATTCAAACTCGCAATTTTCGCATCTCGCTTCGCGGCTTTGAATTCACTCATTACTTTGAATTTGTTTGGGAAACGGATTGTAAACTAGAGACGCATTATGCGTCTGGACGAACTTGGGCAAGGTTTTATTATTCGTCTGATTATGCATCTGTAGTATAAAGACGGGCACAAGACGCATTATGCGTCTGGACGAACTATGTTCGGTTCTTCGTCTGAACAGACGCACTATCGAGGATAGTTCGTCTAGACGTATTATGCGTCTGTGTGTATAAAGACGGCACACAGACGAATAATCGATCTGGCTATTCTAAAACCGTGATGCAAAAAGCCAGAAAAAAATTATTGTAGTGGTTTGCCTGATAGTTCGTCGGATTATGTGTCCCGTCTTTATACTAGAAGAACAATATAGAAGGACGCATTATGCGTCCAGACGCATTATGCGTCTGTAGTATAAAAACGGCCATTAATGGAATTGAGAATACGACAATTTAATTGCATATTCTACAGGGCGCATATATAAAATGTATAATTTATTTCGCACCTTGTACAAGCGGTTGAAGCCTGCACTCAATATCTATGTAAGCCATCGGATGAGCTCATTTATTATATGGTTATGGTTTTATGGATGTTTCACCGTAAACTAAAAGAATCGTATCTCCCATATTTTCACTAGTGAAGACGTAAAAAAATATGTAACGCTTGAGAAACGCGTGTGTTTTCCCCTGGGATTTATATGTTCTCTGTTCGCTTGTTACAACCTGAACGTGTAAACGTGTTTTCACCACTCGTAAATAATATCTTCGCGCCATGCACCATGTAATACCCTCTATGTATTGCTAGCTATGTTATAGATCATATCCACAATATACTCATTGAGTGATATACAGTATCGTGATTTTGTTTTGATAAAATTGGTTCTCTGCCAAAATTGTGATTGCATGCAAGGTTCCTCTATACTTGTCAACTTCTAAATACATCCTGAATATTATTAGTAGAACTCAGCTAGCGTAACTAGCTTAACATTTCCTTATTATGTAAAAGTAATACAATATATTTCTTACCACATTGCATGACAGAGCCTGTGAGCAAGTCGTGACTCGTGAATATTCTGTAGTGCGACTCGAAGTCTCGAACGAAACCCACAGCATCTGAAGCAAAAGCTACCGAACGCGAATAATTAAACCTTCAGGCGACGCGATTTACCGCGTTTCCAGAATCCAACATTAATTGTTTGATCTTGAAACTCTCAAAGCAACAATTTTTATGCCAGGACTTGATGCGCCATCGCTCCTTGCAATACAACAGAGAACGATTCAGACGGCCGCGCGTGTTTTCATTTACGCCATGGGACTGGAAACTTGTTATGAGGAGGCTCCTCATAACAAACCTATCGCACATGCGCAGAAGCGACTGTAACCTACCTTTAAGAAGCAGTGGTTTCATTTGATGCCTCATTATGTCTTGTTTTTACTTTTTGGGAATATGAATGTCTTTTAATCTCTTCTTAAATAAGGATAAACCAAAAATTTCAAACGAAAAATACGGCTACTATCAAAAACACGCATTTCTCGCTGTTCTGGCTGTTGTCCACGAAATGTGCCGGACTCCACGCGTGAAAAACTGGTTTCAAAAATTTTATGACGTCAAAGCAAAAAAATATAATGAAATTAAACTGTAAATTTTGCCCGTTTCCTTCGGTGAATTTTTTTAAAATTTTGCTCATCAATTACCATCGCTCAAGTGCTTTAAATGTCATTTTTTCGAAAAATTTTATCAAAGGGATTTTTTATATATTGATTTTTAACATTTTGTAGGATAATAAAAAAACCTATTGATAGAATTTTTTCAAAGTGTGTAAGTGAAACCCTTACGTCAGTACCATACAACATGTTCAATTAAAAAATAATTCACCGAAGGAAATCTCGAAAATTGCGGAAAGAAGACGAAACGCAAGCCATGTTCTTATCCACTTGTTGCCATGGCAACAATCTTCTAGCACAAAATCACCACTTTAAAATCTTCAGCAAGATTTCAATAACACTTGTACTGAATTTCATAGTTTTATAATGAAAGATGTGGAAATGAGACGCTCTTAACGGCTACAATGCACTTTTTAACTAAAACCGTAGGGAGCCACCTTAAGTATTTCTTTTGCAGAGATGAACCCCAAATTTCAATACCGTACAAAAAATGCGATAGAATAATCGTATCAAAGAGATAGCTTAAACGTTCTTTCTGATATCCATATCTCTTACAAACTCGTAAAATGTACATTCGACTTCCAGCTTTGGACAACAAGTCATAAACTAGCAACTCCCAACAGCAGACATCGTCTTCAAAAGTTACTCCAAGCAATTTTAACCATTTCTTGCGATAAATGCCATTTATGGGTCCTGGTGGTGGTTTGGAAGTTCCCCCACTCAAAAGCATCTTCCATGTCTTTGATAAGTTCAAGGTCATTCTATTTCTCACAGCCCAGTTTTCTATGTGCTTCACTTCTTCCATTGAAGAATCCTCATTTGACCTTACTGGTGCACTCACCGTCATATCACCAGCAAATTTAATTAATTTATTAATTTCAGGTTGTTTAGGTTTTATATCTTCTACCATAAGGGAGAAGAGGAACGGACCGATGATAGTTCCCTGTGGCACCCCTCTATTGATATTAGCATATTCAGTTATGAATCCATCAACCACGACCCTTTGCTTTCGATTCGTCAAAAAACTTATTATCCAATTAATGATATATGGATTTAGATTAGTTTGTTTTAGTTTTTCGGTTATGACATTGTGAGGAACCGAATCAAAGGCCTTGCTAAAGTCGAATGATAAAACTCTGATCAAATCAGCACCTTCGTCCAGCCATTTCAGCCAGTAATACTAACATTTGATGAGGGCAGCAGTTGTATTTGACTCCTTTTTATAAGCAAATTGGTCATTACTAATGATTGACTTAGAATGTTCTTCAATCTCTTCTTGAAAAGCAATTTTCTCGAAGAGTCTCATGATGATATTGGTCAAAGAGATTGGTCTAAGTTGGCTGCAATCAGATAAAGTTGACTCCTTCATTATTGGTCTTATATTAGCCAGTTTCCACAGTGAAGGAACACATTGGTCATGTAAGGAAAGATTTAACACATATGTCAGTACCGGAGCAGGGTAATTTGCATATTCTTTCCACAGCCAGTATGGAAGTCCGTCTTGACCAGGGGAAGTTCTCTTTTGTGTCATCATAAACGACTTTACTGTTTGAATGTCAATCTTCGGAATACTTGAGGAATTGTTAATAGTTGCGGTGGTATATACTGTGAGTCGGTGTTTGCATTTTGGAAATAGGTATTAATAACGCTAGGATCAATGGTTGCACTAATATTATCAGATTTTGAAGTTCTCCCCATAATTCTATTTACTGTGTTCCACCAACCTTTTGCCCCTATTTGGTACTTCCGGTCTTCATTCCGCACAGCTCGGATTTGATTTTCCCGAATGAGTTTATTAATTCTTTCCTGAAGATCGGTATTTGCTCCTCTATTTATTTGTTTATTTCGTAAGTTACACAAATATTTGACTAGAGGAGAAATATAGGGTGGATCACGAGAAGAAGTTTTAACCTTAATTTGAGGAAAGCTCTCATTGAACATTAAAGAAATCTCCTGGTTCAGCAGCAGCACTGCTTCCTTTACGTCGTTTACGCTAAAAACCTTACTCCAATCAAAGAATTTTAATTTATTCTCTATGTCAATTTTTCGATGTTGTCTGACATCTCTAAAATAGACATGTTTACGTTCTGGCTTTGCTTGAATCCTGGGAGTGACCATCACGGCCAAGTGATCCGATCTGACTAATCCTTTAAATACGGTGGGCTGATTCCACAAGTGAGGGTTATTTGTCAGGAACACATCTAATATTCTGTGACCTCGGGTTGACTTTTTGACGAGTTGTTCTGAGTTAAACTGGTTGCAGAAGTCACGTATCTTTAACTGATTTATGTCCCCAGCAATTATCAACCTAGCATTAGGATCTGTAAGTAAAATCTGCTCACAATTGGCAGATATATGATCAAGGAACTCAGATTCGAAGTACTCTGGGTCCGGTGGGTAATAAATCGCTCCGACATAAAATTTACTGTTTTTTGTCTGAATTTTACACCATAAGCATTCAAATTGATTTTGCAACGCAAGAATATTGACTTTCCAGTCACTTCGGCATAGAATTGCAACACCACTGCCATGACAACTCCTATCACGATCTTTTCTTACAATAACGTAGCCATTTGGACAAATTAGACTCGATTGTATTTTCTCTGTAAGCCACGTCTCAGAAATTATGCATATGTCGACATTGTTTGTGATCAGTTCCGCATTAAGTGCCGGCGCAGCATTCGGTTTGACAATTGATCTGCCGTTGATTACCAAACACTTGGGTATAATCGTGGAAACAGGGGGACCAGGTTTTAATATTTTGACTTGTATCAAGTTTGTGTTGCGTTTACTATTGGCTATTCATTTTTTCCCAGGTAATGGTTTTCGCTTCATCATGCAGCGATCAGAAATTCTAACTGGTATTTCATAACCCATTATGTCCTAGAAGGAAGCTCCCCTTTATTGGCTGTAGCATCCTGTGTTGCACAGAGTTTTTCTCTTGATTACTAGGTTTCCACGGTTTGCAGCTTGCATGCATAGGCCAGAAAACCTTTTGTTCGACTAACGAACATACTGCCTTTGGAATGTTGATTTTAGCAGAAAGTGAACCTCGGCGTTTACTACGAAAAATAGAGATACAAGTTGGTATGATCTCTCGTTCTCTAAGATAGGAAAGAATATGGTTCTCATTTACATTTTCCGCTATGCCCGACACAAAATATTTTTTGTTCTTGTACAATTTCGAACAACACCCACAAAGCCATCAGAGTCACAGGATGACTTCGCAACTTTGGTTTTTGAAACTTTAGGGGTTTGATTTTGTCCGATTGATTTATTTTTATCAACAATCTTTTCAGAATAGGTCACATTGGAGCCAGAGGCTACTATCTTCCCATAGCGTTTTTGATTTTCCCTTGATTCCTTTTCTTGGTTATAAGAGTCGTTTTCTGACATGAATCATCAATTATTGCTACATTATCGTTAGAACAGCCATGATATAAGTCATTACGAACCTTAGTTTTGATGCAACAATTTATATATTCATTTTCATTATCATTATTATACTCACTCAGCTTTTCAGCTAAATTTCACCGTCCCTAACCACTAATATTGGTGCTGTTGGTACATTAGTGGTAAAATTGCCACAAGTGCTAAACTCCTCCTTTGTGTGATCATTCGTACTTGAAATTTTATTCTCAATGGTATGTATTCTCTCACAGAGTTTCGATTCTATGCCGACAAGGTCCAGTTTCAAGTCTGCAACTTCCTGAGACAATTCTGAACACCTACAAACCATAGAAGACTGGCTTTCCATCAAAAATTCACCATCCATGTTCACATTCTTAGCTTTCTTGCTATGAATTTCTGTATTGTCGATGTTACAAGCATCATAATTTTGTTGATCGCTGTCAGAGCAAATATATTCGATCAAATAATGAACAACTTTATGGACATTTTTTCCTTCTAACGAAAGGAATTTCCTATTTTTCAACCATTGGATCGTCAAGTTTTCTGCCACAAATAACTTCTTTTCTCCTCCTGGTGATGACCAAGTTCCTTATAGATTTAAATTACCTTCTACAAATGTTTGTAAGCTTGCAAGATCACCTCTCCACGATAGCTTTAAGTTCGATAGCATCTTAAGTCAAGAAAGCTTTGTCACAGGCTAACTAATTATAAACGGGAAACAAGTAAATGTTGTTTGCCAAATTCAACAATTTCAACTTCAACTATTTCAAAATTATTATTAAAATAAAGGGCAAATTGCCGGGTTCGATTCCCGGCATGGGAAATTTTCCACTATGTGCTGCATTTTTCTTCTTCATCAAACAATAAACGAAAAACGATTTCCTTAGTTTATATGTAGTCAAACTTTGTAAAATTTAAAGCTAAGATTTTTGTGTCGTCTAGCGCTGGAAATATTTTAACAATATTTCTAATCTAGTTGCTTTGTTTTGGGGGAAAAAATATGCCTATTCGAAAGAAATGAAAATTTTAGGAACGAAAGATCTAATTTGACGACATCATTCTATCATCTACGTTTTGAAATTCTGTGATGTTGTTCAGTGATGTTATAATCGTCGTCCGTTGTATATGATATTGATATAATAATTTTGAAAGCTTCACTTCAATTTCCAAACGGGTTTCTAAATTTTGACAATGCTAACAATTCTAAGATTGTACCGACTTATTAAGAAGTACACGCGAGTTAGCAATAGGCGGTCGTTGAAGTGCGTTGGTGGTTCAGTGGTAGAATTCTCGCCTGCCACGCGGGAGACCGGGGTTCGATTCCCTGCCAACAAACGCGTAAAGAATTTGGAATATTTTTATGCACTGAATGACTTCAAATGTTAGATATTTATGAGAATATTTCAATATATTCTTCATAACCACATTCTTTGAAACAATGAGATCGGACTGAACAGCTGAAAGCTCTTTTTCTGATAAATCCTAGAGAATCCTTTGACATCTGCTCCTAAAATAAAGGGAAAGTGCCTGAGAAGCTCCCATGTGGTCTAGTGGTTAGGACCTGGCGTTTCCACCGCTATAGCCCGGGTTCGATTCCCGGCATGCGAAATTCACGGCTATGTCCACTTTTCTTCATTATAGAATAACCAAAAAACCCCTCTTTCCAATGCTATTGTACATCATCATTTTTTACAACATTAGAGTTTAACATTTTGTCCAGTCCACCGATTGCATAACTTCAACAATGATTGTAATCTAGTTCTGTTATCGACATCGAATGTTTGGCTGACTGTCTCATGTGGTCTAGTGGTTAGGATCTGGCGCTCTCACTACCATGGCCCGGGATCGATTCCCGGCATGGGAAATTTTCCACTATGTGCTGCATTTTTCTTCTTCATCAAACAATAAAAGAAAAACGATATCCTTAGTTTATATGTCGTCACACTTTGTAAAATTTAGAGCTAAGATTTTTGTGTCGTCTAGCGCTGGAAATATTTTAACAATAATTCTAATCTAGTTGCTTTGTTTTTGGGGGGAAAGATATGCCTATTCGAAAGAAATGAAAATTTTAGGAACGAAAGATTTAATTTGACGACATCATTCTCTTATCTACGTTTTGAATTTCTGTGATGTTGTTCAGTGATGTTATAATCGTCGTCCGTTGTATATGATATTGATATAATAATTTTGAAAGCTTCACTTCAATTTCCAAACGGTTTTCTAAATTTTGACAATGCTAACAATTCTAAGATTGTACCGACTTATTAAGAAGTACACGCGAGTTAGCAGAAGGTGGTCGTTGAAGTGCGTTGGTGGTTCAGTGGTAGAATTCTCGCCTGCCACGCGGGAGACCGGGGTTCGATTCCCCGCTAACGCAAGCGTAAAGAATTCGGAATATTCTTATGCCCTGAATGACTTCAAATGTTAGATATTTATGAGAATATTTCAATATATTCTTCATAACCACATTCTTTGAAACAATGAGATCGGACTGAACAGCTGAAACCTCTTTTTCTGATAAATTCTAGAGAATCCTTTGATATCTGCTCCTAAAATAAAGGGAAAATGGGAAATGGCTGAGAAGCTCCCATGTGGTCTAGTGGTTAGGATCTGGCGTTTTCACCGCTATGGCCCGGGTTCGATTCCCGGCATGGGAAATTCACGGCTATGTCCATTTTTCTTCATCATAAAGTAACCAAAAAACCCCTCTTTCCAATGCTATCGTACATCATCATTTTTTACAACATTCGAGTTTAACATTTTGTCCAGTCCGCCGATTGCATAACTTCAACAATGATTGTAATCTAGTTCTGTTATCGACATCAAATGTGCGGCTGACTGTCCCATGTGGTCTAGGATCTGACGCTTTCACCGCCATGGCCCGGGTTCGATTCCCGGCATGGGAAATTTTCCACTATGCGCTGCATTTTTCTTCTTCATCAAACAATAAAAGAAAAACGATACCCTTAGTTTATATGTCGTCAAACTTTGTAAAATTTAGTGTTAAGATTTTTGTGTCGTCTAGCGCTGGAAATATTTTAACTATATTTCAAATCTAGTTGCTTTGTTTTTGGGGAAAAAAATATGCCTGTTGGAAAGAGATGAAAATTTTAGGAACGAAAGATTTAATTTGACGACATCATTCTATTATCTACGCTTTGAAATTCTGTGATGTTGTTCAGTGATGTTATAATCGTCGTCCGTTGTATATGATATTGATATAATAATTTTGAAAGCTTCACTTCAATTTCCAAACGGGTTTCTAAATTTTGACAATGCTAACAATTCTAAGATTGTACCGACTTATTAAGAAGTACACGCGAGTTAGCAATAGGCGGTCGTTGAAGTGCGTTGGTGGTTCAGTGGTAGAATTCTCGCCTGCCACGCGGGAGACCGGGGTTCGATTCCCCGCCAACGCAAGCGTAAAGAATTTGGAATCTTTTTATGCCCTGAATGACTTCAAATGTTAGATATTTATGAGAATATTTCATTATATTCTTCATAACCACATTCTTTGAAACAATGAGATCGGACTGAACAGCTGAAACCTCTTTTTCTGATAAATTCTAGAGAATCCTTTGATATCTGCTCCTAAAATAAAGGGAAAATGGAAAATGCCTGAGAAGCTCCCATGTGGTCTAGTGGTTAGGATCTGGCGTTTTCACCGCCATGGTCCGGGTTCGATTCCCGGCATGGGAAACTCACGGCTATGTCCATTTTTCTTCATAATAAAGTAAGCAAAAATCCCCTTTCAAAATGCTATTGTACATCATCATTTTTTACAACATTAGAGTTTAACATTTTGTCCAGTTCGCCGATTGCATAAATTCAACAAGGATTGTAATGTAGTTCTGTTATCGACATCAAATGTTCGGCCGACTGTCTTATGTGGTCTAGTGGTTAGGATCTGGCGCTGTCACCGCCATGGCCCAGGTTCAATTCCCGGCATGGGAAATTTTCCACTATGTGCTGCATTTTTCTTCTTCATCAAACAATAAAAGAAAAACGATTCCCTTAGTTTAAATGTCGTCAATATTTGTAAAATTTAGAGCTAAGATTTTTGTGTCGTCTAGCGCTGGAAATATTTTAACAGTAATTCTAATCTAGTTGCTTTGTTTTTGGGGAAAAAATATGCCTATTCGAAAGAAATGAAAATTTTAGGAACGAAAGATTTAATTTGACGACATCATTCTATTATCTACGCTTTGAATTTCTGTGATGTTGTTCAGTGATGTTGTAATCGTCGTCCGTTGTATATGATATTGATATAATAATTTTGAAAGCTTCACTTCAATTTCCAAACGGTTTTCTAAATGTTGACAATGCTAACAATTCTAAGATTGTACCGACTTATTAAGAAGTACACGCGAGTTAGAAAAAGGCGGTCGTTGAACTGCGTTGATGGTTCAGTGGCAAAATTCTCGCTTGCCACGCGGGAGACCGGTGTTCGATTCCCCGCCAACGCAAGCGTAAAGAATTTGGAATATTTTTATGCCCTGAATGGCTTCAAATGTTAGATATTTATGAGAATATTTCAATATATTCTTCATAACCACATTCTTTGAAGCAATGAGATCGGACTGAACAGCTGAAACCTCTTTTTCTGATAAATTCTAGAGAATCGTTTGATATCTGCTCCTAAAATAAAGAGAAAATGGAAAAGGGCTGAGAAGCTCCCATGTGGTCTATTGGTTAGGATCTGGCGTTTTCACCGCCATGGCCCGGTTTCGATTCCCGTGATGGGAAATGGGCTATGTCCATTTTTCTTCATCATAAAGTAACCAAAAAACCGCTCTTTGCAATGCTATTAAACATCATCATTTTTTACAACATTAGAGTTTAGCATTTTGTCCAGTCCGCCGAATGCATAACTTCAACAATGATTGTAATCTAGTTCTGTTATCGACATCAAATAGTCGGCTGACTGTCCCATGTGGTCTACACAGCCAGAAACGCGCAAGTTGCAGCAAGTCTGCTGCAGACTTGCTGCAAGTTGCGGTCATCAAGCCGATATCAGGATGCTTTCGTATCGCTTGCTCCGGCTTGATGACAACAAGTCTGCTGCAAGTTGTCAACAGGCTTGCAGCAAGCTTCGAACTGCAGGCTTGCTGCAAGTTGCGAACGGGAAACTTGCTGCGAATTGCGAACGTTAGACTTGCTGCAAGTTGCGAACGGCAGACTTGCTGCAAGTTGCGAGCGGCAGACTTGCTCGGCAAGTTGCGAATTGCAGACTTGCTGCAAGTTGTTGAAATCAGGCTTGCATATCATATTGACAAAGCCATAAAAAAACACAGGAAATAAATGAATTGCTTTACTTTATCCGTCTTACAGTATATACTCGTATACATTTGTCATTTATTACGTTAACATTAATCATTATGTAAAAACAGCATAAAAACTACGATCTATTAAAACATTAACATTAAAAACCGTTAAGAACCATTTTATTATCAGCAGGCTGGCTAAAACATTGTCATCTGTTAGCACAGTCTTCTTCTTTATTCGACGCTATCGATTTTTTAGTATGTTCCTCCATATAATGTCAATATTTCACTTGCGTAGGATGGTCAAGTCCAAGATCATATGCACCACTTTTAATTCTTTAAAATTCTACAGAGAAATTTCAAATAGAATTATTAATCTCAGTGGATAGTATTGCAAAGTTTGCATCTTTTCTAGCTAAGTATTTTATATTTTAGTCAAGTATATTAGGCTATATATATTGACGCAGAAATTTATTTTACAGATGCATGCATTATCAAAACTGCTCAGAAAACAACAAAAGTACCGAAACGACCTGTTTTCGCAAATGCTGTCAACACTATTAGAGCTATTCTAACTTGTACACGTTTTAAATAAAGAACACGTTGAGATGACAATTACCTTATGTATACGGTGCATTTCTGCCACATACAAGCTTGACTTTTCTTCGTCGTTTTTGCTGGGATACTGTTGAATCTTTATAAATATCCGAAACACGAAATGTCTTGTCGCCTATGAAAATGGTAAGAAACATGATTAAAATGTCATTTTTAGCCTAAACTCCCATCTACTATACACCAAGTAAAGAACTATACTTTAACTGTACCTGTATTTTTTCGCTTCAATCTCTATTCAACCTTTCAAAGGCTTGACATCTTTTGTTGTTGGTTTTTTTTAAATATCTTTCTTGCTGTCGCTTGTTGTTTGTCAAAAAATGACGAATACGGTCTGATCTTGATTTGATTGGTTGTTAGATTGTTCTTGAATTTTAAAAGCCAATCAAATGCTGTATCGACTATTCGTGACAATTTGTCATTAATAACAAAAATAAATAAAGTCACTAGCTGCAGCGAAAATTTAATTTTAGTGCCGCCACAGTAGCCCATGAGCAACTGTTGTGTTCATTTGTATATATATATATATTCCCAAGGTTGGCAAGTATATTGCAAACTTTACATCAGACACCTCTGAACTTCGTCAAAATACTAAAAGACTATGAGAAGAACAGCAAAAAAAACATAAACACTTTCTAGACTGGTAAATTCCCTACATAATGGCAAAAAAATATATTTGAAAACGATTTGAACACGCAAGAAACAAGACAAACTCGACGATGTTTTTTTCAAATTTAGCCGGTAATTTTTTTGTCCTGATGCAAGATACTTCAATCGGCTATGACGTAAACCAAAACGAAATCCAATTGGCTATCGAAAGTAAACAAATTCTGCAAAAAAACGAGCAACAGGGGGGTGGGAAGCATATTTTATCATAGAGATTATAAAAGAATAGAGGCGGCATCGCGGGACAAATCGCGGGACAAATTGAACAAATCTAATGGGGGCCCCGGAATTTAAGTCCCGGAGGTATACTGAAAACACAGTTTTTGTCAATTTTTGCTTGTTTTATGACCATGATGCACACAGATACTGACTATACTAGGAAAACATGTTTTTAGCTTTCTAGTTTTTGTAATTTTAGGTGCAGACAGCCAAATTTTTGTGTAAATATTGAAGTTTTTCAACCTTAAGTTCTCCTTAGCAACGCATAGCAACCAGTTTTTGACCGGCTTTTTGCAGCGAGGTTTTGTAAAATATCTGCCAAATTATCCCACATCTGGATACAAATTGAACTTATTTGCCTTCAAACAGTTATCAAAATTGTTTTAGAGGTGCAACAAGGTGTACAACCACAATACTGCGATGTATTTAAACTTTAAGGACTTTTCTAGTGTGTTCATCTGATGTTTCGAATCCAAAAATTGCATTTTCGCTCACAAATACTCAATATTAAACATACCCAACTTTATCCTGTATTCAAAACACAAAATTCAAAACGTTCAAGGCAATCCCGCACTAATCTTTAACATTTTCGCCTTTGTTTTACATAAAAAACTTTGAGTGCGAAAAAATCGGAAAAAAGTTTTTCTCGAGCTTTCTCGATCTCTTGTGGTGAAAAGTCGATACCCAGCCAATAGGCGCCCAAGCATACATCCGGGAATCACATCCGGGTCTTAAATTTGGCCCCCATTAGCAAGCTTCAATTTGTCCCTTTCGTTTGACCACAGGCGGCCCAAAAATACGGGGTGTTTTTCCGTGAATACTTCAATTCAATATAATCTTGTCTTCATAGCTTGCAGCAATGGTAATGACCTGAAATTTCGCTCGCGCGACGTCGCTGTTCTCGCGTGTCAATTGTGACGTCTTATTGGTTTAATATATTCCTAAGGTTGGCAACTCCGCAACAAGATTATCGCCGTTCAACTCAAACACCTTTACAAACTTGCAAATATTTTAAAAACCGACGATGATGAGGAAAAATAAACTATAACACCTTATACACCAATACTTTTACCACATTTCTCGAGTTTATTCAGTTTCAAGTTCGTTTGCAATGGTGAAAATATTGCGAAAGTTTTTCGGGTTTTTATCTAAAATTTTGCAAAAACTATGCTCGGGACACTCGTCGGTCTACGCGTCAGTGTTTTTAAACTTCAAAGCGACGCTGATTGGCTGCAAATCATCCTGAAATGATGATGTTTTGTTGTGAAAAAAGGGAATCCGGGGGGAAGACGTGGAGGTAGTTTTAAAATATCACAATAAAAACATATTTAAAAGAGAATTTTTACGGAAAAAAGGAGGCGCAACTTTATATTTTGCTTCATCTTATGTTGTATTGTTTTCTTGAACACTTCAATATTTAATTAGAAAGGTACGTGAATTAAATTAGTGTATGCTTTATAGTTTAGTTATGTGCTTTCTTTTTGCGTTTGATGCAAAGTTTCACAATATTAAGTTTAATACTATGCGCTTTTTTTATTAAAACCAGAATAAAATCATTGTGTTAAGCCGAGTCGAGAAACAAAATGTAGAGCAGACAGCAGTTAAAAAGCTTTAGACGGTAAGTGTATTAACATAGTAATCTCGATAATTGAAAATGATAAACTTTTGCTCGTAGCTACAAGGTAATAAAAAAATAGCGAAATATATGCAAGGGTATTGTATTCAGAAAATAAACAATAAAAATGACCGTATTTGTTTAAAAATGATTGCACGAAAATTGCATGTTGAATTAAGCCTGCTCGATGCTGTAGCAATGTAATTAATTTAAGGCCACACAAAATGGCAAAACAATATTTTTTACGTTAATACAACTTTGTTATAAAGTATAAACACGTATACATAGAAAAAAGGCAGATATCTAATCCGTATTAAATTATAAATTTTAAAGTGCCGGGTTCCGTTGTACGAAATACTATAGGGAAGTGATGGCGCTATTATAGTATAGACCGGATAGCGATTTTTTTCGAACTCTTAAAAATTTTTCACTTATTGGTATTACCGTGATAAGTTTCAGCCCTTTTTGTTTGGCAGTTTTGTTTTATTAATTTCGAGTTCAAAGTCTGTACGTTAAAAAAATTCTTATTGATTCTACCTGTGAATTCAAACTGGCCATGCAATCCTCCACGACTGACTACTGTACATGAAAAGAAACATACGACTGCACGAAGATCAAACATACCCCCGTCGACAAAAACTTCAGTCTCATTCTACACGTGAATATAAAATGACCAATACTGCATGACTGACTGTACATACAAGACCCATAGAACTGAATATCAAAGACACGGTCGTCGATAAAAGCCAGTGGCCAAAATGTGTACGTATGAAAACTTGTTGCAAAAAAGCGACTTTCGTTGTAAATAACCTTGAAATCCAACATGTTGTTGACATAAAAGATTCCTTCGTCAACACATCTTAACGACATTTATCAGTAAGTCGATTTTCCAAGCGTAAAATAATGTAAAAAACGTAATAAAAAGCAAAAAAGCATCCTTTTTGGTTCACTAATAATTGTATGACCACGCTTTTCAAAAGAATCGAAGTTCGAACAACTAATGACCGGTTTGACAGGAATCGCAAATTCACGTGACCGCTGCATGTGTGACGTATGGGTAAGGAACCTTTACTAATTAATTCATGCGAGCAGCGGTGTTGCATAAGGTATGCGGCTTTAAAGACATCATAAAGCCAAAGTTAAAAAGTTTATTGGCTACAAACAGAATACGATTTGATTTACATTAATCATAGGCTTCCACACATATATTTTTTCATGCAATTTGAGAATATTTACACAGACCGCCCAAAAAAGAAATTAGAAACACCCTAATACCAACAGTTGTGGAAATGTGTAAAATAATATGTTAGATATATAAAATACGTTTATTTCAGACTGGTAAAAGTGTTGTTTTGCACCCAAATATAATTTTCGTTATATCAACTTATTTACATTTACTGAATTTAGATCATGGAACGACTTTGGCAGTTGACTCAAGAACAGCAGACAATAGTAAGCTTAGCAAAGCAAGGGCACAATATTTGTATTTTGGGTAGAGCTGGTGTTGGAAAATCCACAACTGTAAAGAAAATAAAGAGCGCACTTGAAGTAAAAGGTGAAAAGGTTGAAATAGTTTGCTCAACTGGGATAGCTTGTGAAAGCTACGGTGGCATAGCAAAGACTGTTCATTCGCACTATGGATTGCGAGTTGCCGAATTGCCTTCTTCACTATTGATTGAACGCTCTGTGGGGCAGAACGACATAGTGAAACAAGTTGCTGATACAACTGTGTTAATTTGGGATGAAATATCTATGTCAAGTTCCCGAATCGTTGAGCTTGTTAATTCTATTCATCACTTAATAGCCCAAAATGATTTTGCATTTGGGGGTATTCAAATCATCCTCGTAGGAGATTTTCGGCAATTAAAGCCAATATCTGGGCCATTCGACGATGGTACACCTGTTTATCTATCAAAGCTTTTCACTGAAGTGTTTCCACATCGGGTTGAGCTCACTAAAGTTTTGCAGCAAGGAGAAACGGAAAGTCGATTGAAGAAGTTGCTGGACCATTTACGCAATGGTGAATGTGATGATGATACAGAAGCATATATCAATAGCCTTGAGCGCGAATGTTCCACATGTAATAATCACATCGTTCCCACGCATATCTACTTTAGGAAACTCCACGTGGAAATTCATAATGGCAACGTTCTGGCAAATCTTCCAGGTCAAACTGACACGTTTGATAGCATTGACAGTGGATACACACATTGCCTTAATAAAACTATTGCAAAATTGTTGATGTTAAAACCTGGTTGCAAGGTCATGCTACTTTACAATATCAACGATCAGTTGAAGAATGGCTATCAGGGAGAGTATATTGGCAAAAGATCCAGCAGATGAGAATCAAGTTTTGGTAAAGTTTCCGAAAGTAGGCACCATAGCTATAACCCGCAGAACATGGTATAATTATGATGCTAATGGAAGAATTCGAGGCTCCCGAACGCAATTTCCGATTACACCTAGCTATGCAATAACGGTTCACAAATCCCAAGGTTTGACATTGGATTCCATTGTCGTTCACTGCGCACAAGAGTTCGTATCTGGTCAGACATACGTCGCTGTATCCAGAGTGAGGTCGGAAGAAAATCTTCAAATAATTGGTTTCCAGCGCAAGTTTTTACTGCCGCCACCCGTCGAGTTAGTAAATATGGATACCTCCTACCTCGATCATGACGAATCATACACATGCTGCAGACACCGACGTTTGGCTGACAGTTTTTTTGAGGGTGAGAAAACGACCGTTCCAGACATAGCTGTGGATGATGTATTAAACGAGAATTATGATGACGAGGAAAACGTCGATTTGGATGATGTAATAGAGCGCGAAAGTCACTTGGAACAAAACGAAGAAACTACGTATACTGAAAAACTTGATAATACTTTGCTGTGTTTATTACCGTCGTCGCAACTAACAGCTCCTCCTTCGTCGTTCAACATGGAAACGTTCCTGGAGTCACGAATTGTTGATTCAGATGATCCGTTTAGTATATCAATAAATTCAGCCGCAAGATACGCCACCTTGAATCTACAAGCATTCCAGATTTTGGGTAACATAATCTGGGTTCGCATCGCAATCATTTTTGCGAAGCACTTGGCAGAGAAAATTGCGGACACGGTAATGACTAATAAAGAGTTTACCATAGTGACAACGCAAATTCGCAAGCTTTTGTTATCGGAAGAATATCGAAGGGATTTGATAACCGCCTTCCAACTTGACGATTGGAACAAGATGAGCGATGGTCAAAAAACTCTTGGTGCCCAGATTGTTTTTCACCTGTACCAATTTTTTGTTGTGGGCGTGGAAAAGATGTCCGAGAGTGAAAAGATGTCCGAGAGTGAAAGTCTCCAGTCAGAACAGTTCAACGTCAGAGAAATGGGACCAAATGGACGAGGTAAAGTGCGATATATTGGCGGTTGGGCAATCCACAAATCGTTGGCCAGCTCTCGACGATATCTAATGGCAAACAAGATGTCACAAGCATGCACCGTTCGCGAAAAACTGAACAAAGAACTGAGAAAAATGGATCTCCTCGACAACAATATCGTAATTCCGTACGACGTCCTTGAAAAAACCACAGATGACTTTGGCACCCTTAATGTTACAGAATCTCGACAATATCGAGAGAGAGGACTGTTGCATATAACTGATGATGCATTCGATTTTTTCCTGACTTTGGAGCAGGAAAGAGTAAATCTCATTAATTTAGAAAGATTACATCAATTAAAAGATCAAGTTATTGATTGCTCCATCAAAAGCGTCATAGAAAACAAAAATATCCAGAATGAATTCCTTGGCTTGTTCAATACAAAACTGGAAGAAGACAAGGTATATGTATCTGAAAAATTAAAATCCTCACGAGCTTTTATGCACTAGCCTAAAGTCTTTTTAAAAGACTATATACGATTGATGGTTCAAAAGTCACTTAAAAGCTAACCTTCTTTATCCAGCAAATTATTTAGTTATTTAACTCAGAGTGCTAATTGATAAATTAATTTAGTATATTGATAACACTTTGTGATACTATTTTACAGGATTTAATAATCCAAATATACGAGGATGTGGTAATCAGATATTTTAAATTGGGCGCGGGACAATTCCTACGAGATTTCCGGAGAGATTTTCACCTTAAAAAAGCTATGGCACACCGAAAGGCAGTCTTGGAAAAAAAAGTGAGGGCAGAGGAAAAGAGCCGTAAAGTCGAAATAAGGGATTTGGAAAATGACCGAAGCAGCAACAAAAGCACATCCCATCGTCGCCTGGTGGCATTAGCCGTAGAAATTAAGGAAGAAGGATTTGTAAGACTGTACAAAAAGGTAGAACTGCGACAACTGTGTGAGGCATATATGGTCTCAGTTGTTGCTAAATGGAACAAACGCAGAATTGCCAAAGAATTGTTGCAAGAACTTGTAATCTGTGATAAAATGCCATGCCATCAATCTTTATCCAGATACGTTGTTGAGGAATTACCTCCGACAACAGACGCTCACAAACAAGTGCCAGTATTACGACTACGAAGAGTGTAATTAAGGGTGAACCATAGAAATACTAGACTTGTAGAATGCTTGCTCTTATACTTTCTCAGGTAAACAAGTTACGCCACAATAATATCCAAAATGGCCGATTTACGAGGGCAAAATAAACTCGCTAAACGACCGCTCCTTTCACAAATTTCACAAGGCGGATTTTCAAGGGTATTTTTGCTTTCAATTCGGATACCAGTCACATCATTAAGAACGTGCACTCGAGGTCTAATATTTCTATCAGTTAAACTGAATCCATAACGAGTCTGTATGCAATTAGTTTTTTCATCTATTTGCACTAGTATGGCACTAACTCTAAATGCAAAATTTGTAATGATAATTTTTTTTAATTGTAAATGTTAGTTCAACAAGAAAAAATGTTTAAAAGCACAGTAGTGCCTGCTGAATGATGGGATTTAAAAACATTTAAGCATGCAGCTTCCTAATTACATAGCATGCAAATTTAATACGACAAGGCTATGAACAGTTTATTAAAGTATGTGGAAATATTGGAAAATTAAATTGATATGTATTAAGGAAAAATCTATTCCTGACATTAATACACACTTTAGCCTATGACGTCATTGTTCCTGGATAAGCAAGCCTGCGTTAGCTTTGAACTTTAGTTCATTGGTTTTTCCAAACAGAGACTCATTTGGTAAACTAACAAACGACTCATTCCTGGTCCCACCAGTGTTGCTTTTCTTGCTAATTGTAGACAGTCCGAAAATCACGGAATTTTGCGTGCCCTGTGTCAGTTGGTATGTGGGGTTTTCATTTTGACCATTGGCCCCACGTAACTGCGAGAAATGGTTCTCGACTATATCTTGGTTTACTATGGCAGGCTTTATTACTGCCTCAGGAAATCGCGCGAGCTTTGTTCGTACCATTGAAGTGAAGCCAATAACCATCGATTGCAGGTCAAACCACAACTTTAAAGAAACAAATTCCTTTCCACTGGTGCATTGTTGTTGCCATTCTGTAAAGAACTGCAGAGCATGATTCAACTCCCGAATGCGGTTGTCGTTAACGTGAAATACACCATGCTTATCGGAAAATAGTTCCACAATTTTACTTGTATGGCACAGTAAAGTTATGGTTAAGTCCACTCTGCTGGGATCCTCTGCGTCAATTGTACCAAGATGATCCTTATAAGCCTATAAATATAACGTCAAATGTCATAGGTATACGGTATTTTGATTCTAATGCTGACAAGAAAATTAAAAACTCGATGGGCAACTGCCATCTGTTTTATTTTATGGGGTAACAGACAACTGGTAAGTGCTAAATTGAAGCTAACGTGTACTGTAAGGCAAAATTTATATCATAGAAATACCTAGATAGTACATTTACTTTTCTAACCTGCATCAAAAATAGCATCCGCTTATCTAAAACATCCTCTGCCAGTGCATTTCGCATTCTGGAGCTTGGCGTGAGGTGAAAGTGGTCTTTTTTCAAACGCTCATGAATGGGAAAAGAATTGCTGTTTTGGTCCCACAAATAGGCTTCTTCCCAGTGAGACCATAGAATTTGTTTGCCATCCTTGGTAAAGTACCTTTTGCCCCGTGCTGAACTCTTTTCAATGTTATTTCTCAGCTTCTTGATGTTGTGCTGCATGGAACAAAAACAAATACATGATAGTTCAATTAATAGCCTAACTTAACTATATGTAGTATCGCAAGCTTTACGAAACAGAACTACCTTGCAATCCATAATAAATATCATTGGATCTTCCGTTAACATATTGTATCCTATAAAATGCATGTCTCTTGGATTACCAGTCGGGAAGTAACAAGGGCAAATAATGTTAGCCAATCAGAGCGTTTGTTGACATTTTACGCGCTCAACCAATCAGAATACGTTAAATTTACATCATGTAAACAAAAGGAGTGAAAAAAGAGTACGTGTTTCTAAGCCATCCGTGCCATTCGATATTTACCTTTTCACTTTGAAATTCACAAATTCTTATAAAATGGCCTTTTTTCTGAAACTTTACCGCGGGGATTTTTTACATTTGATCTAGAACGCCAGATATTTATTTTTAAATAACCGAGTTTTGACGCGTGCGAAGTGTTGGACAATACGAATGAAAAATACTTCATGTACTTAAAAAAAGATTTAAAACAATAATTGTAGACTTAATGATAGTCTATTACTATATAAAAAACGTTGTAAAAGTATACCTGACGTTCTGAACGGAAGAGGATGTGATGTGTTCGTATCCGGTTTCGTTTCTGTACGCTGCAAGCAAGGGTCATCATTGCCGGATTCTTGCGAGGCTTCGTGTAAACATGTACAAGTTACTTTACTTCTGTGAAACTACCACAGGATTCACCACAGGATTCGTTCTTTCTAAAATTAACCAATGCGAAGTTACCACAGGACTCAGCGTCATTCGTTCATCCCCAAATTAGACGAACGCGAGCTTAGCACAGGATTCAGATCCGGTCACAGTGTGATTAATTATGACGAACTGAACCATGAGTAAACCAGGCAATGTTTTTTGAAATTAAGGGGCGCGGGAACATCCTATTTACTCGAATAACATATCAAACGAAAGCCCATTCTTCGTACTTCACAAATATATCATTTTTAACGTGGCACAAATTAGTGGCTTCACTATACGGGACGGCAAACGAGATGAACGCTCCCTGCACCAGAAACTGCATATTAATTTATATTGCAATATTATTTCACGCAATCGGAAAACGACTGATTTTTGTCGAGAGAAACGGTTCTCATTTGCTTGAATAACATATCGATCGAAAGCCCATATTGCATAGATTACAAGGATGTATTTTTTAGCCTGGCACAAATTCGTGTCTTCATTCTACGGGCCGAGAAACGAGAGGGAACGCACGCTTGATACTTGTAGCTGCATAATAATTATTTTTGCTCAATCGGAAATACAAGTGATTTTTGTCAAGAGAAACGGTTCTTATTTGCTTGAATAACATATCTATCGAAAGCCCATATTGCATAGATTACAAGGATGTATTTTTTAGCCTGGCACAAATTCGTGTCTTCATTCTACGGGCCGAGAAACGAGAGGGAACGCACGCTTGATACTTGTAGCTGCATAATAATTATTTTTGCTCAATCGGAAATACAAGTGATTTTTGTCAAGAGAAACGGTTCTTATTTGCTTGAATAACATATCTATCGAAAGCCCATATCGCATAGATTACAAGAATATATTTTTTAGCCTGGCACAAATTCGTGTCTTCATTCTACGGGCCGACAAACGAGAGGGAACGCACGCTTGAGACTTGTAGCTGCATAATAATTATTTTTGCTCAATCGGAAAAACAAGTGATTTTTGACAAGAGGAACGGTTCTTATTTGCTTGAATAACATATCTATCGAAAGCCCATAATGCATAGATTACAAATACGTAATTTCTAGCCTGGCACAAATTCGCCGTTTTAATCTACGGGCAGCCAAAGGAGACGGAAGGCATATTTGACATGTTAATTATTTTCCAGCAATGCTAAATACACGCGATTTTTGCCAAGAGAAACGGCGCGTATCTCCTTGAGTAACATATCGATAGAAAGCCCATGGCCTGTATATTACAAAGATGTAATTTTTAGCCTGGCACAAATTCGTGCCTACATTCTACGAGACGCGAAACCACAAACAATACACGCATAACAATGTTCGATACTATTGTACGCACTTCGAACATCAGCAATTTTCGTCCCGAGAAACGGCTTCTTTCCGCTTGAATAAGCTATCAACAGAAAGCTAATACATAGTAGATTACGATTATGCGATATTTAAACTGGCACAAATTCATCGATACATTTTACAGCACGGGGAACGCAATAAAACGCCCGCCGCCGATTCGGAATTCCATAACATGCCTTCCGTCCCTCGAAACTGGCCCGGATTTTAGTCCGAAAAACGTCTCCAATCCACTTGAAAACATATCAGTAGACACCCCATGCTCCGTAGATTAGAAATATGTTAAATTCAAGCTGGCACAAATTCGTCGCTCCACTCTATAGACGAGAAAACGATTTTGTGAAGCTACCACAGGATTCGAACGCTCGAAGACGCATACTAATTAACTCTGACAACGTAAACAACAAACGATGATGTCATTGAGGAATACGACATGAAAATGTAGTATTCTATAATAATTGACGCGCACGCGAAAACGTGCGATTTTTGAAAGAGAATCATCCCGAATATAGTCGAATAGCATATCATTAAAAAGCCCACAGCCTATAGATTACAAATATGTAATTTCTAGCCTGGCACAAATTCGCCGTTTTAATCTACGGGCAGCCAAAGGAGACGGAAGGCATGTTTGACATGTTAATTATTTTCCAGCAATGCTAAATACACGCGATTTTTGCCAAGAGAAACGGCGCGTATCTCCTTGAGTAACATATCGATAGAAAGCCCATGGCCTGTATATTACAAAGATGTAATTTTTAGCCTGGCACAAATTCGTGCCTACATTCTACGAGACGCGAAACCACAAACAATACACGCATAACAATGTTCGATACTATTGTACGCACTTCGAACATCAGCAATTTTCGTCCCGAGAAACGGCTTCTTTCCGCTTGAATAAGCTATCAACAGAAAGCTAATACATAGTAGATTACGATTATGCGATATTTAAACTGGCACAAATTCATCGATACATTTTACAGCACGGGGAACGCAATAAAACGCCCGCCGCCGATTCGGAATTCCATAACATGCCTTCCGTCCCTCGAAACTGGCCCGGATTTTAGTCCGAAAAACGTCTCCAATCCACTTGAAAACATATCAGTAGACACCCCATGCTCCGTAGATTAGAAATATGTTAAATTCAAGCTGGCACAAATTCGTCGCTCCACTCTATAGACGAGAAAACGATTTTGTGAAGCTACCACAGGATTCGAACGCTCGAAGACGCATACTAATTAACTCTGACAACGTAAACAACAAACGATGATGTCATTGAGGAATACGACATGAAAATGTAGTATTCTATAATAATTGACGCGCACGCGAAAACGTGCGATTTTTGAAAGAGAATCATCCCGAATATAGTCGAATAGCATATCATTAAAAAGCCCACAGCCTATAGATTACAAATATGTAATTTCTAGCCTGGCACAAATTCGCTGTTTTAATCTACGGAAGGTGAAACAAGTAGAACGCTAGCTCGACACGTCAAACTGCATATTAATAGTTTTTGCGCAATCAAAAATATACGCGATTTTTGTCAAGACAAACGGCTTGTATCTGCTTGAATAACATATCGATCGAAAGCCCATATTGCATAGATTACAAGGATGTATTTTTTAGCCTGGCACAAATTCGTGTCTTCATTCTACGGGCCGAGAAACGAGAGGGAACGCACGCTTGATACTTGTAGCTGCATAATAATTATTTTTGCTCAATCGGAAATACAAGTGATTTTTGTCAAGAGAAACGGTTCTTATTTGCTTGAATAACATATCTATCGAAAGCCCATATCGCATAGATTACAAGAATATATTTTTTAGCCTGGCACAAATTCGTGTCTTCATTCTACGGGCCGACAAACGAGAGGGAACGCACGCTTGAGACTTGTAGCTGCATAATAATTATTTTTGCTCAATCGGAAAAACAAGTGATTTTTGACAAGAGGAACGGTTCTTATTTGCTTGAATAACATATCTATCGAAAGCCCATAATGCATAGATTACAAATACGCAATTTCTAGCCTGGCACAAATTCGCCGTTTTAATCTACGGGCAGCCAAAGGAGACGGAAGGCATGTTTGACATGTTAATTATTTTCCAGCAATGCTAAATACACGCGATTTTTGCCAAGAGAAACGGTGCGTATCTCCTTGAGTAACATATCGATAGAAAGCCCATGGCCTGTATATTACAAAGATGTAATTTTTAGCCTGGCACAAATTCGTGCCTACATTCTACGAGACGCGAAACCACAAACAATACACGCATAACAATGTTCGATACTATTGTACGCACTTCGAACATCAGCAATTTTCGTCCCGAGAAACGGCTTCTTTCCGCTTGAATAAGCTATCAACAGAAAGCTAATACATAGTAGATTACGATTATGCGATATTTAAACTGGCACAAATTCATCGATACATTTTACAGCACGGGGAACGCAATAAAACGCCCGCCGCCGATTCGGAATTCCATAACATGCCTTCCGTCCCTCGAAACTGGCCCGGATTTTAGTCCGAAAAACGTCTCCAATCCACTTGAAAACATATCAGTAGACACCCCATGCTCCGTAGATTAGAAATATGTTAAATTCAAGCTGGCACAAATTCGTCGCTCCACTCTATAGACGAGAAAACGATTTTGTGAAGCTACCACAGGATTCGAACGCTCGAAGACGCATACTAATTAACTCTGACAACGTAAACAACAAACGATGATGTCATTGAGGAATACGACATGAAAATGTAGTATTCTATAATAATTGACGCGCACGCGAAAACGTGCGATTTTTGAAAGAGAATCATCCCGAATATAGTCGAATAGCATATCATTAAAAAGCCCACAGCCTATAGATTACAAATATGTAATTTCTAGCCTGGCACAAATTCGCTGTTTTAATCTACGGAAGGTGAAACAAGTAGAACGCTAGCTCGACACGTCAAACTGCATATTAATAGTTTTTGCGCAATCAAAAATATACGCGATTTTTGTCAAGACAAACGGCTTGTATCTGCTTGAATAACATATCGATCGAAAGCCCATATTGCATAGATTACAAGGATGTATTTTTTAGCCTGGCACAAATTCGTGTCTTCATTCTACGGGCCGAGAAACGAGAGGGAACGCACGCTTGATACTTGTAGCTGCATAATAATTATTTTTGCTCAATCGGAAATACAAGTGATTTTTGTCAAGAGAAACGGTTCTTATTTGCTTGAATAACATATCTATCGAAAGCCCATATTGCATAGATTACAAGGATGTATTTTTTAGCCTGGCACAAATTCGTGTCTTCATTCTACGGGCCGAGAAACGAGAGGGAACGCACGCTTGATACTTGTAGCTGCATAATAATTATTTTTGCTCAATCGGAAATACAAGTGATTTTTGTCAAGAGAAACGGTTCTTATTTGCTTGAATAACATATCTATCGAAAGCCCATATCGCATAGATTACAAGAATATATTTTTTAGCCTGGCACAAATTCGTGTCTTCATTCTACGGGCCGACAAACGAGAGGGAACGCACGCTTGAGACTTGTAGCTGCATAATAATTATTTTTGCTCAATCGGAAAAACAAGTGATTTTTGACAAGAGGAACGGTTCTTATTTGCTTGAATAACATATCTATCGAAAGGCCATAATGCATAGATTACAAATACGTAATTTCTAGCCTGGCACAAATTCGCCGTTTTAATCTACGGGCAGCCAAAGGAGACGGAAGGCATGTTTGACATGTTAATTATTTTCCAGCAATGCTAAATACACGCGATTTTTGCCAAGAGAAACGGCGCGTATCTCCTTGAGTAACATATCGATAGAAAGCCCATGGCCTGTATATTACAAAGATGTAATTTTTAGCCTGGCACAAATTCGTGCCTACATTCTACGAGACGCGAAACCACAAACAATACACGCATAACAATGTTCGATACTATTGTACGCACTTCGAACATCAGCAATTTTCGTCCGCTCGAAGACGCATACTAATTAACTCTGACAACGTAAACAACAAACGATGATGTCATTGAGGAATACGACATGAAAATGTAGTATTCTATAATAATTGACGCGCACGCGAAAACGTGCGATTTTTGAAAGAGAATCATCCCGAATATAGTCGAATAGCATATCATTAAAAAGCCCACAGCCTATAGATTACAAACATGTAATTTCTAGCCTGGCAAAAATTCGCTGTTCTAATCTACGGAAGGTGAAACAAGTAGGACGCTAGCTCGACACATCAAACTGCATATTAATTGTTTTTGCGCAATCAAAAAAATACGCGATTTTTGTCAAGACAAACGGCTTGTATCTGCTTGAATAACATATCGATGGAAAGCCCATATTGCATAGATTACAAGGATATATTTTTTAGCCTGGAACGCGCCCTTCAGACTTGTAACTGCATCATAATTATTTTTCCTCAATCGGAAAAACAAGTGATTTTTGTCAAGAGAAACGGTTCTTATTTGCTTGAATAACATATCTATCGAAAGCCCATAATGCGTCGATTACAAATACGTAATTTCTAGCCTGGCACAAATTCGCCGTTTTAATCTACGGGCAGCCAAAGGAGACGGAAGGCAAGTTTTAGATGTTAATTATTTTCCAGCAATGCTAAATATACGCGATTTTTGCCAAGAGAAACGGTTCGTATTCCCTTTGAGTAACATATCGATGGAAAGCCCATAGTCTGCAGATTACAAATATGTCATTTTGAACCTGGCACAAATTTTTTTTCGGGCCGTAATTGGCGTAAAGCGACACGGAAGGCGGCGTGCTTGACCCATCTGCAGAGTCAGATACACATCTGGCACAGGTTTCGAACTCGAAGATGAAGGCGTAGATAAATATTATTACAAACATGGCTATGGGACTTTGTTTGCTGTATACCGTGAGAATTTCATACACGTATTTCTTAGTAGATATTTACATAACGTAGTTTCATTTTGTTTTTTACGGGATGTTACTGCTATGCCGCCTAATAAGAGTTGTTACTGTAAATGAAGGAAACACGAGGAGTATAAAATTTTTGTTCAGATTTTAATGGGTTACAATAATAAAATTTAATAAAGGCAGTCCCGGAAAAACATTGTCTTCACAGTTTCAGTGACAGTGACCACAGAGCGTATTTGACTCGGGTGTGTGTGTGTCGGGGGCAGGCAACGTCGATCATCGAATGCGTGAACGATCTAATTCGGGGAGAGTCATTTCCGATAAATGTATACAACTGGATCATATTCTGCCTCCTCCACAGGCTCTTATTAAAAGCTCTTAATAATGCGTTCAAATTTTTATGCGCGCTTATACGCGCAAACAGTTACGTATAGAGATCAGCGCTTACAAAGAGAGAAAATATTGAGATGCATGATGGGAAGGCGAAGAATGAATCCCTTCCTTCGCCTTCCCTTTACCCTCCGCGCTCCCACCACCACCAATCACCGCTGAGCTATAAAACTTTCTGTATTCTCTAATTAATAACTTTAACTTAGTTTATGAGGTTTTTGAAGTTAATAAAAGCGACTGGGGACGAGGCAGGGTCATATCATGTGTAATAATTAGTACATAATTTGCAGTATTTATTAAACACGGCCCAGCACCGCCGTTAGGAATGTTCATCTGCGGCAATTTAGATTCAAATTAGGCCGCTGGTGTTCTTTACGTTAGCTGCAATGCAGCTTTGCTTTTAAGAACAAACCTAAATTTTAAATATTGCTTAGCATTTGTTTACGTTCATAACGTGATGTTTCCGGTTGGAAATGGAATAGATAGCGGTTCAATCATTAAATCGGTTCAGAAATGATTATATACACTTCAGTCTTCACGAATTTGATATGTTTTTTTATTATTATTGATAAAACGTGTATCAATAACAAAGCAATCAATAGTAGCGTTGAGTTTTTGTTCATTAATCTGAATGTTTCCGTTTGAGCTGTTATAGCTGCATGTACAGAGTGACACGATAGTGTGTCCCAAAAAAGGGACGTTTCATGCACTATATTTGATCTTGAGCTATCCTTGTTATTCGCTCGATTTTTACTGTACAGGGTGTATAAAAAAAGTAGACAAATCTGAAATTGCTCTCTGTTTCGCGAAGCGCCTCAATGTAATATGTTTTGCATTAAAATATATTGTTTTGGTACTTAATAATATAGAATAAACCGAAAAAATGAGAAATCCTGGCCCTGGGGGTTGTGTCTTTTACGACAAGTTAAATATGCCTTGCGCGCAAAACTTAAATGCTTAAAAGTAATTTTGACTAGGTAGATGAAAAATGTGTCGGGTGTTGTATTGCTGTACAAAATTTCAGAAAATTTGCTCGAGTCTAAGCGGTTCAAAACGTTGCGCGAACTCCATATTTTTAGCGAAATTAGCTTTGTACAGGTTTAATTTATGTATTTATTTGCATACAACTCCCAAGGGACATTTAATTAAACTTAATTTGCATAGAACGCACAAGGGACATTTCTCGAGAAAAACGGTTCTTATTGAGAAAAATATACGTTCGTATGACGTTTTGAATGGCTTAAACTCAATCAAATTTCTTGAAATTTTTAACATCAATAAAACACCTAACATATTGTCTACCAACGAACTCAAAATTACCTTTAAGCCTTTAAATTTCGCGCGCAATTAAGCCTTTTTTAATGTGTTTGAAAATACGCACACCCCTGGGTTTGAAACATCAAAATTTCAGCATATTTTTATATATTCTACACCGTAAGTACCCAAGCAATGTATTTTAATAAAAAACTTCATACTTCGCGAGGTTGAGAGCCGTTTCAAAATTGTCTACTTTTTTTTTATACACCGAGTACTGTAGTATAGAGGACAATGTTTTTCAGGGACATATACGTTCCATATAAAGTTAAATGCCATAGCCAGCGTCGATGAATTGATGGCAGAATATTCATATATTTGTGTTCCCAACCTTAAAACAACAATCGATTTCAAAAGAAATTAATGATGCAAAACACGATATATGAATATTCGCCCCTCAATTATCGATGCTGGCTACGCTTTATAATGTTAGAATATCAAAACAATATCAAATGTAAGATCGACCAGAAATGTTCTATAAAAGAAAAAAAAAGAGAATTGACCGCCTGCGAAGACATTCCCCGGCAAATATCTATATAATTTACCGTGCATATTTGATACTAGTACATACCTGCAAACTTTAGGTACAAAAAGGTGCAAAAATTATATAATATGACATATAATACGACAGCAATCGTCCAATCAAATCTCCTTATTGTAGCTGCCTGCTATAATTTAGCCTATATAGTGACGTTACGACGCTAAATTTGTCATGTTCACCGAACTGCACGCGGTGCGTCAATACAGACAAAGTTATATTATACGGTTGTTCTTCAATGGTCTAAACATGAACTAAGTGTGTTTAAGTTATAAGGATGTCTCAAATTAAGACAAATAAAAGGTTGCGATCACGAGGTGAGTTACCGATGCAATATACAGCGTATAGTTTTTCATTTCGTATAATTCAGTTACAAACGCACTATATCCTGCCTGCACTGCTGGTAATCAATTGTAATGTCAATAAAATATCTTTTTGTACAAATGTTTTATGTACTAGAGTAGAGAAGTTTTAACCTTTCTCGCTTAATTATCTAGAGAGAGAGGGACTGTTCTGCATGCAAGTTTATGACTAAAACTAAGTATATAATCTTAGCCGTAGGGAGTTCGATTTTACATTTGGCTGCGTGAACGAGCATGCCTACAAGATATAGAAATTATGCCGAATAAGACGTCATATGCTTACCACATGTTGATATTGAGGACAACTTGTCCTCCACGGCCACGGCCACGGCCACGCCCACCGCCTCTTTTGGCACCTCCGCGATTCCCCCTTTTTTTGTTCAAGGGGCAATCTTTGCGGAGGTGACCAATGCGTTTACAAATATGACACCCTAAACACCAAAAATATATAAGTTTAATATACGATATTTTTAGGGTGACATGTGGCATCTTTACTGTGATTTCTAGTTGAGGGTGGAATTGCAAATGTTTGTTCGTGAAGTTTTGTAGTTGGAATAATAAGTTTGTGACGTTATTATTATTATTATTATCATTATTATCAAAAATATTTTAACACGGTAACTAATCAACCTTACCTAACCTAGCTTATTATTTACATATATACCGGTTCAGATTAAAATGGTTGCTTTTCATTAGTTTTTCTATAATATCACTAGGGATCGCTGGCAATGTTGTCAAGTTTCCCGAGTATATTAGATATTACAAAAATTCTCTTACTTTCAAACGTTTGAAAATATAAGCGTGTAAAACTGATTTCAAGCAGGCATGTACTCGCATAGAAAATTGTAACGTTTGCTCGCAGTAATTTTGCACATGAAAACTACATGTTACATTATTTTGCATATATAACTATAAGGAAGCCACGTTACAATTTTCCATATGAGTACATGCCTGCTTGAAATCAGGTTTACACACTTAGTCGTAGAATTCAAACATTTTAACGCAAGTGAAATTTTGTACTATACTCGTGAAATTTACTGTATTGTACTTGGTAACATTGCGAGCGGTCCTAGTAACATTATTCAAACACAAACTTATTATTCAAACAAACAAACAAACATTTGCAATTCCATGCTCAACTGGAAATCGCAGTTACAGGCTAGAAACAAATTGCAAATGACATTTTGGGTAAATTGTTGCAGTTGCAAACATAGTTACTCTATGGGTATGTAATGCAGTCACCATCCATATTATATAAATATCACGATTTTGCATAAGTTGATTAAGCGTTACTTACTTTTTCCTGATGGATATCCTATATAATGAAATTAAAACTTGCAGAGTAAGAATGTTCATATGTTCATATATTCATAGTAATAAGAAAAACAATCAGAATGGATTTTTTAAAAGGCGATTTTCATACTTGTATAACGCGAGGAAGCCGGCGGGCTTTTTGATCTGGATCTTTTGTCTATATATAATTAGAATTATGATAGTCTTAATGCATGTACAGATCGCAAATTATATTACCCGTAAATGTTGGGCCAGCATAAACATCATTGTGAAATTTTATAGTTGATCAAATGTTACTTACTTTTATGATGTTCTATATAATAAAATTAAGATTGGTATCAGTATATTCATATAATTTGTGAATAATTCTTACACAAATTAGATAAAGATTATGTCAGCATGAATGTTGAAAAAGCCAGTTTTTATACTATTGTGCCTCTGAGGTCTTCGCGACCTTGAACGGGATTTTTTCTCCACACAGATTCAGACTATTATATGGAGATTTTAATAGAGGCAAATATAATTGTAAATTACATTGCTTATCAATGATAACCTGACCTTTCTAATACCCCCCCCCCCCCAATATTAATATGTTGTTGTTATATGATATGTACTGATATGTGTAATTAAGACTTGCAGAAAAAGAATGTTGATATGTTCAAGTATTCATAATCATAGAAATAGGAAAAAGAATCAGAATGGATTTTTTAAAAGGCGATTTTCATACTTGTATCATGCGACGAAGCCGGCGGGCTTTTTGATGTGGATCTTTTCCTTTTCTCTATATAAAATTAGAATTATGCTAGTCTTAATGCATCTACAGATCGCAAATTACACTACCCGTAAATGTTGGGCCAGCATAAACAAGGCTAGAAATGACGTATTTGTAATCTATGCATTATGGGCTTTCGATAGATATGTTATTCAAGCAAATAAGAACCGTTCCTCTTGTCAAAAATCACTTGTTTTTCCGATTGAGCAAAAATAATTATTATGCAGCTACAAGTCTCAAGCGTGCGTTCCCTCTCGTTTCTCGGCCCGTAGAATGAAGACACGAATTTGTGCCAGGCTAAAAAATACATCCTTGTAATCTATGCAATATGGGCTTTCGATCGATATGTTATTCAAGCAAATGAGAACCGTTTCTCTCGACAAAAATCACTTGTATTTCCGATTGAGCAAAAATAATTATTATGCAGCTACAAGTATCAAGCGTGCGTTCCCTCTCGTTTGTCGGCCCGTAGAATGAAGACACGAATTTGTGCCAGGCTAAAAAATACATCCTTGTAATCTATGCAATATGGGCTTTCGATCGATATGTTATTCAAGCAGATACAAGCCGTTTGTCTTGACAAAAATCGCGTATATTTTTGATTGCGCAAAAACTATTAATATGCAGTTTGACGTGTCGAGCTAGCGTTCTACTTGTTTCACCTTCCGTAGATTAAAACAGCGAATTTGTGCCAGGCTAGAAATTACATATTTGTAATCTATAGGCTGTGGGCTTTTTAATGATATGTTATTCGACTATATTCGGGATGATTCTCTTTCAAAAATCGCACGTTTTCGCGTGCGCGTCAATTATTATAGAATACTACATTTTCATGTCGTATTCCTCAATGACATCATCGTTTGTTGTTTACGTTGTCAGAGTTAATTAGTATGCGTCTTCGAGCGTTCGAATCCTGTGGTAGCTTCACAAAATCGTTTTCTCGTCTATAGAGTGGAGCGACGAATTTGTGCCAGCTTGAATTTAACATATTTCTAATCTACGGAGCATGGGGTGTCTACTGATATGTTTTCAAGTGGATTGGAGACGTTTTTCGGACTAAAATCCGGGCCAGTTTCGAGGGACGGAAGGCATGTTATGGAATTCCGAATCGGCGGCGGGCGTTTTATTGCGTTCCCCGTGCTGTAAAATGTATCGATGAATTTGTGCCAGTTTAAATATCGCATAATCGTAATCTACTATGTATTAGCTTTCTGTTGATAGCTTATTCAAGCGGAAAGAAGCCGTTTCTCGGGACGAAAATTGCTGATGTTCGAAGTGCGTACAATAGTATCGAACATTGTTATGCGTGTATTGTTTGTGGTTTCGCGTCTCGTAGAATGTAGGCACGAATTTGTGCCAGGCTAAAAATTACATCTTTGTAATATACAGGCCATGGGCTTTCTATCGATATGTTACTCAAGGAGATACGCACCGTTTCTCTTGGCAAAAATCGCGTGTATTTAGCATTGCTGGAAAATAATTAACATGTCAAACATGCCTTCCGTCTCCTTTGGCTGCCCGTAGATTAAAACGGCGAATTTGTGCCAGGCTAGAAATTACGTATTTGTAATCTATGCATTATGGGCTTTCGATAGATATGTTATTCAAGCAAATAAGAACCGTTCCTCTTGACAAAAATCACTTGTTTTTCCGATTGAGCAAAAATAATTATTATGCAGCTACAAGTATCAAGCGTGCGTTCCCTCTCGTTTGTCGGCCCGTAGAATGAAGACACGAATTTGTGCCAGGCTAAAAAATACATCCTTGTAATCTATGCGATATGGGCTTTCGATAGATATGTTATTCAAGCAAATAAGAACCGTTTCTCTTGACAAAAATCACTTGTATTTCCGATTGAGCAAAAATAATTATTATGCAGCTACAAGTATCAAGCGTGCGTTCCCTCTCGTTTCTCGGCCCGTAGAATGAAGACACGAATTTGTGCCAGGCTAAAAAATACATCCTTGTAATCTATGCAATATGGGCTTTCGATCGATATGTTATTCAAGCAGATACAAGCCGTTTGTCTTGACAAAAATCGCGTATATTTTTGATTGCGCAAAAACTATTAATATGCAGTTTGACGTGTCGAGCTAGCGTTCTACTTGTTTCACCTTCCGTAGATTAAAACAGCGAATTTGTGCCAGGCTAGAAATTACATATTTGTAATCTATAGGCTGTGGGCTTTTTAATGATATGCTATTCGACTATATTCGGGATGATTCTCTTTCAAAAATCGCACGTTTTCGCGTGCGCGTCAATTATTATAGAATACTACATTTTCATGTCGTATTCCTCAATGACATCATCGTTTGTTGTTTACGTTGTCAGAGTTAATTAGTATGCGTCTTCGAGCGTTCGAATCCTGTGGTAGCTTCACAAAATCGTTTTCTCGTCTATAGAGTGGAGCGACGAATTTGTGCCAGCTTGAATTTAACATATTTCTAATCTACGGAGCATGGGGTGTCTACTGATATGTTTTCAAGTGGATTGGAGACGTTTTTCGGACTAAAATCCGGGCCAGTTTCGAGGGACGGAAGGCATGTTATGGAATTCCGAATCGGCGGCGGGCGTTTTATTGCGTTCCCCGTGCTGTAAAATGTATCGATGAATTTGTGCCAGTTTAAATATCGCATAATCGTAATCTACTATGTATTAGCTTTCTGTTGATAGCTTATTCAAGCGGAAAGAAGCCGTTTCTCGGGACGAAAATTGCTGATGTTCGAAGTGCGTACAATAGTATCGAACATTGTTATGCGTGTATTGTTTGTGGTTTCGCGTCTCGTAGAATGTAGGCACGAATTTGTGCCAGGCTAAAAATTACATCTTTGTAATATACAGGCCATCGGTTTTCTATCGATATGTTACTCAAGGAGATACGCGCCGTTTCTCTTGGCAAAAATCGCGTGTATTTAGCATTGCTGGAAAATAATTAACATGTCAAACATGCCTTCCGTCTCCTTTGGCTGCCCGTAGATTAAAACGGCGAATTTGTGCCAGGCTAGAAATTACGTATTTGTAATCTATGCATTATGGGCTTTCGATAGATATGTTATTCAAGCAAATAAGAACCGTTCCTCTTGTCAAAAATCACTTGTTTTTCCGATTGAGCAAAAATAATTATTATGCAGCTACAAGTCTCAAGCGTGCGTTCCCTCTCGTTTGTCGGCCCGTAGAATGAAGACACGAATTTGTGCCAGGCTAAAAAATATATTCTTGTAATCTATGCATTATGGGCTTTCGATAGATATGTTATTCAAGCAAATAAGAACCGTTCCTCTTGTCAAAAATCACTTGTTTTTCCGATTGAGCAAAAATAATTATTATGCAGCTACAAGTCTCAAGCGTGCGTTCCCTCTCGTTTGTCGGCCCGTAGAATGAAGACACGAATTTGTGCCAGGCTAAAAAATATATTCTTGTAATCTATGCGATATGGGCTTTCGATAGATATGTTATTCAAGCAAATAAGAACCGTTTCTCTTGACAAAAATCACTTGTATTTCCGATTGAGCAAAAATAATTATTATGCAGCTACAAGTATCAAGCGTGCGTTCCCTCTCGTTTCTCGGCCCGTAGAATGAAGACACGAATTTGTGCCAGGCTAAAAAATACATCCTTGTAATCTATGCAATATGGGCTTTCGATCGATATGTTATTCAAGCAAATGAGAACCGTTTCTCTCGACAAAAATCAGTCGTTTTCCGATTGCGTGAAATAATATTGCAATATAAATTAATATGCAGTTTCTGGTGCAGGGAGCGTTCATCTCGTTTGCCGTCCCGTATAGTGAAGCCACTAATTTGTGCCACGTTAAAAATGATATATTTGTGAAGTACGAAGAATGGGCTTTCGTTTGATATGTTATTCGAGTAAATAGGATGTTCCCGCGCCCCTTAATTTCAAAAAACATTGCCTGGTTTACTCATGGTTCAGTTCGTCATAATTAATCACACTGTGACCGGATCTGAATCCTGTGCTAAGCTCGCGTTCGTCTAATTTGGGGATGAACGAATGACGCTGAGTCCTGTGGTAACTTCGCATTGGTTAATTTTAGAAAGAACGAATCCTGTGGTGAATCCTGTGGTAGTTTCACAGAAGTAGTTACTTTATGTTACCGTGTTTGTGGCTGTGGCATTTCAGAACGTCGCCAGTTGCTTATGATTTCGAGCAAATCACTCACTTCTGTTTCCTCCTGACCTTGTTCTTCGATCGGTTCATCGTCGTCGCTTTCTTCGTATTCGTCATCCCTTTGATCATCGCCTTCATCAGCTGCATTTCCAATGTTGATCAAAGATGAAACGGCGTTGTTTGCAGTCTGACCAAGAGACTCGATCTTTGCCAATAACATCGATTGACAAAGTGGACAAGTACTAATCTCTGGCAGTATGCACTGAACATGGAAAGAATGTCCACATCCGTAGAAAACTTTCCAAATTGGGCTGTTGTTTGTGCAATCAGGCAAATCACATTTCCTATGAACAAAATTGAAAAGTAAGTTTAAATATAATGTTATTATTGCACAGGCAGAAATTATAAACCACCAATGCATAATCCTAACACCGAATCATTTAGTTGTCTCATCATACCAACAGGCATGAAAATCTGAGTAACAACTGTATGTAATGAATAGTTGAAATTAATATTTGTATATATATATATATGACAACATCAAACATGATTTCACCTGATGAGTGTGGTAAGCTTTGCTTACCATACGAAACAAGTTTGTAGTGAATAAATGTTTAAATGAAGTGACTCAAGTTTGTTTTCTTTGTTATATCCGCTCTACTTCGGTATTGAGCACTCTATTCATATGATTCTAAACTCAATACTAGTCTATATATGTATATGTATATGTATATATATATAAATATATATATATATATATATATATATATATATATATATATATATATATATATATATATATATATATATATATATATATATATATATATATATACATACATACATATATATATATATATATATATATATATATATATATATATATATATATATAAATAAATATATATATATATTGCACCTCCTTCTTAAGAAATTTATTGCAATAAAAAATTATAACCTTTTTACCAATGTTCATTACCTGCTAGGGTCTGGTGGCGTTTCAACTGAGGTAAATCCTGGAGGAAGCACTCGATTAGTGACAATATACTCTCCAAACAGGTTGGGAAGTTTCCATTTACTAGTATGCTTGGGTTGTCTGCGTGCCCATGGTTGTTGGACTGCCATGCCAGGGTGGTAATAAAGGTCTTGAAACTTTAGTGTGAGAAATTTGGCTGCTTTTTCTTTCAACTTATTTATTTTTTTGCTACTGAAATGAAATCTTCTGGGAGGGACAAATATAGATTGGAATGAATGAAGCTCATGTTTGCAAGCATCAATTTCTTTTGCCTTGAATGAAATTTCATCTGCTGTGTCAGTCTCCTTGGTTCTTTTTCGTAATATAGAATGAAAGTTCTCAACTGTATATTCATCAAATGCCACCAAATTTTGGCGTAAAGTATCAGACATAGTTGAAGCGTTTTCTTGTAAGTGCAAAAATGTTGAAAGCATGATTAGTAATGCTTTGTTGTAGTGACGTCTTTGGAATACAACAAACATAACCCAGCAGTGGAGCAAGGATTGGCAGAAAAGTTCGTACTTGTTACACTTGAACACAATTGAGTAGATGCTCAAAACCAGTGGGGTATAATTGTCAAGGAGGTTTAAGAGTGTTAGAAATTCAATGTCCTTGCATTTATGGAAGACTGATAAAATCATGTCACGTATGAGTGTCCATCCCCCATAGATTACTTCTAATAATAATGATATTCTCCATGGCTTTGGCTTCTTTGCCAACTTTGCTTTTTTTCCAAATAGGAAGGAGTACAGATCAGCAAATACTTGGTGGAAATTCAGCAGGACACACTCTCTGGCATTCAGTGAAATATGCAATGGACCAATGAATGGAACAACATTCTTCAGAGCTGAGGGTACTAAAGGATCACTGGAGTAAATCAACTGACGGAGGAAGAATTGCATGGGCCAATCGCCGACAAAAGGAGCAATAAAATTACTCAGATAAACATTTAGACCACTGGAAAGCATTTTGTTAATTGCGGTGAGAACATTTTCGCATGATTTCAGGTCAAGTTGTATGCTGTCAACAAGTTTGGTGTTGTCCATGGCTCTCATCTGCTGAATCTCAGTTTGTTGATAGTCATGGACAAGGAGTCGTTGCCTTTCAGCTTCGGGATCGAAGTATTTGGCCAGTACCCAATCAGGCATGTTTTCAACATATGGTTTTGAAAGAATGGACAAGTTGCTGGAAACGAAGCTCTTGACATTTGCAATCTCAACAGGGGACTTGGATATGACATTATTTCCATAATGTGGGATTGCCTTCACATTTGGGAAAACTTTTAGCAGAAGAGTGGTCATGTGAATTGCTTGTGTCTGGGTCTTTGCCTCAGGTCTGTGTTGTGTATGTATGTTATGATAATCATCAATACAAAGGATGATGAGCTGGTTCTTCTCAATTGCTGATTCAATAAAGGTAAGAACACTACTTGAATGAGTGGATGATGATGATTTTGCTAAAACTTTAACAGTTTGTGGGTGAGCAGCAATACCAAGATTTCGGAGCGATTCAAGTCCTTGCTTAGTAATACCAAACTGTTGAAGAGTTCGAGATAGAGCTACTTGAAATGCATTTGATTTCTGCGATTGGGAGTACATCATGATATAAATTATTACCATTGTTCGGATACCACTTAGATGTTTACGTTCTTCAGACATGTTGTGAGAGTATATGGCATCTCTTATGCACTTATAAAGATTATGGGCACCAGCATCACTGCATATTTTTTCAAACATTTGAGGATCCATTTCTGGCTGGGTTAATTTTGAAATGAAAGATCTGATTTTGAAGATGTCATCCTTGAAATCAGGACAAAGGGATGCTTTCTTCATTAATGCCTCATATTCTTCTTTTTCAAGGAAAACACCATCAGCTGTTTGGCACTCTTTGTCTGCAACTTGTTTGGATTCTTGACTGATGTCAACTGTTTGGCTTGGTGAACTCAAAGTTATGGTACTGGAGTTACTTAATTGGCTATCAGGTGTTTGTTCCATGTTATTGGAGGTGATTTGACTTAGGCTTGGTGTCGTAGATGAATTCGCACTGTTTGTTGAACCACTGCTTGATTGGCTGTTGCTTTGCTGATTATTACTTTCCCCTGATGTTTGGCTTGTTATAATGTCAATGTCATCAGTTGTTGTTTGCAGCATTTCAGGCTAAATGCATAATGAGATTGTGCGTTTTAGTGTGTGTATTGCATGAAAATATCTTTGGCCTGTAACCCTAATGGCCCAGAGAAAAGAAATTGTTGAACACTGTGTTCTATCAAAATTAAACTGCAGCATTTCAGTATTTCTACATACCTGTCTTTCTACTTTGATTTTTAGTTCATCAGCCTGATTATTTGACAGAAGTCTAGAAAATTTTCGTTTTTTGAAACACTCGTTGAGACATGTTGTGCAAAGATTTTTTATGCCATGACCAGGAGTTGATTCTTTTCCCATCTCTTGTTCGATGTATTTTTGAAAAATAGTGCCAAGACTGACCAAACCACGGGCTCGAAGGTTTACAATCTTTTCGTCTTCTCGTTTTGACCACGTTTCGTGAAAAGGATTGCTGCATGTTCTTTGAAATCGTGGCATTTTGCAAGTGTTTTTGTTTAAGCTAATATTTTGACTCGAAAAAGGAACAGTTTTGCTGTAAAAAGCGCGCGAAAGTTTTAATACATTATACGAATATGTTCGCGTACACAATATAGCTGTTTGTGTGATATTTCCCCTGTTTTTTGCAATGAATTTGATTTAGGATTTCGTTAAACTTGCATATTTTATGATCTTCGCTATAGTTTCGTTGTTTTAAATCTTTTTTTAAGTACATGAAGTATTTTTCATTCGTATTGTCCAACACTTCGCACGCGTCAAAACTCGGTTATTTAAAAATAAATATCTGGCGTTCTAGATCAAATGTAAAAAATCCCCGCGGTAAAGTTTCAGAAAAAAGGCCATTTTATAAGAATTTGTGAATTTCAAAGTGAAAAGGTAAATATCGAATGGCACGGATGGCTTAGAAACACGTACTCTTTTTTCACTCCTTTTGTTTACATGATGTAAATTTAACGTATTCTGATTGGTTGAGCGCGTAAAATGTCAACAAACGCTCTGATTGGCTAACATTATTTGCCCTTGTTTCGGGAAGTGGATATTCATCAACTCACGATTTGCATCTCCACCGTCACAAATTGTGTGATAAATGCTAATAAAATAGTTTATTTCTATTAGAATGATCGTTGAACAATTACTAAACTTTTAGTGGCAATGCATTGATCAACGAATAGACTTACGTGAAACCAGCTCTTTTCATTTGCATTACACCTTCCCACAACTGCAAATACAATACGGAGGGTGGGCACTGTTTCGTTGCAAAATGTGCCAGGGGAAATCTATAACCACCATCGCTGAGGAAAATAAATTGTAGTAGGTGCGTTGCTAGCTGTACAGTCGACTGACCTAAATGTTGAGCCAATGATTTGTGATATCATTACTGAAATCATACTAAGCCTAACTGACATTATGCCACAGCAGTGCACATGCATTCTTACCAGATTTGATCTTTTCCATTGCGTCGTAGAAGCTTCCAAGCGAGACTATTCTTGTCAACTGATGGCGTCCACCTTTCATCGTCATTTGTAAATCCTCCTGTATACACAACAAGCATTTTATACACAGGCATCGCATTACTCTGATAACAGTTGAATGCACCTGCATATTCACTTTCACAGGTGCATTTACGCTAATTATATACAAAATTGATAATTTACCTGTATTTTCATTTCATCTAGTATGAAACCACCCCAATAATCTTGTTCTTTTAAGTTTTGGCGCTGGGCTTCTTGTTTGCACCATGAAATAGTTTCGGGATTCCACCCTGGTTTTTGGTCGACTGAATTTTTGTAATATCTATAGCACACGTAGTAAAAAAACATATATTTATAGGATGAAAGGAAATTGTCTCCTGGGCGAATATGATTCTACAGTATCATTATATGGAAATGTTGTACGATACATTTAGGTACTTTAATGTATATTAATATCAATAGCAGTTTCAGTGGTATTACCTGATAAGACGGTTACTTGGTAGTATAATATATTCACGCATTGAATCTAGTGCTTTCGGACTTTTGCAGTAAAGATCCAAGGCAAATCTCACAATCCTAATAATAATGTAATCAAGAAATAAAACGTTCCACTAAATTTGATCTAAATGACATTAATACGGTATGTAGTTTATAGTAGCCTTACAGAATTTTCAGCTGTAAAATTAAATGTGAAACAATGGACTATACCTAGGATCCCATCTATAACCATTCGAAGATTTTACAGAAAGTTGTTTCATTTGCGTTTCCCACAGTAGCTTCATCTCCGGTTTCATAGCAGTTGTGTCAGATGCTTCAACAATCTTTACCAAGTCAGCGTGATCCTCTTCAACTAACTCTATGTACTCAACCTCTTTTAATCTTTTTACTTTCTTCATTTTCTTCTTCTGTTCTGCAACCTTCAATTCCAAACCCTTTCTCGACAAGTGGATTTGATTGCATTTAGGATGTGGTTCTTGCTTCATACACATTGCCTTTTCTCTCTTGTGCTCCCTTTTCATTAATAACCTGCGTGCGGACGAACAATTGCGACACGAAATAATACCAGTGATGGGATTTGGACAGGAATAGGATAGCAAAGAACAACACATAGAAACAAGACGTCTCTCACTTTCTGGTGTATCACATGTAGCCGTGGTGAGGGAAATCACTTTGGAATTGGAGACGGGCACTTTGAAGCATTGGTTGATATTTGCTGGCAATGGCTGTCCAAAGCATGGTGTTGCTGTCTCGACCCAAATAATCGCAACATGTATTGCTGAACCAGAAACGTGTGCTCCATCAAGTATGTGCATTAGCTTCATCGATAGCTCGTGTCCATACGTGCTGATCTTGATGTCTGCCTGTGGCGCTACACTAACGATAATTCGGAAAATCAAAGCTTTTCCATCCACTTGCATCTCACTTGCTTGATTTTTCATGATAACAACTTGCTGTGTGTCCACACTACTGGAAGTAACAAACCAATCTTGATGTTTTAAGCATATTGCCGTGACTTCTTCCAACGTTCTTTCGTTTAGCTCAGTTACAGGCTCTGTGTCGTAACACCGAAATGCCAGATTTTTGTAACTAATTGGCTTGTCAAGTTCTTGTGCTCTGATAACTTTCGTCTTCCAAATCTTGCTTATTGACTGACCCAAAGTAGAGGATTTGACATTAAAGCCGGCACCCATTGCCAAATCGAGTATTGAAGAAAATGTAACGGATGCGTTTTCGTCGTATTCATAGTTTTTAAGCAACCTAATTGAAAAACATAGATCACGAACTGCTAGTTTAATATGCGCTTACGAAATAAAAATACAAAATGAGACTATACTAACCAAAACTTGAGGGCTGAATTACTTTCAGCTTCCATGATAGTACCTAATACCAAGCCTAATACTTTCCAGAATACAGTGAATGATACCAGCCTGTAAATAAGTTGATATAACGAAAATTATATTTGGGTGCAAAACAACACTTTTACCAGTCTGAAATAAACGTATTTTATATATATAACATATTATTTTACACATTTCCACAACTGTTGGTATTAGGGTGTTTCTAATTTCTTTTTTGGGCGGTCTGTGTAAATATTCTCAAATTGCATGAAAAAATATATGTGGAAGCCTATGATTAATGTGAATCAAATCGTATTCTGTTTGTAGCCAATAAACTTTTTAACTTTGGCTTTATGATGTCTTTAAAGCCGCATACCTTATGCAACACCGCTGCACGCATGAATTAATTACACAGCAAAAAACGCACAACCTGTTCTGGCTTGATGAAAACAGCATTGAACAATGTTGTGCTGCCCACATTGTTCAAGGTTGTCAACAATACTGAACAAGTTAATGAGCCTGAATTAGCCTGCAATCAGGTGTAACAATGTTGAACAATATTGTTGACAACCTTGAACAATGTGGGCAGCAAAACATTGTTCAATGCTGTTTTCATCAGGCCAGAACAGGTTGTTCATTTTTTGCTGTGTAGTAAAGGTTCCTTACCCATACGTCACACATGCAGCGGTCACGTGAATTTGCAATTCCTGTCAAACCGGTCATTAGTTGTTCGAACTTCGATTTTTTTCAAAAGCGTGGTCATACAATTATTAGTGAACCAAAAAGGATGCTTTTTTGCTTTTTATTACGTTTTTTACATTATTTTACGCTTGGAAAATCGACTTACTGATAAATGTCGTTAAGATGTGTTGACGAAGGAATCTTTTATGTCAACAACATGTTGGATTTCAAGGTTATTTACAACGAAAGTCGCTTTTTTGCAACAAGTTTTCATACGTACACATTTTGGCCACTGGCTTTTATCGACGACCGTGTCTTTGATATTCAGTTCTATGGGTCTTGTATGTACAGTCAGTCATGCAGTATTGGTCATTTTATATTCACGTGTAGAATGAGACTGAAGTTTTTGTCGACGGGGGTATGTTTGATCTTCGTGCAGTCGTATGTTTCTTTTCATGTACAGTAGTCAGTCGTGGAGGATTGCATGGCCAGTTTGAATTCACAGGTAGAATCAATAAGAATTTTTTTAACGTACAGACTTTGAACTCGTAATTAATAAAACAAAACTGCCAAACAAAAAGGGCTGAAACTTATCACGGTAATACCAATAAGTGAAAAATTTTTAAGAGTTCGAAAAAAATCGCTATCCGGTCTATACTATAATAGCGCCATCACTTCCCTATAGTATTTCGTACAACGGAACCCGGCACTTTAAAATTTATAATTTAATACGGATTAGATATCTGCCTTTTTTCTATGTATACGTGTTTATACTTTATAACAAAGTTGTATTAACGTAAAAAATATTGTTTTGCCATTTTGTGTGGCCTTAAATTAATTACATTGCTACAGCATCGAGCAGGCTTAATTCAACATGCAATTTTCGTGCAATCATTTTTAAACAAATACGGTCATTTTTATTGTTTATTTTCTGAATACAATACCCTTGCATATATTTCGCCATTTTTTTATTACCTTGTAGCTACGAGCAAAAGTTTATCATTTTCAATTATCGAGATTACTATGTTAATACACTTACCGTCTAAAGCTTTTTAACTGCTGTCTGCTCTACATTTTGTTTCTCGACTCGGCTTAACACAATGATTTTATTCTGGTTTTAATAAAAAAAGCGCATAGTATTAAACTTAATATTGTGAAACTTTGCATCAAACGCAAAAAGAAGGCACATAACTAAACTATAAAGCATACACTAATTTAATTCACGTACCTTTCTAATTAAATATTGAAGTGTTCAAGAAAACAATACAACATAAGATGAAGCAAAATATAAAGTTGCGCCTCCTTTTTTCCGTAAAAATTCTCTTTTAAATATGTTTTTATTGTGATATTTTAAAACTACCTCCACATCCCCCCCCCCCCGGATTCCCTTTTTTCACAACAAAACATCATCATTTCAGGATGATTTGCAGCCAATCAGCGTCGCTTTGAAGTTTAAAAACACTGACGCGTAGACCGACGAGTGTCCCGAGCATAGTTTTTGCAAAATTTTAGATAAAAACCCGAAAAACTTTCGCAATATTTTCACCCTTGCAAACGAACTTGAAACTGAATAAACTCGAGAAATGTGGTAAAAGTATTGGTGTATAAGGTGTTATAGTTTATTTTTCCTCATCATCGTCGGTTTTTAAAATATTTGCAAGTTTGTAAAGGTGTTTGAGTTGAACGGCGATAATCTTGTTGCGGAGTTGCCAACCTTAGGAATATATTAAACCAATAAGACGTCACAATTGACACGCGAGAACAGCGACGTCGCGCGAGCGAAATTTCAGATCATTACCACAGAGGAATGACTACACAGAGGGCTCACTTCTGATAAAACGCGCATAACCAAAAGCTTAGCCAGTGCACGTTGGAGAGGCAGTCACCCCCCCGAAAATTTCAACATGGCGGGCATCTTTTTGCTGAAAAGAATACAGCAAAATCTGTTCTCAGATCAAACAGATGGCTTCATGTTACGCTAAATTTTGTAAAAATATTTTTGTTTTCAAGTCTGCCTATGGAAACAGGACATCTGGACATGTGTGACAGTTTGTTTTGGCCGTTCAGGTAATATATAGGTTGAATACGAGCGGGAATTTAGAATTGCAAAGTTCGGTTCAATCTGCTTTGTAATTTTAGTTCAATATATACATCTAAATTGTAGTGGATCGTATGTGGAAAGAAAGAAAGCATGCGGGTTGACAACCAGCTAATATGGTTTTCATCTCCAGCGTACAGCTGAAGTTTTTAAAACGGTATATATTATATATTAAAAGTGATTTATCTGAGCCTAAAATGAACTTTTAGGCTAGTAACTAAAGTTTGATTTTAAACATTTTTTTGTGGCTCCTTGAAACATCAAGTCTGAGTGTGGAACATAACAGATGTGTGTTAAGTAAGGAATGTGCTACAGGAATAAGCATATAAATACTAGTTTAAGTCAGTATGGGTCAATGTGAAATAATGAATGATTCAGGATTTTAGACCATATCAAGAGAATATCAAGAGAAAGTGGGAATCTGGTCTTTTTTCTATTTTAACTGTTGCACAGTTTTAAATCAAGTTCAAAACAGATTGAAATTTTAACAAAAAGGCAAAAATGAATTGTATACAAATTGTATTTTAATGGGGTTAAAATTTCAGGCTGCGAGCAGGCTAGTTGGTGGCATGCAACACTTCTTTCTTTATTTGGTCCAAGTATTTTCAACAACCTACATATAATATTATTTACATTTTTGCACTCATTCTAGTTGCAACATGATCAAAATAGTAATCAACAATGTTTGTGCTAATACATATCAAAAGGATATAGTATTGACAAGTGTGGCATTGCAGGCAAGTACCACATATGCACCAAAACACCTCATAAGTTTATTATGCAACTCCTTTGATGAGTATGTTTTTAATGAAAAAGCAAACTTTTTTATCAAAGCTTGGCAATCAACACAATTATCAAGACAATACAATTACAATACATGAAGTAGCTCTTAGCTACAACAAATTTGATTAGCTGAAACAAACTCATCAAACTTGTTAGAATTTTTATTTTGTTAAACATTTTGATACTTTTTGAAAAATGAAAGTTTTGACCACGAAAAAAGACATGTGTTTGCTTCAATATAATTGTATTGTCTTGATAATTGTGTTGATTGCCAAGCTTTGATAAAAAAGTTTGCTTTTTCATTAAAAACATACTCATCAAAGGAGTTGCATAATAAACTTATGAGGTGTTTTGGTGCATATGTGGTACTTGCCTGCAATGCCACACTTGTCAATACTATATCCTTTTGATATGTATTAGCACAAACATTGTTGATTACTATTTTGATCATGTTGCAACTAGAATGAGTGCAAAAATGTAAATAATATTATATGTAGGTTGTTGAAAATACTTGGGCCAAATAAAGAAAGAAGTGTTGCATGCCACCAACTAGCCTGCTCGCAGCCTGAAATTTTAACCCCATTAAAATACAATTTGTATACAATTCATTTTTGCCTTTTTGTTAAAATTTCAATCTGTTTTGAACTTGATTTAAAACTGTGCAACAGTTAAAATAGAAAAAAGACCAGATTCCCACTTTCTCTTGATATTCTCTTGATATGGTCTAAAATCCTGAATCATTCATTATTTCACATTGACCCATACTGACTTAAACTAGTATTTATATGCTTATTCCTGTAGCACATTCCTTACTTAACACACATCTGTTATGTTCCACACTCAGACTTGATGTTTCAAGGAGCCACAAAAAAATGTTTAAAATCAAACTTTAGTTACTAGCCTAAAAGTTCATTTTAGGCTCAGATAAATCACTTTTAATATATAATATATACCGTTTTAAAAACTTCAGCTGTACGCTGGAGATGAAAACCATATTAGCTGGTTGTCAACCCGCATGCTTTCTTTCTTTCCACATACGATCCACTACAATTTAGATGTATATATTGAACTAAAATTACAAAGCAGATTGAACCGAACTTTGCAATTCTAAATTCCCGCTCGTATTCAACCTATATATTACCTGAACGGCCAAAACAAACTGTCACACATGTCCAGATGTCCTGTTTCCATAGGCAGACTTGAAAACAAAAATATTTTTACAAAATTTAGCGTAACATGAAGCCATCTGTTTGATCTGAGAACAGATTTTGCTGTATTCTTTTCAGCAAAAAGATGCCCGCCATGTTGAAATTTTCGGGGGGGTGACTGCCTCTCCAACGTGCACTGGCTAAGCTTTTGGTTATGCGCGTTTTATCAGAAGTGAGCCCTCTGTGTTGTCATTCCTCTGTGCCTCTGTGTAAGTTATTCCTCTGTGTCATTACCATTGCTGCAAGCTATGGAGACAAGATTATATCGAATTGAAGTATTCACGGAAAAACACCCGTATTTTTGGGCCGCCTATGGTTTGACTGAGTTTATCCTACGATGCCCCCTCTATTCATTTATAATCTCTATGTATTTTATAGTCAAGAAAGCCAAGGACAATTACGAAATGGCTCGGGAAAAACTAAATATGCGCTCGTGAAAAGAAAATTATGCTTTAAAAAACACAACATGTGAGAAAGAAAAGCATCAGAAAAATTTTGCCGGTAAGTAAATTTCTCTTTTCTCATATCTTGGCTGATTTAAAGCAGCGTATTTTATTGAGCTTATTTCAGTTTTAAATTGCCCAAACTAAAAAAAGGGAAAATAAATGCTTTTTTATTTACGAAATGTTCAATTAGGTATCCTTTAGCTATATGCCAAAGAAGCTATGCAAGACCCTACTGGACCAGGTTTTCTCCGCTCAAGCAAGCTTTTTGTCTGGTAAGCTCTTGGATACTCTGTTTTTGCATAGTGTTTTTTGTATGATCACTAAAATTAATATAAATGTCTGTTTGCTTATATAAATTGTTTAAAAACCTTGCATGTTACATTTTCCCTTTGGTTTTTGAAGTTGAAAGTCGTTTATACAAACACATATATGCACATAAATAGTATGACTATAAACTACAAAAATGCTGGTTGAAAACAAACAAGATTCAAAGGCATTCCTAGTTTATAAAATCCATTAGTTAGCTATATATATAGCATTTTTAACTACGATTGGTGACACCGCGCCATGCAAATTATGTCGCTACGTAGCTACAATTGACAATAATGTCAATGACAAGGCATTCTTCAAATGTACGGTCTAATTCAACTGAGAACTATATGGTCAAAATGAGCAATAAATCTGTAAAAAAGGAACAGGCAGCACTATAGAACATACACGCCTGTACATAGTATAGTTCTTTCAGTGTAGCATGAGAACAATGAGCGGATAAAAAAGCGAAGTTAATTTCACAACTGACATACGCGAGTTTATATAAATTTCAAAACTTGCATGTACTTACCTAGATGCGGGACAAAGATGTCACCATGTACGTCAATGTTGCCAGTGATATACGAAGCTTTCAATTGTTCAATTCCAAACAACATAAAATTTAGTACACGTACACCAGTATAAGCCTTTCGGCCTTTGCCAACATGAGCTGCCAGAGTACCAGTGTAAAAAAACCAAACCATGTATAAGTCGATAAATTAAAAACCAAATCCCAACTTCGATCTTTTGTATAGCCGTTATAAATTATCCAAACCCATTGTTTTTCAGTAAAACAGAAAGTCTTCCAGTAGTGAAATGTATTAAAAACATATGCCGTACAAGCCTTCCGGCTATTGCCAACGTCGCTCATGTCCATATGAATATATGATTTGCTGCCAGTGTAAAAAAGCCATCTATATAAGTCGATAAACGATGGATTAAAAACAAAATCCCAACTTCAATCTTTTATATAGCCTTTGTAAATTATTGTTTTCAGTAAAACATGAAGTCGCGGCCTCATATCCATATGATTTGCTGCCTGTGTAAAAAAACCATCCACATCGATAAACAATGGATTAAAAACCAAATCTAAACTCCACTTAGCCGTTGTAAATTATCCAAACCCGTTGTTTTCAGTGAAACACTACGTCTTCCTTTAGTCAAAACAATATATGGCCATAAAAAACATGCTTTTCTGCCAATTTCGAACGTCGGTCAGGGCCATAAATCATGCATCAAAAACAATGCATCCCAGTCGATTTAAAGCCAAATCTCAACATCACTTTAGAAGCACAATGTTCACACACTGTTTTAGACAAATTGCAAAGCTTTTTTGCACTCAGAAACCATAAAAAATAAAAGATTTTCTCCCGTTTCGAACGTTCCGTTTGTCGTTGCAAGCACCACGCTTGAAAAATCAGCGTTGCCAACTGTTATTCTGTACAAATCCCAAGTAAGCTCCCTAAAAATCCCGAGATCTCCTTGAAAATCCCGAAATTCTTACTTTCGTTCTCATGTTCCCAGTCTCTGCGCAATTTAGGCCTCAGGCCTCTTATTGTGTGTTCTTTGCCTGTTGCTTTTGCTTTTGAGAGCCTTTCAAAACAAAATTTTGTTAAATATGCAGGTCAATAGGGCTAAAATACGAGCGCATGAACTGTCTATTTTAACAAAATCATTTGTTAACTAGCTAATTTCACCAAAAATTTGATTACTAAATTTAGAACTTGAAGTTCTGAAAAATCCCAAAAAAATCCCGAGATTGAGTTTTTAAAAGAAAAATCCCAAAAACATCCCAATAGATTTAAAAAATCCCGAGATCTCGGGATAAAATCCTGTTTGTGTGGGAATAAGGAACGCGCATGCGCTTATCGAATTTAATTTATTCAATTTTTTAACAATTCAGTACCACAGTACTATTATTTTGGAGTTTGTTCCATGTTGCGCATGACAAGCTTCGTATTGACGGCATATAGTATTGACGTAAAAAATGTAATGTTTTTAACAGGGTGCTGGCAAATTATGAATTTTGCAAAGATGTAAGTGTATCTACACAGTCAGTTTTGGAAGCAGCCTCCAAAGAGAACGAGAACGTTTCTGCGCAATCTTTGGGCAAAATTATTAAAGATATTTGGGAAGGAAGTGTCTCCCGACAGTACTCAGCGCACAACTGCGTCTACACTTATAGACACCTTAGAAGACGTGCATTAATAAGCGGCCAAATCATATCTAAACTTGATGACGACGCTGTAAAGAATATCCACGGTCTTTGTTCCCTTCATCAAGGATGGGTTTTTAATTCTCAGTGTCTTTCAAACCAGACGTCTTTTGAAATTCTCACCGGAAAAAGGCGAAGAAGACATAACTGTATGTGGTCGACGTTTGATATTCGAGCTCAACATCATACTGTCTCCAAACCCCAAACTGACCCTGAGCACTTATGGTCATGCCAAACCAATCGAAGATATTATTGGATCTGATGAGTGTCAGTTGTCTCTTCGCACAATCGACAATGTTATGCGTCTTGTGGATTCGACAGTGCCATGCCTAGGTCATTCTATCTCAGAGAGAGGAAACACCAAATTTCTTAAAGTTCCGGTTTCACACTCTAAAAATATCAGTGTTTGTTCCAGAAAGCTTGGAAACCACAAGAGGCTAATCTCGTCTTCATGTCGGCTCCTTACTTGTCGTAGTTCAAGTTCATGCCAAAATTGCGCATATTCATTTAAGCTCTACCAAAATCGAGAGAATAAGCGTAAGGCGAACGTTTCGTCGGACGTTCCAAATAAAAAGTGCAATCTTCGATATTTGGACCGGATTGGTTTAGAGGGGAAGATAACAACTCAAAGGAAATCTCTAACAAACAACGTGAAACGAGACGCTCGGGCAAAAGTCGATTGCATGATAGAGTTCGTTGAAGAAGATCACGTGGACCTTCAACAAATTGTGGAGAATACCGACGGCGCCCTAATTCCACCAGGCATGAAACTTCTCTGGGAGCAACAGATGAAACAACTGTCTGCCAAATCGTCGAAGGGTTTCCGATGGAATCCAAGGTTTGCATATCTGAATATCTAACATTGCGTGGCAACTTCAGTACTAGTAATTCCTATCAGTAGAATACTAGTGCGTAAAACTCACTTAAAGCGACCTTGGTAATAAGTTGAATATATAATATAACTTGGTATTTATTTCCTACTTTGCGTACTTTGTTACATATTTTTCTAATTTCATTTTCCCGCAGAGTTGTGAGATTTGCACTTGATCTCTACTGTAAAAATCCGAAAGCCCTGGATTCTGTGCGCGAATTTGTCATTCTTCCAAGTAATCGTCTTATCAGGTGAGGATATTATTAGGTGAGTTATATTATTAAGTGAGTAAACTTTAATTATAGTTTTGTATGTTATGTATAGGCGAGTCATCTATAGAAGTCGCAACGCATCTCCTGCAATTCATATTTGTCAGTGATAGTGGCTTCAGGTTTCCGCTCGCCCATTTTCCAACCACCCAATGTCCTGCTTCCGTTTTATACCTTCAATTTTGGGAAGGTGTTATGCGAATGAAGAGAGCTGGTTTTACGTACGTTTTTCCTGTGTATATAATCCGTAATCATATTACTATTTAGATAAACGTTAATTAGTATAGGAAATTACACGGCTGGAGGAGTATTAATAAAAATTGCACGCGTACATGTTCGGGCAAAATATAATGAAGTGTCTTATATGCCACTCGAGATATTGGATAACTAATTCATGAGAATTATTATTGAGTATAATGAATAATGCATGATATATGGTCCGTTGTTACATGATTGCTCCTCTACAGTTTCGTTTTTTAAAAATCTATATACTATACATATTTGTAGAATTTATTATTCCCTTTGCGATGGGGGAGATTCAAACAGGCAGTTCATTAAAGTCCATTTTCCAAGTTGTGATCCGAGTGACTTGCACTTCGTGGGGTACAACATGTTCACAGAGGATCCGATGATGTTTATAATGGATTGCAAGGTAAATTCAACAATTACCTTTATAATGCAATAAAAGTAGCTCATTACGCGAACAATAGAATAAGCATAGAATTCATTTTTTATGTGTAATATTTTCTTTTAATTTTATAAGCATAATTTCAAGAAAATAAGGAACAATATTGAAAAAAGCTCCTCACATGCTGGAAGCACAAGATGCTTGGCCAAAGATGGAAAAAACATCTACTGGGCACATTGGAAGGATGCATATCTCTGGGATCAGAAGACAAATTCCTGTCCCATTCACGAGAACCTTAAAGAGGAGCATTTTCAGTTAAATCCAAGTTCCCGAATGAGAAACGGTTTGGCAGAAGATGTGCTAAAAAAAAGATGCTATATCTTATGAAAGTAATGAATATACTATATGTGTATATAATACATACATATATTTTTATACCCATAATATAAATAATAAATTGTATGACGCGTATCACCTCTTCATTTAGGCTTATAAAGATCACCTTGCCACGCGTGCAGAGGAGGACCCAAACAAACTTGACGAGACGATTGCCTTGTTAAAGCACACAAGCGCAATGATTGAATTATTTTCTGACAAGCACGCAATATACGACGTTGATGACAGCCGACTGCAAGCACTTCAGGCCACACTTCTGTTCTTTTCGACGTGGAAAGAAGGAACGACCAAGGGAAATCAATTCTTTTCAGAAAAACTGTGGTTTGACATCCAATCAATGATCCACGGTTTCATTTCTTTGGTGCAGACAAAGCTTCGACGGTTCCCGGGTTCGATAATTAAACAAGCTATAATCAATCAAGACTGCGTCGAGAATCATTTTTGTCAGCTTAGAGGGGCAAATGGGCAGAATGACAACCCAACGTATCAAACGACGCAAGGAACGCAAAACTCCATCATATTTGGCCAGACAACTGTCAGGAGGAAAGGTAATACGGGTACGGCAAAAAGCCATTCTTTTGCCGGACTGCCGAAGGAAAATTTGTTTGGAAAAAAGAAACGTCCGCGGAAATCGCCTGCGATGGGGCTGCTTATAGAGCACTGACTAGAAAGCATAACGATTTCTTCGAAATTTTAGATTATTTCATTTCAAACCAGTATTCCATGCACACAATTGCTGAATTAAACTTATAAACGACTATGGACCGGCAAGCAATTAAGGATAGTGTAGTATTAATTTTTAAATAGGCTGCATTCCATGCAGTTCGTTTTCATACGTGGCTATGCAGGGCGCTTATATAAGCAGCGACCTTAAGGCCCTTAAGTGCCAGACCTAAATGTTTATTGTAAGGTTGTAACTAACTTTGAAGTACTATTCCTTTTGTAACATCAGACTATTTAAATATGAACTTCTCATCACTAATTGCGTGCACAAATTATATAACAACGTTTAGAAAGTTTTTAGAGGATATTTAACCTCTGTATATATGCTGTATAATTTAAAAGTATTTGGTCATGTAAATATGCAGAATTTAAAAGGCGAATACGCCACATATAGACACGCAGTAAAACAGTGTGTTTGTATGACATAACAGTCACATATATTTGTCTTTACTGTGTGCGAATTCGTAACACAGGAATCCCGTTACAGCGCTCCTCAACAACATCAACGGTATAGGTCGAAGTGATTTCATAACGCGGAACAGCTTCGAAACGGGGGATCGCTTGGGCAAGTTCTAATGCCAATTTCATTTTATTCCATCTGGAAACGAGTCGGATGTTGTATGCGGCACATAGATGCTGCAACTCCTTTTTGCGATAAAGACGCGTAATACCTTCACTTCCTAATTTGCTGACAAGGTCCCGCTCAATTTCTGGAATTTGAACTTTCAGTCGTTGTTCCTCCGCTTTCTTCTTTTTCTGTAAAACTGCCTCTCGATGTGCCATAGATTTCTTTATGTGGAAATCTCTCCGAAAATCACGTAAAAACTGTCCTGCACCCATCTTGAAATATCTTTCGATGATCTCTTTGTAAATTTCAATAATGACGTTCTGTTTATAAAGAAAAATAGCAAACGCGTTATACTCTATCTAAACATATGGAGCTTAATGGGTGTGCCTTAGCACTATTGCAAAGCTCGCTTCACTCGTGGTCGTTTGAGCACTCTTGCCTCACCCTGACATCATGGTCAGTAAGTTTCGCATTACTTCACTGGGGCTAATTAAACAAACACTAAAGACAACCGGTCTTCAAAGTAAATAGGCTCTGGATTTGTTTTGTTCAGTTACCGTTGGTGTATTATTAAATACCTTGTTTGCTTCTGCGTCTGGCTCAAACAATTTCAAGAACGCGTTTTCCAGTGTCGAGTTTTTAGTCGCTTCAGCGATAGAGTTGTCCACCATGTCGTTTTGCAAATCTGACAACCTTTGAATGTTGATTTAATTTTATCGACTCGTTCTTGCTCCAATGCCAGAAAGAACCTGAATGCATTGTCGTTGATATGGATCAGGCCACGTTCTCTGTACTGTCGAGACTCGATCACGCGAAGGCTTTCAGGATTTACAGTTTAAACATGGACAGCTTCATGTGGTGATATGACGTAGTTTTCCAAAAGGTTGATCTTCTTCATCTCTTTGTGAATTTTGAGGCGAACATTGGTTGACTGCGACAATTTGTTTTCGACTACATAACTTCGCGCTCTGTTTAGACACTTCCTGATGTCCCATCCTCCCACATACCGAATTTTCCCACGACCGTCCGGTCCCATTTCTTGAACGTTGAAATGTACTGGCTCACATTCTTCCATTTTTCGTACACGGTTCCCAACTTCAGCTCCAAACAGTTGAAATAGGTGGAAGGTCAACATAGCACCTACGCTTCTTTGCCCGTCATTGATTTCAACCCATTTCCCAACATTGTACGCGCTAATTAAGTCGCTTCGGTATTCTTGGGATAGGAAAAAAAGTTGAAGGTTCGATGTGGCACAGGTGAAATCTTTGTTCATCATCTGTAGCTGTTCAAGATTCTCCGTCGGATAATTTTCAAACAGTTTGTAAATTCTGCACCAAAATATACTAGCTAATAATTCAAAATCATCTAAATTATCAACTCCATATTTTGCTGCAGATTTAACGGATTGGTGGTAGGAATCTTCGTTGGCGAAGTTAATCACTTTCTCCAAAAAAGCTTTCACACTGAAGGATGAAGGAGGCTTTGACAGTTCATCACTAAAGTCGGACATGCATAATAAGACATCCTCCAGATTGACGACTACACCACTGTTCGATTCGAAATACGAAGATGCAGCGGAAGTAAAATCGTTATCTTGAACAAGGTTGTCCATCTCTTCCAATTCTGTCTCGCACTCTTTGTCGCATTCAAACAAGTTTTCGTCCAGGTGCATACCATTACAGCAGCCAAAGTGTTCGTCGAAGGTTCCCATCTTATTCGACTCAAAATCTGATAGCTCGGGGGGAGGTGGTAAGAGGAAACTCCTTCGAAAACCAAGAACTTGAAGCGATTCTTCTCTGGTGACTCTTGATAGTGCAACTTACGTTTGGCCCGAGACAAATTCTTGCGAACAATGCACAACTACACTTTCCAATGTCGTACTTTGCGCTTTATGTACTGTGATGGCGTAGCAGGGTGCCAGTGGAAATTAGGTACGACTGCCTTGTATCCTTCCATTAGTATCGAACTTGTACCAAGTTCTACGAGCAACGGCGACATTTCCGACCTTAGGGAAGTTGACAAGAAGACGTTCTTCATCTGCTTCATCGATGCCAACGTATTCGCCCATGTATCCATTTTTTAAATGGTCGTTGATGTTGTAGAGAAGTATCACTTTGCATCCAGGTTTCACAGCGAGAACTTTGCTAATGGTTTTCTCCAAATGGCGGGCGTTACCAGTGTCCTTGCTCTTGAAGATGGTAAGTTCTCCAGGAAGTTTCGCCAAGACATCTAGGTTGTGGATCTCAACTTGTAATTTCTTAAAATATACATGGATCTTTTCTGGAAGCGTATCGGACGAATCTAAATCTCTTACCAGGCTTTGAAGATATTTCTGTACTTCCTCATTACATTGACCTTCGCGTAGAAAATCCAAAGCGTCTTTTAACTTATCTTCGCCATCTCCTTGTCGCAGTACTTTGTGTAACTCGAAACGATGCGGAAATACTTTGTCCAAAAGTTGCGAGGAAACGATAGATTTTCCAGGGTCGAGTGGGCTTGGAACTGGTTTCAGTTGCCAGAAATCGCCTACAAGGATAACCTGTATCCCACCAAATGGAAGATCATTGTTGGAAACTATGTGATGAATTGCATTAACAATATGAAAAATGCGCTGGCTTGACATGGATACTTCGTCCCATATTAGTACTTTCGTGTCTGAACTTGCAAGTAAATGTTTTTCCGTCCCAAAGAACGATCAATCACCAAATTGCCAGGAAGTTCGGCTGTCTGCAGTCCGTAATGAGAATGCACGGTCTTCGCCATACCATGATATGCGTCGCACGATATCCCACTAGAACACACGATTTGATATTTCAATCCTTTTGCTGTCAGAGATTTAATGATACTTTCAACGACCGTGGTTTTTCCAACACCGGCCTTCCCCAAAATGCACATGTTATGTCCAGTTGAGGCGAATTTAACAACCATATTCTGTTCCTTTGTCAACTTGATATTCATATCAGCTTTACACTACATAAATTAAATGACCGCTAATGCCACCACTAGAAACGCTAGACATTTTAACATTCTACGTTAAAATCACTTGACTTAGATATTGCCAGGATATTGTTAATTGCAAGTACGAAATGTTTTTTTCTGCATGCGGGAAATAAAGCTTATGCAATAGGACAAACGTAGTTTTACGATATTAACTTACATCTTTGCAAAATTCATAATTTGCCAGCACCCTGTTAAAAAACATTACATTTTTTACGTCAATACTATATGCCGTCAATACGAAGCTTGTCATGCGCAACATGGAACAAACTCCAAAATAATAGTACTAACACCGCGGAAAAACGTCTGCGCATGCGCAAGTACTTGAAAATATTGTGGGGAATTTAAATCCCGTTTCCTGAAGCAAAATCATTCCTTTTAATTGCTGAAGATAAGTGAAACAAACAAAACAACATTAGGTCGAGTAGTTTGGGTATTAATAAGTAGTTTTCTAAGGTTAAGAACACAAAATTTAATTTAAAAATTGACGTTTGAGTCCGAGAGGCGTGCGAGTACTTCTTGAAAAATTCTCGAACACCGGATTAAAACACAAGAGTTTTGCAAACTGTGAAAGAGTTTTGCATTTGCATATGCTTAAGTTGTATAGCAGGTCATTACCTTTAAATACAGTCAACGCAAAATTTTTTCATTCTACGCAAAAAAAGTTATTGGCAAAAATGTGGATAAAATTACCCTATGGAAAATTTCCTTGTTCATTCGGTCGAGTAGCTTTCGTAAACAATAAATTTTTCATTACTCACCTTTGGCCTGCATCTAAAACAATATTATTTTCTAGGCATGTAAACTACAATTATTTCTTGTTTTTAAGTTCATACGTTCGTTGGTAAGCTAATAATTTTACTCCAAAGGCACATATGTGAGGTACTTCTTTTCACCGCCATATTGCGAAATAAACAAGCTCGAAACACCCGATTTATCAAGCCAATCTCAGTAAAATTGACGCATGCGCAGACGTTTTTCCGCGGTGTTGGTACTGAATTGTTAAAAAATTGAATAAATTAAATTCGATAAGCGCATGCGCGTTCCTTATTCCCACATGATCATGAAACTTGTCAAACAGGTATTTTGAAACATTTTTCAAGCGTGGTGCTTGCAACGACAAACGGAACGTTCGAAACGGGAGAAAATCTTTTATTTTTTATGGTTTCTGAGTGCAAAAAAGCTTTGCAATTTGTCTAAAACAGTGTGTGAACATTGTGCTTCTAAAGTGATGTTGAGATTTGGCTTTAAATCGACTGGGATGCATTGTTTTTGATGCATGATTTATGGCCCTGACCGACGTTCGAAATTGGCAGAAAAGCATGTTTTTTATGGCCATATATTGTTTTGACTAAAGGAAGACGTAGTGTTTCACTGAAAACAACGGGTTTGGATAATTTACAACGGCTAAGTGGAGTTTAGATTTGGTTTTTAATCCATTGTTTATCGATGTGGATGGTTTTTTTACACAGGCAGCAAATCATATGGACATGAGGCCGCGACTTCATGTTTTACTGAAAACAATAATTTACAAAGGCTATATAAAAGATTGAAGTTGGGATTTTGTTTTTAATCCATCGTTTATCGACTTATATAGATGGCTTTTTTACACTGGCAGCAAATCATATATTCATATGGACATGAGCGACGTTGGCAATAGCCGGAAGGCTTGTACGGCATATGTTTTTAATACATTTGACTACTGGAAGACTTTCTGTTTTACTGAAAAACAATGGGTTTGGATAATTTATAACGGCTATACAAAAGATCGAAGTTGGGATTTGGTTTTTAATTTATCGACTTATAAATGGTTTGGTTTTTTTACACTGGTACTCTGGCAGCTCATATTGGCAAAGGCCGAAAGGCTTATACTGGTGTACGTGTACTAAATTTTATGTTGTTTGGAATTGAACAATTGAAAGCTTCGTATATCACTGGCAACATTGACGTACATGGTGACATCTTTGTCCCGCATCTAGGTAAGTACATGCAAGTTTTGAAATTTACATAAACTCGCGTATATCAGTTGTGAAATTAACTTCGCTTTTTTATCCGCTCATTGTTCTCATGCTACACTGAAAGAACTATACTATGTACAGGCGTGTATGTTCTATAGTGCTGCCTGTTCAGATTTTTTACAGATTTATTGCTAATTTTGAGCATATAGTTCTCAGTTGAATTAGACCGTACATTTGAAGAATGCCTTGTCATTGACATTATTGTCAATTGTAGCTACGTAGCGACATAATTTGCATGGCGCGGTGTCACAGATTGTAGTTAAAAATGCTATATATATAGCTAACTAATGGATTTTATAAACTAGGAATGCCTTTGAATCTTGTTTGTTTTCAACCAGCATTTTTGTAGTTTATAGTCATACTATTTATGTGCATATATGTGTTTGTATAAACGACTTTCAACTTCAAAAACCAAAGGGAAAATGTAACATGCAAGGTTTTTAAAAAATTTATATAGGCAAACAGACATTTATATTAATTTTAGTGGTCATACAAAAAAAAACTACGCAAAAACAGAGAATCCAAGAGCTTACCAGAAAAAAAGCTTGCTTGAGCGGAGAAAACCTGGTCCAGTAGGGTCGACATCATTTTTTACAACATCGAGTTCAACATTTTGTCCAGTCCGCCGATTGCATAACTTCAACAATGATATTAATCTAGTTCTGTTATCGACATAAAATGTTCGGCTCACTGTCCCATGTGGTCTAGTGGTTAGGATTTGGCGCTTTCACCGCCATGGCCCGGGTTCGATTCCCGGCATGGGAAATTTTCCACTATGTGCTGCATTTTTCTTCATAAACAATAAAAGAAAAACGATCCCTTAGTTTAAACGTCATCAATATTTGTAAAATTTAGGGCTAAGATTTTTGTGTCGTCTAGCGCTGGAAATATTTTAACAATAATTCTAATCTAGTTGCTTAGTTTTTGGGGAAAAATATGCCTGTTCGAAAGAAAAGAAAATTTTAGGAACGAAAGATTTAATTTGAAGACATCATTCTATGATCTACGCTTTGAATTTCTGTGATGTTGTTCAGTGATGTTATAATCGTCGTCCGTTGTATATGATATTGATATAATAATTTTGAAAGCTTCACTTCAATTTCCAAACGGTTTTCTAAATTTTGACAATGCTAACAATTCTAAGATTGTACCGAATTATTGAGAAGTACACGCGAGTTCGCTAGAGGCGGTCGTTGAAGTGCGTTGGTGGTTCAGTGGTAGAATTCTCGCCTGCCACGCTGGAGACCGGGGTTCGATTCCCCGAAACAATCAGATCGGACTGAACAGCTGAAACCTCTTTTTTTAGAGGATTCTAGAGAATCCTTTGATATCTGCTCCAAAAATAAAAGGAAAATAGAAAACGCCAGAGAGACTCCCATGTGCTCTAGTGGTTAGGATCTGGCGTTTTCACCGCCATGGCCCGGGTTCGATTCCCGGCATGGGAAATTCACGGCTATGTCTATTTTTCTTCATCATAAAGTAACCAAAAAACCCCTCTTTCCAATGCTATTGTACATCATCATTTTTTACAACATTCGAGTTTAACATTTTGTCCAGTCCGCCGATTGCATAACTTCAACAATGATTGTAATCTAGTTCGGTTATCGACATCAAATGTTCGGCTGACTGTCCCATGTGGTCTAGTGATTAGCATCTAGCGTTCGATTCCCGGCATGGGAAATTTTCCACTATGTGCTGCATTTTTCTTCTTCATCAAACAATAAAAGAAAAACGATATCCTTAGTTTATATGTCGTCAAACTTTGTAAAATATAGAGCTAAGATTTTTGTGTCGTCTAGCGCTGGAAATATTTTAACAATATTTCTAATCTAGTTGCTTAGTTTTTAGAGAAAAAAATATGCCTGTTCGAAAGAAATGAAAATTTTAGGAACGAAAGATTTAATTTGACGACATCATTCTATGATCTACGCTTTGAATTTCTGTGATGTTGTTCAGTGATGTTATAATCGTCGTCCGTTGTATATGATATTGATATAATAATTTTGAAAGCTTCACTTCAATTTCCAAACGGTTTTCTAAATTTTGACAATGCTAACAATTCTAAGATTGTACCGACTTATTAAGAGATACACGCGAGTTAGCAAAAGGCGGTCGTTGAAGTGCGTTGGTGGTTCAGTGGTAGAATTCTCGCCTGCCACCCGGGAGACCAGGGTTCAATTTCCCTCCAACGCAAGCGTAAAGAATTTGGAATATTTTTATGCCCTGAATGACTTCAAATGTTAGATATTTATGAGAATATTTCAATACATCCTTCATAACCACATTCTTTGAAACAATAAGATCGGACTGAACAGCTGAAACCTCTTTTTTTATAAATTCTAGAGAATCCTTTGATATCTGCTCCTAAAATAAAAGGAAAATAGAAAACGCCTGAGAGACTCCCATGTGGTCTAGTGGTTAGGATCTGGCGTTTTCACCGCCATGGCCCGGGTTCGATTCCCGGCATGGGAAATTCACGGCTATGTCCTTTTTTCTTCATCATAAAGTAACCAAAAAAACCCTCTTTCCAATGCTATGGTACTTCATCATTTTTTACAACATTCGAGTTTAACATTTTGTCCACTCCGCCGATTGCATAACTTCAACAATGATTGTAATCTAGTTCTTTTATGGACATCAAATGTTCGGCTCACTGTCCCATGTGGTCTAGCGGTTAGGATCTGGCGCTCTCACCGCCATCGCCCGGGTTCGATTCCCGGCATGGGAAATTTTCCACTATGTGCTGCATTTTTCTTCTTCATCAAACAATAAAAGAAAAACGATTCCGTTAGTTTAAATGTCATCAATATTTGTAAAATTTAGGGCTAAGCTTTTTGTGTCGTCTAGCGCTGGAAATATTTTAACAATAATTCTAATCTAGTTGCTTTGTTTTTGGGGAAAAAATATGCCTATTCGAAAGAAATGAAAATTTTAGGAACGAAAGATTTAATTTGACGACATCATTCTATGATCTACCCTTTGAATTTCTGTGATGTTGTTCAGTGATGTTTTAATCGTCGTCGGTTGTATATGATATTGATATAATAATTTTGAAAGCTTCACTTCAATTTCCAAACGGTTTTCTAAATTTTGACAATGCTAACAATTCTAAGATTGTACCGACTTATTAAGAAGTACACGCGAGTTAGCAAAAGGCGGTCGTTGAAGTGCGTTGGTGTTTCCGTTTTATAAATCTCGCCTGCTACGTGGGAGACCGGAGTTCGATTCCCCGCCAACGCAAGCCTAAAGAATTTGGAATATTTTTATGCCCTGAATGACTTCAAATGTTAGATATTTATGAGAATATTTCAATATATCCTTCATAACCACATTCTTTGAAACAATGAGATCGGACTGAACAGGTGAATTCTCTTTTTGTGATAAATTCTAGAGAATCCTTTGATATCTGCTCCTAAAACAAAGGGAAAATGGAAAATGTCTGAGAAGCTCCCATGTGGTCTAGTGGTTAGGATCTGGCGTTTTCACCGCCATGGGCCGGGTTCGATTCCCGGCATGGGAAATTCACAGCTATGTCCATTTTTCTTCATCATAAAGTAACCAAAAAACCCTTCTTTCCAATGCTATTGTACAGCATCAATTTTTACAACATTAGAGTTTAACATTTTGTCCAGTCTGCCGATTGCATAACTTCAACAATGATTGTAATCTAGTTCTGTTATCGACATCAAATGTTCCGCTGACCGTCCCATGTGGTCTAGTGGTTAGGATCTGTCGCTCTCATCGCCATGGCTTGGGTTCGATTCCCGGCATAAGAAATTTTCCACTTTGTGCTGCATTGTTCTTCTTCATCAAACAATAAAAGAAAAACGATATCCTTAGATTATATGTCGTCAAACTTTGTAAAATATAGAGCTAAGATTTTTGTGTCGTCTAGCGCTGGAAATATTTTAACAACATTTCTAATGTAGTTGCTTAGTTTTTGGGGAAAAAAAATTATGCCTGTTCGAAAGAAATGAAAATTTTAGGAACGAAAGATTTAATTTGACGACATCATTCTATGATCTACGCTTTCAATTTCTGTGATGTTGTTCAGTGATGTTATAATCGTCGTCCGTTGTATATGATATTGATATAATAATTTTGAAAGCTTCACTTCAATTTCCAAACGGTTTTCTAAATTTTGACAATGCTAACAATTCTAAGATTGTACCGAATTATTAAGAAGTACACGCGAGTTAGCAAAAGGCGGTCGTTGAAGTGCGTCAGTGTTTCCGTGGTATAAATCTCGCCTGCCACGCGGGAGACCGGGGTTCGATTCCCCGCTAACGCAAGCGTAAAGAATTTGGAATATTTTTATGCCCTGAATGACTTCAAATGTTAGATATTTATGAGAATATTTCAATACATCCTTCATAACCACATTCTTTGAAACAATAAGATCGGACTGAACAGCTGAAACCTCTTTTTTTATAAATTCTAGAGAATCCTTTGATATCTGCTCCAAAAATAAAAGGAAAATAGAAAACGCCTGAGAGACTCCCATGTGGTCTAGTGGTTAGGATCTGGCGTCTCCACTGCCATGGCCCGGGTTCGATTCCCGGCATAGGAAATTAACGGCTATGTCCTTTTTTCTTCATCATAAAGTAACCAAAACAACCCTCTTTCTAATGCTATGGTACTTTATCATTTTTTACAACATTCGAGTTTAACATTTTGTCCAGTCCGCCGATTGCATAACTTCAACAATGATTGTAATCTAGTTCTTTTATTGACATCAAATGTTCGGCTCATTGTCCCATGTGGTCTAGCGGTTAGGATCTGGCGCTCTCACCGCCATCGCCCGGGTTCGATTCAAGGCATGGGAAATTTTTCACTATGTGCTGCATTTTTCTTCTTCATCAAAAAATAAAAGAAAAACGATTCCGTTAGTTTAAATGTCATCAATATTTGTAAAATTTAGGGCTAAGATTTTTGTGTCGTCTAGCGCTGGAAATATTTTAACAATAATTCTAATCTAGTTGCTTTGTTTTTGGGGAAAAAAATATGCCTATTAGAAAAGAAATGAAATTTTAAGAACGAAAGATTTAATTTGACGACATCATTCTATGATCTACGCTTTGAATTTCTGTGATGTTGTTCAGTGATTTTATAATCGTCGTCCGTTGTATATGATATTGATATAATAATTTTAAAAGCTTGTTTTGAACTTCGAAACGGTTTTCTAAATTTTGACAATGCTAACAATTCTAAGATTTTACCGACTTATTAAGAAATACACGCGAGTTAGCAAAAGGCGGTCGTTGAAGTGCGTTGGTGGTTCAGTGGTAGAACTCTCGCCTGCCACCCGGGAGACCGGGGTTCGATTCCCCGCCAACGCAAGCGTAAACAATTTGGAATATTCTTATGCCCTGAATGGCTTCAAATGTTAGATATTTATGAGAATATTTCAATATATCCTTCATAATTACATTCTTTGAAACAATCAGATGGGACTGAACAATTGAAACCTCTTTTTTTATAAATTCTAGAGAATCCTTTGATATCTGCTCCAAAAACAAAAGGAAATTAGAAAATGCCTGAGAGACTCCCATGTGATCTAGTGGTTAGGATCTGGCGTTTTCACCGCCATGGCCCGGGTTCGATTCCCGGCATGGGAAATTCACGGCTATGTCCATTTTTCTTCATCATAAAGTAACCAAAAAACCCTTATTTCCAATGATATTGTACATCATCATTTTTTACAACATTAGAGTTTAATATTTTGTCCAGTCTGCCGATTGCATAACTTCAACAATGACTGTAATCTAGTTCTGTTATGGACATCAAATGTTCGGCTCACTGTCCCATGTGGTCTAGCGGTTAGGATCTGGCGCTCTCACCGCCATGGCCCGGGTTCGATTCCCGGCATGGGAAATTTTCCACTATGTGCTGCATTTTTGTTCTTCATCAAACAATAAAAGAAAAACGATTCCCTTAGTTTAAATGTCTCAATATATTTAAAATTTAGGGCTAAGATTTTTTTGTCGTATAGCGCTTGAAATATTTTAACAATAATTCTAATCTAGTTGCTTTGTTTTTGGGGAAAAAATACGCCTATTCATAAGAAATGAAAATTTTAGGAACGAAAGATGTAATTTGACGACATCATTCGATTATCTACGCTTTCAATTTCTGTAATGTTGTTCAGTGATGTTATAATCGTCGTCCGTTGTATATGATATTGATATGATAATTTTGAAAGCTTAACTTCAATTTCCAAACGGTTTTCTAAATTTTGACAACGCTAACAATTCTAAGATTGTACCGAATTATTAAAAAGTACACGCGAGTTAGCAAAAGGCGGGCGTTGGTGGTTCAGTGGTAGAATTCTCGCCTGCCACTCGGGAGACCGGGGTTCGATTCCCCGCTAACGCAAGCGTAAAGAATTTGGAATATTTTTATGCCCTGAATGGCTTCAAGTGTTAGATATTTATGAGCATATTTCAATATATTCTTCATAACCACATTCTTTGAAACAATGAAATCGGACTGAACAGCTGAATTCTCTTTTTCTGATAAATTCTAGAGAATCCTTTGATATCTGCTCCTAAAATAAACGGAAAATAGAAAATGCCTGAGAAGCTCCCATTTGGTCTAGTGGTTAGGATCTGGCGTTTTCACCGCCATGGTCGGGTTCGATTCCCGGCATGGGAACTTCACGGCTATGTCCATTTTTCTTCATCATAAAGTAACCAAAAAACCCCTCTTTCCAATGCTATTGTACATCATCATTTTTTACAACATTCGAGTTTAAAGTTTTGTCCAGTCCGCCGATTGCATAACTTCAACAATGATTGTAATCTAGTTCGGTTATCGACATCAAATGTTCGGCTGACTGTCCCATGTGGTCTAGTGATTAGCATCCGGTGCTCTCACCGCCATGGCCCGGGTTCGATTCCCGGCATGGGAAATTTTCCACAATGTGCTGCATTTTTCTTCTTGATGAAACAATAAAAGAAAAACGATATCCTTAGTTTATATGTCGTCAAACTTTTTAAAATATAGAGCTAAGATTTTTGTGTCGTCTAGCGCTGGAAATATTTTAACAACATTTGGAATCTAGTTGCTTAGTTTTTGGGGAAAAAAAATTGCCTGTTCGAAAGAAACGAAAATTTTAAAAACGAAAGATTTAATTTGACGACATCATTCTATGATCTACACTTTGAATTTCTTTGATGTTGTTCAGTGATGTTATAATCGTCGTCCGTTGTATATGATATTGATATAATAATTTTAAAAGCTTGTTTTGAATTTCCAAACGATTTTCTGAATTTTGACAATGCTAACAATTCTAAGATTTTACCGACTTATTAAGAAATACACGCGAGTTAGCAAAAATCGGTCGTTGAAGTGCGTTGGTGGTTCAGTGGTAGAACTCTCGCCTGCCACCTGGGAGACCGGGGTTCGATTCCCCGCCAACGCAAGCGTAAACAATTTGGAATATTCTTATGCCCTGAATGGCTTCCAATGTTAGATATTTATGAGAATATTTCAATATATCCTTCATAACCACATTCTTTGAAACAATCAGATGGGACTGAACAGTTGAAACCTCTTTTTTTATAAATTCTAGAGAATCCTTTGATATCTGCTCCAAAAATAAAAGGAAAAAAAAAACGCTTGAGAGACTCCCATGTGGTCTAGTGGTTAGGATCTGACGTTTTCACCGTCATGGCCCGGGTTCGATTCCCGGCATGGGAAATTCACGGCTATGTCCATTTTTCTTCATCATAAAGTAACCAAAAAACCCCTCTTTCCAATGCTTTTGTACATCATCATTTTTTACAACATCGAGTATAACATTTTGTCCAGTCCGCCGATTGCATAACTTCAACAATGATTGTAATCTAGTTCGGTTATCGACATCAAATGTTCGGCTGACTGTCCCATGTGGTCTAGTGATTAGCATCTGGCGCTCTCACCGCCATGGCCCGGGTTCGATTCCCGGCATGGGAAATTTTCCACTATGTGCTGCATTTTTCTTCTTCATCAAACAATAAAAGAAAAACGATATCCTTAGTTTATATGTCGTCAAACTTTGTAAAATATAGAGCTAAGATTTTTGTGTCGTCTAGCGCTGGAAATATTTTAACAATATTTCTAATCTAGTTGCTTAGTTTTTGGGGAAAAAAATATGCCTGTTCGATAGAAATGAAATTTTTAGGAACGAAAGATTTAATTTGACGACATCATTCTATGATCTACGCTTTGAATTTCTGTGATGTTGTTCAGTGATGTTATAATCGTCGTCGGTTGTATATGATATAGTCCGGTCGCTTAGCGGTTAAAATTGGCAACATCTGTACAAAGCGGACAAAGTCAGTATTTCCTTCCCCGCAACTCCTAAGTCAAATTGAAATGTTTTTGGGGGTGTAATGAAGATATTCACAAAATTTATCATCCCGGGGGGGGGGGGAAGTTCCGTTTTTTAAATAACGGTTCGGGATGTTTGTTCATGTTTTACTCAATCATTGTATTTAATAATAAGGTGTTGGGATATTGTTCAAAGACATGGACTTGACAACAGATAAATGGGCATAAAAAATTTCCTGTTTGATGTTCTCACATTAAATATCATTGACTGGCAGAGAAACATTGCCAACCGTTAACGTACCACTTCACTGTGGTAACACCCCCCTAACTTTAAAATTTAAGGCACCCGTTCTTAAATTGATTAGGAGGCATAGTTAATCAATTGTAGGGGGGGGGGGTGCTCAAGTTTGTACACGCCAGTACAGATCGTTTGGTTAAGCGACTTCACTAATATTGATATAATAATTTTGAAAGCTTCACTTCAATTTCCAAACGGTTTTCTAAATTTTGACAATGCTAACAATTCTAAGATTGTACCGACTTATTAAGAAGTACACGCGAAATAGTAAAACGTGGTCGTTGAAGTGCGTTGGTGTTTCCGTGGTATAAATCTCGCCTGCCACGCGGGAGACCGGGGTTCGATTCCCCGCCAACGCAAGCGTAAACAATTTGGAATATTCTTATGCCCTGAATGATTTCACATATTAGATATTTATGAGAATATTTCAATATATCCTTCATAACCACATTCTTTGAAACAATCAGATCGGACTGAACAGCTGAAACCTCTTTTTTTAGAGGTTATAGAGAATCCTTTGATATCTGCTTTAAAAATAAAAGGAAAATAGAAAACGCCTGAGAGGCTCCCATGTGGTCTTGTGGTTAGGATCTGGCGTTTTCACCGCCATGGCCCGGGTTCGATTCCCAGCATGGGAAATTCACGGCTATGTCCATTTTTCTTCATCATAAAGTAACCAAAAAACCCCTCTTTCAAATGTTATTGTACATCATCATTTTTTACAACATTCGAGTTTAACATTTTGTCCACTCCGCCGATTGCATAACTTCAACAATGATATTAATCTAGTTCTGTTATGGACATCACATGTTCGACTTACTGTCCCATGTGGTCTAGCGGTTAGGATCTGGCGCTCTCACCGCCATCGCCCGGGTTCGATTCAAGGCATGGGAAATTTTCCACTATGTGCTGCATTTTTCTTCTTCATCAAACAATAAAAGAAAAACGATTCCCTTAGTTTAAATGTCATCAATATTTCTAAAATTTAGGGCTAAGATTTTTTTGTCGTCTAGCGCTGGAAATATTTTAACAATAATTGTAATCTAGTTGCTTTGTTTTTGGGGAAAAAATACGCCTATTCGAAAGAAATGAAAATTTTAGGAACGAAAGATGTAATTTGACGACATCATTCCATTATCTACGCTTTGAAATTCTTTGATGTTGTTCAGTGATTTTATAATTATCGTCCGTTGTATATGATATTGATATAATAATTTTAAAAGCTTGTTTTGAATTTCCAAACGGTTTTCTAAATTTTGACAATGCTAACAATTCTAAGATTTTACCGACTTATTAAGAAATACAAGCGAGTTAGCAAAAGGCGGTCGTTGAAGTGCGTTGGTGGTTCAGTGGTAGAATTCTCGCCTGCCACGCGGGAGACCGGGGTTCGATTCCCCGCTAACGCAAGCGTAAAGAATTCGGAATACTTTTATGCCCTGAATGGCTTCAAGTGTTAGATATTTATGAGAATATTTCAATATATTCTTCATAACCACATTCTTTGAAACAATGAGTTCGGACTGAATAGCTGAATTCTCTTTTTCTGAAAAATTCTAGAGAATCCTTTGATATCTGCTCCTAAAATAAAGCTCCCATGTGGTCTAATGGTTAGGATCTGGCGTTTTCACCGCCATAGCCCGGGTTCGATTCCCGGCATGGGAAATTCACGGCTATGTCCATTTTTCTTCATCATAAAGTAACCAAAAAACCCCTCTTTCCAATGCTATTGTACATCATCATTTTTTACAACATTAGAGTTTAATATTTTGTCCCGTCTGCCGATTGCGTAACTTCAACAATGATTGTAATCTAGTTCTGTTATCGACATCAACTGTTCCGCTGACTGTCCCATGTGGTCTAGTGGTTAGGATCTGGCGCTCCCACCGCCATGGTCCGGGTTCGATTCCCGGCATGGGAAACTTTCCACTATGTGCTGCATTTTTCTTCTTCATCAAACAATAAAAGAAAAACGATATCCTTAGTTTATATGTCGTTAAACTTTGTAAAATATAGAGCTAAGATTTTTGTGTCGTCTAGCGCTGGAAATATTTTAACTATATTTCTAATCTAGTTGCTTAGTTTTTGGGGAAAAAAAATATGCCTGTTCGAAAGAAATGAAAATTTTAAGAACGAAAGATTTAATTTGACAACATCATTCTATGATCTACGCTTTGAATTTCTGTGATGTTGTTCAGTGATTTTATAATCGTCGTCCGTTGTATATGATATTGATATAATAATTTTAAAAGCTTGTTTCGAATTTCCCAACGGTTTTCTAAATTTTGACAATGCTAACAATTCTAAGATTTTACCGACTTATTAAGAAATACACGCGAGTTAGCAAAAGGCGGTCGTTGAAGTGCGTTGGTGGTTCAGTGGTAGAACTCTCGCCTGCCACCTGGGAGACCGGGGTTCGATTCCCCGCCAACGCAAGCGTAAACAATTTGGAATATTCTTATGTTAGATATTTATGAGAATATTTCAATATATCCTTCATAACCACATTCTTTGAAACAATCAGATGGGACTGAACAGTTGAAACCTCTTTTTTTATAAATTCTAGAGAATCCTTTGATATCTGCTCCAAAAATAAAAGGAAAATAGAAAACGACTGAGAGGCTCCCATGTGGTCTAGTGGTTAGGATCTGGCGTTTTCACCGCCATGGCCCGGGCTCGATTCCCGGCATGGGAAATTCACGGCTATGTCCATTTTTATTCATCATAATGTAACCAAAAAACCCCTTTTTCCAATGCTATTGTACATCATCATTTTTTACAACATTCGAGTCTAAAATTTTGTCCAGTCCGCCGATTGCATAACTTCAACAATGATTGTAATCTAGTTCGGTTATCGACATCAAATGTTCGGCTGACTGTCCCATGTGGTCTAGTGATTAGCATCTGGCGCTCTCACCGCCATGGCCCGGGTTCGATTCCCGGCATGGGAAATTTTCCACTATGTGCTGCATTTTTCTTCTTCATCAAACAATAAAAGAAAAACGATATCCTTAGTTTATATGTCGTCAAACTTTGTAAAATATAGAGCTAAGATTTTTGTGTCGTCTAGCGCTGGAAATATTTTAACAATAACTCTAATCTAGTTGCTTAGTTTTTGGGGAAAAAAATACCTGTTCGAAAGAAATGAAAATTTTAGGAACGAAAGATTTAATTTAACGAATTCATTCTATGATCTACACTTTGAATTTCTGTGATGTTGTTCAGTGATGTTATAATCGTCGTCCGTTGAATATGATATTGATATAATAATTTTGAAAGCTTGTTTTCAATTTCCAAACGGTTTTCTAAATTTTGACAATGCTAACAATTCTAAGATTGTACCGAGTTATAAAGAAATACACGCCAGTTAGAAAAAGGCGGTCGTTGAAGTGCGTTGTTTGTTCAGTGCTAGAATTCTGGCCTTCCACCCGGGAGACCGGGATTCGATTCCCCGCTAACGCCAGCGTAAAGAATTTGGAATATTTTTATGCCTTGAATGACTTCAAATGTTAGATATTTATGAGAATATTTCAATATATCCTTCATAACCACATTCTTTGAAACAATCAGATTGGACTGAACAGTTGAAACCTCTTTTTTTATAAATTCTAGAGAATCCTTTGATATCTTCTCCCAAAATAAAAGGAAAATAGAAAATGCCTGAGAGACTCCCACGTGGTCTAGTGGTTAGGATCTGGCGTTTTCACCGCCATAGCCCGGGTTCGATTCCCGGCATGGGAATTCACGGCTATGTCCATTTTTCTTCATCATAAAGTAACCAAAAAACCCTTCTTTCCAATGCTATTGTACATCATCATTTTTTACAACATTAGAGTTTAATATTTTGTCCAGTCCGCCGATTGCGTAACTTCAAGAATGATTGTAATCTAGTTCTGTTATCCACATCAAACGGTCCGCTGACTGTCCCATGTGGTCTAGTGGTTAGGATCTGGCGCTATCACCCCCATGGCCCGGGTTCGATTCTCGGCATAAAAAATTTTCCACTATGTGCTGCATTTTTCTTCTTCATCAAACAATAAAAGAAAAACGATTGCCTTAGTTTAAATGTCATCAATATTTGGAAAATTTACGGCTAAGATTTTTTTGTCGTCTAGCGCTGGAAATATTTTAACAATAATTCTAATCTAGTTGCTTAGTTTTTGGGGAAAAAATACGCCTATTCGAAAGAAATGAAAATTTTAGGAACCAAAGATGTAATTTGACGACATCATTCCATTATCTACGCTTTCAATTTCTGTAATGTTGTTCAGTGATGTTATAATCGTCGTCCGTTGTATATGATATTGATATAATAATTTTGAAAGCTTCACTTCAATTTCCAAACGGTTTTCTAAATTTTGACAATGCTAACAATTCTAAGATTGTACCGAATTATTAAGAAATATAGGCGAGTTAGCAAAAGGTGGTCGTTGAAGTCCGTTGGTGGTTCAGTGGTAGAATTCTCGCCTGCCACGCGGGAGACCGGGGTTCGATTCCCCGCTAACGCAAGCGTAAAGAATTTGGAATACTTTTATGCCCTGAATGGCTTCAAGTGTTAGATATTTATGAGCATATTTCAATATATTCTTCATAACCACATTCTTTGAAACAATGAAATCGGACTGAACAGCTGAATTCTCTTTTTCTGATAAATTCTAGAGAATCCTTTGATATCTGCTCCTAAAATAAACGGAAAATAGAAAATGCCTGAGAAGCTCCCATGTGGTCTAGTGGTTAGGATCTGGCGTTTTCACCGCCATGGCTCGGGTTCGATTCCCGAAATTGGAAATTCACGGCTATGTCCATTTTTCTTCATCATAAAGTCACCAAAAACCCTTCTTTCCAATGCTATTTTACATCATCATTTTTTACAACATTAGAGTTTAATATTTTGTCCAGTCCGCCGATTGCATAACTTCAACAATGACTGTAATCTAGTTCTGTTATCGATAATAAATGTTCGGCTCACTGTCCCATGTGGTCTAGCGGTTAGGATCTGGCGCTCTCACCGCCATGGCCCGGGTTCGATTCCCGGCATGGGAAATTTTTCTGTATGTGCTGCATTTTTCTTCTTCATCAAACAATAAAAGGAAAACGATATCCTTAGTTTATATGTCGTCAAACTTTGTAAAATTTAGAGCTAAGATTTTTCTTTCGTCTAGCGCTGGAAATATTTTAACAATATTTCTAATCTAGTTGCTTAGTTTTTGGAAAAAAAATATGCCTATTCGAAAGAAATGAAAAGTTTAGGAACGAAAGATGTAATTTGACGACGTCATTCTATTACCTACGCTTTGAGTTTCTGTGTTGTTGTTCAGTGATCTTATAATCGTGGTCCGTTGTATATGATATTGATATAATAACTTTGAAAGCTTCACTTCAATTTCCAAACAGTTTTCTAAATTTTGACAATGCTAACAATTCTAAGATTGTACCGAATTATTAAGAAGTACACGCGAGTTAGCAAAAGACAGTCGTTGAAGTGCGTTGGTGGTTCAGTGGTAGAATTCTCGCCTGCCACGCGGGAGACCGGGGTTCGATTCCCCGCCAACGCAAGCGTGAAGAATTTGAAATATTTTTATGCCCTGAATGGCTTCAAGTGTTAGATATTTATGAGAATATTTCAATATATTCTTCATAACCACATTCTTTGAAACAATGAGATGGGACTGAACAGCTGAATTCTATTTTTTTGATAAATTCTAGAGAATCCTTTGATATCTCATCCTAAAATAAAGGGAAAATGGAAAATGCCTGAGAAGCTCCCATGTGGTCTAGTGGTTAGGATCTGGCGTTTTCACCGCCATAGCCCGGGTTCGATTCCCGGCATAGGAAATTCACGGCTATGTCCATTTTTCTTCATCATAAAGTAACCAAAAAACCCCTCTTTCCAATGCTATTGTACATCATCATTTTTTACAACATTAGAGTTTAATATTTTGTCCAGTCCGCCGATTCCATAACTTCAACAATGACTGTAATCTAGTTCTGTTATCGACATCAAATGTTCGGCTCAATGTCCGATGTGGTCTAGCGGTTAGGATCTGGCGCTCTCACCGCCATGGCCCGGGTTCGATTCCCGGCATGGGAAATTTTCCACTATGTGCTGCATTTTTCTTCTTCATCAAACAATAAAAGAAAAACGGTTCCCTTAGTTTAAATGTCATCAATATTTCTAAAATTTAGGGCTAAGATTTTTTTGTCGTCTTGCGCTGGAAATATTTTAACAATAATCCTAATCTAGTTGCTTTGTTTTTGGGGAAAAAATACGCCTATTCGAACGAAATGAAAATTTTAGGAACGAAAGATTTAATTTGACGACATCATTCCATTATCTACGCCTTTAGTTTCTGTGATGTTGTTCAGTGATGTTATAATCGTCGTCCGTTGTATATGATATTGATATAATAATTTTGAAAGCTTCACTTCAATTTCCAAACGGTTTTCTAAATTTTGACAATGCTAACAATTCTAAGATTGTACCGAATTATTAAGAAGTTTAGCGATTTAGCAAAAGGCGGTCGTTGAAGTACGTTGGTGGTTTAGTGGTAGAATTCTCGCCTGCCACTCGGGAGACCGGGGTTCGATTCCCCGCTGACGCAAGCGTAAAGAATTTGGAATATTTTTATGCCCTGAATGGCTTCAAGTGTTAGATATTTATGAGCATATTTCAATATATTCTTCATAACCACATTCTTTGAAACAATGAAATCGGACTGAACAGCTGAATTCTCTTTTTCTGATAAATTCTAGAGAATCCTTTGATATCTGCTCCTAAAATAAACGGAAAATAGAAAATGCCTGAGAAGCTCCCATGTGGTCTAGTGGTTAGGATCTGGCGTTTTCACCGCCATGGCCCGGGTTCGATTCCCGGCATGGGAAATTCACGGCTATGTCCATTTTTCTTCATCATAAAGTAACCAAAAAACCCTTCTTTCCAATGCTATTGTACATGATCATTTTTTACAACATTCGAGTTTAACATTTTGTCCAGTCCGCCAATTGCATAACTTCAACAATGATTGTAATCTAGTTCTGTTATTGACATCAAGTGTTCCGCTGACTTTCCCATGTGGTCTAGTGGTTAGGATATGGCGCTCTCACCGCCATGGCCCGGGTTCGATTCCCGGCATACGAAATTTTCCACTATGTCCTGCATTTTTCTTCTTCATCAAACAATAAAAGAAAAAAGATATCCTTAGTTTATATGTCGTCAAACTTTGTAAAATATAGAGCTAAGATTTTTGTGTCGTCTAGCGCTGGAAATATTTTAACAATATTTCTAATCTAGTTGCTTAGTTTTTGGGGAAAAAAAAATATGCCTATTGCATAACTTCAACAATTATTGTAATCTAGTTCTGTTATGGACATCAAATGTTCGACTCACTGTCCCATGTGGTCTAGCGGTTAGGATCTGGCGCTCTCACCGCCATGGCCCGGGTTCGATTCCCGGCATGGGAAATTTTTCACTATTTGCTGCATTTTTCTTCTTCATCAAACAATAAAAGGAAAACGATATCCTTAGTTTATATGTAGTCAATTGTTGTAAAATTTAGAGCTAAGATTTTTTTGTCGTCTAGCGCTGGAAATATTTTAACAATATTTCTAATCTAGTTGCTTTGTTTTTGGGGAAAAAAATATGCCTGTTCGAAAGAAATGAAAATTTTAGGAACGAAAGATTTAATTTGACGACATCATTCTATGATCTACGCTTTGAATTTCTGTGATGTTGTTCAGTGATGTTATAATCGTCGTCGGGTTTATATGATATTGATATAATAATTTTGAAAGCTTCACTTCAATTTCCAAACGGTTTTCTAAATTTTGACAATGCTAATAATTCTAAGATTGTACCGACTTATTAAGAATTACACACGAAATAGCAAAAAGCGGTCGTTGAAGTGCGTCAGTGTTTCCGTGGTATAAATCTCGCCTGCCACGCGGGAGACCGAGGTTCGATTCCCCGCTAACGCAAGCGTAAAGAATTTGGAATATTTTTATGCCCTGAATGACTTCAAATGTTAGATATTTATGAGAATATTTCAATATATTCTTCATAACCACATTCTTGGAAACAATGAGATCGGACTGAACAGCTGAATATGTAAAATATAGAGCTAAGATTTTTGTGTCGTCTAGCGCTGGAAATATTTTAACAATATTTCTAATCTAGTTGCTTAGTTTTTGGGGGAAAAAAATATGCCTATTCGAAAGAAATGAAAATTTTAAGAACGAAAGATTTAATTTGACGACATCATTCTATGATCTACGCTTTGAATTTCTGTGATGTTGTTCAGTGATTTTATAATCGTCGTCCCTTGTATATGACATTGATATAATAAGTTTAAAAGCTTGTTTTGCATTTCAAAACGGTTTCCTAAATTTCGACAATGCTAACAATTCTAAGATTTTACCGACTTATTAAGAAATACACGCGAGTTAGCAAAAGGCGGTCGTTGAAGTGTGTTGGTGGTTCAGTGGTAGAATTCTCGCTTGCCACGCGGGAGACCGGGATTCGATTCCCCGCTAACGCAAGCGTTAAGAATTTGGAATATTTTTATGCCCTGAATGACTTCAAATGTTAGATATTTATGAGAATATTTCAATATATGCTTCATAACCACATTCTTTGAAACAATCAGATCGGACTGAACAGCTGAAACCTCTTTTTTTATAAATTCTAGAGAATCCTTTGATATCTGCTGCAAAAATAAAAGGAAAATAGAAAATGCCTGAGAGACTCCCATGTGGTCTAGTGGTTAGGATCACGCGTTTTCACCGCCATGGCCCGGGTTCGATTCCCGGCATGGGAAATTCACGGCTATGTCCATTTTTCTTCATCATAAAGTAACCAAAAAACCCTTCTTTCCAATGCTATTGTACATGATCATTTTTTACAATATTAGAATTCAACATTTTGTCCAGTCTGCCGATTGCATAACTACAACAATGATTGTAATCTAGTTCATCAACAACATCAACTGTTCCGCTGACTGTCCCATGTGGTCTAGTGGTTAGGATCTGGCGCTCTCACCGCCATGGCCCGGGTTCGATTCCCGGCATGGGAAATTTTTCACTATGTGCTGCATTTTTCTTCTTCATCAAACAATAAAAGGAAAACGATATCCTTAGTTTATATGTCGTCAAACTTTGTAAAATTTAGAGCTAAGATTTTTCTTTCGTCTAGCGCTGGAAATATTTTAACAATATTTCTAATCTAGTAGCTTAGTTTTTGGAAAAAAAATATGCCTATTCGAAAGAAATGAAAATTTTAGGAACGAAAGATGTAATTTGACGACATCATTCTATTACCTACGCTTTGAGTTTCTGTGATGTTGTTCAGTGATCTTATAATCGTCGTCCGTTGTATATGATATTGATATAATAACTTTGAAAGCTTCACTTCATATTCCAAACGGTTTTCTAAATTTTGACAATGCTAACAATTCTAAGATTGTACCGAATTATTAAGAAGTACACGCGAGTTAGCAAAAGGCAGTCGTTGAAGTGCGTTGGTGGTTCAGTGGTAGAGTTTTCGCCTGCCACGCGGGAGGCCGGGGTTCGATTCCCCGCCAACGCAAGCGTGAAGAATTTGAAATATTTTTATGCCCTGAATGGCTTCAAGTGTTAGATATTTATGAGAATATTTCAATATATTCTTCATAACCACATTCTTTGAAACAATGAGATGGGACTGAACAGCTGAATTCTATTTTTTTGATAAATTCTAGAGAATCCTTTGATATCTGCTCCTAAAATAAAGGGAAAATGGAAAATGCCTGAGAAGCTCCCATGTGGTCTAGTGGTTAGGATCTGGCGTTTTCACCGCCATGGCCCGGGTTCGATTCCCGGCATGGGAAAGTCACGGCTATGTCCATTTTTCTTCATCATAAAGTAACCAAAAAACCCTTCTTTCCAATGCTATTGTACATGATCATTTTTTACAACATTAGAATTCAACATTTTGTCCAGTCTGCCGATTGCATAACTTCAACAATGATTGTAATCTAGTTCATCAACAACATCAACTGTTCCGCTGACTGTCCCATGTGGTCTAGTGGTTAGGATCTGGCGCTCTCACCGCCATGGCCCGGGTTCGATTCCCGGCATACGAAATTTTCCACTATGTCCAGCATTTTTCATCTTCATGAAACAATAAAAGAAAAACGATATCCTTAGTTTATATGTCGTCAAACTTTGTAAAATATAGAGCTTAGATTTTTGTGTCGTCTAGCGCTGGAAATATTTTAACAATATTTCTAATCTAGTTGCTTAGTTTTTGGGGAAAAAAATATGCCTGTTCGAAAGAAATGAAAATTTTAAAAACGAAAGATTTAATTTGACGACATCATTCTATGATCGACGCTTTGAATTTCTGTGATGTTGTTCAGTGATTTTATAATCGTCGTCCGTTGTATATGATATTGATATAATAATTTTAAAAGCTTGTTTTGAATTTCCAAACGGTTTTCTAAATTTTGACAATGCTAACAATTCTAAGATTTTACCGACTTATTAAGAAATACACGCGAGTTAGCAAAAGGCGGTCGTTGAAGTGCGTTGGTGGTTCAGTGGTAGAACTCTCGCCTGCCACCTGGGAGACTGGGGTTCGATTCCCCGCCAACGCAAGCGTAAACAATTTGGAATATTCTTATGCCCTGAATGGCTTCAAATGTTAGATATTTATGAGAATATTTCAATTTATCCTTCATAACCACATTATTTGAAACAATCAAATCGGACTGAACAGCTGAAACCTCTTTTTTTCGAGCATTCTAGAGAATCCTTTGATATCTGCTCCAAAAATAAAAGGAAAATAGAAAACGCCTGGGAGACTCCCATGTGGTCTAGTGGTTAGGATCTGGCGTTTTCACCGCCATGGCCCGGGTTCTGTTCCCGAAATGGGAAATTCACGGCTATGTCCATTTTTCTTCATCATAAAGTAACCAAAAAACCCTTCTTTCCAATGCTATTGTACATCATCATTTTTTACAACATTAGAGTTTAATATTTTGTCCTGTCCGCCAATTGCATAACTTCAACAATGACTGTAATCTAGTTCTGTTATGGACATCAAATATTCGGCTCACTGTCCCATGTGGTCTAGCGGTTAGGATCTGGCGCTCTTACCGCCATGGCCCGGGTTCGATTCCCGGCATGGGAAATTTTTCACTATTTGCTGCATTTTTCTTCTTCATCAAACAATAAAAGAAAAACGATTCCCTTAGTTTAAATGTCATCAATATTTCTAAAATTTAGGGCTAAGATTTTTTTGTCGTCTAGCGCTGGAAATATTTTAACAATAATTCTAATCTAGTTGCTTTGTTTTTGGGGAAAAGATACGCCTATTCGAAAGAAATGAAAATTTTAGGAACGAAAGATGTAATTTGACGACATCATTCCATTATCTACGCTTTCAATTTCTGTGATGTTGTTCAGTGATGTTATAATCGTCGTCCGTTGTATATGATATTGATATAATAATTTTGAAAGCTTCACTTCAATTTCCAAACGGTTTTCTAAATTTTGACAATGCTAACAATTCTAAGATTGTACCGAATTATTAAGAAGTACACGCGAGTTAACAAAAGGCGAGCGTTAGTGGTTCAGTGCTAGAATTCTCGCCTGCCACGCGGGAAACCGGGGTTCGATTCCCCGCTAACGCAAGCGTAAAGAATTTGGAATACTTTTATGCCCTGAATGGCTTCAAGTGTTAGATATTTATGAGCATATTTCAATATATTCTTTATACCACATTCTTTGAAACAATGAAATCGGACTGAACAGCTGAATTCTCTTTTTCTGATAAATTCTAGAGAATCCTTTGATATCTGCTCCTAAAATAAACGGAAAATAGAAAATGCCTGAGAAGCTCCCATGTGGTCTAGTGGTTAGGATCTGGCGTTTTCACCCATAGAGATTATAAATAACACTAGAGGAGGCATCGTAATCTTTCTCACTGAAAAAAAAGGGAACGCGCTTTTGGGGGGCAAATTCAAGTCCCGGATGCAGGGCCAGGCGCTGATTGGCTGAGCTAATGCTTCCTTAGCAACCACCTTAGCAACAGCAGAAATCTGTATGAAATGTTTTCCTCATCGTTGTTGAGGTCGTTTTGCCGGTTTTGTGGGCAAAATAGTACTTTTTAAATTGTTTTCACTATTTTAGACAATCTGAAATGATATTTTCAATATTTTTACGAGGAAAAACATTTAAAAAGCAGAAAAACTCGTCTAAAATGACTTTTTTGCCTGGGACATCGTGAATGAGTGAACATCCGGGACTTGAATTTGCCCCCCAATAGCCGCGCTCCCAAATTTTACCCTCGATGTCCTCTCTAGTGTTATTTATAATCTCTATGTTTTCACCGCCATGGCCCGGGTTCGATTCCCGGCATGGGAAAGTCACGGCTATGTCCATTTTTCTTCATCATAAAGTAACCAAAAAACCCTTCTTTCCAATGCTATTGTACATGATCATTTTTTACAACATTAGAATTCAACATTTTTCCAGTCTGCCGATTGCATAACTTCAACAATGATTGTAATCTAGTTCATCAACAACATCAACTGTTCCGCTGACTGTCCCATGTGGTCTAGTGGTTAGGATCTGGCGCTCTCACCGCCATGCATATTAAGCGATACACGCAAGTTAGCAAATGGCGGTCGTTGGAGTGCGTTGGTGGTGTAGTGCTAGAATTCTCGCCTGCCACACGGTGGGCCGGGGTTCGATTCCCCGCCAACGAGAGCGTAAAGAATTTGGAATATTCTTATGCCCTGAATGACTTCACTTGTTAGATATTTATGAGAATATTTCAATATATCCTTCATAACCACATTCTTTGAAACAATCAGATCGGACTGAACAGCTGAAACCTCTTTTTTTAGAGGTTCTAGAGAATCCTTTAAAATCTGCTCCAAAAATAAAGGGAAAATAGAAAACGCCTGAAAGACTCCCATGTGGTCTAGTGGTTAGGATCTGGCGTTTTCACCGCCATGGCCCGGGTTCGATTCCCGGCATGGGAAATTCACGGCTATGTCCATTTTTCTTCATCATAAAGTAACCAAAAAACCCCTCTTTCCAATGCTATTGTACATCATAATTTTTTACAACATTCGAGTTTAACATTTTGTCCACTCCGCCGATTGCATAACTTCAACAATGATTGTAATTTAGTTCTGTTATGGACATCAAATGTTCGACTGACTGTCCCATGTGGTCTAGCGGTTAGGATCTGGCGCTCTCACCCCCATGGCCCGGGTTCGATTCCCGGCATGGGAAATTTTTCACTATGTGCTGCATTTTTCTTCTTCATCAAAGAATAAAAGAAAAACGATATCCTTAGTTTATATGTCGTCAAACTTTGTAAAATTTAGAGCTAAGATTTTTTTGTCGTCTAGCGCTGGAAATATTTTAACAATATTTCTAATCTAGTTGCTTTGTTTTTGGGGAAAAAATATGCCTATTCGAAAGAAATGAAAATTTTAGGAACGAAAGATGTAATTTGACGACATCATTCTATTACCTACGCTTTGAGTTTCTGTGACGTTGTTCAGTGATGTTATAATCGTCGTCCGTTGTATATGATATTGATATAATAACTTTGAAAGCTTCACTTCAATTTCCAAACGGATTTCTAAATTTTGACAAAAAGCGGTCGTTGAAAAGCGTTGGTGGTTCAGTGGTAGAATTCTCGCCTGCCACGCGGGAGACCGGTGTTCGATTCCCCGCCAACGCAAGCGTGAAGAATTTGAAATATTTTTATGCCCTGAATGGCTTCAAGTGTTAGATATTTATGAGAATATTTCAATATATTCTTCATAACCACATTCTTTGAAACAATGAGATCGGACTGAACAGCTGAATTCTATTTTTTTGATAAATTCTAAAAAATCCTTTGATATCTGCTCCTAAAATAAAGGGAAAATGGAAAATGCCTGAGAAGCTCCCATGTGGTCTAGTGGTTAGGATCTGGCGTTTTCACCGCCATGGCCCGGGTTCGATTCCCGGCATGGGAAATTTACGGCTATGTCCATTTTTCTTCATCATAAAGTAACCAAAAAACCCTTCTTTCCAATGCTATTGTACATCATCATTTTTTACAACATTAGAGTTTAATATTTTGTCCAGTCCGCCGATTGCATAACTTCAACAATGACTGTAATCTAGTTCTGTTATCGACATCAAATGTTCGGCTCACTGTCCGATGTGGTCTAGCGGTTAGGATCTGGCGCTCTCACCGCCATGGCCCGGGTTCGATTCCCGGCATGGGAAATTTTTCACTATGTGCTGCATTTTTTTTCTTCATCAAACAATAAAAGGAAAACGATATCCTTAGTTTAAATGTCATCAATATTTCTAAAATTTAGGGCTAAGATTTTTTTGTCGTCTCGCGCTGGAAATATTTTAACAATAATTGTAATCTAGTTGCTTTGTTTTTGGGGAAAAAATACGCCTATTCGAAAGAAATGAAAATTTTAGGAACGAAAGATGTAATTTGACGACATCATTCCATTATCTACGCTTTCAATTTCTGTGATGTTGTTCAGTGATGTTATAATCGTCGTCCGTTGTATATGATATTGGTATAATAATTTTGAAAGCTTCACTTCAATTTCCAAACGGTTTTCTAAATTTTGACAATGCTAACAATTCTAAGATTGTACCGAATTATTAAGAAGTACACGCGAGTTAGCAAAAGGCGGTCGTTGAAGTGCGTTGGTGGTTTAGTGGTAGAATTCTCGCCTTCCACGCGGGAGACCGGGGTTCGATTCCCCGCCAACGCAAGCGTAAACAATTTGGAATATTCTTATGCCCTGAATGGCTTCAAATGTTAGATATTTAAGAGAATATTTCAATATATCCTTCATAACAACATTCTTTGAAACAATCAGGTCGGACTGAACAGCTGAAACCTCTTTTTTTCGAGGATTCTAGAAGAATCCTTTGATATCTGCTCCAAAAATAAAGGGAAAATGGAAAATGCCAGAGAATCTCCCATGTGGTCTAGTGGTTATGATCTGGCGTTTTCACCGCCATAGCCCGGGTTCGATTCCCGGCATAGGAAATTCACGGCTATGTCCACTTTTCTTCATCATAAAGTAACCAAAAAACCCCTCTTTCCAATGCTATTGTACATCATCATTTTTTACAACATTCGAGTTTAACATTTTGTCCACTCCGCCGATTGCATAACTTCAACAATGATATTAATCTAGTTCTGTTATGGACATCAAATGTTGGACTCACTGTCCCATGTGGTCTAGCGGTTAGGATCTGGCGCTCTCACCGCCATGGCCCGGGTTCGATTCCCGGAATGGGCAGTTTTCCACTATGTGCTGCATTTTTCTTCTTCATCAAACAATAAAAGAAAAACGATTCCCTTAGTTTAAATGTCATCAATATTTGTAAAATTTAGGGCTAAGATTTTTTTGTCGTCTAGCGCTGGAAATATTTTAACAATAATTCTAATCTAGTTGCTTTGTTTTTGGGGAAAAAATACGCCTATTCGAAAGAAATGAAAATTTTAGGAACGAAAGATGTAATTTGACGACATCATTCCATTATCTACGCTTTCAATTTCTGTGATGTTGTTCAGTGATGTTATAATCGTCGTCCGTTGTATATGATATTGATATAATAATTTTGAAAGCTTCACTTCAATTTGCACACGGTTTTCTAAATTTTGACAATGCTAACAATTCTAAGATTGTACCGAATTATTAAGAAGTACACGCGAGTTAGCAAAAGGCGGTCGTTGAAGTGCGTTGGTGGTTCAGTGGTAGAATTCTCGCCTGCCACGCGGGAGACCGGGGTTCGATTCCCCGCTAACGCAAGCGTAAAGAATCTGGAATACTTTTATGCCCTGAATGGCTTCAAGTGTTAGATATTTATGAGCATATTTTTATATATTCTTCATAACCACATTCTTTGAAACATTGAAATCGCACTGAACAGCTGAATTCTCTTTTTCTGATAAATTCTAGAGAATCCTTTGTTATCTGCTCCTAAAATAAACGGAAAATAGAAAATGCCTGAGAAGCTCCCATGTGGTCTAGTGGTTAGGATCTGGCGTTTTCACTGGCATGGCCCGGGTTTGATTCCCGGCATGGGAAAGTCACGGCTATGTCCATTTTTCTTCATCATAAAGTAACCAAAAAACCCTTCTTTCCAATGCTATTGTACATCATCATTTTTTATAACATTAGAATTCAACATTTTGTCCAGTCTGCCGATTTCATAACTTCAACAATGATTGTAATCTAGTTCTGTTATGGACATCAAATGTTCGGCTCACTGTCCGATGTGGTCTAACGGTTAGGATCTGGCGCTCTCACCGCCATGGCCCGGGTTGGATTCCCGGCATGGGAAATTTTCCACTATGTGCTGCATTTTTCTTCTTCATCAAACAATAAAAGAAAAACGATTCCCTTAGTTTAAATGTCATCAATATTTCTAAAATTTAGGGCTAAGAGTTTTTTGTCGTCTAGCGCTGGAAATATTTTAACAATAATTCTAATCTAGTTGCTTTGTTTTTGGGGAAAAAATACGCCTATTCGAAAGAAATGAAAATTTTAGGAACGAAAGATTTAATTTGACGACATCATTCCATTTTCTACGCTTTCAATTTCTGTGATGTTGTTCAGTAATGTTATAATCGTCGTCCGTTGTATATGATATTGATATAATAATTTTGAAAGCTTCACTTCAATTTCCAAACGGTTTTCTAAATTTTGACAATGCTAACAATTCTAAGATTGTACCGAATTATTAAGAAGTACACGCGAGTTCGCTAAAGGCGGTCGTTGAAGTGCGTTGGTGGTTCAGTGGTAGAATTCTCGCCTGCCACGCGGGAGACCGGGGTTCGATTCCCCGCTAACACAAGCGTAAAGAATTTGGAATATTTTTATGCCCTGAATGACTTCAAATGTTAGATATTTATGAAAATATTTCAATATATTCTTCATAACCACATTCTTTGAAACAATGAGATCGGACTGAACAGCTTAAACCTCTTTTTCTGATAAATTCTAGAGAATCCTTTGATATCTGCTCCAAAAATAAAGGGAAAATGGAAAACGCCTGAGAAACTCCCATGTGGTCTAGTGGTTAGGATCTGGCGTTTTCACCGCCATAGCCCGGGTTCGATTCCTGGCATGGTAAACTCACGGCTATGTCCACTTTTCTTCATCATAAAGTAACCAAAAAACCCCTCTTTCCAATGCTATTGTACATCATAATTTTTTACAACATTAGAGTTTAACATTTTGTCCAGTCCGCGAATTGCATAACTTCAACATTGATTGTAATCTAGTTCTGTTATGGACATCAAGTGTTCGGCTAACTGTCCCATGTGGTCTAGCGGTTAGGATCTGGCGCTCTCACCGCCATGGCCCGGGTTCGATTCCCGGCATGGGAAATTTTCCACTATGTGCTGCATTTTTCTTCTTCATCAAACAATAAAAGAAAAACAATATCCTTAGTTTATATGTCGTCAAACTTTGTAAAATATAGAGCTAAGATTTTTGTGTCGTCTAGCGCTGGAAGTATTTTAACAATATTTCTAATCTAATTTCTTAGTTTTTGGCGAAAAAAATATGCCTGTTCGAAAGAAATGAAAATTTTAAAAACGAAAGATTTAATTTGACGACATCATTCTATGATCTACGCTTTGAAATTCTGTGACGTTGTTCAGTGACTTTATAATCGTCGTCCGTTGTATATGATATTGATATAATAATTTTAAAAGCTTGTTTTGAATTTCCAAACGGTTTTCTAAATTTTGACAATGCTAACAATTCTAAGATTTTACCGACTTATTAAGAAATACAAGCGAGTTAGCAAAAGGCGGTTGTCGAAGTGCGTTGGTGGTTCAGTGGTAGAACTCTCGCCTGCCACGCTGGAGACCGGGGTTCGATTCCCCGCCAACGCAAGCGTAAACAATTTGGAATAATCTTATGCCCTGAATGGCTTCAAATGTTAGATATTTATGAGAATATTTCAATATATCCTTCATAATTACATTCTTTGAAACAATCAGATATGACTGAACAGTTGAAACCTCTTTTTTTATAAATTCTAGAGAACCCTTTGATATCTGCTCAAAAATAAAAGGAAAATAGAAAATGCCTGAGAGACTCCCATGTGGTCTAGTGGTGAGGATCTGGCGTTTTCACCGCCATTGCCCGGGTTCGATTCCCGGCATGGGAAAATTACGGCTATGTCCACTTTTCTTCATCATAAAGTAACCAAAAAACCCCTCTTTCCAATGCTATTGTACATCATCATTTTTTACAACATTCGAGTTTAACATTTTGTCCACTCCGCCGATTGCATAACTTCAACAATGATATTAATCTAGTTCTGTTATGGACATCAAATGTTGGACTCACTGTCCCATGTGGTCTAGCGGTTAGTATCTGGCGCTCTCAGCGCCATGGCCCGGGTTCGATTCCCGGCATGGGCAGTTTTCCACTATGTGCGGCATTTTTCTTCTTCATCAAACAATAAAAGAAAAACGATTCCCTTAGTTTAAATGTCATCAATATTTGTAAAATTTAGGGCTAAGATTTTTTTGTCGTCTAGCGCTGGAAATATTTTAACAATAATTCTAATCTAGTTGCTTTGTTTTTGGGGAAAAAATACGCCTATTCGAAAGAAATGAAAATTTTAGGAACGAAAGATGTAATTTGACGACATCATTCCATTATCTACGCTTTCAATTTCTGTGATGTTGTTCAGTGATGTTATAATCGTCGTCCGTTGTATATGATATTGATATAATAATTTTGAAAGCTTCACTTCAATTTGCACACGGTTTTCTAAATTTTGACAATGCTAACAATTCTAAGATTGTACCGAATTATTAAGAAGTACACGCGAGTTAGCAAAAGGCGGTCGTTGAAGTGCGTTGGTGGTTCAGTGGTAGAATTCTCGCCTGCCACGCGGGAGACCGGGGTTCGATTCCCCGCTAACGCAAGCGTAAAGAATCTGGAATACTTTTATGCCCTGAATGGCTTCAAGTGTTAGATATTTATGAGCATATTTTTATATATTCTTCATAACCACATTCTTTGAAACATTGAAATCGCACTGAACAGCTGAATTCTCTTTTTCTGATAAATTCTAGAGAATCCTTTGTTATCTGCTCCTAAAATAAACGGAAAATAGAAAATGCCTGAGAAGCTCCCATGTGGTCTAGTGGTTAGGATCTGGCGTTTTCACTGGCATGGCCCGGGTTTGATTCCCGGCATGGGAAAGTCACGGCTATGTCCATTTTTCTTCATCATAAAGTAACCAAAAAACCCTTCTTTCCAATGCTATTGTACATCATCATTTTTTATAACATTAGAATTCAACATTTTGTCCAGTCTGCCGATTTCATAACTTCAACAATGATTGTAATCTAGTTCTGTTATGGACATCAAATGTTCGGCTCACTGTCCGATGTGGTCTAACGGTTAGGATCTGGCGCTCTCACCGCCATGGCCCGGGTTGGATTCCCGGCATGGGAAATTTTCCACTATGTGCTGCATTTTTCTTCTTCATCAAACAATAAAAGAAAAACGATTCCCCTTGTTTAAATGTCATCAATATTTCTAAAATTTAGGGCTAAGAGTTTTTTGTCGTCTAGCGCTGGAAATATTTTAACAATAATTGTGATCTAGTTGCTTTGTTTTTGGGGAAAAAATACGCCTATTCGAAAGAAATGAAAATTTTAGGAACGAAAGATGTAATTTGACGACATCATTCCATTATCTACGGTTTGAAATTCTTTGATGTTGTTCAGTGATTTTATAATTATCGTCCGTTGTATATGATATTGATATAATAATTTTAAAAGCTTGTTTTGAATTTCCAAACGGTTTTCTAAATTTTGACAATGCTAACAATTCTAAGATTTTACCGACTTATTAAGAAATACAAGCGAGTTAGCAAAAGGCGGTCGTTGAAGTGCGTTGGTGGTTCAGTGGTAGAATTCTCGCCTGCCACGCGGGAGACCGGGGTTCGATTCCCCGCTAACGCAAGCGTAAAGAATTCGGAATATTTTTATGCCCTGAATGGCTTCAAGTGTTAGATATTTATGAGAATATTTCAATATATTCTTCATAACCACATTCTTTGAAACAATGAGTTCGGACTGAATAGCTGAATTCTCTTTTTCTGAAAAATTCTAGAGAATCTTTGATATCTGCTCCTAAAATAAAGGAAAAATGGAAAATTCCTGAGAAGCTCCCATGTGGTCTAGTGGTTAGGATCTGGCGTTTTCACCGCCATAGCCCGGGTTCGATTCCCGGCATGGGAAATTCACGGCTATGTCCATTTTTCTTCATCATAAAGTAACCAAAAAACCCCTCTTTCCAATGCTATTGTACATCATCAATTTTTACAACATTAGAGTTTATTATTTTGTCCCGTCTGCCGATTGCGTAACTTCAACAATGATTGTAATCTAGTTCTGTTATCGACATCAACTGTTCCGCTGACTGATCCACCAACCTGAGAAGCTCCCATGTGGTCTAGTGGTTAGGATCAGACATTCTCACCGCCATGGCCCGGGTTCGATTCCCGGCATGGGAAACTTTCCACTATGTGCTGCATTTTTCTTCTTCATCAAACAATAAAAGAAAAACGATATCCTTAGTTTATATGTCGTTAAACTTTGTAAAATATAGAGCTAAGATTTTTGTGTCGTCTAGCGCTGGAAATATTTTAACTATATTTCTAATCTAGTTGCTTAGTTTTTGGGGAAAAAAAATATGCCTGTTCGAAAGAAATGAAAATTTTAAGAACGAAAGATTTAATTTGACAACATCATTCTATGATCTACGCTTTGAATTTCTGTGATGTTGTTCAGTGATTTTATAATCGTCGTCCGTTGTATATGATATTGATATAATAATTTTAAAAGCTTGTTTCGAATTTCCCAACGGTTTTCTAAATTTTGACAATGCTAACAATTCTAAGATTTTACCGACTTATTAAGAAATACACGCGAGTTAGCAAAAGGCGGTCGTTGAAGTGCGTTGGTGGTTCAGTGGTAGAACTCTCGCCTGCCACCTGGGAGACCGGGGTTCGATTCCCCGCCAACGCAAGCGTAAACAATTTGGAATATTCTTATGTTAGATATTTATGAGAATATTTCAATATATCCTTCATAACCACATTCTTTGAAACAATCAGATGGGACTGAACAGTTGAAACCTCTTTTTTTATAAATTCTAGAGAATCCTTTGATATCTGCTCCAAAAATAAAAGGAAAATAGAAAACGACTGAGAGACTCCCATGTGGTCTAGTGGTTAGGATCTGGCGTTTTCACCGCCATGGCCCGGGTTCGATTCCCGGCATGGGAAATTCACGGCTATGTCCATTTTTCTTCATCATAAAGTAACCAAAAAACCCTTCTTTCCAATGCTATTGTACATGATCATTTTTTACAACATTCGAGTTTAACATTTTGTCCAGTCCGCCAATTGCATAACTTCAACAATGATTGTAATCTAGTTCTGTTATTGACATCAAGTGTTCCGCTGACTTTCCCATGTGGTCTAGTGGTTAGGATATGGCGCTCTCACCGCCATGGCCCGGGTTCGATTCCCGGCATACGAAATTTTCCACTATGTCCTGCATTTTTCTTCTTCATCAAACAATAAAAGAAAAAAGATATCCTTAGTTTATATGTCGTCAAACTTTGTAAAATATAGAGCTAAGATTTTTGTGTCGTCTAGCGCTGGAAATATTTTAACAATATTTCTAATCTAGTTGCTTAGTTTTTGGGGAAAAAAATATGCCTGTTCGAAAGAAATGAAAATTTTAGGAACGAAAGATTTAATTTGACGACATCATTCTATGATCTACGCTTTGAATTTCTGTGATGTTGTTCAGTGATGTTATAATCGTCGTCGTGTTTATATGATATTGATATAATAATTTTGAAAGCTTCACTTCAATTTCCAAACGGTTTTCTAAATTTTGACAATGCTAATAATTCTAAGATTGTACCGACTTATTAAGAATTACACACGAAATAGCAAAAAGCGGTCGTTGAAGTGCGTCAGTGTTTCCGTGGTATAAATCTCGCCTGCCACGCGGGAGACCGAGGTTCGATTCCCCGCTAACGCAAGCGTAAAGAATTTGGAATATTTTTATGCCCTGAATGACTTCAAATGTTAGATATTTATGAGAATATTTCAATATATTGTTCATAACCACATTCTTGGAAACAATGAGATCGGACTGAACAGCTGAATTCTCTTTTTTTGATAAATTCTAGAGAATCCTTTGATATCTGCTCCAAAAATAAAGGGAAAATGGAAAACGCCTGAAAAACTCCCATGTGGTCTAGTGGTTAGGATCTTTCGTTTTCACCGCCTTGGCCCGGGTTCGATTCCCGGCATGGGAAATTCACGGCTATGTCCATTTTTCTTCATCATAAAGTAACCAAAAAACCCTTCTTTCCAATGCTATTGTACATCATCATTTTTTACAACATCGAGTTTAACATTTCGTCCAGTCCGCCGATTGCATAACTTCAACAATGACTGTAATCTAGTTATGTTATGGACATCAAATGTTCGGCTCACTGTCCCATGTGGTCTAGCGGTTAGGATCTGGCGCTCTCACTGCCATGGCCCGGGTTCGAATCCCGGCATGGGAAATTTTCCACTATGTGCTGCATTTTTCTTCTTCATCAAACAATAAAAGAAAAACGATTGCCTTAGTTTAAATGTCATCAATATTTGGAAAATTTACGGCTAAGATTTTTTTGTCGTCTAGCGCTGGAAATATTTTAACAATAATTCTAATCTAGTTGCTTAGTTTTTGGGGAAAAAATACGCCTATTCGAAAGAAATGAAAATTTTAGGAACGAAAGATGTAATTTGACGACATCATTCCATTATCTACGCTTTCAATTTCTGTAATGTTGTTCAGTGATGTTATAATCGTCGTCCGTTGTATATGATATTGATATAATAATTTTGAAAGCTTCACTTCAATTTCCAAACGGTTTTCTAAATTTTGACAATGCTAACAATTCTAAGATTGTACCGAATTATTAAGAAATACAGGCGAGTTAGCAAAAGGTGGTCGTTGAAGTCCGTTGGTGGTTCAGTGGTAGAATTCTCGCCTGCCACGCGGGAGACCGTGGTTCGATTCCCCGCTAACGCAAGCGTAAAGAATTTGGAATACTTTTATGCCCTGAATGGCTTCAAGTGTTAGATATTTATGAGCATATTTCAATATATTCTTCATAACCACATTCTTCGAAACAATGAAATCCGACTGAACAGCTGAATTCTCTTTTTCTGATAAATTCTAGAGAATCCTTTGATATCTGCTCCTAAAATAAACGGAAAATAGAAAATGCCTGAGAAGCTCCCATGTGGTCTAGTGGTTAGGATCTGGCGTTTTCACCGCCATGGCTCGGGTTCGATTCCCGAAATTGGAAATTCACGGCTATGTCCATTTTTCTTCATCATAAAGTAACCAAAAAACCCTTCTTTCCAATGCTATTTTACATCATCATTTTTTACAACATTAGAGTTTAATATTTTGTCCAGTCCGCCGATTGCATAACTTCAACAATGACTGTAATCTAGTTCTGTTATCGATAATAAATGTTCGGCTCACTGTCCCATGTGGTCTAGCGGTTAGGATCTGGCGCTCTCACCGCCATGGCCCGGGTTCGATTCCCGGCATGGGAAATTTTTCTGTATGTGCTGCATTTTTCTTCTTCATCAAACAATAAAAGGAAAACGATATCCTTAGTTTATATGTCGTCAAACTTTGTAAAATTTAGAGCTAAGATTTTTCTTTCGTCTAGCGCTGGAAATATTTTAACAATATTTCTAATCTAGTTGCTTAGTTTTTGGAAAAAAAATATGCCTATTCGAAAGAAATGAAAAGTTTAGGAACGAAAGATGTAATTTGACGACATCATTCTATTACCTACGCTTTGAGTTTCTGTGTTGTTGTTCAGTGATCTTATAATCGTGGTCCGTTGTATATGATATTGATATAATAACTTTGAAAGCTTCACTTCAATTTCCAAACAGTTTTCTAAATTTTGACAATGCTAACAATTCTAAGATTGTACCGAATTATTAAGAAGTACACGCGAGTTAGCAAAAGACAGTCGTTGAAGTGCGTTGGTGGTTCAGTGGTAGAATTCTCGCCTGCCACGCGGGAGACCGGGGTTCGATTCCCCGCCAACGCAAGCGTGAAGAATTTGAAATATTTTTATGCCCTGAATGGCTTCAAGTGTTAGATATTTATGAGAATATTTCAATATATTCTTCATAACCACATTCTTTGAAACAATGAGATGGGACTGAACAGCTGAATTCTATTTTTTTGATAAATTCTAGAGAATCCTTTGATATCTCATCCTAAAATAAAGGGAAAATGGAAAATGCCTGAGAAGCTCCCATGTGGTCTAGTGGTTAGGATCTGGCGTTTTCACCGCCATAGCCCGGGTTCGATTCCCGGCATAAGAAATTCACGGCTATGTCCATTTTTCTTCATCATAAAGTAACCAAAAAACCCCTCTTTCCAATGCTATTGTACATCATCATTTTTTACAACATTAGAGTTTAATATTTTGTCCAGTCCGCCGATTCCATAACTTCAACAATGACTGTAATCTAGTTCTGTTATCGACATCAAATGTTCGGCTCACTGTCCGATGTGGTCTAGCGGTTAGGATCTGGCGCTCTCACCGCCATGGCCCGGGTTCGATTCCCGGCATGGGAAATTTTCCACTATGTGCTGCATTTTTCTTCTTCATCAAACAATAAAAGAAAAACGGTTCCCTTAGTTTCAATGTCATCAATATTTCTAAAATTTAGGGCTAAGATTTTTTTGTCGTCTTGCGCTGGAAATATTTTAACAATAATTCTAATCTAGTTGCTTTGTTTTTGGGGAAAAAATACGCCTATTCGAACGAAATGAAAATTTTAGGAACGAAAGATTTAATTTGACGACATCATTCCATTATCTACGCCTTTAATTTCTGTGATGTTGTTCAGTGATGTTATAATCGTCGTCCGTTGTATATGATTTTGATATAATAATTTTGAAAGCTTCACTTCAATTTCCAAACGGTTTTCTAAATTTTGACAATGCTAACAATTCTAAGATTGTGCCGAATTATTAAGAAGTTTAGCGAGTTAGCAAAAGGCGGTCGTTGAAGTACGTTGGTGGTTCAGTGGTAGAATTCTCGCCTGCCACTCGGGAGACCGGGGTTCGATTCCCCGCTAACGCAAGCGTAAAGAATTTGGAATATTTTTATGCCCTGAATGGCTTCAAGTGTTAGATATTTATGAGCATATTTCAATATATTCTTCATAACCACATTCTTTGAAACAATGAAATCGGACTGAACAGCTGAATTCTCTTTTTCTGATAAATTCTAGAGAATCCTTTGATATCTGCTCCTAAAATAAACGGAAAATAGAAAATGCCTGAGAAGCTCCCATGTGGTCTAGTGGTTAGGATCTGGCGTTTTCACCGCCATGGCCCGGGTTCGATTCCCGGCATGGGAAAGTCACGGCTATGTCCATTTTTCTTCATCATAAAGTAACCAAAAAACCCTTCTTTCCAATGCTATTGTACATGATCATTTTTTACAACATTAGAATTCAACATTTTGTCCAGTCTGCCGATTGCATAACTTCAACAATGATTGTAATCTAGTTCATCAACAACATCAACTGTTCCGCTGATTTTCCCATGTGGTCTAGTGGTTAGGATCTGGCGCTCTCACCGCCATGGCCCGCGTTCGATTCCCGGCATGGGAAATTTTTCACTATGTGCTGCATTTTTCTTCTTCATCAAACAATAAAAGGAAAACGATATCCTTAGTTTATATGTCGTCAAACTTTGTAAAATTTAGAGCTAAGATTTTTCTTTCGTCTAGCGCTGGAAATATTTTAACAATATTTCTAATCTAGTTGCTTAGTTTTTGGAAAAAAAATATGCCTATTCGAAAGAAATGAAAATTTTAGGAACGAAAGATGTAATTTGACGACATCATTCTATTACCTACGCTTTGAGTTTCTGTGATGTTGTTCAGTAATCTTATAATCGTCGTCCGTTGTATATGATATTGATATAATAACTTTGAAAGCTTCACTTCAATTTCCAAACGGTTTTCTAAATTTTGACAATGCTAACAATTCTAAGATTGTACCGAATTATTAAGAAGTACACGCGAGTTAGCAAAAGGCAGTCGTTGAAGTGCGTTGGTGGTTCAGTGGTAGAGTTTTCGCCTGCCACGCGGGAGGCCGGGGTTCGATTCCCCGCCAACGCAAGCGTGAAGAATTTGAAATATTTTTATGCCCTGAATGGCTTCAAGTGTTAGATATTTATGAGAATATTTCAATATATTCTTCATAACCACATTCTTTGAAACAATGAGATGGGACTGAACAGCTGAATTCTATTTTTTTGATAAATTCTAGAGAATCCTTTGATATCTGCTCCTAAAATAAAGGGAAAATGGAAAATGCCTGAGAAGCTCCCATGTGGTCTATTGGTTAGGATCTGGCGTTTTCACCGCCATGGCCCGGGTTCGATTCCCGGCATGGGAAAGTCACGGCTATGTCCATTTTTCTTCATCATAAAGTAACCAAAAAACCCTTCTTTCCAATGCTATTGTACATGATCATTTTTTACAACATTAGAATTCAACATTTTGTCCAGTCTGCCGATTGCATAACTTCAACAATGATTGTAATCTAGTTCATGAACAACAACAACTGTTCCGCTGACTGTCCCATGTGGTCTAGTGGTTAGGATCTGGCGCTCTCACCGCCATGGCCCGGGTCCGATTCCCGGCATACGAAATTTTCCACTATGTCCAGCATTTTTCATCTTCATGAAACAATAAAAGAAAAACGCTATCCTTAGTTTATATGTCGTCAAACTTTGTAAAATATAGAGCTAAGATTTTTGTGTCGTCTAGCGCTGGAAATATTTTAACAATATTTCTAATCTAGTTGCTTAGTTTTTGGGGAAAAAAATATGCCTGTTCGAAAGAAATGAAAATTTTAAAAACGAAAGATTTAATTTGACGACATCATTCTATGATCGACGCTTTGAATTTCTGTGATGTTGTTCAGTGATTTTATAATCGTGGTCCGTTGTATATGATATTGATATAATAATTTTAAAAGCTTGTTTTGAATTTCCAAACGGTTTTCTAAATTTCGACAATGCTAACAATTCTAAGATTTTACCGACTTATTAAGAAATACACGCGAGTTAGCAAAAGGCGGTCGTTGAAGTGCGTTGGTGGTTCAGTGGTAGAACTCTCGCCTGCCACCTGGGAGACCGGGGTTCGATTCCCCGCCAACGCAAGCGTAAACAATTTGGAATATTCTTATGCCCTGAATGGCTTCAAATGTTAGATATTTATGAGAATATTTCAATTTATCCTTCATAACCACATTCTTTGAAACAATCAAATCGGACTGAACAGCTGAAACCTCTTTTTTTCCAGCATTCTAGAGAATCCTTTGATATCTGCTCCAAAAATAAAAGGAAAATTGAAAACGCCTGGGAGACTCCCATGTGGTCTAGTGGTTAGGATCTGGCGTTTTCACCGCCATGGCCCGGGTTCGGTTCCCGAAATGGGAAATTCACGGCTATGTCCATTTTTCTTCATCATAAAGTAACCAAAAAACCCTTCTTTCCAATGCTATTGTACATCATCATTTTTTACAACATTAGAGTTTAATATTTTGTCCAGTCCGCCAATTGCATAACTTCAACAATGACTGTAATCTAGTTCTGTTATGGACATCAAATGTTCGGCTCACTGTCCCATGTGGTCTAGCGGTTAGGATCTGGCGCTCTTACCGCCATGGCCCGGGTTCGATTCCCGGCATGGGAAATTTTTCACTATTTGCTGCATTTTTCTTCTTCATCAAACAATAAAAGAAAAACGATTCCCTTAGTTTAAATGTCATCAATATTTCTAAAATTTAGGGCTAAGATTTTTTTGTCGTCTAGCGCTGGAAATATTTTAACAATAATTCTAATCTAGTTGCTTTGTTTTTGGGGAAAAAATACGCCTATTCGAAAGAAATGAAAATTTAAGGAACGAAAGATGTAATTTGACGACATCATTCCATTATCTACGCTTTCAATTTCTGTGATGTTGTTCAGTGATGTTATAATCGTCGTCCGTTGTATATATTGATATAATAATTTTGAAAGCTTCACTTCAATTTCCAAACGGTTTTCTAAATTTTGACAATGCTAACAATTCTAAGATTGTACCGAATTATTAAGAAGTACACGCGAGTTAACAAAAGGCGGGCGTTAGTGGTTCAGTGCTAGAATTCTCGCCTGCCACGCGGGAGACCGGGGTTCGATTCCCCGCTAACGCAAGCGTGAAGAATTTGGAATACTTTTATGCCCTGAATGGCTTCAAGTGTTAGATATTTATGAGCATATTTCAATATATTCTTTATACCACATTCTTTGAAACAATGAAATCGGACTGAACAGCTGAATTCTCTTTTTCTGATAAATTCTAGAGAATCCTTTGATATCTGCTCCTAAAATAAACGGAAAATAGAAAATGCCTGAGAAGCTCCCATGTGGTCTAGTGGTTAGGATCTGGCGTTTTCACCGCCATGGCCCGGGTTCGATTCCCGGCATGGGAAAGTCACGGCTATGTCCATTTTTCTTCATCATAAAGTAACCAAAAAACCCTTCTTTCCAATGCTATTGTACATGATCATTTTTTACAACATTAGAATTCAACATTTTTCCAGTCTGCCGATTGCATAACTTCAACAATGATTGTAATCTAGTTCATCAACAACATCAACTGTTCCGCTAACTGTCCCATGTGGTCTAGTGGTTAGGATCTGGCGCTCTCACCGCCATGCATATTAAGCGATACACGGAAGTTAGCAAATGGCGGTCGTTGGAGTGCGTTGGTGGAGTAGTGCTAGAATTCTCGCCTGCCACACGGTGGGCCGGGTTTCGATTCCCCGCCAACGAGAGCGTAAAGAATTTGGAATATTCTTATGCCCTGAATGACTTCACTTGTTAGATATTTATGAGAATATTTCAATATATCCTTCATAACCACATTCTTTGAAACAATCAGATCGGACTGAACAGCTGAAACCTCTTTTTTTAGAGGTTTAGAGAATCCTTTAAAATCTGCTCCAAAAATAAAAGGAAAATAGAAAACGCCTGAAAGACTCCCATGTGGTCTAGTGGTTAGGATCTGGCGTTTTCACCGCCATGGCCAGGGTTCGATTCCCGGCATGGGAAATTCACGGCTATGTCCATTTTTCTTCATCATAAAGTAACCAAAAAACCCCTCTTTCCAATGCTATTGTACATCATAATTTTTTACAACATTCGAGTTTAACATTTTGTCCACTCCGCCGATTGCATAACTTCAACAATGCTTGTAATTTAGTTCTGTTATGGACATCAAATGTTCGACTCACTGTCCCATGTGGTCTAGCGGTTAGGATCTGGCGCTCTCACCCCCATGGCCCGGGTTCGATTCCCGGCATGGGAAATTTTTCACTATGTGCTGCATTTTTCTTCTTCATCAAACAATAAAAGAAAAACGATTCCCTTAGTTTAAATGTCATCAATATTTCTAAAATTTAGGGCTAAGAGTTTTTTGTCGTCTAGCGCTGGAAATATTTTAACAATAATTCTAATCTAGTTGCTTTGTTTTTGGGGAAAAAATACGCCTATTCGAAAGAAATGAAAATTTTAGGAACGAAAGATTTAATTTGACGACATCATTCCATTTTCTACGCTTTCAATTTCTGTGATGTTGTTCAGTAATGTTATAATCGTCGTCCGTTGTATATGATATTGATATAATAATTTTGAAAGCTTCACTTCAATTTCCAAACGGTTTTCTAAACTTTGACAATGCTAACAATTCTAAGATTGTACCGAATTATTAAGAAGTACACGCGAGTTCGCTAAAGGCGGTCGTTGAAGTGCGTTGGTGGTTCAGTGGTAGAATTCTCGCCTGCCACGCGGGAGACCGGGGTTCGATTCCCCGCTAACACAAGCGTAAAGAATTTGGAATATTTTTATGCCCTGAATGACTTCAAATGTTAGATATTTATGAGAATATTTCAAAATATCCTTCATAACCACATTCTTTGAAACAATCAGATCGGACTGAACAGTTGAAACCTCTTTTTTTATAAATTCTAGAGAATCCTTTGATATCTTCTCCCAAAATAAAAGGAAAATAGAAAATGCGTGAGAGACTCCCATGTGGTCTAGTGGTTAGGATCTGGCGTTTTCACCGCCATAACCCGGGTTCGATTCCCGGCATGGGAATTCACGACTATGTCCATTTTTCTTCATCATAAAGAAACCAAAAAACCCTTCTTTCCAATGCTATTGTACATCATCATTTTTTACAACATTAGAGTTTAATATTTTGTCCAGTCCGCCAATTGCGTAACTTCAACAATGATTGTAATCTAGTTCTGTTATCCACATCAAATGGTCCGCTGACTGTCCCATGTGGTCTAGTGGTTAGGATCTGGCGCTATCACTGCCATGGCCCGGGTTCGGTTCTCAGCATAGGAAATGTTCCACTATGTGCTGCATTTTTCTTCTTCATCAAACAATAAAAGAAAAACAATATCCTTAGTTTATATGTCGTCAAACTTTGTAAAATATAGAGCTAAGATTTTTGTGTCGTCTAGCGCTGGAAGTATTTTAACAATATTTCTAATCTAATTTCTTAGTTTTTGGCGAAAAAAATATGCCTGTTCGAAAGAAATGAAAATTTTAAGAACGAAAGATTTAATTTGACGACATCATTCTATGATCTACGCTTTGAAATTCTGTGACGTTGTTCAGTGACTTTATAATCGTCGTCCGTTGTATATGATATTGATATAATAATTTTAAAAGCTTGTTTTGAATTTCCAAACGGTTTTCTAAATTTTGACAATGCTAACAATTCTAAGATTTTACCGACTTATTAAGAAATACAAGCGAGTTAGCAAAAGGCGGTTGTTGAAGTGCGTTGGTGGTTCAGTGGTAGAACTCTCGCCTGCCACCCTGGAGACCGGGGTTCGATTCCCCGCCAACGCAAGCGTAAACAATTTGGAATAATCTTATGCCCTGAATGGCTTCAAATGTTAGATATTTATGAGAATATTTCAATATATCCTTCATAATTACATTCTTTGAAACAATCAGATGGGACTGAACAGTTGAAACCTCTTTTTTTATAAATTCTAGAGAACCCTTTGATATCTGCTCAAAAATAAAAGGAAAATAGAAAATGCCTGAGAGACTCCCATGTGGTGTAGTGGTGAGGATCTGGCGTTTTCACCGCCATGGCCCGGGTTCGATTCCCGGCATGGGAAATTCACGGCTATGTGTATTTTTCTTCCCCATAAAGTAACCAAAAAACCCCTCTTTCCAATGCTATTGTACATCATCATTTTTTACAACATTCGAGTTTAAAATTTTGTCCAGTCCGCCGATATCATAACTTCAACAGTGATTGTAATCTAGTTCGGTTATCGACATCAAATGTTCGGCTGACTGTCCCATGTGGTCTAGTGATTAGCATCTGGCACTCTCACCGCCATGGCCAGGGTTCGATTCCCGGCATGGGCAGTTTTCCACTATGTGCTGCATTTTTCTTCTTCATCAAACAATAAAAGAAAAACGATTCCCTTAGTTTAAATGTCATCAATATTTCTAAAATTTAGGGCTAAGATTTTTTTGTTTTCTAGCGCTGGAAATATTTTAACAATAATTCTAATCTAGTTGCTTTGTTTTTGGGGAAAAAATACGCCTATTCGAAAGAAATGAAAATTTTAGGAACGAAAGATTTAATTTGACGACATCATTCCATTATCTACGCTTTTAATTTCTGTGATGTTGTTCAGTGATGTTATAATCGTCGTCCGTTGTATATGATATTGATATAATAATTTTGAAAGCTTCACTTCAATTTCCAAACGGTTTTCTAAATTTTGACAATGCTAACAATTCTAAGATTGTACCGAATTATTAAGAAGTACACGCGACATAGCAAAAGGCGGTCGTTGAAGTGCGTTGTTGGTTCAGTGGTAGAATTCTAGCCTGCCACGCGGGAGACCGGGGTTCGATTCCCCGCTAACGCAAGCGTAAAGAATTTGGAATACTTTTATGCCCTGAATGGCTTCAAGTGTTAGATATTTATGAGCATATTTCAATATAGTCTTTATACCACATTCTTTGAAACAATGAAATCGGACTGAACAGCTGAATTCTCTTTTTCTGATAAATTCTAGAGAATCCTTTGATATCTGCTCCTAAAATAAACGGAAAATAGAAAATGCCTGAGAAGCTCCCATGTGGTCTAGTGGTTAGGATCTGGCGTTTTCACCGCCATGACCCGGGTTCGATTCCCGGCATGGGAAAGTCACGGCTATGTCCATTTTTCTTCATCATAAAGTAACCAAAAAACCCTTCTTTCCAATGCTATTGTACATGATCATTTTTTACAACATTAGAATTCAACATTTTTCCAGTCTGCCGATTGCATAACTTCAACAATGATTGTAATCTAGTTCATCAACAACATCAACTGTTCCGCTGACTGTCCCATGTGGTCTAGTGGTTAGGATCTGGCGCTCTCACCGCCATGCATATTAAGAGATACACGCGAGTTAGCAAAAGGCGGTCGTTGAAGTGCGTTGGTGGTGTAGTTCTAGAATTCTCGCCTGCCACCCGGGAGACCGGAGTTCGATTCCCCGCCAACGCAAGCGTAAAGAATTTGGAATATTCTTATGCCCTGAATGACTTCACTTGTTAGATATTTATGAGAATATTTCAATATATCCTTCATAACCACATTCTTTGAAACAATCAGATCGGCCTGAACAGCTAAAACCTCTTTTTTTAGAGGTTCTAGAGAATCCTTTAAAATCTGCTCCAAAAATAAAAGGAAAATAGAAAACGCCTGAGAGACTCCCATGTGGTCTAGTGGTTAGGATCTGGCGTTTTCACCGCCATGACCCGGGTTCGATTCCCGGCATGGGAAATTCACGGCTATGTCCATTTTTCTTCATCATAAAGTAACCAAAAAACCCCTCTTTCCAATGCTATTGTACATCATAATTTTTTACAACATTCGAGTTTAACATTTTGTCCACTCCGCCGATTGCATAACTTCAACAATGATTGTAATCTAGTTCTGTTATGGACATCAAATGTTCGACTCACTGTCCCATGTGGTCTAGCGGTTAGGATCTGGCGCTCTCACCGCCATGGCCCGGGTTCGATTCCCGGCATGGGAAATTTTTCACTATGTGCTGCATTTTTCTTCTTCATCAAAGAATAAAAGAAAAACGATATCCTTAGTTTCTATGTCGTCAAACTTTGTAAAATTTAGAGCTAAGATTTTTTGTCGTCTAGCGCTGGAAATATTTTAACAATATTTCTAATCTAGTTGCTTTGTTTTTGGGGAAAAAATATGCCTATTCGAAAGAAATGAAAATTTTAGGAACGAAAGATGTAATTTGACGACATCATTCTATTACCTACGCTTTGAGTTTCTGTGATGTTGTTCAGTGATGTTATAATCGTCGTCCGTTGTATATGATATTGATATAATAACTTTAAAAGCTTCACTTCAATTTCCAAACGGATTTCTAAATTTTGACAAAAAGCGGTTGTTGAAGTGCGTTGGTGTTTCAGTGGTAGAATTCTCGCCTGCCACGCGGGAGACCGGGGTTAGATTCCCCGCTAACGCAAGCGTAAAGAATTTGGAATACTTTTATGCCCTGAATGGCTTCAAGTGTTAGATATTTATGAGCATATTTCAATATAGTCTTTATACCACATTCTTTGAAAGAATGAAATCGGACTGAACAGCTGAATTTTCTTTTTCTGATAAATTCTAGAGAATCCTTTGATATGTGCTCCTAAAATAAACGGAAAATAGAAAATGCCTGAGAAGCTCCCATGTGGTCTAGTGGTTAGGATCTGGCGTTTTCACCGCCATGGCCCGCGTTCGATTCCCGGCATGGGATAGTCACGGCTATGTCCATTTTTCTTCATCATAAAGTAACCAAAAAACCCTTCTTTCCAATGCTATTGTACATGATCATTTTTTACAACATTAGAATTCAACATTTTTCCAGTCTGCCGATTGCATAACTTCAACAATGATTGTAATCTAGTTCATCAACAACATCAACTGTTCCGCTGACTGTCCCATGTGGTCTAGTGGTTAAGATCTGGCGCTCTCACCGCCATGCATATTAAGAGATACACGCGAGTTAGCAAAAGGCGGTCGTTGAAGTGCGTTGGTGGTGTAGTGCTAGAATTCTCGCCTTCCACCCGGGAGACCGGAGTTCGATTCCCCGCCAACGCAAGCGTAAAGAATTTGGAATATTCTTATGCCCTGAATGACTTCACTTGTTAGATATTTATGAGAATATTTCAATATATCCTTCATAACCACATTCTTTGAAACAATCAGATCGGACTGAACAGCTGAAACCTCTTTTTTTAGAGGTTCTAGAGAATCCTTTAAAATCTGCTCCAAAAATAAAAAAAAAAAAGAAAACGCCTGAGAGACTCCCATGTGGTCTAGTGGTTAGGATCTGGCGTTTTCACCGCCATGGCCCGGGTTCGATTCCCGGCATGGGAAATTTCTGGCTATGTCCATTTTTCTTCATCATAAAGTAACCAAAAAACCCCTCTTTCCAATGCTATTGTACATCATAATTTTTTACAACATTCGAGTTTAACATTTTGTCCACTCCTCCGATTGCATAACTTCAACAATGATTGTAATCTAGTTCTGTTATGGACATCAAATGTTCGACTCACTGTCCCATGTGGTCTAGCGGTTAGGATCTGGCGCTCTCACCGCCATGGCCCGGGTTCGATTCCCGGCATGGGAAATTTTTCACTATGTGCTGCATTTTTCTTCTTCATCAAAGAATAAAAGAAAAACGATATCCTTAGTTTATATGTCGTCAAACTTTGTAAAATTTAGAGCTAAGATTTTTTGTCGTCTAGCGCTGGAAATATTTTAACAATATTTCTAATCTAGTTGCTTTGTTTTTGGGGAAAAAATATGCCTATTCGAAAGAAATGAAAATTTCAGGAACGAAAGATGTAATTTGACGACATCATTCTATTACCTACGCTTTGAGTTTCTGTGATGTTGTTCAGTGATGTTATAATCGTCGTCCGTTGTATATGATATTGATATAATAATTTTGAAAGCTTCACTTCAATTTCCAAACGGTTTTCTAAATTTTGACAATGCTAACAATTCTAAGATTGTACCAAATTATTGAGAAGTACACGCGAAATAGCAAAAGGCGGTCGTTGAAGTGCGTTGGTGGTTCAGTGGTAGAATTCTCGCCTACCACGCGTGAGACCGGGGTTCGATTCTCCGCTAACGCAAGCGTAAAGAATTTGGAATACTTTTATGCTTTGAATGGCTTCAAGTGTTAGATATTTATGAGCATATTTCAATATATTCTTTATACCAGATTCTTTGAAACAATGAAATCGGACTGAACAGCTGAATTCTCTTTTTCTGATAAATTCTAAAGAATCCTTTGATATCTGCTCCTAAAATAAACGGAAAATAGAAAATGCCTGAGAAGCTCCCATGTGGTCTAGTGGTTAGGATCTGGCGCTATCACTGCCATGGCCCGGGTTCGATTCCCGGCATGGGAAAGTCACGGCTATGTCCATTTTTCTTCATCATAAAGTAACCAAAAAACCCTTCTTTCCAATGCTATTGTACATGATCATTTTTTACAACATTAGAATTAAACATTTTTCCAGTCTGCCGATTGCATAACTTCAACAATGATTGTAATCTAGTTCATCAACAACATCAACTGTTCCGCTGACTCTCCCATGTGGTCTAGTGGTTAGGATCTGGCGCTCTCACCGCCATGCATATTAAGAGATACACGCGAGTTAGCAAAAGGCGGTCGTTGAAGTGCGTTGGTGGTGTAGTGTTAGAATTCTCGCCTGCCACCCGGGAGACCGGAGTTCGATTCCCCGCCAACGCAAGCGTAAAGAATTTGGAATATTCTTATGCCCTGAATGACTTCACTTGTTAGATATTTATGAGAATATTTCAATATATCCTTCATAACCACATTCTTTGAAACAATCAGATCGGCCTGAACAGCTGAAACCTCTTTTTTTAGAGGTTCTAGACAATCCTTTAAAATCTGCTGCAAAAATAAAAGGAAAATAGAAAACGCCTGAGAGACTCCCATGTGGTCTAGTGGTTAGGATCTGGCGTTTTCACCGCCATGGCCCGGGTTCGATTCCCGGCATGGGAAATTCACGGCTATGTCCATTTTTCTTCATCATAAAGTAACCAAAAAACCCCTCTTTCCAATGCTATTGTACATCATAATTTTTTACAACATTCGAGTTTAACATTTTGTCCACTCCTCCGATTGCATAACTTCAACAATGATTGTAATCTAGTTCTGTTATGGACATCAAATGTTCGACTCACTGTCCCATGTGGTCTAGCGGTTAGGATCTGGCGCTCTCACGGCCATGGCCCGGGTTCGATTCCCGGCATGGGAAATTTTTCACTATGTGCTGCATTTTTCTTCTTCATCAAAGAATAAAAGAAAAACGATATCCTTAGTTTATATGTCGTCAAACTTTGTAAAATTTAGAGCTAAGATTTTTTGTCGTCTAGCGCTGGAAATATTTTAACAATATTTCTAATCTAGTTGCTTTGTTTTTGGGGAAAAAATATGCCTATTCGAAAGAAATGAAAATTTCAGGAACGAAAGATGTAATTTGACGACATCATTCTATTACCTACGCTTTGAGTTTCTGTGATGTTGTTCAGTGATGTTATAATCGTCGTCCGTTGTATATGATATTGATATAATAACTTTGAAAGCTTCACTTCAATTTCCAAACGGATTTCTAAATTTTGACAAAAAGCGGTCGTTGAAGTGCGTTGGTGGTTCAGTGGTAGAATTCTCGCCTGCCACGCGGGAGACCGGGGTTCGATTCCCCGCTAACGCAAGCGTAAAGAATTTGGAATACTTTTATGCCCTGAATGGCTTCAAGTGTTAGATATTTATGAGCATATTTCAATATAGTCTTTATACCACATTCTTTGAAAGAATGAAATCGGACTGAACAGCTGAATTCTCTTTTTCTGATAAATTCTAGAGAATCCTTTGATATCTGCTCGTAAAATAAACGGAAAATAGAAAATGCCTGAGAAGCTCCCATGTGGTCTAGTGGTTAGGATCTGGCGTTTTCACCGCCATGGCCCGGGTTCGATTCCCGGCATGGGAAAGTCACGGCTATGTCCATTTTTCTTCATCATAAAGTAACCAAAAAACCCTTCTTTCCAATGCTATTGTACATGATCATTTTTTACAACATTAGAATTCAACATTTTTCCAGTCTGCCGATTGCATAACTTCAACAATGATTGTAATCTAGTTCATCAACAACATCAACTGTTCCGCTGACTGTCCCATGTGGTCTAGTGGTTAAGATCTGGCGCTCTCACCGCCATGCATATTAAGAGATACACGCGAGTTAGCAAAAGGCGGTCGTTGAAGTGCGTTGGTGGTGTAGTGCTAGAATTCTCGCCTTCCACCCGGGAGACCGGAGTTCGATTCCCCGCCAACGCAAGCGTAAAGAATTTGGAATATTCTTATGCCCTGAATGACTTCACTTGTTAGATATTTATGAGAATATTTCAATATATCCTTCATAACCACATTCTTTGAAACAATCAGATCGGCCTGAACAGCTGAAACCTCTTTTTTTAGAGGTTCTAGAGAATCCTTTAAAATCTGCTCCAAAAATAAAAGGAAAATAGAAAACGCCTGAGAGACTCCCATGTGGTCTAGTGGTTAGGATCTGGCGTTTTCACCGCCATGGCCCGGGTTCGATTCCCGGCATGGGAAATTCACGGCTATGTCCATTTTTCTTCATCATAAAGTAACCAAAAAACCCCTCTTTCCAATGCTATTGTACATCATAATTTTTTACAACATTCGAGTTTAACATTTTGTCCACTCCGCCGATTGCATAACTTCAACAATGATTGTAGTCTAGTTCTGTTATGGACATCAAATGTTCGACTCACTGTCCCATGTGGTCTAGCGGTTAGGATCTGGCGCTCTCACCGCCATGGCTCGTTTTCGATTCCCGGCATGGGAAATTTTTCACTATGTGCTGCATTTTTCTTCTTCATCAAAGAATAAAAGAAAAACGATATCCTTAGTTTATATGTCGTCAAACTTTGTAAAATTTAGAGCTAAGATTTTTTGTCGTCTAGCGCTGGAAATATTTTAACAATATTTCTAATCTAGTTGCTTTGTTTTTGGGGAAAAAATATGCCTATTCGAAAGAAATGAAAATTTTAGGAACGAAAGATGTAATTTGACGACATCATTCTATTACCTACGCTTTGAGTTTCTGTGATGTTGTTCAGTGATGTTATAATCGTCGTCCGTTGTATATGATATTGATATAATAACTTTGAAAGCTTCACTTCAATTTCCAAACGGATTTCTAAATTTTGACAAAAAGCGGTCGTTGAAGTGCGTTGGTGGTTCAGTGGTAGAATTCTCGCCTGCCACGCGGGAGACCGGGGTTCGATTCCCCGCTAACGCAAGCGTAAAGAATTTGGATTACTTTTATGCCCTGAATGGCTTCAAGTGTTAGATATTTATGAGCATATTTCAATATATTCTTTATACCAGATTCTTTGAAACAATGAAATCGGACTGAACAGCTGAATTCTCTTTTTCTGATAAATTCTAGAGAATCCTTTGATATCTGCTCCTAAAATAAACGGAAAATAGAAAATGCCTGAGAAGCTCCAATGTGGTCTAGTGGTTAGGATCTGGCGTTTTCACCGCCATGGCCCGGGTTCGATTCCCGGCATGGGAAAGTCACGGCTATGTCCATTTTTCTTCATCATAAAGTAACCAAAAAACCCTTCTTTCCAATGCTATTGTACATGATCATTTTTTACAACATTAGAATTCAACATTTTTCCAGTCTGCCGATTGCATAACTTCAACAATGATTGTAATCTAGTTCATCAACAACATCAACTGTTCCGCTGACTCTCCCATGTGGTCTAGTGGTTAGGATCTGGCGCTCTCACCGCCATGCATATTAAGAGATACACGCGAGTTAGCAAAAGGCGGTCGTTGAAGTGCGTTGGTGGTGTAGTGCTAGAATTCTCGCCTGCCACCCGGGAGACCGGAGTTCGATTCCCCGCCAACGCAAGCGTAAAGAATTTGGAATATTCTTATGCCCTGAATGACTTCACTTGTTAGATATTTATGAGAATATTTCAATATATCCTTCATAACCACATTCTTTGAAACAATCAAATCGGACTGAACAGCTGAAACCTCTTTTTTTCGAGCATTCTAGAGAATCCTTTGATATCTGCTCCAAAAATAAAAGGAAAATAGAAAACGCCTGAGAGACTCCCATGTGGTCTAGTGGTTAGGATCTGGCGTTTTCACCGCCATGGCCCGGGTTCGATTCCCGGCATGGGAAATTCACGGCTATGTCCATTTTTCTTCATCATAAAGTAACCAAAAAACCCCTCTTTCTAATGCTATTGTACATCATAATTTTTTACAACATTCGAGTTTAACATTTTGTCCACTCCGCCGATTGCATAACTTGAACAATGACTGTAATCTAGTTCTGTTATGGACATCAAATGTTCGGCTCACTGTCCGATGTGGTCTAGCGGTTAGGATCTGGCGCTCTCACCGCCATGGCCCGGGTTGGATTCCCGGCATGGGAAATTTTCCACTATGTGCTGCATTTTTCTTCTTCATCAAACAATAAAAGAAAAACGATTCCCTTAGTTTAAATGTCATCAATATTTCTAAAATTTAGGGCTAAGATTTTTTTGTCGTCTAGCGCTGGAAATATTTTAACAATAATTCTAATCTAGTTGCTTCGTTTTTGGGGAAAAAATACGCCTATTCGAAAGAAATGAAAATTTTAGGAACGAAAGATTTAATTTGACGACATCATTCCATTATCTACGCCTTTAATTTCTGTGATGTTGTTCAGTGATGTTATAATCGTCGTCCGTTGTATATGATATTGATATAATAATTTTGAAAGCTTCACTTCAATTTCCAAACGGTTTTCTAAATTTTGACAATGCTAACAATTCTAAGATTGTACCAAATTATTGAGAAGTACACGCGAAATAGCAAAAGGCGGTCGTTGAAATGCGTTGGTGGTTCAGTGGTAGAATTCTCGCCTACCACGCGGGAGACCGGGGTTCGATTCCCCGCTAACGCAAGCGTAAAGAATTTGGAATACTTTTATGCCCTGAATGGCTTCAAGTGTTAGATATTTATGAGCATATTTCAAAATATTCTTTATACCAGATTCTTTGAAACAATGAAATCGGACTGAACAGCTGAATTCTCTTTTTCTGATAAATTCTAGAGAATCCTTTGATATCTGCTCCTAAAATAAACGGAAAATAGAAAATGCCTGAGAAGCTCCAATGTGGTCTAGTGGTTAGGATCTGGCGTTTTCACCGCCATGGCCCGGGTTCGATTCCCGGCATGGGAAAGTCACGGCTATGTCCATTTTTCTTCATCATAAAGTAACCAAAAAACCCTTCTTTCCAATGCTATTGTACATGATCATTTTTTACAACATTAGAATTCAACATTTTTCCAGTCTGCCGATTGCATAACTTCAACAATGATTGTAATCTAGTTCATCAACAACATCAACTGTTCCGCTGACTCTCCCATGTGGTCTAGTGGTTAGGATCTGGCGCTCTCACCGCCATGCATATTAAGAGATACACGCGAGTTAGCAAAAGGCGGTCGTTGAAGTGCGTTGGTGGTGTAGTGCTAGAATTCTCGCCTGCCACCCGGGAGACCGGGGTTCGATTCCCCGCCAACGCAAGCGTAAACAATTTGGAATATTCTTATGCCCTGAATGACTTCACTTGTTGGATATTTATGAGAATATTTCAATATATCCTTCATAACCACATTCTTTGAAACAATCAGATCGGACTGAACAGCTGAAACCTCTTTTTTTAGAGGTTCTAGAGAATCCTTTAAAATCTGCTCCAAAAATAAAAGGAAAATAGAAAACGCCTGAGAGACTCCCATGTGGTCTAGTGGTTAGGATCTGGCGTTTTCACCGCCATGGCCCGGGTTCGATTCCCGGCATGGGAAAGTCACGGCTATGTCCATTTTTCTTCATCATAAAGTAACCAAAAAACCCCTCTTTCCAATGCTATTGTACATCATAATTTTTTACAACATTCGAGTTTAACATTTTGTCCACTCCGCCGATTGCATAACTTCAACAATGATTGTAATCTAGTTCTGTTATGGACATCAAATGCTCGACTCACTGTCCCATGTGGTCTAGCGGTTAGGATCTGGCGCTCTCACCGCCATGGCCCGGGTTCGATTCCCGGCATGGGAAATTTTTCACTATGTGCTGCATTTTTCTTCTTCATCAAAGAATAAAAGAAAAACGATATCCTTAGTTTATAGGTCGTCAAACTTTGTAAAATTTAGAGCTAAGATTTTTTTGTCGTCTAGCGCTGGAAATATTTTAACAATATTTCTAATCTAGTTGCTTTGTTTTTTGGGAAAAATTATGCCTATTCGAAAGAAATGAAAATTTTAGGAACGAAAGATGTAATTTGACGACATCATTCTATTACCTACGCTTTGAGTTTCTGTGATGTTGTTCAGTGATGTTATAATCGTCGTCCGTTGTATATGATATTGATATAATAACTATGAAAGCTTCACTTCAATTTCCAAACGGATTTCTAAATTTTGACAAAAAGCGGTCGTTGAAGTGCGTTGGTGGTTCAGTGGTAGAATTCTCGCCTGCCACGCGGGAGACCGGGGTTCGATTCCCCGCTAACGCAAGCGTAAAGAATTTGGAATACTTTTATGCCCTGAATGGCTTCAAGTGTTAGATATTTATGAGCATATTTCAATATATTCTTTATACCAGATTCTTTGAAACAATGAAATCGGACTGAACAGCTGAATTCTCCTTTTCTGATAAATTCTAGAGAATCCTTTGATATGTGCTCCTAAAATAAACGGAAAATGGAAAATGCCCGAGAAGCTCCCATGTGGTCTAGTGGTTAGGATCTGGCGTTTTCACCGCCATGGCCCGGGTTCGATTCCCGGCATGGGAAATTTACGGCTATGTCCATTTTTCTTCATCATAAAGTAACCAAAAAACCCTTCTTTCCAATGCTATTGTACATCATCATTTTTTACAACATTAGAGTTTAATATTTTGTCCAGTCCGCCGATTGCTTAACTTCAACAATGACTGTAATCTAGTTCTGTTATCGACATCAAATGTTCGGCTCACTGTCCGATGTGGTCTAGCGGTTAGGATCTGGCGCTCTCACCGCCATGGCCCGGGAAATTTTCCACTATGTGCTGCATTTTTCTTCTTCATCAAACAATAAAAGAAAAACGATTCCCTTAGTTTAAATGTCATCAATATTTGTAAAATTTAGGGCTAAGATTTTTTTGTCGTCTAGCGCTGGAAATATTTTAACAATAACTCTAATCTAGTTGCTTAGTTTTTGGGGAAAAAAATATGCCTGTTCGAAAGAAATGAAAATTTTAGGAACGAAAGATTTAATTTGACGAATTCATTCTATGATCTACGCTTTGAATTTCTGTGATGTTGTTCAGTGATGTTATAATCGTCGTCCGTTGAATATGATATTGATATAATAATTTTGAAAGCTTGTTTTCAATTTCCAAACGGTTTTCTAAATTTTGACAATGCTAACAATTCTAAGATTGTATCGAGTTATTAAGAAATACACGCCAGTTAGAAAAAGGCGGTCGTTGAAGTGCGTTGTTTGTTCAGTGGTAGAATTCTCGCCTTCCACCCGGGAGACCGGGATTCGATTCCCCGCTAACGCAAGCGTAAACAATTTGGAATATTTTTATGCCTTGAATGACTTCAAATGTTAGATATTTATGAGAATATTTCAATATATCCTTCATAATTACATTTTTTGAAACAATGAGATGGGACTGAACAGTTGAAACCACTTTTTTTATAAATTCTAGAGAACCCTTTGATATCTGCTCCAAAAATAAAAGGAAAATAGAAAATACCTGAGAGACTCCGATGTGGTCTAGTGGTGAGGATCTGGCGTTTTCACCGCCATGGCCCGGGTTCGTTTCCCGGCATGGGAAATTCACGGCTATGTCAATTTTTCTTCACCATAAAGTAACCAAAAAACCCCTCTTTCCAATGCTATTGTACATCATCATTTTTTACAACATTCGAGTTTAAAATTTTGTCCAGTCCGCCGATATCATAACTTCAACAATGATTGTAATCTAGTTGGGTTATCGACATCAAATGTTCGGCTGACTGTCCCATGTGGTCTAGTGATTAGCATCTGGCGCTCTCACTGCCATGGCCCGGGTTCGATTCCCGGCATGGGAAATTTTCCACTATGTGCTGCATTTTTCTTTTTCATCAAAGAATAAAAGAAAAACGATATCCTTAGTTTATATGTCGTCAAACTTTGTAAAATATAGAGCTAAGATTTTTGTGTCGTTTAGCGCTGGAAATATTTTAACAATATTTCTAATCTAGTTTCTTAGTGTTTAGGGAAAAAAATATGCCTGTTCGAAAGAAATGAAAATTTTAGGAACGAAAGATTTAATTTGACGACATCATTCTATGATCTACGCTTTGAATTTCTGTGATGTTGTTCAGTGATGTTATAATCGTGGTCCGTTGTATATGATATTGATATAATAACTTTGAAAGCTTCACTTCAATTTCCAAACGGTTTTCTAAATTTTGACAATGCTAACAATTCTAAGATTGTACCGACTTATTAAGAAGTACACACGAAATAGCAAAAAGCGGTCGTTGAAGTGCGTTGTTGGTTCAGTGGTAGAATTCTCGCCTGCCACGCGGGAGACCGGGGTTCGATTCCCCGCCAACGCAAGCGTGAAGAATTTGAAATATTTTTATGCCCTTAATGGCTTCAAGTGTTAGATATTTATGAGAATATTTAAATATATTCTTCATCACCACATTCTTTGAAACAATGAGATCGGACTGAACAGCTGAATTCTATTTTTTTGATAAATTCTAGAGAATCCTTTGATATCTGCTCCTAAAATAAAGGGAAAATGGAAAATGCCTGAGAAGCTCCCATGTGGTCTAGTGGTTAGGATCTGGCGCTCTCACCGCCATGCATATTAAGAGTACACGCGAGTTAGCAAAAGGCGGTCGTTGAAGTGCGTTGGTGGTGTAGTGCTAGAATTCTCGCCTTCCACGCGGGAGACCGGGGTTCGATTCCCCGCCAACGCAAGCGTAAAGAATTTGGAATATTCTTATGCCCTGAATGACTTCACTTGTTAGATATTTATGAGAATATTTCAATATATCCTTCATAACCACATTCTTTGAAACAATCAGATCGGACTGAACAGCTGAAACCTCTTTTTTTAGAGGTTCTAGAGAATCCTTTAAAATCTGCTCCAAAAATAAAAGGAAAATAGAAAACGCCTGAGAGACTCCCATGTGGTTAGGATCTGGCGTTTTCACCGTCATGGCCCGGGTTCGATTCCCGGCATGGGAAATTCACGGCTATGTCCATTTTTCTTCATCATAAAGTAACCAAAAAATCCCTCTTTCCAATGCTATTGTACATCATAATTTTGTACAACATTCGAGTTTAACATTTTGTCCACTCCGCCGATTGCATAACTCCAACAATGATTGTAATCTAGTTCTGTTATGGACATCAAATATTCGACTCACTGTCCCATGTGGTCTAGCGGTTAGGATCTGGCGCTCTCACCGCCATGGCCCGGGTTCGATTCCCGGCATGGGAAATTTTTCACTATGTGCTGCATTTTTCTTCTTCATCAAAGAATAAAAGAAAAACGATATCCTTAGTTTATATGTCGTCAAACTTTGTAAAATTTAGAGCTAAGATTTTTTTGTCGTCTAGCGCTGGAAATACTTTAACAATATTTCTAATCTAGTTGCTTTGTTTTTGGGGAAAAAATATGCCTATTCGAAAGAAATGAAAATTTTAGGAACGAAAGATGTAATTTGACGACATCATTCTATTACCTACGCTTTGAGTTTCTGTGATGTTGTTCAGTGATGTTATAATCGTCGTCCGTTGTATATGATATTGATATAATAACTTTGAAAGCTTCACTTCAATTTCCAAACGGATTTCTAAATTTTGACAAAAGGCGGTCGTTGAAGTGCGTTGGTGGTTCAGTGGTAGAATTCTCGCCTGCCACGCGGGAGACCGGGGTTCGATTCCCCGCTAACGCAAGCGTAAAGAATTTGGAATACTTTTATGCCCTGAATGGCTTCAAGTGTTAGATATTTATGAGAATATTTCAATATATTCTTCATAACCACATTCTTTGAAACAGTGAGATCCGACTGAACAGCTGAATTCTATTTTTCTGATAAATTCTAGAGAATCCTTTGATATCTGCTCCTAAAATAAACGGAAAATAGAAAATGCCTGAGAAGCTCCCATGTGGCCAAGTGGTTAGGATCTGGCGTTTTCACCGCCATGGCCCGGGTTCGATTCCCGGCATGGGAATTTACGGCTATGTCCATTTTTCTTCATCATAAAGTAACCAAAAAACCCTTCTTTCCAATGCTATTGTACATCATCATTTTTTACAACATTAGAGTTTAATATTTTGTCTAGTCCGCCGATTGCATAACTTAAACAATGATTGTAATCTAGTTCATCAACAACATCAACTGTTCCGCTGACTGTCCCATGTGGTCTAGTGGTTAGGATCTGGCGCTCTCACCGCCATGCATATTAAGAGATACACGCGAGTTAGCAAAAGGCGGTCGTTGAAGTGCGTTGGTGGTGTAGTGCTAGAATTCTCGCCTGCCACCCGGGAGACCGGAGTTCGATTCCCCGCCAACGCAAGCGTAAAGAATTGGAATATTCTTATGCCCTGAATGACTTCACTTGTTAGATATTTATGAGAATATTTCAATATATCCTTCATAACCACATTCTTTGAAACAATCAGATCGGACTGAACAGCTGAAACCTCTTTTTTTAGAGGTTCTAGACAATCCTTTAAAATCTGCTCCAAAAATAAAAGGAAAATAGAAAACGCCTGAGAGACTCCCATGTGGTCTAGTGGTTAGGATCTGGCGTTTTCACCGCCATGGCCCGGGTTCGATTCCCGGCATGGGAAATTCACGGCTATGTCCATTTTTATTCATCATAAAGTAACCAAAAAACCCCTCTTTCCAATGCTATTGTACATCATAATTTTTTACAACATTCGAGTTTAACATTTTGTCCACTCCGCCGATTGCATAACTTCAACAATGATTGTAATCTAGTTCTGTTATGGACATCAAATGTTCGGCTCACTGTCCCATGTGGTCTAGCGGTTAGGATCTGGCGCTCTCACCGCCATGGCCCGGGTTCGATTCCCGGCATGGGAAATTTTTCACTATGTGCTGCATTTTTCTTCTTCATCAAAGAATAAAAGAAAAACGATATCCTTAGTTTATATGTCGTCAAACTTTGTAAAATTTAGAGCTAAGATTTTTTTGTCGTCTAGCGCTGGAAATATTTTAACAATATTTCTAATCTAGTTGCTTTGTTTTTGGGGAAAAAATATGCCTATTCGAAAGAAATGAAAATTTTAGGAACGAAAGATGTAATTTGACGACATCATTCTATTACCTACGCTTTGAGTTTCTGTGATGTTGTTCAGTGATGTTATAATCGTCGTCCGTGGTATATGATATTGATATAATAACTTTGAAAGCTTCACTTCAATTTCCAAACGGATTTCTAAATTTTGACAAAAAGCGGTCGTTGAAGTGCGTTGGTGGTTCAGTGGTAGAATTCTCGCCTGCCACGCGGGAGACTGGGGTTCGATTCCCCGCTAACGCAAGCGTAAAGAATTTGGAATACTTTTATGCCCTGAATGGCTTCAAGTGTTAGATATTTATGAGCATATTTCAATATAGTCTTTATACCACATTCTTTGAAAGAATGAAATCGGACTGAACAGCTGAATTCTCTTTTTCTGATAAATTCTAGAGAATCCTTTGATATCTGCTCCTAAAATAAACGGAAAATAGAAAATGCCTGAGAAGCTCCCATGTGGTCTAGTGGTTAGGATCTGGCGTTTTCACCGCCATGGCCCGGGTTCGATTCCCGGCATGGGAAAGTCACGGCTATGTCCATTTTTCTTCATCATAAAGTAACCAAAAAACCCTTCTTTCCAATGCTATTGTACATGATCATTTTTTACAACATTAGAATTCAACATTTTTCCAGTCTGCCGATTGCATAACTTCAACAATGATTGTAATCTAGTTCATCAACAACATCAACTGTTCCGCTGACTGTCCCATGTGGTCTAGTGGTTAGGATCTGGCGCTCTCACCGCCATGGTCCGGGTTCGATTCCCGGCATGGGAAACTTTCCACTATGTGCTGCATTTTTCTTCTTCATCAAACAATAAAAGAAAAACGATATCCATAGTTTATATGTCGTTAAACTTTGTAAAATATAGAGCTAAGATTTTTGTGTCGTCTAGCGCTGGAAATATTTTAACTATATTTCTAATCTAGTTGCTTAGTTTTTGGGGAAAAAAATATGCCTGTTCGAAAGAAATGAAAATTTTAAGAACGAAAGATTTAATTTGACAACATCATTCTATGATCTACGCTTTGAATTTCTGTGATGTTGTTCAGTGATTTTATAATCGTCGTCCGTTGTATATGATATTGATATAATAATTTTAAAAGCTTGTTTTGAATTTCCCAACGGTTTTCTAAATTTTGACAATGCTAACAATTCTAAGATTTTACCGACTTATTAAGAAATACACGCGAGTTAGCAAAAGGCGGTCGTTGAAGTGCGTTGGTGGTTCAGTGGTAGAACTCTCGCCTGCCACCTGGGAGACCGGGGTTCGATTCCCCGCCAACGCAAGCGTAAACAGTTTGGAATATTCTTATGTTAGATATTTATGAGAATATTTCAATATATCCTTCATAACCCCATTCTTTGAAACAATCAGATGGGACTGAACAGTTGAAACCTCTTTTTTTATAAATTCTAGAGAATCCTTTGATATCTGCTCCAAAAATAAAAGGAAAATAGAAAACGACTGAGAGACTCCCATGTGGTCTAGTGGTTAGGATCTGGCGTTTTCACCGCCATGGCCCGGGTTCGATTCCCGGCATGGGAAATTCACGGCTATGTCCATTTTTATTCATCATAATGTAACCAAAAAACCCCTTTATCCAATGCTATTGTACATCATCATTTTTTACAACATTCGAGTCTAAAATTTTGTCCAGTCCGCCGATTGCATAACTTCAACAATGATTGTAATATAGTTCGGTTATCGACATCAAATGTTCGGCTGACTGTCCCATGTGGTCTAGTGATTAGCATCTGGCGCTCTCACCGCCATGGCCCGGGTTCGATTCCCGGCATGGGAAATTTTCCACTATGTGCTGCATTTTTCTTCTTCATCAAACAATAAAAGAAAAACGATATCCTTAGTTTATATGTCGTCAAACTTTGTAAAATATAGAGCTAAGATTTTTGTGTCGTCTAGCGCTGGAAATATTTTAACAATAACCATAATCTAGTTGCATAGTTTTTGGGGAAAAAATACCTGTTCGAAAGAAATGAAAATTTTAGGAACGAAAGATTTAATTTGACGAATTCATTCTATGATCTACGCTTTGAATTTCTGTGATGTTGTTCAGTGATGTTATAATCGTCCTCCGTTGAGTATGATATTGATATAATAATTTTGAAAGCTTGTTTTCAATTTCCAAACGGTTTTCTAAATTTTGACAATGCTAACAATTCTAAGATTGTACCGAGTTATAAAGAAATACACGCCAGTTAGAAAAAGGCGGTCGTTGAAGTGCGTTGTTTGTTCAGTGCTAGAATTCTCGCCTTCCACCCGGGAGACCGGGAATCGATTCCCCGCTAACGCCAGCGTAAAGAATTTGGAATATTTTTATGCCTTGAATGACTTCAAATGTTAGATATTTATGAGAATATTTCAATATATCCTTCATAACCACATTCTTTGAAACAATCAGATCGGACTGAACAGTTGAAACCTCTTTTTTTATAAATTCTAGAGAATCCTTTGATATCTTCTCCCAAAATAAAAGGAAAATAGAAAATGCCTGAGAGACTCCCACGTGGTCTAGTGGTTAGGATCTGGCGTTTTCACCGCCATAGCCCGGGTTCGATTACCGGCATGGGAATTCACGGCTATGTCCATTTTTCTTCATCATAAAGTAACCAAAAAACCCTTCTTTCCAATGCTATTGTACATCATCATTTTTTACAACATTAGAGTTTAATATTTTGTCCAGTCTGCCGATTGCGTAACTTCAAGAATGATTGTAATCTAGTTCTGTTATCCACATCAAACGGTCCGCTGACTGTCCCATGTGGTCTAGTGGTTAGGATCTGGCGCTATCACCCCCATGGCCCGGGTTCGATTCTCGGCATAGGAAATGTTCCACTATGTGCTGCATTTTTCTTCTTCATCAAACAATAAAAGAAAAACGATATCCTTAGTTTATATGTCGTCAAACTTTGTAAAATATAGAGCTAAGATTTTTGTGTCGTCTAGCGCTGGAAATATTTTAACAATATTTCTAATCTAGTTGCTTAGTTTTTGGGGGAAAAAAATATGCCTATTCGAAAGAAATGAAAATTTTAAGAACGAAAGATTTAATTTGACGACATCATTCTATGATCTACGCTTTGAATTTCTGTGATGTTGTTCAGTGATTTTATAATCGTCGTCCGTTGTATATGACATTGATATAATAAATTTAAAAGCTTGTTTTGCATTTCAAAACGGTTTCCTAAATTTCGGCAATGCTAACAATTCTAAAATTTTACCGACTTATTAAGAAATACACGCGAGTTAGCAAAAGGCGGTCGTTGAAGTGTGTTGGTGGTTCAGTGGTAGAATTCTCGCTTGCCACGCGGGAGACCGGGATTCGATTCCCCGCTAACGCAAGCGTTAAGAATTTGGAATATTTTTATGCCCTGAATGACTTCAAATGTTAGATATTTATGAGAATATTTCAATATATGCTTCATAACCACATTCTTTGAAACAATCAGATCGGACTGAACAGCTGAAACCTCTTTTTTTATAAATTCTAGAGAATCCTTTGATATCTGCTCCAAAAATAAAAGGAAAATAGAAAACGCCTGAGAGACTCCCATGTGGTCTAGTGGTTAGGATCTGGCGTTTTCACCACCATGGCCCGGGTTCGATTCCCGGCATGGGAAATTCACGGCTATGTCCATTTTTCTTCATCATAAAGTAACCAAAAAACCCTTCTTTCCAATGCTATTGTACATGATCATTTTTTACAACATTCGAGTTTAACATTTTGTCCAGTCCGCCAATTGCATAACTTCAACAATGATTGTAATCTAGTTCTGTTATTGACATCAAGTGTTCCGCTGACTTTCCCATGTGGTCTAGTGGTTAGGATATGGCGCTCTCACCGCCATGGCCCGGGTTCGATTCCCGGCATACGAAATTTTCCACTATGTCCTGCATTTTTCTTCTTCATCAAACAATAAAAGAAAAAAGATATCCTTAGTTTATATGTCGTCAAACTTTGTAAATTATAGAGCTAAGATTTTTGTGTCGTCTAGCGCTGGAAATATTTTAACAATATTTCTAATCTAGTTGCTTAGTTTTTGGGGAAAAAAAAATATGCCTGTTCGAAAGAAATGAAAATTTTAGGAACGAAAGATTTAATTTGACGACATCATTCTATGATCTACGCTTTGAACTTCTGTGGTGTTGTTCAGTGATGTTATAATCGTTGTCCGTTGTATATGATATTGATATAATAATTTTGAAAGCTTCACTTCAATTTCCAAACGGTTTTCTAAATTTTGACAATGCTAACAATTCTAAGATTTTACCGACATATTAAGAAATACAAGCGAGTTAGCAAAACGCGGTCGTTGAAGTGCGTTGGTGTTTCGTGGTATAAATCTCGCCTGCCACGTGGGAGACCGGGGTTCGATTCCCCGCTGATGCAAGCGTAAAGAATTTGGAATATTTTTATGCCCTGAATTACTTCAAATGTTAGATATTTATGAGAATATTTCAATATGTTCTTCAAAACCACATTCTTTGAAACAATGAGATCGGACTGAACCGCTGAAAACTCTTTTTCAAATAAATTCTAGCGAATCCTTTGATATCTGCTCAAAAATAAAGGGAAAATGGAAACGTCTGAGAAACTCCGATGTGTTCTAGTGGTTAGGATCTTGGGTTTTCACCGCCATGGCCCGGGTTCGATTCTTGGCATAGGAAAGTCACGTCTATGTCCATTTTTCTTCATCATAAAGTAACAAAAAAACCCCTCTTTCCAATGCTATTGTACATCATCATTTTTTACAACATCGAGTTTAACATTTTGTCCAGTCCGCCGATTGCATAACTTCAACAATGATATTAATGTAGTTCTGTTATGGACATCAAATGTTCGGCTTACTGTCCCATGTGGTCTAGCGGTTAGGATCTGGCGCTCTCACCGCCATGGCCCGGGTTCGAATCCCGGCATGGGAAATTTTCCACTATGTGCTGCATTTTTCTTCTTCATCAAACAATAAAAGAAAGACGATTCCCTTAGTTTAAATGTCATCAATATTTGTAAAATTTAGGGCTAAGATTTTTGTGTCGTCTAGCGCTGGAAATATTTTAACAATAATTCTTATCTAGTTGCTTTGTTTATGGGGAAAAAATATGCCTATTCGAAAGAAATGAAAATTTTAGGAACGAAAGATGTAATTTGACGACATCATTCCATTATCTACGCTTTCAATTTCTGTGATGTTGTTGAGTTATGTTATAATCGTCGTCCGTTGTATATGATATTGATATAATAATTTTGAAAGCTTCACTTCAATTTCCAAACGGTTTTCTAAATTTTGACAATGCTAACAATTCTAAGATTGTACCAAATTATTGAGAAGTACACGCGAAATAGCAAAAGGCGGTCGTTGAAGTGCGTTGGTGGTTCAGTGGTAGAATTCTCGCCTACCACGCGTGAGACCGGGGTTCGATTCTCCGCTAACGCAAGCGTAAAGAATTTGGAATACTTTTATGCCCTGAATGGCTTCAAGTGTTAGATATTTATGAGCATATTTCAATATATTCTTTATACCAGATTCTTTGAAACAATGAAATCGGACTGAACAGCTGAATTCTCTTTTTCTGATAAATTCTAGAGAATCCTTTGATATCTGCTCCTAAAATAAACGGAAAATAGAAAATGCCTGAGAAGCTCCCATGTGGTCTAGTGGTTAGGATCTGGCGTTTTCACCGCCATGGCCCGGGTTCGATTCCCGGCATGGGAAAGTCACGGCTATGTCCATTTTTCTTCATCATAAAGTAACCAAAAAACCCTTCTTTCCAATGCTATTGTACATGATCATTTTTTACAACATTAGAATTCAACATTTTTCCAGTCTGCCGATTGCATAACTTCAACAATGATTGTAATCTAGTTCATCAACAAAATCAACTGTTCCGCTGACTCTCCCATGTGGTCTAGTGGTTAGGATCTGGCGCTCTCACCGCCATGCATATTAAGAGATACACGCGAGTTAGCAAAAGGCGGTCGTTGAAGTGCGTTGGTGGTGTAGTGTTAGAATTCTCGCCTGCCACCCGTGAGACCGGAGTTCGATTCCCCGCCAACGCAAGCGTAAAGAATTTGGAATATTCTTATGCCCTGAATGACTTCACTTGTTAGATATTTATGAGAATATTTCAATATATCCTTCATAACCACATTCTTTGAAACAATCAGATCGGCCTGAACAGCTGAAACCTCTTTTTTTAGAGGTTCTAGACAATCCTTTAAAATCTGCTCCAAAAATAAAAGGAAAATAGAAAACGCCTGAGAGACTCCCATGTGGTCTAGTGGTTAGGATCTGGCGTTTTCACCGCCATGGCCCGGGTTCGATTCCCGGCATGGGAAATTCACGGCTATGTCCATTTTTCTTCATCATAAAGTAACCAAAAAACCCCTCTTTCCAATGCTATTGTACATCATAATTTTTTACAACATTCGAGTTTAACATTTTGTCCACTCCTCCGATTGCATAACTTCAACAATGATTGTAATCTAGTTCTGTTATGGACATCAAATGTTCGACTCACTGTCCCATGTGGTCTAGCGGTTAGGATCTGGCGCTCTCACCGCCATGGCCCGGGTTCGATTCCCGGCATGGGAAATTTTTCACTATGTGCTGCATTTTTCTTCTTCATCAAAGAATAAAAGAAAAACGATATCCTTAGTTTATATGTCGTCAAACTTTGTAAAATTTAGAGCTAAGATTTTTTGTCGTCTAGCGCTGGAAATATTTTAACAATATTTCTAATCTAGTTGCTTTGTTTTTGGGGAAAAAATATGCCTATTCGAAAGAAATGAAAATTTCAGGAACGAAAGATGTAATTTGACGACATCATTCTATTACCTACGCTTTGAGTTTCTGTGATGTTGTTCAGTGATGTTATAATCGTCGTCCGTTGTATATGATATTGATATAATAACTTTGAAAGCTTCACTTCAATTTCCAAACGGATTTCTAAATTTTGACAAAAAGCGGTCGTTGAAGTGCGTTGGTGGTTCAGTGGTAGAATTCTCGCCTGCCACGCGGGAGACCGGGGTTCGATTCCCCGCTAACGCAAGCGTAAAGAATTTGGAATACTTTTATGCCCTGAATGGCTTCAAGTGTTAGATATTTATGAGCATATTTCAATATAGTCTTTATACCACATTCTTTGAAAGAATGAAATCGGACTGAACAGCTGAATTCTCTTTTTCTGATAAATTCTAGAGAATCCTTTGATATCTGCTCGTAAAATAAACGGAAAATAGCAAATGCCTGAGAAGCTCCCATGTGGTCTAGTGGTTAGGATCTGGCGTTTTCACCGCCATGGCCCGGGTTCGATTCCCGGCATGGGAAAGTCACGGCTATGTCCATTTTTCTTCATCATAAAGTAACCAAAAAACCCTTCTTTCCAATGCTATTGTACATGATCATTTTTTACAACATTAGAATTCAACATTTTTCCAGTCTGCCGATTGCATAACTTCAACAATGATTGTAATCTAGTTCATCAACAACATCAACTGTTCCGCTGACTGTCCCATGTGGTCTAGTGGTTAAGATCTGGCGCTCTCACCGCCATGCATATTAAGAGATACACGCGAGTTAGCAAAAGGCGGTCGTTGAAGTGCGTTGGTGGTGTAGTGCTAGAATTCTCGCCTTCCACCCGGGAGACCGGAGTTCGATTCCCCGCCAGCGCAAGCGTAAAGAATTTGGAATATTCTTATGCCCTGAATGACTTCACTTGTTAGATATTTATGAGAATATTTCAATATATCCTTCATAACCACATTCTTTGAAACAATCAGATCGGCCTGAACAGCTGAAACCTCTTTTTTTAGAGGTTCTAGAGAATCCTTTAAAATCTGCTCCAAAAATAAAAGGAAAATAGAAAACGCCTGAGAGACTCCCATGTGATCTAGTGGTTAGGATCTGGCGTTTTCACCGCCATGGCCCGGGTTCGATTCCCGGCATGGGAAATTCACGGCTATGTCCATTTTTCTTCATCATAAAGTAACCAAAAAACCCCTCTTTCCAATGCTATTGTACATCATAATTTTTTACAACATTCGAGTTTAACATTTTGTGCACTCCGCCGATTGCATAACTTCAACAATGATTGTAGTCTAGTTCTGTTATGGACATCAAATGTTCGACTCACTGTCCCATGTGGTCTAGCGGTTAGGATCTGGCGCTCTCACCGCCATGGCTCGTGTTCGATTCCCGGCATGGGAAATTTTTCACTATGTGCTGCATTTTTCTTCTTCATCAAAGAATAAAAGAAAAACGATATCCTTAGTTTATATGTCGTCAAACTTTGTAAAATTTAGAGCTAAGATTTTTTGTCGTCTAGCGCTGGAAATATTTTAACAATATTTCTAATCTAGTTGCTTTGTTTTTGGGGAAAAAATATGCCTATTCGAAAGAAATGAAAATTTTAGGAACGAAAGATGTAATTTGACGACATCATTCTATTACCTACGCTTTGAGTTTCTGTGATGTTGTTCAGTGATGTTATAATCGTCGTCCGTTGTATATGATATTGATATAATAACTTTGAAAGCTTCACTTCAATTTCCAAACGGATTTCTAAATTTTGACAAAAAGCGGTCGTTGAAGTGCGTTGGTGGTTCAGTGGTAGAATTCTCGCCTGCCACGCGGGAGACCGGGGTTCGATTCCCCGCTAACGCAAGCGTAAAGAATTTGGAATACTTTTATGCCCTGAATGGCTTCAAGTGTTAGATATTTATGAGCATATTTCAATATATTCTTTATACCAGATTCTTTGAAACAATGAAATCGGACTGAACAGCTGAATTCTCTTTTTCTGATAAATTCTAGAGAATCCTTTGATATCTGCTCCTAAAATAAACGGAAAATAGAAAATGCCTGAGAAGCTCCAATGTGGTCTAGTGGTTAGGATCTGGCGTTTTCACCGCCATGGCCCGGGTTCGATTCCCGGCATGGGAAAGTCACGGCTATGTCCATTTTTCTTCATCATAAAGTAACCAAAAAACCCTTCTTTCCAATGCTATTGTACATGATCATTTTTTACAACATTAGAATTCAACATTTTTCCAGTCTGCCGATTGCATAACTTCAACAATGATTGTAATCTAGTTCATCAACAACATCAACTGTTCCGCTGACTCTCCCATGTGGTCTAGTGGTTAGGATCTGGCGCTCTCACCGCCATGCATATTAAGAGATACACGCGAGTTAGCAAAAGGCGGTCGTTGAAGTGCGTTGGTGGTGTAGTGCTAGAATTCTCGCCTGCCACCCGGGAGACCGGGGTTCGATTCCCCGCCAACGCAAGCGTAAACAATTTGGAATATTCTTATGCCCTGAATGACTTCACTTGTTAGATATTTATGAGAATATTTCAATATATCCTTCATAACCACATTCTTTGAAACAATCAGATCGGACTGAACAGCTGAAACCTCTTTTTTTAGAGGTTCTAGAGAATCCTTTAAAATCTGCTCCAAAAATAAAAGGAAAATAGAAAACGCCTGAGAGACTCTCATGTGGTCTAGTGGTTAGGATCTGGCGTTTTCACCGCCATGGCCCGGGTTCGATTCCCGGCATGGGAAATTCACGGCTATGTCCATTTTTCTTCATCATAAAGTAATCAAAAAACCCCTCTTTCCAATGCTATTGTACATCATAATTTTTTACAACATTCGAGTTTAACATTTTGTCCACTCCGCCGATTGCATAACTTCAACAATGATTGTAATCTTGTTCTGTTATGGACATCAAATGTTCGACTCACTGTCCCATGTGGTCTAGCGGTTAGGATCTGGCGCTCTTTCCGCCATGGCCCGGGTTCGATTCCCGGCATGGGAAATTTTTCACTATGTGCTGCATTTTTCTTCTTCATCAAAGAATAAAAGAAAAACGATATCCTTAGTTTATATGTCGTCAAACTTTGTAAAATTTAGAGCTAAGATTTTTTTTCGTCTAGCGCTGGAAATATTTTAACAATATTTCTAATCTAGTTGCTTTGTTTTTGGGGAAAAAATATGCCTATTCGAAAGAAATGAAAATTTTAGGAACGAAAGATGTAATTTGACGACATCATTCTATCACCTACGCTTTGAGTTTCTGTGATGTTGTTCAGTGATGTTATAATCGTCGTCCGTTGTATATGATATATATATAATAACTTTGAAAGCTTCACTTCAATTTCCAAACGGATTTCTAAATTTTGACAAAAAGCGGTCGTTGAAGTGCGTTGGTGGTTCAGTGGTAGAATTCTCGCCTGCCACGCGGGAGACCGGGGTTCGATTCCCCGCTAACGCAAGCGTGAAGAATTTGGAATACTTTTATGCCCTGAATGGCTTCAAGTGTTAGATATTTATGAGCATATTTCAATATAGTCTTTATACCACATTCTTTGAAAGAATGAAATCGGACTGAACAGCTGAATTCTCTTTTTCTGATAAATTCTAGAGAATCCTTTGATATCTGCTCCTAAAATAAACGGAAAATAGAAAATGCCTGAGAAGCTCCCATGTGGTCTAGTGGTTAGGATCTGGCGTCTCCACCGCCATGGCCCGGGTTCGATTCCCGGCATGGGATAGTCACGGCTATGTCCATTTTTCTTCATCATAAAGTAACCAAAAAACCCTTCTTTCCAATGCTATTGTACATGATCCTTTTTTACAACATTAGAATTCAACATTTTTCCAGTCTGCCGATTGCATAACTTCAACAATGATTGTAATCTAGTTCATCAACAACATCAACTGTTCCGCTGACTGTCCCATGTGGTCTAGTGGTTAGGATCTGGCGCTCTCACCGCCATGCATATTAAGAGATACACGCGAGTTAGCAAAAGGCGGTCGTTGAAGTGCGTTGGTGGTGTAGTGCTAGAATTCTCGCCTTCCACCCGGGAGACCGGAGTTCGATTCCCCGCCAACGCAAGCGTAAAGAATTTGGAATATTCTTATGCCCTGAATGACTTCACTTGTTAGATATTTATGAGAATATTTCAATATATCCTTCATAACCACATTCTTTGAAACAATCAGATCGGACTGAACAGCTGAAACCTCTTTTTTTAGAGGTTCTAGAGAATCCTTTAAAATCTGCTCCAAAAATAAAAGGAAAATAGAAAACGCCTGAGAGACTCCCATGTGGTCTAGTGGTTAGGATCTGGCGTTTTCACCGCCATGGCCCGGGTTCGATTCCCGGCATGGGAAATTCACGGCTATGTCCATTTTTCTTCATCATAAAGTAACCAAAAAACCCCTCTTTCTAATGCTATTGTACATCATAATTTTTTACAACATTCGAGTTTAACATTTTGTCCACTCCGTCGATTGCATAACTTGAACAATGACTGTAATCTAGTTCTGTTATGGACATCAAATGTTCGGCTCACTGTCCGATGTGGTCTAGCGGTTAGGATCTGGCGCTCTCACCGCCATGGCCCGGGTTGGATTCCCGGCATGGGAAACTTTCCACTATGTGCTGCATTTTTCTTCTTCATCAAACAATAAAAGAAAAACGATTCCCTTAGTTTAAATGTCATCAATATTTCTAAAATTTAGGGCTAAGATTTTTTTGTCGTCTAGCGCTGGAAATATTTTAACAATAATTCTAATCTAGTTGCTTCGTTTTTGGGGAAAAAATACGCCTATTCGAAAGAAATGAAAATTTTAGGAACGAAAGATTTAATTTGACGACATCATTCCATTATCTACGCCTTTAATTTCTGTGATGTTGTTCAGTGATGTTATAATCGTCGTCCGTTGTATATGATATTGATATAATAATTTTGAAAGCTTCACTTCAATTTCCAAACGGTTTTCTAAATTTTGACAATGCTAACAATTCTAAGATTGTACCAAATTATTGAGAAGTGTACGCGAAATAGCAAAAGGCGGTCGTTGAAATGCGTTGGTGGTTCAGTGGTAGAATTCTCGCCTACCACGCGGGAGACCGGGGTTCGATTCCCCGCTAACGCAAGCGTAAAGAATTTGGAATACTTTTATGCCCTGAATGGCTTCAAGTGTTAGATATTTATGAGCATATTTCAAAATATTCTTTATACCAGATTCTTTGAAACAATGAAATCGGACTGAACAGCTGAATTCTCTTTTTCTGATAAATTCTAGAGAATCCTATGATATCTGCTCCTAAAATAAACGGAAAATAGAAAATGCCTGAGAAGCTCCAATGTGGTCTAGTGGTTAGGATCTGGCGTTTTCACCGCCATGGCCCGGGTTCGATTCCCGGCATGGGAAAGTCACGGCTATGTCCATTTTTCTTCATCATAAAGTAACCAAAAAACCCTTCTTTCCAATGCTATTGTACATGATCATTTTTTACAACATTAGAATTCAACATTTTTCCAGTCTGCCGATTGCATAACTTCAACAATGATTGTAATCTAGTTCATCAACAACATCAACTGTTCCGCTGACTCTCCCATGTGGTCTAGTGGTTAGGATCTGGCGCTCTCACCGCCATGCATATTAAGAGATACACGCGAGTTAGCAAAAGGCGGTCGTTGAAGTGCGTTGGTGGTGTAGTGCTAGAATTCTCGCCTGCCACCCGGGAGACCGGGGTTCGATTCCCCGCCAACGCAAGCGTAAAGAATTTGGAATATTCTTATGCCCTGAATGACTTCACTTGTTAGATATTTATGAGAATATTTCAATATATCCTTCATAACCACATTCTTTGAAACAATCAGATCGGACTGAACAGCTGAAACCTCTTTTTTTAGAGGTTCTAGAGAATCCTTTAAAATCTGCTCCAAAAATAAAAGGAAAATAGAAAACGCCTGAGAGACTCTCATGTGGTCTAGTGGTTAGGATCTGGCGTTTTCACCGCCATGGCCCGGGTTCGATTCGCGGCATGGGAAATTTACGGCTATGTCCATTTTTCTTCATCATAAAGTAACCAAAAAACCCTTCTTTCCAATGCTATTGTACATGATCATTTTTTACAACATTAGAATTCAACATTTTTCCAGTCTGCCGATTGCATAACTTCAACAATGATTGTAATCTAGTTCATCAACAACATCAACTGTTCCGCTGACTCTCCCATGTGGTCTAGTGGTTAGGATCTGGCGCTCTCACCGCCATGCATATTAAGAGATACACGCGAGTTAGCAAAAGGCGGTCGTTGAAGTGCGTTGGTGGTGTAGTGCTAGAATTCTCGCCTGCCACCCGGGAGACCGGGGTTCGATTCCCCGCCAACGCAAGCGTAAACAATTTGGAATATTCTTATGCCCTGAATGACTTCACTTGTTAGATATTTATGAGAATATTTCAATATATCCTTCATAACCACATTCTTTGAAACAATCAGATCGGACTGAACAGCTGAAACCTCTTTTTTTAGAGGTTCTAGAGAATCCTTTAAAATCTGCTCCAAAAATAAAAGGAAAATAGAAAACGCCTGAGAGACTCCCATGTGGTTAGGATCTGGCGTTTTCACCGTCATGGCCCGGGTTCGATTCCCGGCATGGGAAATTCACGGCTATGTCCATTTTTCTTCATCATAAAGTAACCAAAAAATCCCTCTTTCCAATGCTATTGTACATCATAATTTTGTACAACATTCGAGTTTAACATTTTGTCCACTCCGCCGATTGCATAACTCCAACAATGATTGTAATCTAGTTCTGTTATGGACATCAAATGTTCGACTCACTGTCCCATGTGGTCTAGCGGTTAGGATCTGGCGCTCTCACCGCCATGGCCCGGGTTCGATTCCCGGCATGGGAAATTTTTCACTATGTGCTGCATTTTTCTTCTTCATCAAAGAATAAAAGAAAAACGATATCCTTAGTTTATATGTCGTCAAACTTTGTAAAATTTAGAGCTAAGATTTTTTTGTCGTCTAGCGCTGGAAATACTTTAACAATATTTCTAATCTAGTTGCTTTGTTTTTGGGGAAAAAATATGCCTATTCGAAAGAAATGAAAATTTTAGGAACGAAAGATGTAATTTGACGACATCATTCTATTACCTACGCTTTGAGTTTCTGTGATGTTGTTCAGTGATGTTATAATCGTCGTCCGTTGTATATGATATTGATATAATAACTTTGAAAGCTTCACTTCAATTTCCAAACGGATTTCTAAATTTTGACAAAAGGCGGTCGTTGAAGTGCGTTGGTGGTTCAGTGGTAGAATTCTCGCCTGCCACGCGGGAGACCGGGGTTCGATTCCCCGCTAACGCAAGCGTAAAGAATTTGGAATACTTTTATGCCCTGAATGGCTTCAAGTGTTAGATATTTATGAGAATATTTCAATATATTCTTCATAACCACATTCTTTGAAACAATGAGATCGGACTGAACAGCTGAATTCTATTTTTCTGATAAATTCTAGAGAATCCTTTGATATCTGCTCCTAAAATAAACGGAAAATAGAAAATGCCTGAGAAGCTCCCATGTGGCCTAGTGGTTAGGATCTGGCGTTTTCACCGCCATGGCCCGGGTTCGATTCCCGGCATGGGAATTTACGGCTATGTCCATTTTTCTTCATCATAAAGTAACCAAAAAACCCTTCTTTCCAATGCTATTGTACATCATCATTTTTTACAACATTAGAGTTTAATATTTTGTCTAGTCCGCCGATTGCATAACTTCAACAATGATTGTAATCTAGTTCATCAACAACATCAACTGTTCCGCTGACTGTCCCATGTGGTCTAGTGGTTAGGATCTGGCGCTCTCACCGCCATGCATATTAAGAGATACACGCGAGTTAGCAAAAGGCGGTCGTTGAAGTGCGTTGGTGGTGTAGTGCTAGAATTCTCGCCTGCCACCCGGGAGACCGGAGTTCGATTCCCCGCCAACGCAAGCGTAAAGAATTGGAATATTCTTATGCCCTGAATGACTTCACTTGTTAGATATTTATGAGAATATTTCAATATATCCTTCATAACCACATTCTTTGAAACAATCAGATCGGACTGAACAGCTGAAACCTCTTTTTTTAGAGGTTCTAGACAATCCTTTAAAATCTGCTCCAAAAATAAAAGGAAAATAGAAAACGCCTGAGAGACTCCCATGTGGTCTAGTGGTTAGGATCTGGCGTTTTCACCGCCATGGCCCGGGTTCGATTCCCGGCATGGGAAATTCACGGCTATGTCCATTTTTATTCATCATAAAGTAACCAAAAAACCCCTCTTTCCAATGCTATTGTACATCATAATTTTTTACAACATTCGAGTTTAACATTTTGTCCACTCCGCCGATTGCATAACTTCAACAATGATTGTAATCTAGTTCTGTTATGGACATCAAATGTTCGACTCACTGTCCCATGTGGTCTAGCGGTTAGGATCTGGCGCTCTCACCGCCATGGCCCGGGTTCGATTCCCGGCATGGGAAATTTTTCACTATGTGCTGCATTTTTCTTCTTCATCAAAGAATAAAAGAAAAACGATATCCTTAGTTTATATGTCGTCAAACTTTGTAAAATTTAGAGCTAAGATTTTTTTGTCGTCTAGCGCTGGAAATATTTTAACAATATTTCTAATCTAGTTGCTTTGCTTTTGGGGAAAAAATATGCCTATTCGAAAGAAATGAAAATTTTAGGAACGAAAGATGTAATTTGACGACATCATTCTATTACCTACGCTTTGAGTTTCTGTGATGTTGTTCAGTGATGTTATAATCGTCGTCCGTTGTATATGATATTGATATAATAACTTTGAAAGCTTCACTTCAATTTCCAAACGGATTTCTAAATTTTGACAAAAAGCGGTCGTTGAAGTGCGTTGGTGGTTCAGTGGTAGAATTCTCGCCTGCCACGCGGGAGACCGGGGTTCGATTCCCCGCTAACGCAAGCGTAAAGAATTTGGAATACTTTTATGCCCTGAATGGCTTCAAGTGTTAGATATTTATGAGCATATTTCAATATAGTCTTTATACCACATTCTTTGAAAGAATGAAATCGGACTGAACAGCTGAATTCTCTTTTTCTGATAAATTCTAGAGAATCCTTTGATATCTGCTCCTAAAATAAACGGAAAATAGAAAATGCCTGAGAAGCTCCCATGTGGTCTAGTGGTTAGGATCTGGCGTTTTCACCGCCATGGCCGGGTTCGATTCCCGGCATGGGAAAGTCACGGCTATGTCCATTTTTCTTCATCATAAAGTAACCAAAAAACCCTTCTTTCCAATGCTATTGTACATGATCATTTTTTACAACATTAGAATTCAACATTTTTCCAGTCTGCCGATTGCATAACTTCAACAATGATTGTAATCTAGTTCATCAACAACATCAACTGTTCTGCTGACTGTCCCATGTGGTCTAGTGGTTAGGATCTTGCGCTCTCACCGCCATGGTCCGGGTTCGATTCCCGGCATGGGAAACTTTCCACTATGTGCTGCATTTTTCTTCTTCATCAAACAATAAAAGAAAAACGATATCCATAGTTTATATGTCGTTAAACTTTGTAAAATATAGAGCTAAGATTTTTGTGTCGTCTAGCGCTGGAAATATTTTAACTATATTTCTAATCTAGTTGCTTAGTTTTTGGGGAAAAAAATATGCCTGTTCGAAAGAAATGAAAATTTTAAGAACGAAAGATTTAATTTGACAACATCATTCTATGATCTACGCTTTGAATTTCTGTGATGTTGTTCAGTGATTTTATAATCGTCGTCCGTTGTATATGATATTGATATAATAATTTTAAAAGCTTGTTTTGAATTTCCCAACGGTTTTCTAAATTTTGACAATGCTAACAATTCTAAGATTTTACCGACTTATTAAGAAATACACGCGAGTTAGCAAAAGGCGGTCGTTGAAGTGCGTTGGTGGTTCAGTGGTAGAACTCTCGCCTGCCACCTGGGAGACCGGGGTTCGATTCCCCGCCAACGCAAGCGTAAACAGTTTGGAATATTCTTATGTTAGATATTTATGAGAATATTTCAATATATCCTTCATAACCACATTCTTTGAAACAATCAGATGGGACTGAACAGTTGAAACCTCTTTTTTTATAAATTCTAGAGAATCCTTTGATATCTGCTCCAAAAATAAAAGGAAAATAGAAAACGACTGAGAGACTCCCATGTGGTCTAGTGGTTAGGATCTGGCGTTTTCACCGCCATGGCCCGGGCTCGATTCCCGGCATGGGAAATTCACGGCTATGTCCATTTTTATTCATCATAATGTAACCAAAAAACCCCTTTTTCCAATGCTATTGTACATCATCATTTTTTACAACATTCGAGTCTAAAATTTTGTCCAGTCCGCCGATTGCATAACTTCAACAATGATTGTAATATAGTTCGGTTATCGACATCAAATGTTCGGCTGACTGTCCCATATGGTCTAGTGATTAGCATCTGGCGCTCTCACCGCCATGGCCCGGGTTCGATTCCCGGCATGGGAAATTTTCCACTATGTGCTGCATTTTTCTTCTTCATCAAACAATAAAAGAAAAACGATATCCTTAGTTTATATGTCGTCAAACTTTGTAAAATATAGAGCTAAGATTTTTGTGTCGTCTAGCGCTGGAAATATTTTAACAATATTTCTAATCTAGTTGCTTAGTTTTTGGTGGAAAAAAATATGCCTATTCGAAAGAAATGAAAATTTTAAGAACGAAAGATTTAATTTGACGACATCATTCTATGATCTACGCTTTGAATTTCTGTGATGTTGTTCAGTGATTTTATAATCGTCGTCCGTTGTATATGACATTGATATAATAAATTTAAAAGCTTGTTTTGCATTTCAAAACGGTTTCCTAAATTTCGGCAATGCTAACAATTCTAAGATTTTACCGACTTATTAAGAAATACACGCGAGTTAGCAAAAGGCGGTCGTTGAAGTGTGTTGGTGGTTCAGTGGTAGAATTCTCGCTTGCCACGCGGGAGACCGGGATTCGATTCCCCGCTAACGCAAGCGTTAAGAATTTGGAATATTTTTATGCCCTGAATGACTTCAAATGTTAGATATTTATGAGAATATTTCAATATATGCTTCATAACCACATTCTTTGAAACAATCAGATCGGACTGAACAGCTGAAACCTCTTTTTTTATAAATTCTAGAGAATCCTTTGATATCTGCTCCAAAAATAAAAGGAAAATAGAAAACGCCTGAGAGACTCCCATGTGGTCTAGTGGTTAGGATCTTGGGTTTTCACCGCCATGGCCCGGGTTCGATTCCCGGCATGGGAAATTCACGGCTATGTCCATTTTTCTTCATCATAAAGTAACCAAAAAACCCTTCTTTCCAATGCTATTGTACATGATCATTTTTTACAACATTCGAGTTTAACATTTTGTCCAGTCCGCCAATTGCATAACTTCAACAATGATTGTAATCTAGTTCTGTTATTGACATCAAGTGTTCCGCTGACTTTCCCATGTGGTCTAGTGGTTAGGATATGGCCCTCTCACCGCCATGGCCCGGGTTCGATTCCCGGCATACGAAATTTTCCACTATGTCCTGCATTTTTCTTCTTCATCAAACAATAAAAGAAAAAAGATATCCTTAGTTTATATGTCGTCAAACTTTGTAAAATATAGAGCTAAGATTTTTGTGTCGTCTAGCGCTGGAAATATTTTAACAATATTTCTAATCTAGTTGCTTAGTTTTTGGGGAAAAAAAAATATGCCTGTTCGAAAGAAATGAAAATTTTAGGAACGAAAGATTTAATTTGACGACATCATTCTATGATCTACGCTTTGAATTTCTGTGGTGTTGTTCAGTGATGTTATAATCGTTGTCCGTTGTATATGATATTGATATAATAATTTTGAAAGCTTCACTTCAATTTCCAAACGGTTTTCTAAATTTTGACAATGCTAACAATTCTAAGATTTTACCGACATATTAAGAAATACAAGCGAGTTAGCAAAACGCGGTCGTTGAAGTGCGTTGGTGTTTCGTGGTATAAATCTCGCCTGCCACGTGGGAGACCGGGGTTCGATTCCCCGCTGATGCAAGCGTAAAGAATTTGGAATATTTTTATGCCCTGAATTACTTCAAATGTTAGATATTTATGAGAATATTTCAATATGTTCTTCAAAACCACATTCTTTGAAACAATGAGATCGGACTGAACCGCTGAAAACTCTTTTTCAAATAAATTCTAGCGAATCCTTTGATATCTGCTCAAAAATAAAGGGAAAATGGAAACGTCTGAGAAACTCCGATGTGTTCTAGTGGTTAGGATCTTGGGTTTTCACCGCCATGGCCCGGGTTCGATTCTTGGCATAGGAAATTCACGTCTATGTCCATTTTTCTTCATCATAAAGTAACAAAAAAACCCCTCTTTCCAATGCTATTGTACATCATCATTTTTTACAACATCGAGTTTAACATTTTGTCCAGTCCGCCGATTGCATAACTTCAACAATGATATTAATGTAGTTCTGTTATGGACATCAAATGTTCGGCTTACTGTCCCATGTGGTCTAGCGGTTAGGATCTGGCGCTCTCACCGCCATGGCCCGGGTTCGAATCCCGGCATGGGAAATTTTCCACTATGTGCTGCATTTTTCTTCTTCATCAAACAATAAAAGAAAGACGATTCCCTTAGTTTAAATGTCATCAATATTTGTAAAATTTAGGGCTAAGATTTTTGTGTCGTCTAGCGCTGGAAATATTTTAACAATAATTCTTATCTAGTTGCTTTGTTTATGGGGAAAAAATATGCCTATTCGAAAGAAATGAAAATTTTAGGAACGAAAGATGTAATTTGACGACATCATTCCATTATCTACGCTTTCAATTTCTGTGATGTTGTTGAGTTATGTTATAATCGTCGTCCGTTGTATATGATATTGATATAATAATTTTGAAAGCTTCACTTCAATTTCCAAACGGATTTCTAAATTTTGACAAAAGGCGGTCGTTGAAGTGCGTTGGTGGTTCAGTGGTAGAATTCTCGCCTGCCACGCGGGAGACCGGGGTTCGATTCCCCGCTAACGCAAGCGTAAAGAATTTGGAATACTTTTATGCCCTGAATGGCTTCAAGTGTTAGATATTTATGAGAATATTTCAATATATTCTTCATAACCACATTCTTTGAAACAATGAGAACGGACTGAACAGCTGAATTCTATTTTTCTGATAAATTCTAGAGAATCCTTTGATATCTGCTCCTAAAATAAACGGAAAATAGAAAATGCCTGAGAAGCTCCCATGTGGTCTAGTGGTTAGGATCTGGCGTTTTCACCGCCATGGCCCGGGTTCGATTCCCGGCATGGGAATTTACGGCTATGTCCATTTTTCTTCATCATAAAGTAACCAAAAAACCCTTCTTTCCAATGCTATTGTACATCATCATTTTTTACAACATTAGAGTTTAATATTTTGTCCAGTCCGCCGATTGGATAACTTCAACAATGATTGTAATCTAGTTCATCAACAACATCAACTGTTCCGCTGACTGTCCCATGTGGTCTAGTGGTTAGGATCTGGCGCTCTCACCGCCATGCATATTAAGAGATACACGCGAGTTAGCAAATGGCGGTCGTTGAAGTGCGTTGGTGGTGTAGTGCTAGAATTCTCGCTTGCCACGCGGGAGACCGGGATTCGATTCCCCGCTAACGCAAGCGTTAAGAATTTGGAATATTTTTATGCCCTGAATGACTTCAAATGTTAGATATTTATGAGAATATTTCAATATATGCTTCATAACCACATTCTTTGAAACAATCAGATCGGACTGAACAGCTGAAACCTCTTTTTTTATAAATTCTAGAGAATCCTTTGATATCTGCTCCAAAAATAAAAGGAAAATAGAAAACGCCTGAGAGACTCCCATGTGGTCTAGTGGTTAGGATCTTGGGTTTTCACCGCCATGGCCCGGGTTCGATTCCCGGCATGGGAAATTCACGGCTATGTCCATTTTTCTTCATCATAAAGTAACCAAAAAACCCTTCTTTCCAATGCTATTGTACATGATCATTTTTTACAACATTCGAGTTTAACATTTTGTCCAGTCCGCCAATTGCATAACTTCAACAATGATTGTAATCTAGTTCTGTTATTGACATCAAGTGTTCCGCTGACTTTCCCATGTGGTCTAGTGGTTAGGATATGGCCCTCTCACCGCCATGGCCCGGGTTCGATTCCCGGCATACGAAATTTTCCACTATGTCCTGCATTTTTCTTCTTCATCAAACAATAAAAGAAAAAAGATATCGTTAGTTTATATGTCGTCAAACTTTGTAAAATATAGAGCTAAGATTTTTGTGTCGTCTAGCGCTGGAAATATTTTAACAATATTTCTAATCTAGTTGCTTAGTTTTTGGGGAAAAAAAAATATGCCTGTTCGAAAGAAATGAAAATTTTAGGAACGAAAGATTTAATTTGACGACATCATTCTATGATCTACGCTTTGAATTTCTGTGGTGTTGTTCAGTGATGTTATAATCGTTGTCCGTTGTATATGATATTGATATAATAATTTTGAAAGCTTCACTTCAATTTCCAAACGGTTTTCTAAATTTTGACAATGCTAACAATTCTAAGATTTTACCGACATATTAAGAAATACAAGCGAGTTAGCAAAACGCGGTCGTTGAAGTGCGTTGGTGTTTCGTGGTATAAATCTCGCCTGCCACGTGGGAGACCGGGGTTCGATTCCCCGCCAACGGAAGCGTAAAGAATTGGAATATTTTTATGCCCTGAATGACTTCACTTGTTAGATATTTATGAGAATATTTCAATATATCCTTCATAACCACATTCTTTGAAACAATCAGATCGGACTGAACAGCTGAAACCTCTTTTTTTAGAGGTTCTAGAGAATCCTTTAAAATCTGCTCCAAAAATAAAAGGAAAATAGAAAACGCCTGAGAGACTCCCATGTGGTCTAGTGGTTAGGATCTGGCGTTTTCACCGCCATGGCCCGGGTTCGATTCCCGGCATGGGAAATTCACGGCTATGTCCATTTTTCTTCATCATAAAGTAACCAAAAAACCCCTCTTTCCAATGCTATTGTACATCATAATTTTTTACAACATTCGAGTTTAACATTTTGTCCACTCCGCCGATTGCATAACTTCAACAATGATTGTAATCTAGTTCTGTTATGGACATCAAATGTTCGACTCACTGTCCCATGTGGTCTAGCGGTTAGGATCTGGCGCTCTCACCGCCATGGCCCGGGTTCGATTCCCGGCATGGGAAATTTTCCACTATGTGCTGCATTTTTCTTCTTCATCAAAGAATAAAAGAAAAACGATATCCTTAGTTTATATGTCGTCAAACTTTGTAAAATTTAGAGCTAAGATTTTTTTGTCGTCTAGCGCTGGAAATATTTTAACAATATTTCTAATCTAGTTGCTTTGTTTTTGGGGAAAAAATATGCCTATTCGAAAGAAATGAAAATTTTAGGAAGGAAAGATGTAATTTGACGACATCATTCTATTACCTACGCTTTGAGTTTCTGTGATGTTGTTCAGTGATGTTATAATCGTCGTCCGTTGTATATGATATTGATATAATAACTTTGAAAGCTTCACTTCAATTTCCAAACGGATTTCTAAATTTTGACAAAAAGCGGTCGTTGAAGTGCGTTGGTGGTTCAGTGGTAGAATTCTCGCCTGCCACGCGGGAGACCGGGGTTCGATTCTCCGCTAACGCAAGCGTAAAGAATTTGGAATACTTTTATGCCTTGAATGGCTTCAAGTGTTAGATATTTATGAGCATATTTCAATATAGTCTTTATACCACATTCTTTGAAAGAATGAAATCGGACTGAACAGCTGAATTCTCTTTTTCTGATAAATTCTAGAGAATCCTTTGATATCTGCTCCTAAAATAAACGGAAAATAGAAAATGCCTGAGAAGCTCCCATGTGGTCTAGTGGTTAGGATCATGCGTTTTCACCGCCATGGCCCGGGTTCGATCCCCGGCATGGAAAAGTCACGGCTATGTCCATTTTTCTTCATCATAAAATAACCAAAAAACCCTTCTTTCCAATGCTATTGTACATGATCATTTTTTACAACATTAGAATTCAACAATTTTCCAGTCTGCCGATTGAATAACTTCAACAATGATTGTAATCTAGTTCATCAACAACATCAACTGTTCCGCTGACTGTCCCATGTGGTCTAGTGGTTAGGATCTGGCGCTCTCACCGCCATGCATATTAAGAGATACACGCGAGTTAGCAAAAGGCGGTCGTTGAAGTGCGTTGGTGGTGTAGTGTTAGAATTCTCGCCTGCCACCCGGGAGACCGGAGTTCGATTCCCCGCCAACGCAAGCGTAAAGAATTTGGAATATTCTTATGCCCTGAATGACTTCACTTGTTAGATATTTATGAGAATATTTCAATATATCCTTCATAACCACATTCTTTGAAACAATCAGATCGGACTGAACAGCTTAAACCTCTTTTTTTAGAGGTTCTAGAGAATCCTTTAAAATCTGCTCCAAAAATAAAAGGAAAATAGAAAACGCCTGAGAGACTCCCATGTGGTCTAGTGGTTAGGATCTGGCGTTTTCACCGCCATGGCCCGGGTTCGATTCCCGGCATGGGAAATTCACGGCTATGTCCATTTTTCTTCATCATAAAGTAACCAAAAAACCCCTCTTTCTAATGCTATTGTACATCATAATTTTTTACAACGTTCGAGTTTAACATTTTGTCCACTCCGCCGATTGCATAACTTGAACAATGACTGTAATCTAGTTCTGTTATGGACATCAAATGTTCGGCTCACTGTCCGATGTGGTCTAGCGGTTAGGATCTGGCGCTCTCACCGCCATGGCCCGGGTTGGATTCCCGGCATGGGAAATTTTCCACTATGTGCTGCATTTTTCTTCTTCATCAAACAATAAAAGAAAAACGATTCCCTTAGTTTAAATGTCATCAATATTTCTAAAATTTAGGGCTAAGATTTTTTTGTCGTCTAGCGCTGGAAATATTTTAACAATAATTCTAATCTAGTTGCTTCGTTTTTGGGGAAAAAATACGCCTATTCGAAAGAAATGAAAATTTTAGGAACGAAAGATTTAATTTGACGACATCATTCCATTATCTACGCCTTTAATTTCTGTGATGTTGTTCAGTGATGTTATAATCGTCGTCCGTTGTATATGATATTGATATAATAATTTTGAAAGCTTCACTTCAATTTCCAAACGGTTTTCTAAATTTTGACAATGCTAACAATTCTAAGATTGTACCAAATTATTGAGAAGTACACGCGAAATAGCAAAAGGCGGTCGTTGAAATGCGTTGGTGGTTCAGTGGTAGAATTCTCGCCTACCACGCGGGAGACCGGGGTTCGATTCCCCGCTAACGCAAGCGTAAAGAATTTGGAATACTTTTATGCCCTGAACGGCTTCAAGTGTTAGATATTTATGAGCATATTTCAAAATATTCTTTATACCAGATTCTTTGAAACAATGAAATCGGACTGAACAGCTGAATTCTCTTTTTCTGATAAATTCTAGAGAATCCTTTGATATCTGCTCCTAAAATAAACGGAAAATAGAAAATGCCTGAGAAGCTCCAATGTGGTCTAGTGGTTAGGATCTGGCGTTTTCACCGCCATGGCCCGGGTTCGATTCCCGGCATGGGAAAGTCACGGCTATGTCCATTTTTCTTCATCATAAAGTAACCAAAAAACCCTTCTTTCCAATGCTATTGTACATGATCATTTTTTACAACATTAGAATTCAACATTTTTCCAGTCTGCCGATTGCATAACTTCAACATTGATTGTAATCTAGTTCATCAACAACATCAACTGTTCCGCTGACTCTCCCATGTGGTCTAGTGGTTAGGATCTGGCGCTCTCACCGCCATGCATATTAAGAGATACACGCGAGTTAGCAAAAGGCGGTCGTTGAAGTGCGTTGGTGGTGTAGTGCTAGAATTCTCGCCTGCCACCCAGGAGACCGGGGTTCGATTCCCCGCCAACGCAAGCGTAAACAATTTGGAATATTCTTATGCCCTGAATGACTTCACTTGTTAGATATTTATGAGAATGTTTCAATATATCCTTCATAACCACATTCTTTGAAACAATCAGATCGGACTGAACAGCTGAAACCTCTTTTTTTAGAGGTTCTAGAGAATCCTTTAAAATCTGCTCCAAAAATAAAAGGAAAATAGAAAACGCCTGAGAGACTCCCATGTGGTCTAGTGGTTAGGATCTGGCGTTTTCACCGCCATGGCCCGGGTTCGATTCCCGGCATGGGAAAGTCACGGCTATGTCCATTTTTCTTCATCATAAAGTAACCAAAAAACCCCTCTTTCCAATGCTATTGTACATCATAATTTTTTACAACATTCGAGTTTAACATTTTGTCCACTCCGCCGATTGCATAACTTCAACAATGATTGTAATCTAGTTCTGTTATGGACATCAAATGCTCGACTCACTGTCCCATGTGGTCTAGCGGTTAGGATCTGGCGCTCTTTCCGCCATGGCCCGGGTTCGATTCCCGGCATGGGAAATTTTTCACTATGTGCTGCATTTTTCTTCTTCATCAAAGAATAAAAGAAAAACGATATCCTTAGTTTATAGGTCGTCAAACTTTGTAAAATTTAGAGCTAAGATTTTTTTGTCGTCTAGCGCTGGAAATATTTTAACAATATTTCTAATCTAGTTGCTTTGTTTTTTGGGAAAAATTATGCCTATTCGAAAGAAATGAAAATTTTAGGAACGAAAGATGTAATTTGACGACATCATTCTATTACCTACGCTTTGAGTTTCTGTGATGTTGTTCAGTGATGTTATAATCGTCGTCCGTTGTATATGATATTGATATAATAACTATGAAAGCTTCACTTCAATTTCCAAACGGATTTCTAAATTTTGACAAAAAGCGGTCGTTGAAGTGCGTTGGTGGTTCAGTGGTAAAATTCTCGCCTGCCACGCGGGAGACCGGGGTTCGATTCCCCGCTAACGCAAGCGTAAAGAATTTGGAATACTTTTATGCCCTGAATGGCTTCAAGTGTTAGATATTTATGAGCATATTTCAATATATTCTTTATACCAGATTCTTTGAAACAATGAAATCGGACTGAACAGCTGAATTCTCTTTTTCTGATAAATTCTAGAGAATCCTTTGATATGTGCTCCTAAAATAAACGGAAAATGGAAAATGCCCGAGAAGCTCCCATGTGGTCTAGTGGTTAGGATCTGGCGTTTTCACCGCCATGGCCCGGGTTCGATTCCCGGCATGGGAAATTTACGGCTATGTCCATTTTTCTTCATCATAAAGTAACCAAAAAACCCTTCTTTCCAATGCTATTGTACATGATCATTTTTTACAACATTAGAATTCAACATTTTTCCAGTCTGCCGATTGCATAACTTCAACAATGATTGTAATCTAGTTCATCAACAACATCAACTGTTCCGCTGACTCTCCCATGTGGTCTAGTGGTTAGGATCTGGCGCTCTCACCGCCATGCATATTAAGAGATACACGCGAGTTAGCAAAAGGCGGTCGTTGAAGTGCGTTGGTGGTGTAGTGCTAGAATTCTCGCCTGCCACCCGGGAGACCGGGGTTCGATTCCCCGCCAACGCAAGCGTAAAGAATTTGGAATATTCTTATGCCCTGAATGACTTCACTTGTTAGATATTTATGAGAATATTTCAATATATCCTTCATAACCACATTCTTTGAAACAATCAGATCGGACTGAACAGCTGAAACCTCTTTTTTTAGAGGTTCTAGAGAATCCTTTAAAATCTGCTCCAAAAATAAAAGGAAAATAGAAAACGCCTGAGAGACTCTCATGTGGTCTAGTGGTTAGGATCTGGCGTTTTCACCGCCATGGCCCGGGTTCGATTCGCGGCATGGGAAATTTACGGCTATGTCCATTTTTCTTCATCATAAAGTAACCAAAAAACCCTTCTTTCCAATGCTATTGTACATGATCATTTTTTACAACATTAGAATTCAACATTTTTCCAGTCTGCTGATTGCATAACTTCAACAATGATTGTAATCTAGTTCATCAACAACATCAACTGTTCCGCTGACTCTCCCATGTGGTCTAGTGGTTAGGATCTGGCGCTCTCACCGCCATGCATATTAAGAGATACACGCGAGTTAGCAAAAGGCGGTCGTTGAAGTGCGTTGGTGGTGTAGTGCTAGAATTCTCGCCTGCCACCCGGGAGACCGGGGTTCGATTCCCCGCCAACGCAAGCGTAAACAATTTGGAATATTCTTATGCCCTGAATGACTTCACTTGTTAGATATTTATGAGAATATTTCAATATATCCTTCATAACCACATTCTTTGAAACAATCAGATCGGACTGAACAGCTGAAACCTCTTTTTTTAGAGGTTCTAGAGAATCCTTTAAAATCTGCTCCAAAAATAAAAGGAAAATAGAAAACGCCTGAGAGACTCTCATGTGGTCTAGTGGTTAGGATCTGGCGTTTTCACCGCCATGGCCCGGGTTCGATTCCCGGCATGGGAAATTCACGGCTATGTCCATTTTTCTTCATCATAAAGTAATCAAAAAACCCCTCTTTCCAATGCTATTGTACATCATAATTTTTTACAACATTCGAGTTTAACATTTTGTCCACTCCGCCGATTGCATAACTTCAACAATGATTGTAATCTAGTTCTGTTATGGACATCAAATGTTCGACTCACTGTCCCATGTGGTCTAGCGGTTAGGATCTGGCGCTCTTTCCGCCATGGCCCGGGTTCGATTCCCGGCATGGGAAATTTTTCACTATGTGCTGCATTTTTCTTCTTCATCAAAGAATAAAAGAAAAACGATATCCTTAGTTTATATGTCGTCAAACTTTGTAAAATTTAGAGCTAAGATTTTTTTTCGTCTAGCGCTGGAAATATTTTAACAATATTTCTAATCTAGTTGCTTTGTTTTTGGGGAAAAAATATGCCTATTCGAAAGAAATGAAAATTTTAGGAACGAAAGATGTAATTTGACGACATCATTCTATCACCTACGCTTTGAGTTTCTGTGATGTTGTTCAGTGATGTTATAATCGTCGTCCGTTGTATATGATAAATATATAATAACTTTGAAAGCTTCACTTCAATTTCCAAACGGATTTCTAAATTTTGACAAAAAGCGGTCGTTGAAGTGCGTTGGTGGTTCAGTGGTAGAATTCTCGCCTGCCACGCGGGAGACCGGGGTTCGATTCCCCGCTAACGCAAGCGTAAAGAATTTGGAATACTTTTATGCCCTGAATGGCTTCAAGTGTTAGATATTTATGAGCATATTTCAATATAGTCTTTATACCACATTCTTTGAAAGAATGAAATCGGACTGAACAGCTGAATTCTCTTTTTCTGATAAATTCTAGAGAATCCTTTGATATCTGCTCCTAAAATAAACGGAAAATAGAAAATGCCTGAGAAGCTCCCATGTGGTCTAGTGGTTAGGATCTGGCGTCTCCACCGCCATGGCCCGGGTTCGATTCCCGGCATAGGATAGTCACGGCTATGTCCATTTTTCTTCATCATAAAGTAACCAAAAAACCCTTCTTTCCAATGCTATTGTACATGATCATTTTTTACAACATTAGAATTCAACATTTTTCCAGTCTGCCGATTGCATAACTTCAACAATGATTGTAATCTAGTTCATCAACAACATCAACTGTTCCGCTGACTCTCCCATGTGGTCTAGTGGTTAGGATCTGGCGCTCTCACCGCCATGCATATTAAGAGATACACGCGAGTTAGCAAAAGGCGGTCGTTGAAGTGCGTTGGTGGTGTAGTGCTAGAATTCTCGCCTGCCACCCGGGAGACCGGGGTTCGATTCCCCGCCAACGCAAGCGTAAACAATTTGGAATATTCTTATGCCCTGAATGACTTCACTTGTTAGATATTTATGAGAATATTTCAATATATCCTTCATAACCACATTCTTTGAAACAATCAGATCGGACTGAACAGCTGAAACCTCTTTTTTAAGAGGTTCTAGAGAATCCTTTAAAATCTGCTCCAAAAATAAAAGGAAAATAGAAAACGCCTGAGAGACTCTCATGTGGTCTAGTGGTTAGGATCTGGCGTTTTCACCGCCATGGCCCGGGTTCGATTCCCGGCATGGGAAATTCACGGCTATGTCCATTTTTCTTCATCATAAAGTAATCAAAAAACCCCTCTTTCCAATGCTATTGTACATCATAATTTTTTACAACATTCGAGTTTAACATTTTGTCCACTCCGCCGATTGCATAACTTCAACAATGATTGTAATCTAGTTCTGTTATGGACATCAAATGTTCGACTCACTGTCCCATGTGGTCTAGCGGTTAGGATCTGGCGCTCTTTCCGCCATGGCCCGGGTTCGATTCCCGGCATGGGAAATTTTTCACTATGTGCTGCATTTTTCTTCTTCATCAAAGAATAAAAGAAAAACGATATCCTTAGTTTATATGTCGTCAAACTTTGTAAAATTTAAAGCTAAGATTTTTTTTCGTCTAGCGCTGGAAATATTTTAACAATATTTCTAATCTAGTTGCTTTGTTTTTGGGGAAAAAATATGCCTATTCGAAAGAAATGAAAATTTTAGGAACGAAAGATGTAATTTGACGACATCATTCTATCACCTACGCTTTGAGTTTCTGTGATGTTGTTCAGTGATGTTATAATCGTCGTCCGTTGTATATGATATATATATAATAACTTTGAAAGCTTCACTTCAATTTCCAAACGGATTTCTAAATTTTGACAAAAAGCGGTCGTTGAAGTGCGTTGGTGGTTCAGTGGTAGAATTCTCGCCTGCCACGCGGGAGACCGGGGTTCGATTCCCCGCTAACGCAAGCGTAAAGAATTTGGAATACTTTTATGCCCTGAATGGCTTCAAGTGTTAGATATTTATGAGCATATTTCAATATAGTCTTTATACCACATTCTTTGAAAGAATGAAATCGGACTGAACAGCTGAATTCTCTTTTTCTGATAAATTCTAGAGAATCCTTTGATATCTGCTCCTAAAATAAACGGAAAATAGAAAATGCCTGAGAAGCTCCCATGTGGTCTAGTGGTTAGGATCTGGCGTCTCCACCGCCATGGCCCGGGTTCGATTCCCGGCATAGGATAGTCACGGCTATGTCCATTTTTCTTCATCATAAAGTAACCAAAAAACCCTTCTTTCCAATGCTATTGTACATGATCCTTTTTTACAACATTAGAATTCAACATTTTTCCAGTCTGCTGATTGCATAACTTCAACAATGATTGTAATCTAGTTCATCAACAACATCAACTGTTCCGCTGACTGTCCCATGTGGTCTAGTGGTTAGGATCTGGCGCTCTCACCGCCATGCATATTAAGAGATACACGCGAGTTAGCAAAAGGCGGTCGTTGAAGTGCGTTGGTGGTGTAGTGCTAGAATTCTCGCCTGCCACCCGGGAGACCGGAGTTCGATTCCCCGCCAACGCAAGCGTAAAGAATTTGGAATATTCTTATGCCCTGAATGACTTCACTTGTTAGATATTTATGAGAATATTTCAATATATCCTTCATAACCACATTCTTTGAAACAATCAGATCGGACTGAACAGCTGAAACCTCTTTTTTTAGAGGTTCTAGAGAATCCTTTAAAATCTGCTCCAAAAATAAAAGGAAAATAGAAAACGCCTGAGAGACTCCCATGTGGTCTAGTGGTTAGGATCTGGCGTTTTCACCGCCATGGCCCGGGTTCGATTCCCGGCATGGGAAATTCACGGCTATGTCCATTTTTCTTCATCATAAAGTAACCAAAAAACCCCTCTTTCTAATGCTATTGTACATCATAATTTTTTACAACATTCGAGTTTAACATTTTGTCCACTCCGCCGATTGCATAACTTGAACAATGACTGTAATCTAGTTCTGTTATGGACATCAAATGTTCGGCTCACTGTCCGATGTGGTCTAGCGGTTAGGATCTGGCGCTCTCACCGCCATGGCCCGGGTTGGATTCCCGGCATGGGAAATTTTCCACTATGTGCTGCATTTTTCTTCTTCATCAAACAATAAAAGAAAAACGATTCCCTTAGTTTAAATGTCATCAATATTTCTAAAATTTAGGGCTAAGATTTTTTTGTCGTCTAGCGCTGGAAATATTTTAACAATAATTCTAATCTAGTTGCTTCGTTTTTGGGGAAAAAATACGCCTATTCGAAAGAAATGAAAATTTTAGGAACGAAAGATTTAATTTGACGACATCATTCCATTATCTACGCCTTTAATTTCTGTGATGTTGTTCAGTGATGTTATAATCGTCGTCCGTTGTATATGATATTGATATTATAATTTTGAAAGCTTCACTTCAATTTCCAAACGGTTTTCTAAATTTTGACAATGCTAACAATTCTAAGATTGTACCAAATTATTGAGAAGTGTACGCGAAATAGCAAAAGGCGGTCGTTGAAATGCGTTGGTGGTTCAGTGGTAGAATTCTCGCCGACCACGCGGGAGACCGGGGTTCGATTCCCCGCTAACGCAAGCGTAAAGAATTTGGAATACTTTTATGCCCTGAATGGCTTCAAGTGTTAGATATTTATGAGCATATTTCAAAATATTCTTTATACCAGATTCTTTGAAACAATGAAATCGGACTGAACAGCTGAATTCTCTTTTTCTGATAAATTCTAGAGAATCCTTTGATATCTGCTCCTAAAATAAACGGAAAATAGAAAATGCCTGAGAAGCTCCAATGTGGTCTAGTGGTTAGGATCTGGCGTTTTCACCGCCATGGCCCGGGTTCGATTCCCGGCATGGGAAAGTCACGGCTATGTCCATTTTTCTTCATCATAAAGTAACCAAAAAACCCTTCTTTCCAATGCTATTGTACATGATCATTTTTTACAACATTAGAATTCAACATTTTTCCAGTCTGCCGATTGCATAACTTCAACAATGATTGTAATCTAGTTCATCAACAACATCAACTGTTCCGCTGACTCTCCCATGTGGTCTAGTGGTTAGGATCTGGCGCTCTCACCGCCATGCATATTAAGAGATACACGCGAGTTAGCAAAAGGCGGTCGTTGAAGTGCGTTGGTGGTGTAGTTCTAGAATTCTCGCCTGCCACCCGGGAGACCGGGGTTCGATTCCCCGCCAACGCAAGCGTAAACAATTTGGAATATTCTTATGCCCTGAATGACTTCACTTGTTAGATATTTATGAGAATATTTCAATATATCCTTCATAACCACATTCTTTGAAACAATCAGATCGGACTGAACAGCTGAAACCTCTTTTTTTAGAGGTTCTAGAGAATCCTTTAAAATCTGCTCCAAAAATAAAAGGAAAATAGAAAACGCCTGAGAGACTCTCATGTGGTCTAGTGGTTAGGATCTGGCGTTTTCACCGCCATGGCCCGGGTTCGATTCGCGGCATCGGAAATTTACGGCTATGTCCATTTTTCTTCATCATAAAGTAACCAAAAAACCCTTCTTTCCAATGCTATTGTACATGATCATTTTTTACAACATTAGAATTCAACATTTTTCCAGTCTGCCGATTGCATAACTTCAACAATGATTGTAATCTAGTTCATCAACAACATCAACTGTTCCGCTGACTCTCCCATGTGGTCTAGTGGTTAGGATCTGGCGCTCTCACCGCCATGCATATTAAGAGATACACGCGAGTTAGCAAAAGGCGGTCGTTGAAGTGCGTTGGTGGTGTAGTGCTAGAATTCTCGCCTGCCACCCGGGAGACCGGGGTTCGATTCCCCGCCAACGCAAGCGTAAACAATTTGGAATATTCTTATGCCCTGAATGACTTCACTTGTTAGATATTTATGAGAATATTTCAATATATCCTTCATAACCACATTCTTTGAAACAATCAGATCGGACTGAACAGCTGAAACCTCTTTTTTTATAGGTTCTAGAGAATCCTTTAAAATCTGCTCCAAAAATAAAAGGAAAATAGAAAACGCCTGAGAGACTCTCATGTGGTCTAGTGGTTAGGATCTGGCGTTTTCACCGCCATGGCCCGGGTTCGATTCCCGGCATGGGAAATTCACGGCTATGTCCATTTTTCTTCATCATAAAGTAATCAAAAAACCCCTCTTTCCAATGCTATTGTACATCATAATTTTTTACAACATTCGAGTTTAACATTTTGTCCACTCCGCCGATTGCATAACTTCAACAATGATTGTAATCTAGTTCTGTTATGGACATCAAATGTTCGACTCACTGTCCCATGTGGTCTAGCGGTTAGGATCTGGCGCTCTTTCCGCCATGGCCCGGGTTCGATTCCCGGCATGGGAAATTTTTCACTATGTGCTGCATTTTTCTTCTTCATCAAAGAATAAAAGAAAAACGATATCCTTAGTTTATATGTCGTCAAACTTTGTAAAATTTAGAGCTAAGATTTTTTTTCGTCTAGCGCTGGAAATATTTTAACAATATTTCTAATCTAGTTGCTTTGTTTTTGGGGAAAAAATATGCCTATTCGAAAGAAATGAAAATTTTAGGAACGAAAGATGTAATTTGACGACATCATTCTATCACCTACGCTTTGAGTTTCTGTGATGTTGTTCAGTGATGTTATAATCGTCGTCCGTTGTATATGATATATATATAATAACTTTGAAAGCTTCACTTCAATTTCCAAACGGATTTCTAAATTTTGACAAAAAGCGGTCGTTGAAGTGCGTTGGTGGTTCAGTGGTAGAATTCTCGCCTGCCACGCGGGAGACCGGGGTTCGATTCCCCGCTAACGCAAGCGTAAAGAATTTGGAATACTTTTATGCCCTGAATGGCTTCAAGTGTTAGATATTTATGAGCATATTTCAAAATATTCTTTATACCAGATTCTTTGAAACAATGAAATCGGACTGAACAGCTGAATTCTCTTTTTCTGATAAATTCTAGAGAATCCTTTGATATCTGCTCCTAAAATAAACGGAAAATAGAAAATGCCTGAGAAGCTCCAATGTGGTCTAGTGGTTAGGATCTGGCGTTTTCACCGCCATGGCCCGGGTTCGATTCCCGGCATGGGAAAGTCACGGCTATGTCCATTTTTCTTCATCATAAAGTAACCAAAAAACCCTTCTTTCCAATGCTATTGTACATGATCATTTTTTACAACATTAGAATTCAACATTTTTCCAGTCTGCCGATTGCATAACTTCAACAATGATTGTAATCTAGTTCATCAACAACATCAACTGTTCCGCTGACTCTCCCATGTGGTCTAGTGGTTAGGATCTGGCGCTCTCACCGCCATGCATATTAAGAGATACACGCGAGTTAGCAAAAGGCGGTCGTTGAAGTGCGTTGGTGGTGTAGTGCTAGAATTCTCGCCTGCCACCCGGGAGACCGGGGTTCGATTCCCCGCCAACGCAAGCGTAAACAATTTGGAATATTCTTATGCCCTGAATGACTTCACTTGTTAGATATTTATGAGAATATTTCAATATATCCTTCATAACCACATTCTTTGAAACAATCAGATCGGACTGAACAGCTGAAACCTCTTTTTTTATAGGTTCTAGAGAATCCTTTAAAATCTGCTCCAAAAATAAAAGGAAAATAGAAAACGCCTGAGAGACTCTCATGTGGTCTAGTGGTTAGGATCTGGCGTTTTCACCGCCATGGCCCGGGTTCGATTCCCGGCATGGGAAATTCACGGCTATGTCCATTTTTCTTCATCATAAAGTAATCAAAAAACCCCTCTTTCCAATGCTATTGTACATCATAATTTTTTACAACATTCGAGTTTAACATTTTGTCCACTCCGCCGATTGCATAACTTCAACAATGATTGTAATCTAGTTCTGTTATGGACATCAAATGTTCGACTCACTGTCCCATGTGGTCTAGCGGTTAGGATCTGGCGCTCTTTCCGCCATGGCCCGGGTTCGATTCCCGGCATGGGAAATTTTTCACTATGTGCTGCATTTTTCTTCTTCATCAAAGAATAAAAGAAAAACGATATCCTTAGTTTATATGTCGTCAAACTTTGTAAAATTTAGAGCTAAGATTTTTTTTCGTCTAGCGCTGGAAATATTTTAACAATATTTCTAATCTAGTTGCTTTGTTTTTGGGGAAAAAATATGCCTATTCGAAAGAAATGAAAATTTTAGGAACGAAAGATGTAATTTGACGACATCATTCTATCACCTACGCTTTGAGTTTCTGTGATGTTGTTCAGTGATGTTATAATCGTCGTCCGTTGTATATGATATATATATAATAACTTTGAAAGCTTCACTTCAATTTCCAAACGGATTTCTAAATTTTGACAAAAAGCGGTCGTTGAAGTGCGTTGGTGGTTCAGTGGTAGAATTCTCGCCTGCCACGCGGGAGACCGGGGTTCGATTCCCCGCTAACGCAAGCGTAAAGAATTTGGAATACTTTTATGCCCTGAATGGCTTCAAGTGTTAGATATTTATGAGCATATTTCAAAATATTCTTTATACCAGATTCTTTGAAACAATGAAATCGGACTGAACAGCTGAATTCTCTTTTTCTGATAAATTCTAGAGAATCCTTTGATATCTGCTCCTAAAATAAACGGAAAATAGAAAATGCCTGAGAAGCTCCAATGTGGTCTAGTGGTTAGGATCTGGCGTTTTCACCGCCATGGCCCGGGTTCGATTCCCGGCATGGGAAAGTCACGGCTATGTCCATTTTTCTTCATCATAAAGTAACCAAAAAACCCTTCTTTCCAATGCTATTGTACATGATCATTTTTTACAACATTAGAATTCAACATTTTTCCAGTCTGCCGATTGCATAACTTCAACAATGATTGTAATCTAGTTCATCAACAACATCAACTGTTCCGCTGACTCTCCCATGTGGTCTAGTGGTTAGGATCTGGCGCTCTCACCGCCATGCATATTAAGAGATACACGCGAGTTAGCAAAAGGCGGTCGTTGAAGTGCGTTGGTGGTGTAGTGCTAGAATTCTCGCCTGCCACCCGGGAGACCGGGGTTCGATTCCCCGCCAACGCAAGCGTAAAGAATTTGGAATATTCTTATGCCCTGAATGACTTCACTTGTTAGATATTTATGAGAATATTTCAATATATCCTTCATAACCACATTCTTTGAAACAATCAGATCGGACTGAACAGCTGAAACCTCTTTTTTTAGAGGTTCTAGAGAATCCTTTAAAATCTGCTCCAAAAATAAAAGGAAAATAGTAAACGCCTGAGAGACTCCCATGTGGTCTAGTGGTTAGGATCTGGCGTTTTCACCGCCATGGCCCGGGTTCGATTCCCGGCATGGGAAAGTCACGGCTATGTCCATTTTTCTTCATCATAAAGTAACCAAAAAACCCCTCTTTCCAATGCTATTGTACATCATAATTTTTTACAACATTCGAGTTTAACATTTTGTCCACTTCGCCGATTGCATAACTTCAACAATGATTGTAATCTAGTTCTGTTATGGACATCAAATGTTCGACTCACTGTCCCATGTGGTCTAGCGGTTAGGATCTGGCGCTCTCACCGCCATGGCCCGGGTTCGATTCCCGGCATGGGAAATTTTTCACTATGTGCTGCATTTTTCTTCTTCATCAAAGAATAAAAGAAAAACGATATCCTTAGTTTATAGGTCGTCAAACTTTGTAAAATTTAGAGCTAAGATTTTTTTGTCGTCTAGCGCTGGAAATATTTTAACAATATTTCTAATCTAGTTGCTTTGTTTTTTGGGAAAAATTATGCCTATTCGAAAGAAATGAAAATTTTAGGAACGAAAGATGTAATTTGACGACATCATTCTATTACCTACGCTTTGAGTTTCTGTGATGTTGTTCAGTGATGTTATAATCGTCGTCCGTTGTATATGATATTGATATAATAACTATGAAAGCTTCACTTCAATTTCCAAACGGATTTCTAAATTTTGACAAAAAGCGGTCGTTGAAGTGCGTTGGTGGTTCAGTGGTAGAATTCTCGCCTGCCGCGCGGGAGACCGTGGTTCGATTCCCCGCTAACGCAAGCGTAAAGAATTTGGAATACTTTTATGCCCTGAATGGCTTCAAGTGTTAGATATTTATGAGCATATTTCAATATATTCTTTATACCAGATTCTTTGAAACAATGAAATCGGACTGAACAGCTGAATTCTCTTTTTCTGATAAATTCTAGAGAATCCTTTGATATGTGCTCCTAAAATAAACGGAAAATGGAAAATGCCCGAGAAGCTCCCATGTGGTCTAGTGGTTAGGATCTGGCGTTTTCACCGCCATGGCCCGGGTTCGATTCCCGGCATGGGAAATTTACGGCTATGTCCATTTTTCTTCATCATAAAGTAACCAAAAAACCCTTCTTTCCAATGCTATTGTACATCATCATTTTTTACAACATTAGAGTTTAATATTTTGTCCAGTCCGCCGATTGCTTAACTTCAACAATGACTGTAATCTAGTTCTGTTATCGACATCAAATGTTCGGCTCACTGTCCGATGTGGTCTAGCGGTTAGGATCTGGCGCTCTCACCGCCATGGCCCGGGAAATTTTCCACTATGTGCTGCATTTTTCTTCTTCATCAAACAATAAAAGAAAAACGATTCCCTTAGTTTAAATGTCATCAATATTTGTAAAATTTAGGGCTAAGATTTTTTTGTCGTCTAGCGCTGGAAATATTTTAACAATAACTCTAATCTAGTTGCTTAGTTTTTGGGGAAAAAAATATGCCTGTTCGAAAGAAATGAAAATTTTAGGAACGAAAGATTTAATTTGACGAATTCATTCTATGATCTACGCTTTGAATTTCTGTGATGTTGTTCAGTGATGTTATAATCGTCGTCCGTTGAATATGATATTGATATAATAATTTTGAAAGCTTGTTTTCAATTTCCAAACGGTTTTCTAAATTTTGACAATGCTAACAATTCTAAGATTGTATCGAGTTATTAAGAAATACACGCCAGTTAGAAAAAGGCGGTCGTTGAAGTGCGTTGTTTGTTCAGTGGTAGAATTCTCGCCTTCCACCCGGGAGACCGGGATTCGATTCCCCGCTAACGCAAGCGTAAACAATTTGGAATATTTTTATGCCTTGAATGACTTCAAATGTTAGATATTTATGAGAATATTTCAATATATCCTTCATAATTACATTTTTTGAAACAATGAGATGGGACTGAACAGTTGAAACCACTTTTTTTATAAATTCTAGAGAACCCTTTGATATCTGCTCCAAAAATAAAAGGAAAATAGAAAATACCTGAGAGACTCCGATGTGGTCTAGTGGTGAGGATCTGGCGTTTTCACCGCCATGGCCCGGGTTCGTTTCCCGGCATGGGAAATTCACGGCTATGTCAATTTTTCTTCACCATAAAGTAACCAAAAAACCCCTCTTTCCAATGCTATTGTACATCATCATTTTTTACAACATTCGAGTTTAAAATTTTGTCCAGTCCGCCGATATCATAACTTCAACAATGATTGTAATCTAGTTGGGTTATCGACATCAAATGTTTGGCTGACTGTCCCATGTGGTCTAGTGATTAGCATCTGGCGCTCTCCCTGCCATGGCCCGGGTTCGATTCCCGGCATGGGAAATTTTCCACTATGTGCTGCATTTTTCTTTTTCATCAAAGAATAAAAGAAAAACGATATCCTTAGTTTATATGTCGTCAAACTTTGTAAAATATAGAGCTAAGATTTTTGTGTCGTTTAGCGCTGGAAATATTTTAACAATATTTCTAATCTAGTTTCTTAGTGTTTAGGGAAAAAAATATGCCTGTTCGAAAGAAATGAAAATTTTAGGAACGAAAGATTTAATTTTACGACATCATTCTATGATCTACGCTTTGAATTTCTGTGATGTTGTTCAGTGATGTTATAATCGTGGTCCGTTGTATATGATATTGATATAATAACTTTGAAAGCTTCACTTCAATTTCCAAACGGTTTTCTAAATTTTGACAATGCTAACAATTCTAAGATTGTACCGACTTATTAAGAAGTACACACGAAATAGCAAAAAGCGGTCGTTGAAGTGCGTTGTTGGTTCAGTGGTAGAATTCTCGCCTGCCACGCGGGAGACCGGGGTTCGATTCCCCGCCAACGCAAGCGTGAAGAATTTGAAATATTTTTATGCCCTTAATGGCTTCAAGTGTTAGATATTTATGAGAATATTTAAATATATTCTTCATCACCACATTCTTTGAAACAATGAGATCGGACTGAACAGCTGAATTCTATTTTTTTGATAAATTCTAGAGAATCCTTTGATATCTGCTCCTAAAATAAAGGGAAAATGGAAAATGCCTGAGAAGCTCCCATGTGGTCTAGTGGTTAGGATCTGGCGCTCTCACCGCCATGCATATTAAGAGTACACGCGAGTTAGCAAAAGGCGGTCGTTGAAGTGCGTTGGTGGTGTAGTGCTAGAATTCTCGCCTTCCACGCGGGAGACCGGGGTTCGATTCCCCGCCAACGCAAGCGTAAAGAATTTGGAATATTCTTATGCCCTGAATGACTTCACTTGTTAGATATTTATGAGAATATTTCAATATATCCTTCATAACCACATTCTTTGAAACAATCAGATCGGACTGAACAGCTGAAACCTCTTTTTTTAGAGGTTCTAGAGAATCCTTTAAAATCTGCTCCAAAAATAAAAGGAAAATAGAAAACGCCTGAGAGACTCCCATGTGGTTAGGATCTGGCGTTTTCACCGTCATGGCCCGGGTTCGATTTCCGGCATGGGAAATTCACGGCTATGTCCATTTTTCTTCATCATAAAGTAACCAAAAAATCCCTCTTTCCAATGCTATTGTACATCATATCTTTGTACAACATTCGAGTTTAACATTTTGTCCACTCCGCCGATTGCATAACTCCAACAATGATTGTAATCTAGTTCTGTTATGGACATCAAATGTTCGACTCACTGTCCCATGTGGTCTAGCGGTTAGGATCTGGCGCTCTCACCGCCATGGCCCGGGTTCGATTCCCGGCATGGGAAATTTTTCACTATGTGCTGCATTTTTCTTCTTCATCAAAGAATAAAAGAAAAACGATATCCTTAGTTTATATGTCGTCAAACTTTGTAAAATTTAGAGCTAAGATTTTTTTGTCGTCTAGCGCTGGAAATACTTTAACAATATTTCTAATCTAGTTGCTTTGTTTTTGGGGAAAAAATATGCCTATTCGAAAGAAATGAAAATTTTAGGAACGAAAGATGTAATTTGACGACATCATTCTATTACCTACGCTTTGAGTTTCTGTGATGTTGTTCAGTGATGTTATAATCGTCGTCCGTTGTATATGATATTGATATAATAACTTTGAAAGCTTCACTTCAATTTCCAAACGGATTTCTAAATTTTGACAAAAGGCGGTCGTTGAAGTGCGTTGGTGGTTCAGTGGTAGAATTCTCGCCTGCCACGCGGGAGACCGGGGTTCGATTCCCCGCTAACGCAAGCGTAAAGAATTTGGAATACTTTTATGCCCTGAATGGCTTCAAGTGTTAGATATTTATGAGAATATTTCAATATATTCTTTATAACCACATTCTTTGAAACAATGAGATCGGACTGAACAGCTGAATTCTATTTTTCTGATAAATTCTAGAGAATCCTTTGATATCTGCTCCTAAAATAAACGGAAAATAGAAAATGCCTGAGAAGCTCCCATGTGGCCTAGTGGTTAGGATCTGGCGTTTTCACCGCCATGGCCCGGGTTCGATTCCCGGCATAGGAATTTACGGCTATGTCCATTTTTCTTCATCATAAAGTAACCAAAAAACCCTTCTTTCCAATGCTATTGTACATCATCATTTTTTACAACATTAGAGTTTAATATTTTGTCTAGTCCGCCGATTGCATAACTTCAACAATGATTGTAATCTAGTTCATCAACAACATCAACTGTTCCGCTGACTGTCCCATGTGGTCTAGTGGTTAGGATCTGGCGGTCTCACCGCCATGCATATTAAGAGATACACGCGAGTTAGAAAAAGGCGGTCGTTGAAGTGCGTTGGTGGTGTAGTGCTAGAATTCTCGCCTGCCACCCGGGAGACCGGAGTTCGATTCCCCGCCAACGCAAGCGTAAAGAATTGGAATATTCTTATGCCCTGAATGACTTCACTTGTTAGATATTTATGAGAATATTTCAATATATCCTTCATAACCACATTCTTTGAAACAATCAGATCGGACTGAACAGCTGAAACCTCTTTTTTTAGAGGTTCTAGACAATCCTTTAAAATCTGCTCCAAAAATAAAAGGAAAATAGAAAACGCCTGAGAGACTCCTATGTGGTCTAGTGGTTAGGATCTGGCGTTTTCACCGCCATGGCCCGGGTTCGATTCCCGGCATGGGAAATTCACGGCTATGTCCATTTTTATTCATCATAAAGTAACCAAAAAACCCCTCTTTCCAATGCTATTGTACATCATAATTTTTTACAACATTCGAGTTTAACATTTTGTCCACTCCGCCGATTGCATAACTTCAACAATGATTGTAATCTAGTTCTGTTATGGACATCAAATGTTCGACTCACTGTCCCATGTGGTCTAGCGGTTAGGATCTGGCGCTCTCACCGCCATGGCCCGGGTTCGATTCCCGGCATGGGAAATTTTTCACTATGTGCTGCATTTTTCTTCTTCATCAAAGAATAAAAGAAAAACGATATCCTTAGTTTATATGTCGTCAAACTTTGTAAAATTTAGAGCTAAGATTTTTTTGTCGTCTAGCGCTGGAAATATTTTAACAATATTTCTAATCTAGTTGCTTTGCTTTTGGGGAAAAAATATGCCTATTCGAAAGAAATGAAAATTTTAGGAACGAAAGATGTAATTTGACGACATCATTCTATTACCTACGCTTTGAGTTTCTGTGATGTTGTTCAGTGATGTTATAATCGTCGTCCGTTGTATATGATATTGATATAATAACTTTGAAAGCTTCACTTCAATTTCCAAACGGATTTCTAAATTTTGACAAAAAGCGGTCGTTGAAGTGCGTTGGTGGTTCAGTGGTAGAATTCTCGCCTGCCACGCGGGAGACCGGGGTTCGATTCCCCGCTAACGCAAGCGTAAAGAATTTGGAATACTTTTATGCCCTGAATGGCTTCAAGTGTTAGATATTTATGAGCATATTTCAATATAGTCTTTATACCACATTCTTTGAAAGAATGAAATCGGAATGAACAGCTGAATTCTCTTTTTCTGATAAATTCTAGAGAATCCTTTGATATCTGCTCCTAAAATAAACGGAAAATAGAAAATGCCTGAGAAGCTCCCATGTGGTCTAGTGGTTAGGATCTGGCGTTTTCACCGCCATGGCCGGGTTCGATTCCCGGCATGGGAAAGTCACGGCTATGTCCATTTTTCTTCATCATAAAGTAACCAAAAAACCCTTCTTTCCAATGCTATTGTACATGATCATTTTTTACAACATTAGAATTCAACATTTTTCCAGTCTGCCGATTGCATAACTTCAACAATGATTGTAATCTAGTTCATCAACAACATCAACTGTTCTGCTGACTGTCCCATGTGGTCTAGTGGTTAGGATCTGGCGCTCTCACCGCCATGGTCCGGGTTCGATTCCCGGCATGGGAAACTTTCCACTATGTGCTGCATTTTTCTTCTTCATCAAACAATAAAAGAAAAACGATATCCATAGTTTATATGTCGTTAAACTTTGTAAAATATAGAGCTAAGATTTTTGTGTCGTCTAGCGCTGGAAATATTTTAACTATATTTCTAATCTAGTTGCTTAGTTTTTGGGGGAAAAAAATATGCCTATTCGAAAGAAATGAAAATTTTAAGAACGAAAGATTTAATTTGACGACATCATTCTATGATCTACGCTTTGAATTTCTGTGATGTTGTTCAGTGATTTTATAATCGTCGTCCGTTGTATATGACATTGATATAATAAATTTAAAAGCTTGTTTTGCATTTCAAAACGGTTTCCTAAATTTCGGCAATGCTAACAATTCTAAGATTTTACCGACTTATTAAGAAATACACGCGAGTTAGCAAAAGGCGGTCGTTGAAGTGTGTTGGTGGTTCAGTGGTAGAATTCTCGCTTGCCACGCGGGAGACCGGGATTCGATTCCCCGCTAACGCAAGCGTTAAGAATTTGGAATATTTTTATGCCCTGAATGACTTCAAATGTTAGATATTTATGAGAATATTTCAATATATGCTTCATAACCACATTCTTTGAAACAATCAGATCGGACTGAACAGCTGAAACCTCTTTTTTTATAAATTCTAGAGAATCCTTTGATATCTGCTCCAAAAATAAAAGGAAAATAGAAAACGCCTGAGAGACTCCCATGTGGTCTAGTGGTTAGGATCTTGGGTTTTCACCGCCATGGCCCGGGTTCGATTCCCGGCATGGGAAATTCACGGCTATGTCCATTTTTCTTCATCATAAAGTAACCAAAAAACCCTTCTTTCCAATGCTATTGTACATGATCATTTTTTACAACATTCGAGTTTAACATTTTGTCCAGTCCGCCAATTGCATAACTTCAACAATGATTGTAATCTAGTTCTGTTATTGACATCAAGTGTTCCGCTGACTTTCCCATGTGGTCTAGTGGTTAGGATATGGCGCTCTCACCGCCATGGCCCGGGTTCGATTCCCGGCATACGAAATTTTCCACTATGTCCTGCATTTTTCTTCTTCATCAAACAATAAAAGAAAAAAGATATCCTTAGTTTATATGTCGTCAAACTTTGTAAAATATAGAGCTAAGATTTTTGTGTCGTCTAGCGCTGGAAATATTTTAACAATATTTCTAATCTAGTTGCTTAGTTTTTGGGGAAAAAAAAATATGCCTGTTCGAAAGAAATGAAAATTTTAGGAACGAAAGATTTAATTTGACGACATCATTCTATGATCTACGCTTTGAATTTCTGTGGTGTTGTTCAGTGATGTTATAATCGTTGTCCGTTGTATATGATATTGATATAATAATTTTGAAAGCTTCACTTCAATTTCCAAACGGTTTTCTAAATTTTGACAATGCTAACAATTCTAAGATTTTACCGACATATTAAGAAATACAAGCGAGTTAGCAAAACGCGGTCGTTGAAGTGCGTTGGTGTTTCGTGGTATAAATCTCGCCTGCCACGTGGGAGACCGGGGTTCGATTCCCCGCTGATGCAAGCGTAAAGAATTTGGAATATTTTTATGCCCTGAATTACTTCAAATGTTAGATATTTATGAGAATATTTCAATATGTTCTTCAAAACCACATTCTTTGAAACAATGAGATCGGACTGAACCGCTGAAAACTCTTTTTCAAATAAATTCTAGCGAATCCTTTGATATCTGCTCAAAAATAAAGGGAAAATGGAAACGTCTGAGAAACTCCGATGTGTTCTAGTGGTTAGGATCTTGGGTTTTCACCGCCATGGCCCGGGTTCGATTCTTGGCATAGGAAATACACGTCTATGTCCATTTTTCTTCATCATAAAGTAACAAAAAAACCCCTCTTTCCAATGCTATTGTACATCATCATTTTTTACAACATCGAGTTTAACATTTTGTCCAGTCCGCCGATTGCATAACTTCAACAATGATATTAATGTAGTTCTGTTATGGACATCAAATGTTCGGCTTACTGTCCCATGTGGTCTAGCGGTTAGGATCTGGCGCTCTCACCGCCATGGCCCGGGTTCGAATCCCGGCATGGGAAATTTTCCACTATGTGCTGCATTTTTCTTCTTCATCAAACAATAAAAGAAAGACGATTCCCTTAGTTTAAATGTCATCAATATTTGTAAAATTTAGGGCTAAGATTTTTGTGTCGTCTAGCGCTGGAAATATTTTAACAATAATTCTTATCTAGTTGCTTTGTTTATGGGGAAAAAATATGCCTATTCGAAAGAAATGAAAATTTTAGGAACGAAAGATGTAATTTGACGACATCATTCCATTATCTACGCTTTCAATTTCTGTGATGTTGTTGAGTTATGTTATAATCGTCGTCCGTTGTATATGATATTGATATAATAATTTTGAAAGCTTCACTTCAATTTCCAAACGGATTTCTAAATTTTGACAAAAGGCGGTCGTTGAAGTGCGTTGGTGGTTCAGTGGTAGAATTCTCGCCTGCCACGCGGGAGACCGGGGTTCGATTCCCCGCTAACGCAAGCGTAAAGAATTTGGAATACTTTTATGCCCTGAATGGCTTCAAGTGTTAGATATTTATGAGAATATTTCAATATATTCTTCATAACCACATTCTTTGAAACAATGAGATCGGACTGAACAGCTGAATTCTATTTTTCTGATAAATTCTAGAGAATCCTTTGATATCTGCTCCTAAAATAAACGGAAAATAGAAAATGCCTGAGAAGCTCCCATGTGGTCTAGTGGTTAGGATCTGGCGTTTTCACCGCCATGGCCCGGGTTCGATTCCCGGCATGGGAATTTACGGCTATGTCCATTTTTCTTCAACATAAAGTAACCAAAAAACCCTTCTTTCCAATGCTATTGTACATCATCATTTTTTACAACATTAGAGTTTAATATTTTGTCCAGTCCGCCGATTGGATAACTTCAACAATGATTGTAATCTAGTTCATCAACAACATCAACTGTTCCGGTGACTGTCCCATGTGGTCTAGTGGTTAGGATCTGGCGCTCTCACCGCCATGCATATTAAGAGATACACGCGAGTTAGCAAATGGCGGTCGTTGAAGTGCGTTGGTGGTGTAGTGCTAGAATTCTCGCCTGCCACCCGGGAGACCGGAGTTCGATTCCCCGCCAACGGAAGCGTAAAGAATTGGAATATTCTTATGCCCTGAATGACTTCACTTGTTAGATATTTATGAGAATATTTCAATATATCCTTCATAACCACATTCTTTGAAACAATCAGATCGGACTGAACAGCTGAAACCTCTTTTTTTAGAGGTTCTAGACAATCCTTTAAAATCTGCTCCAAAAATAAAAGGAAAATAGAAAACGCCTGAGAGACTCCCATGTGGTCTAGTGGTTAGGATCTGGCGTTTTCACCGCCATGGCCCGGGTTCGATTCCCGGCATGGGAAATTCACGGCTATGTCCATTTTTCTTCATCATAAAGTAACCAAAAAACCCCTCTTTCCAATGCTATTGTACATCATAATTTTTTACAACATTCGAGTTTAACATTTTGTCCACTCCGCCGATTGCATAACTTCAACAATGATTGTAATCTAGTTCTGTTATGGACATCAAATGTTCGACTCACTGTCCCATGTGGTCTAGCGGTTAGGATCTGGCGCTCTCACCGCCATGGCCCGGGTTCGATTCCCGGCATGGGAAATTTTCCACTATGTGCTGCATTTTTCTTCTTCATCAAAGAATAAAAGAAAAACGATATCCTTAGTTTATATGTCGTTAAACTTTGTAAAATTTAGAGCTAAGATTTTTTTGTCGTCTAGCGCTGGAAATATTTTAACAATATTTCTAATCTAGTTGCTTTGTTTTTGGGGAAAAAATATGCCTATTCGAAAGAAATGAAAATTTTAGGAAGGAAAGATGTAATTTGACGACATCATTCTATTACCTACGCTTTGAGTTTCTGTGATGTTGTTCAGTGATGTTATAATCGTCGTCCGTTGTATATGATATTGATATAATAACTTTGAAAGCTTCACTTCAATTTCCAAACGGATTTCTAAATTTTGACAAAAAGCGGTCGTTGAAGTGCGTTGGTGGTTCAGTGGTAGAATTCTCGCCTGCCACGCGGGAGACCGGGGTTCGATTCTCCGCTAACGCAAGCGTAAAGAATTTGGAATACTTTTATGCCTTGAATGGCTTCAAGTGTTAGATATTTATGAGCATATTTCAATATAGTCTTTATACCACATTCTTTGAAAGAATGAAATCGGACTGAACAGCTGAATTCTCTTTTTCTGATAAATTCTAGAGAATCCTTTGATATCTGCTCCTAAAATAAACGGAAAATAGAAAATGCCTGAGAAGCTCCCATGTGGTCTAGTGGTTAGGATATGGCGTTTTCACCGCCATGGCCCGGGTTCGATCCCCGGCATGGAAAAGTCACGGCTATGTCCATTTTTCTTCATCATAAAATAACCAAAAAACCCTTCTTTCCAATGCTATTGTACATGATCATTTTTTACAACATTAGAATTCAACAATTTTCCAGTCTGCCGATTGCATAACTTCAACAATGATTGTAATCTAGTTCATCAACAACATCAACTGTTCCGCTGACTGTCCCATGTGGTCTAGTGGTTAGGATCTGGCGCTCTCACCGCCATGCATATTAAGAGATACACGCGAGTTAGCAAAAGGCGGTCGTTGAAGTGCGTTGGTGGTGTAGTGCTAGAATTCTCGCCTGCCACCCGGGAGACCGGAGTTCGATTCCCCGCCAACGCAAGCGTAAAGAATTTGGAATATTCTTATGCCCTGAATGACTTCACTTGTTAGATATTTATGAGAATATTTCAATATATCCTTCATAACCACATTCTTTGAAACAATCAGATCGGACTGAACAGCTTAAACCTCTTTTTTTAGAGGTTCTAGAGAATCCTTTAAAATCTGCTCCAAAAATAAAAGGAAAATAGAAAACGCCTGAGAGACTCCCATGTGGTCTAGTGGTTAGGATCTGGCGTTTTCACCGCCATGGCTCGGGTTCGATTCCCGGCATGGGAAATTCACGGCTATGTCCATTTTTCTTCATCATAAAGTAACCAAAAAACCCCTCTTTCTAATGCTATTGTACATCATAATTTTTTACAACGTTCGAGTTTAACATTTTGTCCACTCCGCCGATTGCATAACTTGAACAATGACTGTAATCTAGTTCTGTTATGGACATCAAATGTTCGGCTCACTGTCCGATGTGTTCTAGCGGTTAGGATCTGGCGCTCTCACCGCCATGGCCCGGGTTGGATTCCCGGCATGGGAAATTTTCCACTATGTGCTGCATTTTTCTTCTTCATCAAACAATAAAAGAAAAACGATTCCCTTAGTTTAAATGTCATCAATATTTGTAAAATTTAGGGCTAAGATTTTTTTGTCGTCTAGCGCTGGAAATATTTTAACAATAATTCTAATCTAGTTGCTTCGTTTTTGGGGAAAAAATACGCCTATTCGAAAGAAATGAAAATTTTAGGAACGAAAGATTTAATTTGACGACATCATTCCATTATCTACGCCTTTAATTTCTGTGATGTTGTTCAGTGATGTTATAATCGTCGTCCGTTGTATATGATATTGATATAATAATTTTGAAAGCTTCACTTCAATTTCCAAACGGTTTTCTAAATTTTGACAATGCTAACAATTCTAAGATTGTACCAAATTATTGAGAAGTACACGCGAAATAGCAAAAGGCGGTCGTTGAAGTGCGTTGGTGGTTCAGTGGTAGAATTCTCGCCTGCCACGCGGGAGACCGGGGTTCGATTCCCCGCTAACGCAAGCGTAAAGAATTTGGAATACTTTTATGCCCTGAATGGCTTCAAGTGTTAGATATTTATGAGCATATTTCATTATATTCTTTATACCAGATTCTTTGAAAGAATGAAATCGGACTGAACAGCTGAATTCTCTTTTTCTGATAAATTCTAGAGAATCCTTTGATATCTGCTCCTAAAATAAACGGAAAATAGAAAATGCCTGAGAAGCTCCCATGTGGTCTAGTGGTTAGGAACTGGCGTTTTCACCGCCATGGCCCGGGTTCGATTCCCGGCATGAAAAATTCACGGCTATGTCCATTTTTCTTCATCATAAAGTAACCAAAAAACCCCTCTTTCCAATGCTATTGTACATCATAATTTTTTACAACATTCGAGTTTAACATTTTGTTCACTCCGCCGATTGCATAACTTCAACAATGATTGTAATCTAGTTCTGTTATGGACATCAAATGTTCGACTCACTGTCCCATGTGGTCTAGCGGTTAGGATCTGCCGCTCTCACCGCCATGGCCCGGGTTCGATTCCCGGCATGGGAAATTTTTCACTATGTGCTGCATTTTTTTTCTTCATCAAAGAATAAAAGAAAAACGATATCCTTAGTTTATATGTCGTCAAACTTTGTAAAATTTAGAGCTAAGATTTTTTGTCGTCTAGCGCTTGAAATATTTTAACAATATTTCTAATCTAGTTGCTTTGTTTTTGGGGAAAAAATATGCCTATTCGAAAGAAATGAAAATTTTAGGAACGAAAGATGTAATTTGACGACATCATTCTATTACCTACGCTTTGAGTTTCTGTGATGTTGTTCAGTGATGTTATAATCGTCGTCCGTTGTATATGATATTGATATAATAACTTTGAAAGCTTCACTTCAATTTCCAAACGGATTTCTAAATTTTGACAAAAAGCGGTCGTTGAAGTGCGTTGGTGGTTCAGTGGTAGAATTCTCGCCTGCCACGCGGGAGACCGGGGTTCGATTCCCCGCTAACGCAAGCGTAAAGAATTTGGAATACTTTTATGCCCTGAATGGCTTCAAGTGTTAGATATTTATGAGCATATTTCAATATAGTCTTTATACCACATTCTTTGAAAGAATGAAATCGGACTGAACAGCTGAATTCTCTTTTTCTGATAAATTCTAGAGAATCCTTTGATATCTGCTCCTAAAATAAACGGAAAATAGAAAATGCCTGAGAAGCTCCCATGTGGTCTAGTGGTTAGGATCTGGCGTTTTCACCGCCATGGCCCGGGTTCGATTCCCGGCATGGGAAAGTCACGGCTATGTCCATTTTTCTTCATCATAAAGTAACCAAAAAACCCTTCTTTCCAATGCTATTGTACATGATCATTTTTTACAACATTAGAATTCAACATTTTTCCAGTCTGCCGATTGCATAACTTCAACAATGATTGTAATCTAGTTCATCAACAACATCAACTGTTCCGCTGACTGTCCCATGTGGTCTAGTGGTTAGGATCTGGCGCTCTCACCGCCATGCATATTAAGAGATACACGCGAGTTAGCAAAAGGCGGTCGTTGAAGTGCGTTGGTGGTGTAGTGCTAGAATTCTCGCCTGCCACCCGGGAAACCGGGGTTCGATTCCCCGCCAGCGCAAGCGTAAAGAATTTGGAATATTCTGATGCCCTGAATGACTTCACTTGTTAGATATTTATGAGAATATTTCAATATATCCTTCATAACCACATTCTTTGAAATAATCAGATCGGACTGAACAGCTGAAACCTCTTTTTTTAGAGGTTCTAGAGAATCCTTTAAAATCTGCTCCAAAAATAAAAGGAAAATAGAAAACGCCTGAGAGACTCCCATGTGGTCTTGTGGTTAGGATCTGGCGTTTTCACCGCCATGGCCCGGGTTCGATTCCCGGCATGGGAAATTCACGGCTATGTCCATTTTTCTTCATCATAAAGTAACCAAAAAACCCCTCCTTCCAATGCCATTGTACATCATAATTTTTTACAACATTCGAGTTTAACATTTTGTCCACTCCGCCGATTGCATAACTTGAACAATGACTGTAATCTAGTTCTGTTATGGACATCAAATGTTCGGCTCACTGTCCGATGTGGTCTAGCGGTTAGGATCTGGCGCTCTCACCGCCATGGCCCGGGTTGGATTGCCGGCATGGGAAATTTTCCACTATGTGCTGCATTTTTCTTCTTCATCAAACAATAAAAGAAAAACGATTCCCTTAGTTTAAATGTCATCAATATTTCTAAAATTTAGGGCTAAGATTTTTTTGTCGTCTAGCGCTGGAAATATTTTAACAATAATTCTAATCTAGTTGCTTTGTTTTTGGGGAAAAAATACGCCTATTCGAAAGAAATGAAAATTTTAGGAACGAAAGATTTAATTTGACGACATCATTCCATTATCTACGCCTTTAATTTCTGTGATGTTGTTCAGTGATGTTATAATCGTCGTACGTTGTATATGATATTGATATAATAATTTTGAAAGCTTCACTTCAATTTCCAAATGGTTTTCTAAATTTTGACAATGCTAACAATTCTAAGATTGTACCAAATTATTGAGAAGTACACGCGAAATAGCAAAAGGCGGTCGTTGAAGTGCGTTGGTGGTTCAGTGGTAGAATTCTCGCCTGCCACGCGATAGACCGGGGTTCGATTCCCCGCTAACGCAAGCGTAAACAATTTGGAATACTTTTATGCCCTGAATGGCTTCAAGTGTTAGATATTTATGAGCATATTTCAATATATTCTTTATACCACATTCTTTGAAACAATGAAATCGGACTGAACAGCTGAATTCTCTTTTTCTGATAAATTCTAGAGAATCCTTTGATATCTGCTCCTAAAATAAACGGAAAATAGAAAATTCCTGAGAAGCTCCCATGTGGTCTAGTGGTTAGGATCTGGCGTTTTCACCGCCATGGCCCGGGTTCGATTCCCGGCATGGGAAAGTCCGTTTATGTCCATTTTTCTTCATCATAAAGAAACCAAAAAACCCTTCTTTCCAATGCTATTGTACATGATCATTTTTTACAACATTAGAATTCAACATTTTTCCAGTCTGCCGATTGCATAACTTCAACAATGATTGCAATCTAGTTCATCAACAACATCAACTGTTCCGCTGACTGTCCCATGTGGTGTAGTGGTTAGGATCTGGCGCTCTCACCGCCATGCATATTAAGAGATACACGCGAGTTAGCAAAAGGCGGTCGTTGAAGTGCGTTTGTGGTGTAGTGCTAGAATTCTCGCCTGCCACCCGGGAGACCGCGGTTCGATTCCCCGCCAACGCAAGCGTAAAGAATTTGGAATATTCTTATGCCCTGAATGACTTCATTTGTTAGATATTTATGAGAATATTTCAATATATCCTTCATAACCACATTCTTTGAAACAATCAGATCGGACTGAACAGCTGAAACCTCTTTTTTTAGAGGTTCTAGAGAATCCTTTAAAATCTGCTCCAAAAATAAAAGGAAAATAGAACACGCCTGAGAGACTCCCATGTGGTCTAGTGGTTAGGATCTGGCGTTTTCACCGCCATGGCCCGGGTTCGATTCCCGGCATGGGAAATTTACGGCTATGTCCATTTTTCTTCATCATAAAGTAACCAAAAAACCCTTCTTTCCAATGCTATTGTACATCATCATTTTTTACAACATTAGAGTTTAATATTTTGTCCAGTCCGCCGATTGCTTAACTTCAACAATGACTGTAATCTAGTTCTGTTATCGACATCAAATGTTCGGCTCACTGTCCGATGTGGTCTAGCGGTTAGGATCTGGCGCTCTCACCGCCACGGACCGGGAAATTTTCCACTATGTGCTGCATTTTTCTTCTTCATCAAACAATAAAAGAAAAACGATTCCCTTAGTTTAAATGTCATCAATATTTGTAAAATTTAGGGCTAAGACTTTTTTGTCGTCTCGCGCTGGAAATATTTTAACAATAATTGTAATCTAGTTGCTTTGTTTTTGGGGAAGAAATACGCCTATTCGAAAGAAATGAAAATTTTAGGAACGAAAGATGTAATTTGACGACATCATTCCATTATCTACGCTTTCAATTTCTGTGACGTTGTTCAGTGATGTTATAATCGTCGTCCGTTGTATATGATATTGATATAATAATTTTGAAAGCTTCACTTGAATTTCCAAACGGTTTTCTAAATTTTGACAATGCTAACAATTCTAAGATTTTACCGACATATTAAGAAATACAAGCGAGTTAGCAAAACGCGGTCGTTGAAGTGCGTTGGTGTTTCGTGGTATAAATCTCGCCTGCCACGTGGGAGACCGGGGTTCGATTCCCCGCTGATGCAAGCGTAAAGAATTTGGAATATTTTTATGCCCTGAATTACTTCAAATGTTAGATATTTATGAGAATATTTCAATATGTTCTTCAAAACCACATTCTTTGAAACAATGAGATCGGACTGAACCGCTGAAAACTCTTTTTCAAATAAATTCTAGCGAATCCTTTGATATCTGCTCAAAAATAAAGGGAAAATGGAAACGTCTGAGAAACTCCGATGTGTTCTAGTGGTTAGGATCTTGGGTTTTCACCGCCATGGCCCGGGTTCGATTCTTGGCATAGGAAATACACGTCTATGTCCATTTTTCTTCATCATAAAGTAACAAAAAAACCCCTCTTTCCAATGCTATTGTACATCATCATTTTTTACAACATCGAGTTTAACATTTTGTCCAGTCCGCCGATTGCATAACTTCAACAATGATATTAATGTAGTTCTGTTATGGACATCAAATGTTCGGCTTACTGTCCCATGTGGTCTAGCGGTTAGGATCTGGCGCTCTCACCGCCATGGCCCGGGTTCGAATCCCGGCATGGGAAATTTTCCACTATGTGCTGCATTTTTCTTCTTCATCAAACAATAAAAGAAAGACGATTCCCTTAGTTTAAATGTCATCAATATTTGTAAAATTTAGGGCTAAGATTTTTGTGTCGTCTAGCGCTGGAAATATTTTAACAATAATTCTTATCTAGTTGCTTTGTTTATGGGGAAAAAATATGCCTATTCGAAAGAAATGAAAATTTTAGGAACGAAAGATGTAATTTGACGACATCATTCCATTATCTACGCTTTCAATTTCTGTGATGTTGTTGAGTTATGTTATAATCGTCGTCCGTTGTATATGATATTGATATAATAATTTTGAAAGCTTCACTTCAATTTCCAAACGGATTTCTAAATTTTGACAAAAGGCGGTCGTTGAAGTGCGTTGGTGGTTCAGTGGTAGAATTCTCGCCTGCCACGCGGGAGACCGGGGTTCGATTCCCCGCTAACGCAAGCGTAAAGAATTTGGAATACTTTTATGCCCTGAATGGCTTCAAGTGTTAGATATTTATGAGAATATTTCAATATATTCTTCATAACCACATTCTTTGAAACAATGAGATCGGACTGAACAGCTGAATTCTATTTTTCTGATAAATTCTAGAGAATCCTTTGATATCTGCTCCTAAAATAAACGGAAAATAGAAAATGCCTGAGAAGCTCCCATGTGGTCTAGTGGTTAGGATCTGGCGTTTTCACCGCCATGGCCTGGGTTCGATTCCCGGCATGGGAATTTACGGCTATGTCCATTTTTCTTCATCATAAAGTAACCAAAAAACCCTTCTTTCCAATGCTATTGTACATCATCATTTTTTACAACATTAGAGTTTAATATTTTGTCCAGTCCGCCGATTGGATAACTTCAACAATGATTGTAATCTAGTTCATCAACAACATCAACTGTTCCGCTGACTGTCCCATGTGGTCTAGTGGTTAGGATCTGGCGCTCTCACCGCCATGCATATTAAGAGATACACGCGAGTTAGCAAATGGCGGTCGTTGAAGTGCGTTGGTGGTGTAGTGCTAGAATTCTCGCCTGCCACCCGGGAGACCGGAGTTCGATTCCCCGCCAACGGAAGCGTAAAGAATTGGAATATTCTTATGCCCTGAATGACTTCACTTGTTAGATATTTATGAGAATATTTCAATATATCCTTCATAACCACATTCTTTGAAACAATCAGATCGGACTGAACAGCTGAAACCTCTTTTTTTAGAGGTTCTAGACAATCCTTTAAAATCTGCTCCAAAAATAAAAGGAAAATAGAAAACGCCTGAGAGACTCCCATGTGGTCTAGTTGTTAGGATCTGGCGTTTTCACCGCCATGGCCCGGGTTCGATTCCCGGCATGGGAAATTCACGGCTATGTCCATTTTTCTTCATCATAAAGTAACCAAAAAACCCCTCTTTCCAATGCTATTGTACATCATAATTTTTTACAACATTCGAGTTTAACATTTTGTCCACTCCGCCGATTGCATAACTTCAACAATGATTGTAATCTAGTTCTGTTATGGACATCAAATGTTCGACTCACTGTCCCATGTGGTCTAGCGGTTAGGATCTGGCGCTCTCACCGCCATGGCCCGGGTTCGATTCCCGGCATGGGAAATTTTCCACTATGTGCTGCATTTTTCTTCTTCATCAAAGAATAAAAGAAAAACGATATCCTTAGTTTATATGTCGTCAAACTTTGTAAAATTTAGAGCTAAGATTTTTTTGTCGTCTAGCGCTGGAAATATTTTAACAATATTTCTAATCTAGTTGCTTTGTTTTTGGGGAAAAAATATGCCTATTCGAAAGAAATGAAAATTTTAGGAAGGAAAGATGTAATTTGACGACATCATTCTATTACCTACGCTTTGAGTTTCTGTGATGTTGTTCAGTGATGTTATAATCGTCGTCCGTTGTATATGATATTGATATAATAACTTTGAAAGCTTCACTTCAATTTCCAAACGGATTTCTAAATTTTGACAAAAAGCGGTCGTTGAAGTGCGTTGGTGGTTCAGTGGTAGAATTCTCGCCTGCCACGCGGGAGACCGGGGTTCGATTCTCCGCTAACGCAAGCGTAAAGAATTTGGAATACTTTTATGCCTTGAATGGCTTCAAGTGTTAGATATTTATGAGCATATTTCAATATAGTCTTTATACCACATTCTTTGAAAGAATGAAATCGGACTGAACAGCTGAATTCTCTTTTTCTGATAAATTCTAGAGAATCCTTTGATATCTGCTCCTAAAATAAACGGAAAATAGAAAATGCCTGAGAAGCTCCCATGTGGTCTAGTGGTTAGGATCATGCGTTTTCACCGCCATGGCCCGGGTTCGATCCCCGGCATGGAAAAGTCACGGCTATGTCCATTTTTCTTCATCATAAAATAACCAAAAAACCCTTCTTTCCAATGCTATTGTACATGATCATTTTTTACAACATTAGAATTCAACAATTTTCCAGTCTGCCGATTGCATAACTTCAACAATGATTGTAATCTAGTTCATCAACAACATCAACTGTTCCGCTGACTGTCCCATGTGGTCTAGTGGTTAGGATCTGGCGCTCTCACCGCCATGCATATTAAGAGATACACGCGAGTTAGCAAAAGGCGGTCGTTGAAGTGCGTTGGTGGTGTAGTGCTAGAATTCTCGTTTGCCACCCGGGAGACCGGAGTTCGATTCCCCGCCAACGCAAGCGTAAAGAATTTGGAATATTCTTATGCCCTGAATGACTTCACTTGTTAGATATTTATGAGAATATTTCAATATATCCTTCATAACCACATTCTTTGAAACAATCAGATCGGACTGAACAGCTTAAACCTCTTTTTTTAGAGGTTCTAGAGAATCCTTTAAAATCTGCTCCAAAAATAAAAGGAAAATAGAAAACGCCTGAGAGACTCCCATGTGGTCTAGTGGTTAGGATCTGGCGTTTTCACCGCCATGGCCCGGGTTCGATTCCCGGCATGGAAAATTCACGGCTATGTCCATTTTTCTTCATCATAAAGTAACCAAAAAACCCCTCTTTCTAATGCTATTGTACATCATAATTTTTTACAACGTTCGAGTTTAACATTTTGTCCACTCCGCCGATTGCATAACTTGAACAATGACTGTAATCTAGTTCTGTTATGGACATCAAATGTTCGGCTCACTGTCCGATGTGTTCTAGCGGTTAGGATCTGGCGCTCTCACCGCCATGGCCCGGGTTGGATTCCCGGCATGGGAAATTTTCCACTATGTGCTGCATTTTTCTTCTTCATCAAACAATAAAAGAAAAACGATTCCCTTAGTTTAAATGTCATCAATATTTGTAAAATTTAGGGCTAAGATTTTTTTGTCGTCTAGCGCTGGAAATATTTTAACAATAATTCTAATCTAGTTGCTTCGTTTTTGGGGAAAAAATACGCCTATTCGAAAGAAATGAAAATTTTAGGAACGAAAGATTTAATTTGACGACATCATTCCATTATCTACGCCTTTAATTTCTGTGATGTTGTTCAGTGATGTTATAATCGTCGTCCGTTGTATATGATATTGATATAATAATTTTGAAAGCTTCACTTCAATTTCCAAACGGTTTTCTAAATTTTGACAATGCTAACAATTCTAAGATTGTACCAAATTATTGAGAAGTACACGCGAAATAGCAAAAGGCGGTCGTTGAAGTGCGTTGGTGGTTCAGTGGTAGAATTCTCGCCTGATACGCGGGAGACCGGGGTTCGATTCCCCGCTAACGCAAGCGTAAAGAATTTGGAATACTGTTATGCCCTGAATGGCTTCAAGTGTTAGATATTTATGAGCATATTTCAATATATTCTTTATACCAGATTCTTTGAAAGAATGAAATCGGACTGAACAGCTGAATTCTCTTTTTCTGATAAATTCTAGAGAATCCTTTGATATCTGCTCCTAAAATAAACGGAAAATAGAAAATGCCTGAGAAGCTCCCATGTGGTCTAGTGGTTAGGAACTGGCGTTTTCACCGCCGTGGCCCGGGTTCGATTCCCGGCATGAAAAATTCACGGCTATGTCCATTTTTCTTCATCATAAAGTAACCAAAAAACCCCTCTTTCCAATGCTATTGTACATCATAATTTTTTACAACATTCGAGTTTAACATTTTGTTCACTCCGCCGATTGCATAACTTCAACAATGATTGTAATCTAGTTCTGTTATGGACATCAAATGTTCGACTCACTGTCCCATGTGGTCTAGCGGTTAGGATCTGCCGCTCTCACCGCCATGGCCCGGGTTCGATTCCCGGCATGGGAAATTTTTCACTATGTGCTGCATTTTTTTTCTTCATCAAAGAATAAAAGAAAAACGATATCCTTAGTTTATATGTCGTCAAACTTTGTAAAATTTAGAGCTAAGATTTTTTGTCGTCTAGCGCTTGAAATATTTTAACAATATTTCTAATCTAGTTGCTTTGTTTTTGGGGAAAAAATATGCCTATTCGAAAGAAATGAAAATTTTAGGTACGAAAGATGTAATTTGACGACATCATTCTATTACCTACGCTTTGAGTTTCTGTGATGTTGTTCAGTGATGTTATAATCGTCGTCCGTTGTATATGATATTGATATAATAACTTTGAAAGCTTCACTTCAATTTCCAAACGGATTTCTAAATTTTGACAAAAAGCGGTCGTTGAAGTGCGTTGGTGGTTCAGTGGTAGAATTCTCGCCTGCCACGCGGGAGACCGGGGTTCGATTCCCCGCTAACGCAAGCGTAAAGAATTTGGAATACTTTTATGCCCTGAATGGCTTCAAGTGTTAGATATTTATGAGCATATTTCAATATAGTCTTTATACCACATTCTTTGAAAGAATGAAATCGGACTGAACAGCTGAATTCTCTTTTTCTGATAAATTCTAGAGAATCCTTTGATATCTGCTCCTAAAATAAACGGAAAATAGAAAATGCCTGAGAAGCTCCCATGTGGTCTAGTGGTTAGGATCTGGCGTTTTCACCGCCATGGCCCGGGTTCGATTCCCGGCATGGGAAAGTCACGGCTATGTCCATTTTTCTTCATCATAAAGTAACCAAAAAACCCTTCTTTCCAATGCTATTGTACATGATCATTTTTTACAACATTAGAATTCAACATTTTTCCAGTCTGCCGATTGCATAACTTCAACAATGATTGTAATCTAGTTCATCAACAACATCAACTGTTCCGCTGACTGTCCCATGTGGTCTAGTGGTTAGGATCTGGCGCTCTCACCGCCATGCATATTAAGAGATACACGCGAGTTAGCAAAAGGCGGTCGTTGAAGTGCGTTGGTGGTGTAGTGCTAGAATTCTCGCCTGCCACCCGGGAAACCGGGGTTCGATTCCCCGCCAGCGCAAGCGTAAAGAATTTGGAATATTCTGATGCCCTGAATGACTTCACTTGTTAGATATTTATGAGAATATTTCAATATATCCTTCATAACCACATTCTTTGAAATAATCAGATCGGACTGAACAGCTGAAACCTCTTTTTTTAGAGGTTCTAGAGAATCCTTTAAAATCTGCTCCAAAAATAAAAGGAAAATAGAAAACGCCTGAGAGACTCCCATGTGGTCTTGTGGTTAGGATCTGGCGTTTTCACCGCCATGGCCCGGGTTCGATTCCCGGCATGGGAAATTCACGGCTATGTCCATTTTTCTTCATCATAAAGTAACCAAAAAACCCCTCCTTCCAATGCTATTGTACATCATAATTTTTTACAACATTCGAGTTTAACATTTTGTCCACTCCGCCGATTGCATAACTTGAACAATGACTGTAATCTAGTTCTGTTATGGACATCAAATGTTCGGCTCACTGTCCGATGTGGTCTAGCGGTTAGGATCTGGCGCTCTCACCGCCATGGCCCGGGTTGGATTGCCGGCATGGGAAATTTTCCACTATGTGCTGCATTTTTCTTCTTCATCAAACAATAAAAGAAAAACGATTCCCTTAGTTTAAATGTCATCAATATTTCTAAAATTTAGGGCTAAGATTTTTTTGTCGTCTAGCGCTGGAAATATTTTAACAATAATTCTAATCTAGTTGCTTTGTTTTTGGGGAAAAAATACGCCTATTCGAAAGAAATGAAAATTTTAGGAACGAAAGATTTAATTTGACGACATCATTCCATTATCTACGCCTTTAATTTCTGTGATGTTGTTCAGTGATGTTATAATCGTCGTACGTTGTATATGATATTGATATAATAATTTTGAAAGCTTCACTTCAATTTCCAAATGGTTTTCTAAATTTAGACAATGCTAACAATTCTAAGATTGTACCAAATTATTGAGAAGTACACGCGAAATAGCAAAAGGCGGTCGTTGAAGTGCGTTGGTGGTTCAGTGGTAGAATTCTCGCCTGCCACGCGATAGACCGGGGTTCGATTCCCCGCTAACGCAAGCGTAAACAATTTGGAATACTTTTATGCCCTGAATGGCTTCAAGTGTTAGATATTTATGAGCATATTTCAATATATTCTTTATACCACATTCTTTGAAACAATGAAATCGGACTGAACAGCTGAATTCTCTTTTTCTGATAAATTCTAGAGAATCCTTTGATATCTGCTCCTAAAATAAACGGAAAATAGAAAATTCCTGAGAAGCTCCCATGTGGTCTAGTGGTTAGGATCTGGCGTTTTCACCGCCATGGCCCGGGTTCGATTCCCGGCATGGGAAAGTCCGTTTATGTCCATTTTTCTTCATCATAAAGAAACCAAAAAACCCTTCTTTCCAATGCTATTGTACATGATCATTTTTTACAACATTAGAATTCAACATTTTTCCAGTCTGCCGATTGCATAACTTCAACAATGATTGCAATCTAGTTCATCAACAACATCAACTGTTCCGCTGACTGTCCCATGTGGTCTAGTGGTTAGGATCTGGCGCTCTCACCGCCATGCATATTAAGAGATACACGCGAGTTAGCAAAAGGCGGTCGTTGAAGTGCGTTTGTGGTGTAGTGCTAGAATTCTCGCCTGCCACCCGGGAGACCGCGGTTCGATTCCCCGCCAACGCAAGCGTAAAGAATTTGGAATATTCTTATGCCCTGAATGACTTCATTTGTTAGATATTTATGAGAATATTTAAATATATCCTTCATAACCACATTCTTTGAAACAATCAGATCGGACTGAACAGCTGAAACCTCTTTTTTTAGAGGTTCTAGAGAATCCTTTAAAATCTGCTCCAAAAATAAAAGGAAAATAGAAAACGCCTGAGAGACTCCCATGTGGTCTAGTGGTTAGGATCTGGCGTTTTCACCGCCATGGCCCGGGTTCGATTCCCGGCATGGGAAATTTACGGCTATGTCCATTTTTCTTCATCATAAAGTAACCAAAAAACCCTTCTTTCCAATGCTATTGTACATCATCATTTTTTACAACATTAGAGTTTAATATTTTGTCCAGTCCGCCGATTGCTTAACTTCAACAATGACTGTAATCTAGTTCTGTTATCGACATCAAATGTTCGGCTCACTGTCCGATGTGGTCTAGCGGTTAGGATCTGGCGCTCTCACCGCCACGGACCGGGAAATTTTCCACTATGTGCTGCATTTTTCTTCTTCATCAAACAATAAAAGAAAAACGATTCCCTTAGTTTAAATGTCATCAATATTTGTAAAATTTAGGGCTAAGACTTTTTTGTCGTCTCGCGCTGGAAATATTTTAACAATAATTGTAATCTAGTTGCTTTGTTTTTGGGGAAGAAATACGCCTATTCGAAAGAAATGAAAATTTTAGGAACGAAAGATGTAATTTGACGACATCATTCCATTATCTACGCTTTCAATTTCTGTGACGTTGTTCAGTGATGTTATAATCGTCGTCCGTTGTATATGATATTGATATAATAATTTTGAAAGCTTCACTTGAATTTCCAAACGGTTTTCTAAATTTTGACAATGCTAACAATTCTAAGATTGTACCGAATTATTAAATAGTACACGCGAGTTAGCAAAAGGCGGTCGTTGAAGTGCGTTGGTGGTTTAGTGGTAGAATTCTCGCCTTCCACGCGGGAGACCGGGGTTCGATTCCCCGCCAACGCAAGCGTAAACAATTTGGAATATTCTTATGCCCTGAATGACTTCACTTGTTAGATATTTATGAGAATATTTCAATATATCCTTCATAACCACATTCTTTTAAACAATCAGATCGGACTGAACAGCTGAAACCTCTTTTTTTAGAGGTTCTAGAGAATCCTTTAAAATCTGCTCCAGAAATAAAAGGAAAATAGAAAACGCCTGAGAGACTCCCATGTGGTCTAGTGGTTAGGATCTGGCGTTTTCACCGCCATGGCCCGGGTTCGATTCCCGGCATGAAAAATTCACGGCTATGTCCATTTTTCTTCATCATAAAGTAACCAAAAAACCCCTCTTTCCAATGCTATTTTACATCATAATTTTTTACAACATTCGAGTTTAACATTTTGTCCACTACGCCGATTGCATAACTTCAACAATGATTGTAATCTAGTTCTGTTATGGACATCAAATGTTCGACTCACTGTCCCATGTGGTCTAGCGGTTAGGATCTGGCGCTCTCACCGCCATGGCCCGGGTTCGATTCCCGGCATGGGAAATTTTTTACTATGTGCTGCATTTTTCTTCGTCATCAAAGAATAAAAGAAAAACGATATCCTTAGTTTATAGGTCGTCAAACTTTGTAAAATTTAGAGCTAAGATTTTTTTGTCGTTTAGCGCTGGAAATATTTTAACAATATTTCTTATCTAGTTGCTTTGTTTTTTGGGAAAAATTATGCCTATTCGAAAGAAATGAAAATTTTAGGAACGAAAGATGTAATTTGACGACATCATTCTATTACCTACGCTTTGAGTTTCTGTGATGTTGTTCAGTGATATTATAATCGTCGTCCGTTGTATATGGTATTGATATAATAACTATGAAAGCTTCACTTCAATTTCCAAACGGATTTCTAAATTTTGACAAAAAGCGGTCGTTGAAGTGCGTTGGTGGTTCAGTGGTAGAATTCTCGCCTGCCACGCGGGAGACCGGGGTTCGATTCCCCGCTAACTCAAGCGTAAAGAATTTGGAATAGTTTTATGCCCTGAATGGCTTCAAGTGTTAGATATTTATGAGCATATTTCAATATATTCTTTATACCAGATTCTTTGAAACAATGAAATCGGACTGAACAGCTGAATTCTCTTTTTCTGATAAATTCTAGAGAATCCTTTGATATCTGCTCCTAAAATAAACGGAAAATGGAAAATGCCTGAGAAGCTCCCATGTGGTCTAGTGGTTAGGATCTGGCGTTTTCACCGCCATGGCCCGGGTTCGATTCCCGGCATGGGAAATTTACGACTATGTCCATTTTTCTTCATCATAAAAAAACCAAAAAACCCTTCTTTCCAATGCTATTGTACATCATCATTTTTTACAACATTAGAGTTTAATATTTTGTCCAGTCCGCCGATTGCTTAACTTCAACAATGACTGTAATCTAGTTCTGTTATCAACATCAAATGTTCGGCTCACTGTCCGATGTGGTCTAGCGGTTAGGATCTGGCGCTCTTTCCGCCATGGCCCGGGAAATTTTCCACTATGTGCTGCATTTTTCTCCTTCATCAAACAATAAAAGAAAAACGATTCCCTTAGTTTAAATGTCATCAATATTTGTAAAATTTAAGGCTAAGATTTTTTTGTCGTCTCGCGCTGGAAATATTTTAACAATAATTCTAATCTAGTTGCTTTGTTTTTGGGGAAGAAATACGCCTATTCGAAAGAAATGAAAATTTTAGGAACGAAAGATTTAATTTGACGAATTCATTCTATGATCTACGCTTTGAATTTCTGTGATGTTGTTCAGTGATGTTATAATCGTCGTCCGTTGAATATGATATTGATATAATAATTTTGAAAGCTTGTTTTCAATTTCCAAACGGTTTTCTAAATTTTGACAATGCTAACAATTCTAAGATTGTACCGAGTTATTAAGAAATACACGCCAGTTAGAAAAAGGCGGTCGTTGAAGTGCGTTGGTGGTTTAGTGGTAGAATTCTCGCCTTCCACGCGGGAGACCGGAGGTCGATTCCCCGCCAACGCAAGCGTAAACAATTTGGAATATTCTTATGCCCTGAATGGCTTCAAATGTTAGATATTTATGAGAATATTTCAATATCCTTCATAACCACATTCTTTGAAACAATCCGATCGGACTGAACAGCTGAAACCTCTTTTTTTAGAGGTTATAGAATATCCTCTGATATCTGCTCCAAAAATAAAAGGAAAAAAGAAAACGCCTTAGAGACTCCCATGTGGTCTTGTGGTTAGGATCTGGCGTTTTCACCGCCATGGCCCGGGTTCGATTCCCGGCATGGAAAATTCACGGCTATGTCCATTTTTCTTCATCATAAAGTAACCAAAAAACCCCTCTTTCAAATGCTATTGTACATCATCATTTTTTACAACATTCGAGTTTAACATTTTGTCCACTCCGCCGATTGCATAACTTCAACAATGATATTAATCTAGTTCTGTTCGGGACATCAAATGTTCGACTTACTGTCCCATGTGGTCTAGCGGTTAGGATCTGGCGCTCTCACCGCCATTGCCCGGGTTCGATTCCCGGCATGGGAAATTTTCCACTATGTTCTGCATTTTTCTTCTTCATTAAACAATAAAAGAAAAACGATTCCCTTAGTTTAAATGTCATCAATATTTGTAAAATTTAGGGCTAAGATTTTTTTGTCGTCTAGCGCTGGAAATATTGTAACAATAATTCTAATCTAGTTGCTTTGTTTTTGGGGAAGAAATACGCCTATTCGAAAGAAATGAAAATTTTAGGAACGAAAGATGTAATTTGACGAAATCATTCTATTACCTACGCTTTGAGTTTCTGTGATGTTGTTCAGTGATGTTATAATCGTCGTCCGTTGTATATGATATTGATATAATAACTTTGAAAGCTTCACTTCAATTTCTAAACGGATTTCTAAATTTTGACAAAAAGCGGTCGTTGAAGTGCGTTGGTGGTTCAGTGGTAGAATTCTCGCCTGCCACGCGGGTGACCGGTGTTCGATTCCCCGCCAACGCAAGCGTGAAGAATTTGAAATATTTTTATGCCCTGAATGGCTTCAAGTGTTAGATATTTATGAGAATATTTCAATATATTCTTCATAACCACATTCTTTGAAACAATGAGATCGGACTGAACAGCTGAATTCTATTTTTTTGATAAATTCTAAAAAAACCTTTGATATCTGCTCCTAAAATAAAGGGAAAATGGAAAATGCCTGAGAAGCTCCCATGTGGTCTAGTGGTTAGGATCTGGCGTTTTCACCGCCATGGCCCGGGTTCGATTCCCGGCATGAGAAATTTACGGCTATGTCCATTTTTCTTCATCATAAAGTAACCAAAAAACCCTTCTTTCCAATGCTATTGTACATCATCATTTTTTACAACATTAGAATTCAACATTTTGTCTAGTCTGCCGATTGCATAAATTCAACAATGATTGTAATCTAGTTCATCAACAACATCAACTGTTCCGCTGACTGTCCCATGTGGTCTAGTGGTTAGGTTCTGGCGCTCTCACCGCCATGCATATTAAGAGATACGCGCGAGTTAATAAAATTCGGTCGTTGAAGTGCGTTGGTGGTGTAGTGCTAGAATTCTCGCCTGCCACCCGGGAGACCGGGCTTCGATTCCCCGCCAACGCAAGCGTAAAGAATTTGGAATATTCTTATGCCCTGAATGACTTCACTTGTTAGATATTTATGAGAATATTTCAATATATCCTTCATAACCACATTCTTTGAAACAATCAGATCGGATTGAACAGCTGAAACCTTTTTTTTAGAGGTTCTAGAGAATCCTTTAAAATCTGCTCCAAAAATAAAAAAAAATAGAAAACGCCTGAGAGACTCCCATGTGGTCTAGTGGTTAGGATCTGGCGTTTTCACCGCCATGGCCCGGGTTCGATTCCCGGCATGGGAAATTTCTGGCTATGTCCATTTTTCTTCATCATAAAGTAACCAAAAAACCCCTCTTTCTAATGCTATTGTACATCATAATTTTTTACAACATTCAAGTTTAACATTTTGTCCACTCCGCCGATTGCATAACTTCAACAATGATTGTAATCTAGTTCTGTTATGGACATCAAATGTTCGACTAACTGTCCCATGTGGTCTAGCGGTTAGGATCTGGCGCTCTCACCGCCATGGCCCGGATTCGATTCCCGGCATGGGAAATTTTTCACTATGTGCTGCATTTTTCTTCTTCATCAAACAATAAAAGGAAAACGATATCCTTAGTTTATATGTCGTCAAACTTTGTAAAATTTAGAGCTAAGATTTTTTTGTCGTCTAGCGCTGGAAATATTTTAACAATATTTCTAATCTAGTTGCTTTGTTTTTGGTGAAAAAATATGCCTATTCGAAAGAAATGAAAATTTTAGGAACGAAAGATGTAATTTGACGACATCATTCTATTACATACGCTTTGAGTTTCTGTGATGTTGTTCAGTGATGTTATAATCGTCGTCCGTTGTATATGATATTGATATAATAACTTTGAAAGCTTCACTTCAATTTCCAAACGGTTTTCTAAATTTTGACAATGCTAACAATTCTAAGATTTTACCGACTTATTAAGAAATACACGCGAGTTAGCAAAAGGCGGTCGTTGAAGTGCGTTGGTGGTTCAGTGGTAGAACTCTCGCCTGCCATCCGGGAGACCGGGTTCGATTCCCCGCCAACGCAAGCCTAAACAATTTGGAATAATCTTATGCCCTGAATGGCTTCAAATGTTAGATATTTATGAGAATATTTCAATATATCCTTGATAATTACATTCTTTGAAACAATCAGATGGGACTGAACAGTTGAAACCTCTTTTTTTATAAATTCTAGAGAGCCCTTTGATATCTCCTCCAAAAATAAAAGGAAAATAGAAAATGCCTGAGATGCTCCCATGTGGTCTAGTGGTGAGGATCTGGCGTTTTCACCGCCATGGCCCGGGTTCGATTCCCGGCATGGGAAAGTCACGGCTATGTCCATTTTTCTTCATCATAAAGTAACCAAAAAACCCTTCTTTCTAATGCTATTGTACATGATCATTTTTTACAACATTAGAATTCAACATTTTTCCAGTCTGCCGATTGCATAACTTTAACAATGATTGTAATCTAGTTCATCAACAACATCAACTGTTCCGCTGACTGTCCCATGTGGTCTAGTGGTTAGGATCTGGCGCTCTCACCGCCATGCATATTAAGAAATACACGCGAGTTAGCAAAAGGCGGTCGTTGAAGTGCGTTGGTGGTGTAGTGCTAGAATTCTCGCCTGCCACCCGGGAGACCGGGGTTCGATTCCCCGCCAACGCAATTGTAAAGAATTTGGAATATTCTTATGCCCTGAATGACTTCACTTGTTAGATATTTATGAGAATATTTCAATATATCCTTCATAACCACATTTTTTGAAACAATCAGATCGGACTGAACAGCTGAAACCTTTTTTTTAGAGGTTCTAGAGAATTCTTTAAAATCTGCTCCAAAAATAAAAAAAAAATAGAAAACGCCTGAGAGACTCCCATGTGGTCTAGTGGTTAGGATCTGGCGTTTTCACCGCCATGGCCCGGGTTCGATTCCCGGCATGGGAAATTTCTGGCTATGTCCATTTTTCTTCATCATAAAGTAACCAAAAAACCCCTCTTTCCAATGCTATTCTACATCATAATTTTTTACAACATTCGAGTTTAACATTTTATCCACTCCGCCGATTGCATAACTTCAACAATGATTGTAATCTAGTTCTGTTATGGACATCAAATGTTCGACTCACTGTCCCATGTGGTCTAGCGGTTAGGATCTGGTGCTCTCACCGCCATGGCCCGGGTTCGATTCCCGGCATGGGAAATTTTTCACTATGTGCTGCATTTTTCTTCTTCATCAAACAATAAAAGGAAAACGATATCCTTAGTTTATATGTCGTCAAACTTTGTAAAATTTAGAGCTAAGATTTTTTTGTCGTCTAGCGCTGGAAATATTTTAACAATATTTCTAATCTAGTTGCTTTGTTTTTGGTGAAAAAATATGCCTATTCGAAAGAAATGAAAATTTTAGGAACGAAAGATGTAATTTGACGACATCATTCTATTACATACGCTTTGAGTTTCTGTGATGTTGTTCAGTGATGTTATAATCGTCGTCCGTTGTATATGATATTGATATAATAACTTTGAAAGCTTCACTTCAATTTCCAAACGGTTTTCTAAATTTTTACAATGCTAACAATTCTAAGATTTTACCGACTTATTAAGAAATACACGCGAGTTAGCAAAAGGCGGTCGTTGAAGTGCGTTGGTGGTTCAGTGGTAGAACTCTCGCCTGCCATCCGGGAGACCGGGGTTCGATTCCCCGCCAACGCAAGCCTAAACAATTTGGAATAATCTTATGCCCTGAATGGCTTCAAATGTTAGATATTTATGAGAATATTTCAATATATCCTTCATAATTACATTCTTTGAAACAATCAGATGGGACTGAACAGTTGAAACCTCTTTTTTTATAAATTCTAGAGAGCCCTTTGATATCTGCTCCAAAAATAGAAGGAAAATAGAAAATGCCTGAGATGCTCCCATGTGGTCTAGTGGTGAGGATCTGGCGTTTTCACCGCCATGGCCCGGGTTCGATTCCCGGCATGGGAAAGTCACGGCTATGTCCATTTTTCTTCATCATAAAGTAACCAAAAAACCCTTCTTTCTAATGCTATTGTACATGATCATTTTTTACAACATTAGAATTCAACATTTTTCCAGTCTGCCGATTGCATAACTTCAACAATGACTGTAATCTAGTTCTGTTATCGACATCAAAAGTTCGGCTCACTGTCCGATGTGGTATAGCGGTTAGGATCTGGCGCTCTCACCGCCATGGCCCGGGTTCGATTCCCGGCATTGGAAATTTTCCACTATGAGCTGCATTTTTCTTCTTCATCAAACAATGAAAGAAAAACGATTCCCTTAGTTCAAATGTCATCATTATTTCTAAAATTTAGGGCCAAGATTTTTTTGTAGTCTAGCGCTGGAAATATTTTAACAATAATTCTAATCTAGTTGCTTTGGATTCTAATCTAGAAATGAAAATTTTAGGAACGAAAGATTTAATTTGACGACATCATTCCATTATCTACGCTTTTAATTTCTGTGATGTTGTTCAGTGATGTTATAATCGTCGTCCGTTGTATATGATATTGATATAATAATTTTGAAAGCTTCACTTCAATTTCCAAACGGTTTTCTAAATTTTGACAATGCTAACAATTCTAAGATTGTACCGAATTATTAAGAAGTACACGGGAGTTAGCAAAACGCGGTCGTTGAAGTGCGTTGGTGGTTCTGTGGTAGAATTCTCGCCTTCCACGCGGGAGACCGGGGTTCGATTCCCCGCTAACGCAAGCGTAAAGAATTTGGAATACTTCAATTTCCAGTCTGCCGATTGCATAAATTCAACAATGATTGTAATCTAGTTCATCAACAACATCAACTGTTCCGCTGACTGTCCCATGTGGTCTAGTGGTTAGGATCTGGCGCTCTCACCGCCATGCATATTGAGAGATACACGCGAGTTAGCAAAAGGCGGTCGTTGAAGTGCGTTGGTGGTGTAGTGCTAGAATTCTCGCCTTCCACGCGGGAGACCGGGGTTCGATTCCCCGCCAACGCAAGCGTAAACAATTTGGAATATTCTTATGCCCTGAATGGCTTCAAATGTTAGATATTTATGAGAATATTTCAATATATCCTTCATAACCACATTCTTTGAAACAATCAGATCGGACTGAAAAGCTGAAACCTCTTTTTTTAGAGGTTCTAGAGAATCCTTTAAAATCTGCTCCAAAAATAAAAGGAAAATAGAAAACGCCTGAGAGACTCCCATGTGGTCTAGTGGTTAGGATCTGGCGTTTTCACCGCCATGGCCCGGGTTCGATTCCCGGCATGGGAAATTCACGGCTATGTCCATTTTTCTTCATCATAAAGTAACCAAAAAACCCCTCTTTCGAATGCTATTGTACATCATAATTTTTTACAACATTCGAGTTTAACATTTTGTCCACTCCGCCGATTGCATAACTTCAACAATGATTGTAATCTAGTTCTGTTATGGACATCAAATGTTCGACTCACTGTCCCATGTGGTCTAGCGGTTAGGATCTGGCGCTCTCACCGCCATGGCCGGGTTCGATTCCCGGCATGGGAAATTTTTCACTATGTGCTGCATTTTTCTTCTTCATCAAAGAATAAAAAAAAAAACGATATCCTTAGTTTATATGTCGTCAAACTTTGTAAAATTTAGAGCTAAGATTTTTTTGTCGTCTAGCGCAGGAAATATTTTAACAATATTTCTAATCTAGTTGCTTTGTTTTTGGTGAAAAAATATGCCTATTCGAAAGAAATGAAAATTTTAGGAACGAAAGATGTAATTTGACGACATCATTCTATTACCTACGCTTTGAGTTTCTGTGATGTTGTTCAGTGATGTTATAATCGTCGTCCGTTGTATATGATATTGATATAATAACTTTGAAAGCTTCACTTCAATTTCCAAACGGTTTTCTAAATTTTGACAATGCTAACAATTCTAAGATTTTACCGACTTATTAAGAAATACACGCGAGTTAGCAAAAGGCGGTCGTTGAAGTGCGTTGGTGGTTCAGTGGTAGAACTCTCGCCTGCCATCCGGGAGACCGGGGTTCGATTCCCCGCCAACGCAAGCCTAAACAATTTGGAATAATCTTATGCCCTGAATGGCTTCAAATGTTAGATATTTATGAGAATATTTCAATATATCCTTGATAATTACATTCTTTGAAACAATCAGATGGGACTGAACAGTTGAAACCTCTTTTTTTATAAATTCTAGAGAGCCCTTTGATATCTGCTCCAAAAATAAAAGGAAAATAGAAAATGCCTGAGATGCTCCCATGTGGTCTAGTGGTGAGGATCTGGCGTTTTCACCGCCATGGCCCGGGTTCGATTCCCGGCATGGGAAAGTCACGGCTATGTCCATTTTTCTTCATCATAAAGTAACCAAAAAACCCTTCTTTCCAATGCTATTGTACATGATCATTTTTTACAACATTAGAATTCAACATTTTTCCAGTCTGCCGATTGCATAACTTCAACAATGATTGTAATCTAGTTCATCAACAACATCAACTGTTCCGCTGACTGTCCCATGTGGTCTAGTGGTTAGGATCTGGCGCTCTCACCGCCATGCATATTAAGAGATACACGCGAGTTAGCAAAAGGCGGTCGTTGAAGTGCGTTGGTGGTGTAGTGCTAGAATTCTCGCCTGCCACCCGGGAGACCGGGGTTCGATTCCCCGCCAACGCAAGCGTAAAGAATTTGGAATATTCTTATGCCCTGAATGACTTCACTTGTTAGATATTTATGAGAATATTTCAATACATCCTTCATAACCACATTCTTTGAAACAATCAGATCGGACTGAACAGCTGAAACCTTTTTTTTTAGAGGTTCTAGAGAATCGTTTAAAATCTGCTCCAAAAATAAAAAAAAAAAGAAAACGCCTGAGAGACTCCCATGTGGTCTAGTGGTTAGGATCTGGCGTTTTCACCGCCATGGCCCGGGTTCGATTCCCGGCATGGGAAATTTCTGGCTATGTCCATTTTTCTTCATCATAAAGTAACCAAAAAACCCCTCTTTCCAATGCTATTGTACATCATAATTTTTTACAACATTCGAGTTTATCATTTTATCCACTCCGCCGATTGCATAACTTCAACAATGATTGTAATCTAGTTCTGTTATGGACATCAAATGTTCGACTCACTGTCCCATGTGGTCTAGCGGTTAGGATCTGGCGCTCTCACCGCCATGGCCCGGGTTCGATTCCCGGCATGGGAAATTTTTCACTATGTGCTGCATTTTTCTTCTTGATCAAAGAATAAAAGAAAAACGATATCCTTAGTTTATATGTCGTTAAACTTTGTAAAATTTAGAGCTAAGATTTTTTTGTCGTCTACCGCTGGAAGTATTTTAACAATATTTCTAATCTAGTTGCTTTGTTTTTGGGGAAAAAATATGCCTATTCGAAAGAAATGAAAATTTTAGGAACGAAAGATGTAATTTGACGACATCATTCTATTACCTACGCTTTGAGTTTCTGTGATGTTGTTCAGTGATGTTATAATCGTCGTCCGTTGTATATGATATTGATATAATAACTTTGAAAGCTTCACTTCAATTTCCAAACGGATTTCTAAATTTTGACAAAAAGCGGTCGTTGAAGTGCGTTGGTGGTTCAGTGGTACAATTCTCGCCTGCCACGCGGGAGACCGGTGTTCGATTCCCCGCCATCGCAAGCGTGAAGAATTTGAAATATTTTTATGCCCTGAATGGCTTCAAGTGTTAGATATTTATGAGAATATTTCAATATATTCTTCATAACCACATTCTTTGAAACAATGAGATCGGACTGAACACCTGAATTCTATTTTTTTTAAAAATTCTAGAAAATCCTTTGATATCTGCTCCTAAAATAAAGGGAAAAGGGAAAAGGGAAAATGCCTGAGAAGCTCCCATGTGGTCTAGTGGTTAGGATCTGGCGTTTTCACCGCCATGGCCCGGGTTCGATTCCCGGCATGGGAAATTTACGGCTATGCCCATTTTTCTTCATAATAAAGTAACCAAAAATCCCTTCTTTCCAATGCTATTGTTTATCATCATTTTTTACAACATTAGAGTTTAATATTTTGTCCAGTCCGCCGATTGCATAACTTCAACAATGACTGTAATCTAGTTCTGTTATCGACATCAAATGTTCGGCTCACTGTCCGATGTGGTCTAGCGGTTAGGATCTGGCGCTCTCACCGCCATGGCCCGGGAAATTTTCCACTATGTGCTGCATTTTTCTTCTTCATCAAACAATAAAAGAAAAACGATTCCCTTAGTTTAAATGTCATCAATATTTGTAAAATTTAGGGCTAAGATTTTTTTGTCGTCTCGCGCTGGAAATATTTTAACAATAATTCTAATCTAGTTGCTTTGTTTTTGGGGAAAAAATACGCCTATTCGAAAGAAATGAAAATTTTAGGAACGAAAGATGTAATTTGACGACATCATTCCATTATCTACGCTTTCAATTTCTGTGATGTTGTTCAGTGATGTTATAATCGTCGTCCGTTGTATATGATATTGATATAATAATTTTGAAAGCTTCACTTCAATTTAAAACGGTTTTCTAAATTTTGACAATGCTAACAATTCTAAGATTGTACCGAATTATTAAGAAGTACACGCAAGTTAGCAAAAGGCGGTCGTTGAAGAGCGTTGGTGGTTTAGTGGTAGAATTCTCGTCTTCCACGCGGGAGACCGGGGTTCGATTCCCCGCCAACGCAAGCGTAAACAATTATGAATATTCTTATGCCCTGAATGGCTTCAAATGTTAGATATTTATGAGAATATTTCAATTTATCCTTCATAACCACATTCTTTGAAACAATCAGATCGGACTGAACAGCTGAAACCTCTTTTTTTAGAGGCTCTAGAGAATCCTTTAAAATCTGCTCCAAAAATAAAAGGAAAATAGAAAACGCCTGAGAGACTCCCATGTGGTCTAGTGGTTAGGATCTGGCGTTTTCACCGCCATGGCCCGGGTTCGATTCCCGGCATGGGAAATTCACGGCTATGTCCATTTTTCTTCATCATAAAGTAACCAAAAAACCTCTCTTTCCAATGCTATTGTACATCATAATTTTTTACAACATTCGAGTTTAACATTTTGTCCACTCCGCCGATTGCATAACTTCAACAATGATTGTAATCTAGTTCTGTTATGGACATCAAATGTTCGACTCACTGTCCCATGTGGTCTAGCGGTTAGGATCTGGCGCTCTCACCGCCATGGCCCGGGTTCGATTCCCGGCATGGGAAATTTTTCACTATGTGCTGCATTTTTCTTCTTCATCAAAGAATAAAAGAAAAACGATATCCTTAGTTTATATGTCGTCAAACTTTGTAAATTTTAGAGCTAAGATTTTTTTGTCGTCTAGCGCTGGAAATATTTTAACAATATTTCTAATTTAGTTGCTTTGTTTTTGGGGAAAAAATATGCCTATTCGAAAGAAATGAAAATTTTAGGAACGAAAGATGTAATTTGACGACATCATTCTATTACCTACGCTTTGAGTTTCTGTGATGTTGTTCAGTGATGTTATAATCGTCGTCCGTTGTATATGATATATATATAATAACTTTGAAAGCTTCACTTCAATTTCCAAACGGATTTCTAAATTTTGACAAAAAGCGGTCGTTGAAGTGCGTTGGTGGTTCAGTGGTAGAATTCTGGCCTGCCACGCGGGAGACCGGTGTTCGATTCCCCGGCAACGCAAGCGTGAAGAATTTGAAATATTTTTATGCCCTGAATGGCTTCAAGTGTTAGATATTTATGAGAATATTTCAATATATTCTTCATAACCACATTCTTTGAAACAAAGAGATCGGACTGAACAGCTGAATTCTATTTTTTTTGATAATTTCTAGAAAATCCTTTGATATCTGCTCCTAAAATAAAGGGAAAATGGAAAATGCCTCAGAAGCTCCCATGTGGTCTAGTGGTTAGGATCTGGCGTTTTCACCGCCATGGCTCGGGTTCGATTCCCGGCATGGGAAATTTACGGCTATGTCCATTTTTCTTCATCATAAAGTAACCGAAAAACCCTTCTTTCCAATGCTATTGTTTATCATCATTTTTTACAACATTAGAGTTTAATATTTTGTCCAGTCCGCCGATTGCATAACTTCAACAATGACTGTAATCTTGTTCTGTTATCGACATCAAATGTTCGGCTCACTGTCCGATGTGGTCTAGCGGTTAGGATCTGGCGCTCTCACCGCCATGGCCCGGGTTCGATTCCCGGCATGGGAAATTTTTCACTATGTGCTGCATTTTTCTTCTTCATCAAACAATAAAAGGAAAACGATATCCTTAGTTTATATGTCGTCAAACTTTGTAAAATTTAGAGCTAAGATTTTTCTTTCGTCTAGCGCTGGAAATATTTTAACAATATTTCTAATCTAGTTGCTTTGTTTTTGGGGAAAAAATATGCCTATTCGAAAGAAATGAAAATTTTAGGAACGAAAGATGTAATTTGACGACATCATTCTATTACCTACGCTTTGAGTTTCTGTGATGTGGTTCAGTGATCTTATAATCGTCGTCCGTTGTATATGATATTGATATAATAACTTTGAAAGCTTCACTTCAATTTCCAAACGGTTTTCTAAATTTTGACAATGCTAAAAATTCTAAGATTCTACCGAATTATTAAGAAGTACACGCGAGTTACCAAAAGGCAGTCGTTGAAGTGCGTTGGTGGTTCAGTGGTAGAATTCTCGCCTGCCACGCGGGAGACCGGGGTTCGATTCCCCGCCAACGCAAGCGTGAAGAATTTGAACTATTTTTATGCCCTTAATGGCTTCAAGTGTTAGATATTTATGAGAATATTTCAATATATTCTTCATAACCACATTCTTTGAAACAATGAGATGGGACTGAACAGCTGAATTCTATTTTTTTGATAAATTCTAGAGAATCCTTTGATATCTGCTCCTAAAATAAAGGGAAAATGGAAAATGCCTGAGAAGCTCCGATGTGGTCTAGTGGTTAGGATCTGGCGTTTTCACCGGCATAGCCCGGGTTCGATTCCCGGCATAGGAAATTCACGGCTATGTCCATTTTTCTTCATCATAAAGTAACCAAAAAACCCTTCTTTCCAATGCTATTGTACATCATCATTTTTTACAACATTAGAGTTTAATATTTTGTCCAGTCCGCCGATTCCATAACTTCAACAATGATTGTAATCTAGTTCTGTTATCGACAATAAATGTTCGGCTCACTGTCCCATGTGGTCTAGCGGTTAGGATCTGGCGCTCTTTCCGCCATGGCCCGGGTTCGATTCCAGGCATGGGAAATTTTTCACTATGTGCTGCATTTTTCTTCTTCATCAAACAATAAAAGGAAAACGATATCCTTAGTTTATATGTCGTCAAACTTTGTAAAATTTAGAGCTAAGATTTTTCTTTCGTCTAGCGCTGGAAATATTTTAACAATATTTCTAATCTAGTTGCTTTGTTTTTGGGGAAAAAATATGCCTATTCGAAAGAAATGAAAATTTTAGGAACGAAAGATGTAATTTGACGACATCATTCTATTACCTACGCTTTGAGTTTCTGTGATGTGGTTCAGTGATCTTATAATCGTCGTCCGTTGTATATGATATTGATATAATAACTTTGAAAGCTTCACTTCAATTTCCAAACGGTTTTCTAAATTTTGACAATGCTAAAAATTCTAAGATTCTACCGAATTATTAAGAAGTACACGCGAGTTACCAAAAGGCAGTCGTTGAAGTGCGTTGGTGGTTCAGTGGTAGAATTCTCGCCTGCCACGCGGGAGACCGGGGTTCGATTCCCCGCCAACGCAAGCGTGAAGAATTTGAACTATTTTTATGCCCTTAATGGCTTCAAGTGTTAGATATTTATGAGAATATTTCAATATATTCTTCATAACCACATTCTTTGAAACAATGAGATGGGACTGAACAGCTGAATTCTATTTTTTTGATAAATTCTAGAGAATCCTTTGATATCTGCTCCTAAAATAAAGGGAAAATGGAAAATGCCTGAGAAGCTCCGATGTGGTCTAGTGGTTAGGATCTGGCGTTTTCACCGGCATAGCCCGGGTTCGATTCCCGGCATAGGAAATTCACGGCTATGTCCATTTTTCTTCATCATAAAGTAACCAAAAAACCCTTCTTTCCAATGCTATTGTACATCATCATTTTTTACAACATTAGAGTTTAATATTTTGTCCAGTCCGCCGATTCCATAACTTCAACAATGATTGTAATCTAGTTCTGTTATCGACAATAAATGTTCGGCTCACTGTCCCATGTGGTCTAGCGGTTAGGATCTGGCGCTCTTTCCGCCATGGCCCGGGTTCGATTCCAGGCATGGGAAATTTTTCACTATGTGCTGCATTTTTCTTCTTCATCAAACAATAAAAGGAAAACGATATCCTTAGTTTATATGTCGTCAAACTTTGTAAAATTTAGAGCTAAGATTTTTCTTTCGTCTAGCGCTGGAAATATTTTAACAATATTTCTAATCTAGTTGCTTTGTTTTTGGGGAAAAAATATGCCTATTCGAAAGAAATGAAAATTTTAGGAACGAAAGATGTAATTTGACGACATCATTCTATTACCTACGCTTTGAGTTTCTGTGATGTTGTTCAGTGATCTTATAATCGTCGTCCGTTGTATATGATATTGATATAATAACTTTGAAAGCTTCACTTCAATTTCCAAACGGTTTTTTAAATTTTGACAATGCTAACAATTATAAGATTCTACCGAATTATTAAGAAGTACACGCGAGTTAGCAAAAGGCAGTCGTTGAAGTGCGTTGGTGGTTCAGTGGTAGAACTCTCGCCTGCCACGCGGGAGACCGGGGTTCGATTCCCCGCCAACGCAAGCGTAAACAATTTGGAATATTCTTATGCCCTGAATGGCTTCACTTGTTAGATATTTATGAGAATATTTCAATATATCCTTCATAACCACATTCTTTGAAACAATCAGATCGGACTGAACCGCTGAAACCTCTTTTTTTCGAAGATTCTAGAGAATCCTTTGATATCTGCTCCAAAAATAAAAGGAAAATAGAAAATGCCTGAGAGACTCCCATGTGGTCTAGTGGTTAGGGTCTGGCGTTTTCACCGCCATGGCCTGGGTTCGATTCCCGGCATGGGAAATTCACGGCTATGTCCATTTTTCTTCATCATAAAGTAACCAAAAAACCCCTCTTTCCAATGCTATTGTACATCATCATTTTTTACAACAATCGAGTTTAAAATTTTGTCCAGTCCGCCGATATCATAACTTCAACAATGATTGTAATCTAGTTCGGTTATCGACATCAAATGTTCGGCTGACTGTCCCATGTGGTTTAGTGATTAGCATCTGGCGCTCTCACCGCCATGGCCCGGGTTCGATTCCCGGCATGAGAAATTTTCCACTATGTGCTGCATTTTTCTTCTTCATCAAAGAATAAAAGAAAAACGATATCCTTAGTTTATATGTCGTCAAACTTTGTAAAATATAGAGCTAAGATTTTTGTGTCGTCTAGCGCTGGAAATATTTTAACAATATTTCTAATCTAGTTGCTTAGTGTTTAGGGAAAAAAATATGCCGGTTCGAAAGAAATAAAAATTTAAGGAACGAAAGATTTAATTTGACGACATCATTCTATGATCTACGCTTTGAATTTCTGTGATGTTGTTCAGTGATGTTATAATCGTCGTCCGTTGTATATGATATTGATATAATAATTTTGAAAGGTTCATTTCAATTTCCAAACGGTTTTCTAAATTTTGACAATGCTAACAATTCTAAGATTGTACCGACTTATTAAGAAGTACACACGAAATAGCAAAAAGCGGTCGTTGAAGTGCGTTGGTGGTTCAGTGGTAGAATTCTCGCCTGCCACGCGGGAGACCGGGGTTCGATTCTCCGCCAACGCAAGCGTGAAGAATTTGAAATATTTTTATGCCCTTAATGGCTTCAAGTGTTAGATATTTATGAGAATATTTCAATATATTCTTCATAACCACATTCTTTGAAACAATCAGATCGGACTGAACAGCTGAAACCTCTTTTTTTAGAGGTTCTAGAGAATCCTTTAAAATCTGCTCCAAAAATAAAAGGAAAACAGAAAACGCCTGAGAGACTCCCATGTGGTCTAGTGGTTAGGATCTGGCGTTTTCACCGCCATGGCAAGGGTTCGATTCCCGGCATGGGAAATTCACGGCTATGTCCATTTTTCTTCATCATAAAGTAACCAAAAAACCCTTCTTTCCAATGCTATTGTACATGATCATTTTTTACAACATTCGAGTTTAACATTTTGTCCACTTCGCCGATTGCATAACTTCAACAATGATTGTAATCTAGTTCTGTTATGGGAAATTTTTCACTATGTGCTGCATTTTTCTTCTTCATCAAAGAATAAAAGAAAAACGATATCCTTAGTTTATATGTCGTAAACTTTGTAAAATTTCGAGCTAAGATTTTTTTGTCGTCTAGCGCTGGAAATATTTTAACAATATTTCTAATCTAGTTGCTTTGTTTTTGGGGAAAAATATGCCTATTCGAAAGAAATGAAAATTTTAGGAACGAAAGATGTAATTTCACGACATCATTCTATTACCTACGCTTTGAGTTTCTGTGATGTTGTTCAGTGATGTTATAATCGTCGTCCGTTGTATATGATATTGATATAATAACTTTGAAAGCTTCACTTCAATTTCCAAACGGATTTCTAAATTTTGACAAAAAGCGGTCGTTGAAGTGCGTTGGTGGTTCAGTGGTAGAATTCTCGCCTGCCACGCGGGAGACCGGTGTTCGATTCCCCGCCAACGCAAGCGTGAAGAATTTGAAATATTTTTATGCCCTGAATGGCTTCAAGTGTTAGATATTTATGAGAATATTTCAATATATTCTTCATAACCACATTCTTTGAAACAATGAGATCGGACTGAACAGCTGAAACCTCTTTTTTTAGAGGTTCTAGAGAATCCTTTAAAATCTGCTCCAAAAATAAAAGGAAAACAGAAAACGCCTGAGAGACTCCCATGTGGTCTAGTGGTTAGGATCTGGCGTTTTCACCGCCATGGCCCGGGTTCGATTCCCGGCATGGGAAATTCACGGCTATGTCCATTTTTCTTCATCATAAAGTAACCAAAAAACCCTTCTTTCCAATGCTATTGTACATAATCATTTTTTACAACATTCGAGTTTAACATTTTGTCCACTCCGCCGATTGCATAACTTCAACAATGATTTTAATCTAGTTCTGTTATGGGAAATTTTTCACTATGTGCTGCATTTTTCTTCTTCATCAAAGAATAAAAGAAAAACGATATCCTTAGTTTATATGTCGTCAAACTTTGTAAAATTTCGAGCTAAGATTTTTTTGTCGTCTAGCGCTGGAAATATTTTAACAATATTTCTAATCTAGTTGCTTTGTTTTTGGGGAAAAAATATGCCTATTCGAAAGAAATGAAAATTTTAGGAACGAAAGATGTAATTTGACGACATCATTCCATTACCTACGCTTTGAGTTTCTGTGATGTTGTTCAGTGATGTTATAATCGTCGTCCGTTGTATATGATATTGATATAATAACTTTGAAAGCTTCACTTCAATTTCCAAACGGATTTCTAAATTTTGACAAAAAGCGGCCGTTGAAGTGCGTTGGTGGTTCAGTGGTAGAATTCTCGCCTGCCACCCGGGAGACCAGGGTTCGATTCCCCTCCAATGCAAGCGTAAAGAATTTGGAATATTTTTATGCCCTGAATGACTTCAAATGTTAGATATTTATGAGAATATTTCAATACATCCTTCATAACCACATTCTTTGAAACAATAAGATCGGACTGAACAGCTGAAACCTCTTTTTTTATAAATTCTAGAGAATCCTTTGATATCTGCTGCAAAAAGTAAAGGAAAATAGAAAACGCCTGGAAGACTCCCATGTGGTCTAGTGGTTAGGATCTGGCGTTTTCACCGCCATGGCCCGGGTTCGATTCCCGGCATGGGAAATTCACGGCTATGTCCTTTTTTCTTCATCATAAAGTAACCAAAAAAACCCTCTTTCCAACGCTATGGTACTTCATCATTTTTTACAACATTCGAATTTAACATTTTGTCCACTCGGCCGATTGCATAACTTCAACAATGATTGTAATCTACTTCTTTTATGGACATCAAATGTTTGGCTCACTGTCCCATGTGGTCTAGCGGTTAGGAGCTGGCGCTCTCATCGCCATGGCCCGGGTTCGATTCCTGGCATGGGAATTTTTCCACTATGTGCTGCATTTTTCTTATTCATCAAACAATAAAAGAAAAACGAATCCGTTAGTTTAAATGTCATCAATATTTGTAAAATTTAGGGCTAAGATTTTTGTGTCGTATAGCGCTGGAAATATTTTAACAATAATTCTAATCTAGTTTCTTTGTTTTTGGGGAAAAAAATATGCCTGTTCGAAAGAAATGAAAATTTTAGGAACGAAAGATTTAATTTGACGACATCATTCCAATATCTACGCTTTGAATTTCTGTGATGTTGTTCAGTGATGTTATAATCGTCGTCGGTTGTATATGATAATGATATAATAATTTTTAAAGCTTCACTTCAATTTCCAAACGGTTTTCTAAATTTTGACAATGCTAACAATTCTAAGATTGTACCGACTTATTAAGAGATACGCGCGAGTTAGCAAAAGGCGGACGTTGAAGTGCGTTGGTGGTTCAGCGGTAGAATTCTCGCCTGCCACCCGGGAGACCAGGGTTCGATTCCCCTCCAACGCAAGCGTAAAGAATTTGGAATATTTTTATGCCCTGAATGACTTCAAATGTTAGATATTTATGAGAATATTTCAATACATCCTTCATAACCACATTCTTTGAAACAATAAGATCGGACTGAACAGCTGAAACCTCTTTTTTTATAAATTCTAGAGAATCCTTTGATATCTGCTGCAAAAAGTAAAGGAAAATAGAAAACGCCTGGAAGACTCCCATGTGGTCTAGTGGTTAGGATCTGGCGTTTTCACCGCCATGGCCCGGGTTCGATTCCCGGCATGGGAAATTCGCGGCTATGTCCTTTTTTCTTCATCATAAAGTAACCAAAAAAACCCTCTTTCCAATGCTATGGTACTTCATCATTTTTTACAACATTCGAATTTAACATTTTGTCCACTCCGCCGATTCCATAACTTCAACAATGATTGTAATCTACTTCTTTTATGGACATCAAATGTTTGGCTCACTGTCCCATGTGGTCTAGCGGTTAGGAGCTGGCGCTCTCACCGCCATGGCCCGGGTTCGATTCCTGGCATGGGAATTTTTCCACTATTTCTGCATTTTTCTTATTCATCAAACAATAAAAGAAAAACGAATCCGTTAGTTTAAATGTCATCAATATTTGTAAAATTTAGGGCTAAGATTTTTGTGTCGTATAGCGCTAAAAATATTTTAACAATAATTCTAATCTAGTTGCTTTGTTTTTGGGGAAAAAAATATGCCTGTTCGAAAGAAATGAAAATTTTAGGAACGAATGATTTAATTTGACGACATCATTCTATGATCTACGCTTTGAATTTCTGTGATGTTGTTCAGTGATTTTATAATCGTCGTCGGTTGTATATGATATTGATATAATAATTTTGAAAGCTTCACTTCAATTTCCAAACGGTTTTCTAAATTTTAACAATGCTAACAATTCTAAGATTGTACCGAATTATTAAGAAGTTTAGGGAGTTAGCAAAAGGCGGTCGTTGAAGTACGTTGGTGGTTCAGTGGTAGAATTCTTGCCTGCCACTCGGGAGACAGGGGTTCGATTCCCCGCTAACGCAAGCGTAAAGAATTTGGAATATTTTTATGCCCTGAATGGCTTCAAGTGTTAGATATTTATGAGCATATTTCAATATATTCTTCATAACCACATTCTTTGAAACAATGAAATCGGACTGAACAGCTGAAATTTCTTTTTCTGATAAATTCTAGAGAATCCTTTGATATCTGCTCCTAAAATAAACGGAAAATAGAAAATGCTTGAGAAGCTCCCATGTGGTCTAGTGGTTAGGATCTGGCGTTTTCACCGCCATGGCCCGGGTTCGATTCCCGGCATGGGAAAGTCACGGCTGTATCCATTTTTTTTCATCATAAAGTAACCAAAAAACCCTTCTTTCCAATGCTATTGTACATCATCATTTTTTACAACATTAGAATTCAACATTTTGTCTAGTCTGCCGATTGCATAACTTCAACAATGATTGTAATCTAGTTCATCAACAACATCAACTGTTGCGCTGACTGTCCCATGTGGTCTAGTGGTTAGGTTCTGGCGCTCTCACCGCCATGGCCCGGGTTCGATTCCCGAAATGGGAAGTTTTTCACTATGTGCTGCATTTTCCTTCTTCATCAAACAATAAAAGGAAAACGATATCCTTAGTTTATCTTACGTCAAACTTTGTAAAATTTAGAGCTAAGATTTTTTTGTCGTCTAGCGCTGGAAATATTTTAACAATATTTCTAATCTAGTTGCTTTGTTTTTGCGGAAAAAATATGCCTATTCGAAAGAAATGAAAATTTTAGGAACGAAAGATGTAATTGGACGACATCATTCTATTACCTACGCTTTGAGTTTCTGTGATGTTGTTCAGTGATGTTATAATCGTCGTCCGTTGTATATGATATTGATATAATAACTTTGAAAGCTTCACTTCAATTTCCAAACGATTTTCTAAATTTTGACAATGCTAACAATTCTAAGATTGTACCGAATTATTAAGAAGTACACGCGAGTTAGCAAAAAGCGGTCGTTGAAGTGCGTTGGTGGTTCAGTGGTAGGATTCTCGCCTGCCACGCGGGAGACCGGGGTTCGATTCCCCGCCAACGCAATTGTGAAGAATTTGAAATATTTTTATGCTCTGAATGGCTGCAAGTGTTAGATATTTATGAGAATATTTCAATATATTCTTCATAACCACATTCTTTGAAATAATGAGATCGGACTGAACAGCTGAATTCTATTTTTTTGATAAATTCTAAAGAATCCTTTGATATCTGCTCCTAAAATAAAGGGAAAATGGAAAATGCCTTAGAAGCTCCCATGTGGTATAGTGGTTAGGATCTGGCGTTTTCACCGCCATGGCCCTGGTTCGATTCCCGAAATGGGAAATTCACGGCTATGTCCATTTTTCTTCATCATAAAGTAAGCAAAAAACCCTTCTTTCCAATGCCATTGTACATCATCATTTTTTACAACATTAGAGTTTAATATTTTGTCCAGTCCGCCGATTCCATAACTTCAACAATGATTGTAATCTAGTTCTGTTATCGACAATAAATGTTCGGCTGACTGTCCCATGTGGTCTAGCGGTTAGCATCTGGCGCTCTTTCCGCCATGGCCCGGGTTCGATTCCCGGCATGGGAGATTTTTCACTATGTGCTGCATTTTTCTTCTTCATCAAACAATAAAAGGAAAACGATATCCTTAGTTTATATGTCGTCAAACTTTGTAAAATTTAGAGCTAAGATTTTTCTTTCGTCTAGCGCTGGAAATATTTTAACAATATTTCTAATCTAGTTGCTTTGTTTTTGGGGAAAAAATATGCCTATTCGAAAGAAATGAAAATTTTAGGAACGAAAGATTTAATTTGACGACATCATTCTATTACCTACGCTTTGAGTTTCTGTGATGTTGTTCAGTGATCTTATAATCGTCGTCCGTTGTATATGATATTGATATAATAACTTTGAAAGCTTCATTTCAATTTCCAAACGCTTTTCTAAATTTTGACAATGCTAACAATTCTAAGATTGTACCGACTTATTAAGAAGTACACACGAAATAGCAAAAAGCAGTCGTTGAAGTGCGTTGGTGGTTCAGTGGTAGAATACTCGCCTGCCACGCGGGAGACCTGGGTTCGATTCCCCGCCAACGCAAGCGTGAAGAATTTGGAATATTTTTATGCCCTTAATGGCTTCAAGTGTTAGATATTTATGAGAATATTTCAATATGTTCTTCATAACCACATTCTTTGAAACAATCAGATCGGACTGAACAGCTGAAACCTCTTTTTTTAGAGGTTCTAGAGAATCCTTTAAAATCTGCTCCAAAAATAAAAGGAAAACAGAAAACGCCTGAGAGACTCCCATGTGGTCTAGTGGTTAGGATCTGGCGTTTTCACCGCCATGGCCCGGGTTCGATTCCCGGCATGGGAAATTCACGGCTATGTCCATTTTTCTTCATCATAAAGTAACCAAAAAACCCTTCTTTCCAATGCTATTGTACATGATCATTTTTTACAACATTCGAGTTTAACATTTTGTCCACTCCGCCGATTGCATAACTTCAACAATGATTGTAATCTAGTTCTGTTATGGACATCAAATGTTCGACTCACTAACCCATGTGGTCTAGCGGTTAGGATCTGGCGCTCTCACCGCCATGGCCCGGGTTCGATTCCTCGCATGGGAAATTTTTCACTATGTGCTGCATTTTTCTTCTTCATCAAAGAATAAAAGAAAAACGATATCCTTAGTTTATAGGTCGTCAAACTTTGTAAAATTTAGAGCTAAGATTTTTTTGTCGTCTAGCGCTGGAAATATTTTAACAATATTTCTAATCTAGTTGCTTTGTTTTTGGGGAAAAAATATGCCTATTCGAAAGAAATGAAAATTTTAGGAACGAAAGATGTAATTTGACGACATCATTCTATTACCTACGCTTTGAGTTTCTGTGATGTTGTTCAGTGATGTTATAATCGTCGTCCGTTGTATATGATATTGATATAATAACTTTGAAAGCTTCACTTCAATTTCCAAACGGATTTCTAAATTTTGACAAAAAGCGGTCGTTGAAGTGCGTTGGTGGTTCAGTGGTAGAATTCTCGCCTGCCACGCGGGAGACCGGTGTTCGATTCCCCGCCAACGCAAGCGTGAAGAATTTGAAATATTTTTATGCCCTGAATGGCTTCAAGTGTTAGATATTTATGAGAATATTTCAATATATTCTTCATAACCACATTCTTTGAAACAATGAGATCGGACTGAACAGCTGAATTCTATTTTTTTGATAAATTCTAGAAAATCCTTTGATATCTGCTCCTAAAATAAAAGGAAAATGGAAAATGCCTGAGAAGCTCCCATGTGGTCTAGTGGTTAGGATCTGGCGTTTTCACCGCCATGGCCCGGGTTCGATTCCCGGCATAGGAAATTCACGGCTATGTCCATTTTTCTTCATCATAAAGTAACCAAAAAACCCTTCTTTCCAATGCTATTGTACATCATCATTTTTTACAACATTAGAGTTTAATATTTTGTCCAGTCCGCCGATTGCATAACTTCAACAATGACTGTAATGTAGTTCTGTTATCGACATCAAATGTTCGGCTCACTGTCCGATGTGGTCTAGCGGTTAGGATCTGGTGCTCTCACCGCCATGGCGCGGGAAATTTTCCACTATGTGCTGCATTTTTCTTCTTCATCAAACAATAAAAGAAAAACGATTCCCTTAGTTTAAATGTCATCAATATTTGTAAATTTTAGGGCTAAGATTTTTTTGTCGTCTCGCGCTGGAAATATTTTAACAATAATTGTAATCTGGTTGCTTTGTTTTTGGGGAAATAATACGCCTATTCGAAAGAAATGAAAATTTTAGGAACGAAAGATGTAATTTGACGACATCATTCCATTATCTACGCTTTCAATTTCTGTGATGTTGTTCAGGGATGTTATAATCGTCGTCCGTTGTATATGATATTGATATAATAATTTTGAAAGCTTCACTTCAATTTCCAAACGGTTTTCTAAATTTTTACAATGCTAATAATTCTAGGATTGTACCGAATTATTAAGAAGTACACGCGAGTTAGCAAAAGGCGGTCGTTGAAGTGCGTTGGTGGTTTAGTGGCAGAATTCTCGCCTTCCACGCGGGAGACCGGGTTTCGATTCACCGCTAACGCAAGCGTAAAGAATTTGGAATACTTTTATGCCCTGAATAGCTTCAAGTGTTAGATATTTATGAGCATATTTCAATATATTCTTCATAACCACATTCTTTGAAACATTGAAATCGGACTGAACAGCTGAATTCTCTTTTTCTGATAAATTCTAGAGAAACCTTTGATATCTGCTCCTAAAATAAAGAGAAAATGGAAAATGCCCGAGAAGCTCCCATGTGGTCTAGTGGTTAGGATCTGGCGTTTTCACCGCCATGGCCAGGGTTCGATTCCCGGCATGGGAAATTTACGGCTATGTCCATTTTTCATCATCATAAAGTAACCAAAAAACCCTTCTTTCCAATGCTATTGTACTTCATCATTTTTTATAACATTAGAATTCGACATTTTGTCCAGTCTGCCGATTGCATAACTTCAACAATGATTGTAATCTAGTTCATCAACAACATAAACTGTTCCGCTGACTGTCCCATGTGGTCTAGTGGTTAGGATCTGGCGCTCTCACCGCCATGGCCCGGGTTCGATTCCCGGCATGGGAAATTTTTCACTATGTGCTGCATTTTTGTTCTTCGTCAAACAATAAAAGAAAAACGATATCCTTAGTTTATATGTCGTCAAATTTTGTAAAATATAGAGTTAAGATTTTTGTGTCGTCTAGCGCTGGAAATATTTTTAACAATATTTCTAATCTAGTTGCTTAGTTTTTGGGGGGAAAAAATTATGCCTGTTCGAAAGAAATGACAATTTTAAGAACGAAAGATTTAATTTGACGTTATCATTCTATGATCTACGCTTTGAATTTCTGTGATGTTGTTCAGTGATGTTATAATCGTCGTCCGTTGAATATGATATTGATATAATAATTTTGAAAGCTTGTTTTCAATTTCCAAACGGTTTTCTAAATTTTGACAATGCTAACAATTCTAAGATTGTACCGAATTATTAAGAAGTACACACGAGTTAGCAAAAGGCGGTCGTTGAAGTGCGTTGGTGTTTCAGTGGTAGAATTCTCACCTGCCACGCGGGAGACCGGGGTTCGATTCCCCGCCAACGCAAGCGTAAAGAATTTGGAATATTCTTATGCCCTGAATGACTTCACATGTTAGATATTTATGAGAATATTTCAATATATCCTTCATAACCACATTCTTTGAAACAATGAGATCGGACTGAACCGCTGAAAACTCTTTTTCAGATAAATTCTAGAGAATCCTTTGATATCTGCTCCAAAAATAAAGGGAAAATGGAAAACGCCTGAGAAACTCCCATGTGGTCTTGTGGTTAGGATTTAGCGTTTTCACCGCCATGGCCCGGGTTCGATTCCCGGCATGGGAAATTCACGGCTACGTCCATTTTTCTTCATCATAAAGTAACCAAAAAACCCCTCATTCCAATGCTATTGTACATCATCATTTTTTACAACATCGAGTTTAAAATTTTTTCCAGTCTTCCGATTGCATAACTTCAACAATGATTGTAATCTAGTTCTGGTCTAGTGGTTAGGATCTGGCGCTATCACCGCCATGGCCCGGGTTCGATTCATGGCATAGGAAATGTTCCACTATGTGCTGCATTTTTCTTCTTCATCAAACAAGAAAAGAAAAACGATATCCTTAGTTTATATGTCGTCAAACTTTGTAAAATATAGAGCTAAGATTTTTGTGTCGTCTAGCGCTAAAAATATTTTAACAATATTTCTAATCCAGTTGCTTAGTTTTTGGGGAAAAAAATATGCCTGTTCGAAGGAAATGAAAATTTTAGGAACGAAAGATTTAAAGTAACCGAAAAACCCCTCTTTCCAATGCTATTGTACATCATCATTTTTTACAACATTAGAGTTTAACATTTTGTCCAGTCCGCGAATTGCATAACTTCAACATTGATTGTAGTCTAGTTCTGTTATGGACATCAAGTGTTCGGCTCACTGTCCAATGCGGTCTAGCGGTTAGGATCTGGCGCTCTCACCGCCATGGCCCGGGTTCGATTCCCAGCATGGGAAATTTCCCACTATGTGCTGCATTTTTCTTCTTCATCAAACAATAAAAGAAAAACGATATCCTTAGTTTATATGTCGTCAAACTTTGTAAGATATAGAGCTAAGATTTTTGTGTCGTCTAGCGCTGGAAATATTTTAACAATATTGGAAATATTTTAACAATATTTCTAATCTAGTTGCTTAGTAATTAGGGAAAAAAATATGCCGGTTCGAAAGAAATGAAAATTTTACGAACGAAAGATTTAATTTGACGACATCATTCTATGATCTACGCTTTGAATTTCTGTGATGTTGTTCAGTGATGTTATAATCGTCGTCCGTTGACTATGATATTGATATAATAATTTTTAAAGCTTGTTTTCAATTTCCAAACGGTTTTCTAAATTTTGACAATGCTAACAATTCTAAGATTGTACCGACTTATTAAGAAATACACGCCTGTTAGAAAAAGGCGGTCGTTGAAGTGCGTTGTTGGTTCAGTGGTAGAATTCTCGCCTTCCACCCGGAAGACCGGGATTCGATTCCCCGCTAACGCCAGCGTGAAGAACTTGGAATATTTTTATGCCTTGAATGACTTTAAATGTTAGATATTTATGAGAATATTTCAATATATCCTTCATAACCACATTCTTTGAAACAATCAGATCGGACTGAACAGCTGAAACCTCTTTTTTTATAAATTCTAGAGAATCCATTTGATATCTGCTCCAAAATTAAAAGGAAATTAGAAATGCCTGAGAGACTCCCATGTGGTCTAGTGGTTAGGATCTGGCGTTTTCACTGCCATGGCCCGGGTTCGATTCCCGGCATGGGAAATTCACGGCTATGTCCATTTTTCTTCATCATAAAGTAACCAAAAAACCCTTCTTTCCAATGCTATTGTACATCATCATTTTTTACAACATTAGAGTTTAATATTTTGTCCAGTATGCCGATTGCATAACTTCAACAATGATTTTAATGTAGTTCTGTTATCGACATCAAATGGTCCGCTGACTGTCCCATGTGGTCTAGTGGTTAGGATCTGGCGCTATCACCGCCATGGCCCGGGTTCGATTCCCGGCATAGGAAATGTTCCACTATTTGCTGCATTTTTCTTCTTCATCAAACAATAAAAGAAAAACGATATCCTTAGTTTATATGTCGTCAAACTTTGTAAAATATAGAGCTAAGATTTTTTGTCGTCTAGCGCTAAAAATATTTTAACAATATTTCTAATCTAGTTGCTTAGTTTTTGGGGAAAAAAATATGCCTGTTCGAAAGAAATGAAAATTTTAGGAACGAAAGATTTAATTTGACGACATCATTCCAATATCTACGCTTTGAATTTCTGTGATGTTGTTCAGTGATCTTATAATCGTCGTCGGTTGTATATGATAATCATATAATAATTTTTAAAGCTTCACTTCAATTTCCAAACGGTTTTCTAAATTTTGACAATGCTAACAATTCTAAGATTGTACCGACTTATTAAGAGATACGCGCGAGTTAGCAAAAGGCGGACGTTGAAGTGCGTTGGTGGTTCAGTGGTTGAATTCTCGCCTGCCACCCGGGAGACCAGGGTTCGATTCCCCTCCAACGCAAGCGTAAAGAATTTATAATATTTTTATGCCCTGAATGACTTCAAATGTTAGATATTTATGAGAATATTTCAATACATCCCTCATAACCACATTCTTTGAAACAATAAGATCGGACTGAACAGCTGAAACCTCTTTTTTTATAAATTCTAGAGAATCCTTTGATATCTGCTGCAAAAAGTAAAGGAAAATAGAAAACGCCTGGAAGACTCCCATGTGGTCTAGTGGTTAGGATCTGGCGTTTTCACCGCCATGGCCCGGGTTCGATTCCCGGCATGGGAAATTCACGGCTATGTCCTTTTTTCTTCATCATAAAGTAACCAAAAAAACCCTCTTTCCAATGCTATGGTACTTCATCATTTTTTACAACATTCGAATTTAACATTTTGTCCACTCCGCCGATTGCATAACTTCAACAATGATTGTAATCTACTTCTTTTATGGACATCAAATGTTTGGCTCACTGTCCCATGTGGTCTAGCGGTTAGGAGCTGGCGCTCTCACCGCCATGGCCCGGGTTCGATTCCTGGCATGGGAATTTTTCCACTATGTGCTGCATTTTTCTTATTCATCAAACAATAAAAGAAAAACGAATCCGTTAGTTTAAATGTCATCAATATTTGTAAAATTTGGGCTAAGATTTTGTGTCGTATAGCGCTGGAAATATTTTAACAATAATTCTAATCTAGTTGCTTTGTTTTTGGGGAAAAAATATGCCTGTTCCAAAGAAATGAAAATTTTAGGAACGAAAGATTTAATTTGACGACATCATTCTATGATCTACGTTTTGAATTTCTGTGATGTTGTTCAGTGATTTTATAATCGTCGTCGGTTGTATATGATATTGATATAATAATTTTGAAAGCTTCACTTCAATTTCCAAACGGTTTTCTAAATTTTGACCATGCTAACAATTCTAAGATTGTACCGACTTATTAAGAGATACGCGCGAGTTAGCAAAAGGCGGTCGTTGAAGTGCGTTGGTGGTTCAGTGGTAGAATTCTCGCCTGTCACGCGGGAGACCGGGGTTCGATTCCCCGCTAACGCAAGCGTAAAGAATTTGGAATGTTTTTTTGCCCGGAATGGCTTCAAGTGTTAGATATTTATGAGAATATTTCAATATATTCTTCATAACCACATTCTTTGAAACAATAAGATCGGACTGAACAGCTGAATTCTCTTTCTCTGATAAATTCTAGAGAATCCTTTGATATCTGCTCTTCAAATAAATCGAAAATGAAAAACGCCTTAGAAGCTCCCATGTGGTCTAGTGGTTAGGATCTGGCGTTTTCACCGCCATGGCCCGGGTTCGATTCCCCGCATGGGAAATTCACGGCTATGTCCATTTTTCTTCATCATAAAGTAACCAAAAAACCCTTCTTTCCAGTGCTATTGTACATCATCATTTTTTACAACATCGAGTTTAACATTTTGTCCAGTCCGCCGATTGCATAACTTCAACAATGACTTTAATGTAGTTCTGTTATCGACATCAAATGTTTGGCTCACTGTCCCATGTGGTCTAACGGTTAGGTCTGGCGCTCTCACCGCCATTGTCCGGGTTCGAATCCCGGCATGAGAAATTTTCCACTATGTGCTGCATTTTTCTTCTTCATCAAAGAATAAAAGAAAAACGATATCCTTAGTTTATATGTCGTCAAACTTTGTAAAATATAGAGCTAAGATTTTTGTGTCGTCTAGCGCTGGAAATATTTTAACAATATTTCTAATCTAGTTGCTTAGTGTTTAGGGAAAAAAATATGCCGGTTCGAAAGAAATGAAAATTTTAGGAACGAAAGATTTAATTTGACGAAATCATTCTATGATCTACGCTTTGAATTTCTGTGATGTTGTTCAGTGATGTTATAATCGTCGTCCGTTGTATATGATATTGATATAATAATTTTGAAAGCTTCATTTCAATTTCCAAACGGTTTTCTAAATTTTGACAATGCTAACAATTCTAAGATTGTACCGACTTATTAAAAAGTACACACGAAATAGCAAAAAGCGGTCGTTGAAGTGCGTTGGTGGTTCAGTGGTAGAATTCTCGCCTGCCACGCGGGAGACCGGGGTTCGATTCCCCGCCAACGCAAGCGTGAAGAATTTGAAATATTTTTATGCCCTTAATGGCTTCAAGTGTTAGATATTTATGAGAATATTTCAATATATTCTTCATAACCACATTCTTTGAAACAATCAGATCGGACTGAACAGCTGAAACCTCTTTTTTTAGAGGTTCTAGAGAATCCTTTAAAATCTGCTCCAAAAATAAAAGGAAAACAGAAAACGCCTGAGAGACTCCCATGTGGTCTAGTGGTTAGGATCTGGCGTTTTCACCGCCATGGCCCGGGTTCGATTCCCGGCATGGGAAATTCACGGCTATGTCCATTTTTCTTCATCATAAAGTAACCAAAAAACCCTTCTTTCCAATGCTATTGTACATGATCATTTTTTACAACATTTGAGTTTAACATTTTGTCCACTCCGCCGATTGCATAACTTCAACAATGATTGTAATCTAGTTCGGTTATCGACATCAAATGTTCGGCTGACTGTCCCATGTGGTCTAGTGATTAGCATCTGGCGCTCTCACCGCCATGGCCCGGGTTCGATTCCCGGCATGAGAAATTTTCCACTATGTGCTGCATTTTTCTTCTTCACCAAAGAATAAAAGAAAAACGATATCCTTAGTTTATATGTCGTCAAACTTTGTAAAATATAGAGCTCCGATTTTTGTGTCGTCTAGCGCTGGAAATATTTTAACAATATTTCTAATCTAGTTGCTTAGTGTTTAGGGAAAAAAATATGCCGGTTCGAAAGAAATGAAATATTTAGGAACGAAAGATTTAATTTGACGACATCATTCTATGATCTACGCTTTGAATTTCTGTGATATATGGTATATGATATTGATATGGTATATGGTATATGATATTGATATAATAATTTTGAAACTTCATTTCAATTTCCAAACGGTTTTCTAAATTTGGACAATGCTAACAATTCTAAGATTGTACCGAATTATTAAGAAGTACACACGAAATAGCAAAAAGCGGTCGTTGAAGTGCGTTGGTGGTTCAGTGGTAGAATTCGCGCCTGCCACGCGGGAGACCGGGGTTCGATTCCCCGCCAACGCAAGCGTGAAGAATTTGAAATATTTTTATGCCCTTAATGGCTTCAAGTGTTAGATATTTATGAGAATATTTCAATATATTCTTCATAACCAAATTCTTTGAAACAATCAGATCGGACTGAACAGCTGAAACCTCTTTTTTTAGAGGTTCTAGAGAATCCTTTAAAATCTGCTCCAAAAATAAAAGGAAAACTGAAAACGCCTGAGAGACTCCCATGTGGTCTAGTGGTTAGGATCTGGCGTTTTCGCCGCCATGGCCCGGGTTCGATTCCCGGCATTGGAAATTCACGGCTATGTCCATTTTTCTTCATCATAAAGTAACCAAAAAACCCTTCTTTCCAATGCTATTGTACATGATCATTTTTTACAACATTCGAGTTTAACATTTTGTCCACTCCGCCGATTGCATAACTTCAACAATGATTGTAATCTAGTTCTGTTATGGACATCAAATGTTCGACTCACTAACCCATGTGCTCTAGCGGTTAGGATCTGGCGCTCTCACCGCCATGGCCCGGGTTCGATTGCCCGCATGGGAAATTTTTCACTATGTGCTGCATTTTTCTTCTTCATCAAAGAATAAAAGAAAAACGATATCCTTAGTTTATATGTCGTCAAACTTTGTAAAATTTAGAGCTAAGATTTTTTTGTCGTCTAGCGCTGGAAATATTTTAACAATATTTCTAATCTAGTTGCTTTGTTTTTGGGGAAAAAATATGCCTATTCGAAAGAAATGAAAATTTTAGGAACGAAAGATGTAATTTGACGACATCATTCTATTAACTACGCTTTGAGTTTCTGTGATGTTGTTCAGTGATGTTATAATCGTCGTCCGTTGTATATGATATTGATATAATAACTTTGAAAGCTTCACTTCAATTTCCAAACGGATTTCTAAATTTTGACAAAAAGCGGTCGTTGAAGTGCGTTGGTGGTTCAGTGGTAGAATTCTCGCCTGCCACGCGGGAGACCGGTGTTCGATTCCCCGCCAACGCAAGCGTGAAGAATTTGAAATATTTTTATGCCCTGAATGGCTTCAAGTGTTAGATATTTATGAGAATATTTCAATATATTCTTCATAACAACATTCTTTGAAACAATGAGATCGGACTGAACAGCTGAATTCTATTTTTTTGATAAATTCTAGAAAATCCTTTGATATCTGCTCCTAAAATAAAGGGAAAATGGAAAATGCCTGAGAAGCTCCCATGTGGTCTAGTGGTTAGGATCTGGCGTTTTCACCGCCATGGCCCGGGTTCGATTCCCGGCATAGGAAATTCACGGCTATGTCCATTTTTCTTCATCATAAAGTAACCAAAAAACCCTTCTTTCCAATGCTATTGTACATCATCATTTTTTACAACATTAGAATTCAACATTTTGTCCAGTCTGCCGATTGCATAACTTCAACAATGATTGTAATCTAGTTCATCAACAACATCAACTGTTCCGCTGACTGTCCCATGTGGTCTAGTGGTTAGGATCTGGCGCTCTCACCGCCATGGCCCGGGTTCGATTCCCGGCATGGGAAATTTTCCACTATGTGCTGCATTTTTCTTCTACATCAAACAGTAAAAGAAAAACGATATCCTTAGTTTATATGTCGTCAAACTTTGTGAAATATAGAGCTAAGATTTTTGTGTCGTCTCGCGCTGGAAATATCTTAACAATATTTCTAATCTAGTTTCTTAGTTTTTGGGGAAAAAAAAATATGCCTGTTCGAAGGAAATGAAAATTTTAAGAACGAAAGATTTAATTTGACGACATCATTCTATGATCTACGCTTTGAATTTCTGTGATGTTGTTCAGTGATTTTATAATCGTCGTCCGTTGTATATGATATTGATATAATAATTTTGAAAGCTTCACTTAAATTTCCAAACGGTTTTCTAAATTTTGACAATGCTAACAATTCTAACATTGTACCGACTTATTAAGAAGTACACGCAAGTTTGCAAAAGGCGGTCGTTGAAGTGCGTTGGTGGTTCAGTGGTAGAGTTCTCGCCATCCACGCGGGAGACCGGGGTTCGATTCCCCGCCAACGCAAGCGTAAAGAATTTGGAATATTTTTATGCCCTGAATGACTTCAAATGTTAGATATTTATGAGAATATTTCAATATATTCTTCAAAACCACGTTCTTTGAAACAATGAGATCGGACTGAACCGCTGAACCCTCTTTTTCTGATAAATTCTAGAGAATCCTTTGATATCTGCTTCAAAAATAAAGGGAAAATGGAAAACGCCTGAGAAACTCCCATGTGGTCTAGTGGTTAGGATCTGGCGTTTTCACCGCTATGGCCCGGGTTCGATTCCCGGCATGGGAAATTCACGGCTATGTCCATATTTCTTCATCATAAAGTAACCAAAAAAACCCCTCTTTCCAATGCTATTGTACATCATCATTTTTTACAACATCGAGTTTAACATTTTGTCCAGTCCGCCGATTGCATAACTTCAACAATGATGTTAATCTAGTTCTGTTATGGACATCAAATGTTCTGCTAACTGTAACATGTGGTCTAGCGGTTAGGATCTGGGGCTCTTACCGCCATGGCCCGGGTTCGAATCACGGCATGGGAAATTTTCCACTATGTGCTGCTATTTTCTTCTTCATCAAACAATAAAAGAAAAACGATTGCCTTAGTTTAAATGTCATCAATATTTGTAAAAATTAGGGCTAAGATTTTTTTGTCGTCTAGCGCTGGAAATATTTTAACAATAATTCTAATCTAGTTGCTTTGTTTTTGGGGAAAAAATATGCCTATTCGAAAGAAATGAAAATTTTAAGAACGAAAGATGTAATTTGACGACATCATTCTATTACCTACGCTTTGAGTTTCTGTGATGTTGTTCAGTGATGTTATAATCGTCGTCGGTTGTATATGATATTGATATAATAACTTTGAAAGCTTCACTTCAATTTCCAAACGGTTTTCTAAATTTTGACAAGGCTAACAATTCTAAGATTGTACCGAATTATTAAGAAGTACACGCGAGTTAGCAAAAAGCGGTCGTTGAAGTGCGTTGGTGGTTCAGTGATAGAATTCTCGCCTGCCACGCGAGAGACTGGGGTTTGATTCCCTGCCAACGCAAGCGTGAAGAATTTGAATTAGTTTTATGCCCTGAATGGCTTTAAGTGTTAGATATTTATGAGAATATTTCAATATATTCTTCATAACCACATTCTTTGAAACAATGAGATCGGACTGAACAGCTGAATTCTCTTTTTTTGATGAATTCTAGAGAATCCTTTGATATCTGCTCCTAAAATAAAGGGAAAATGGAAAATGCCTGAGAAGCTCCCATGTGGTCTAGTGGTTAGGATCTGGCGTTTTCACCGCCATGGCCCGGATTTGATTCCCGGCATGGGAAATTCACGGCTATGTCCATTTTTCTTCATCATAAAGTAACCAAAAAACCCTTCTTTCCAATGCTATTGTACATCATCATTTTTTACAACATTAGAATTCAACATCTTGTCCAGTCTGCCGATTGCATAACTTCAACAATGATTGTAATCTAGTTCATCAACAACATCAACTATTCCGCTGACTGTCCCATGTGGTCTAGTGGTTAGGATCTGGCGCTCTCACCGCCATGGCCCGGGTTCGATTCCCGGCATGGGAAATTTTCCACTATGTGCTGCATTTTTCTTCTTCATCAAACAATAAAAGAAAAACGATATCCTTAGTTTATATGTCGTCAAACTTTGTGAAATATAGAGCTAAGATTTTTGTGTCGTCTCGCGCTGGAAATATCTTAACAATATTTCTAATCTAGTTTCTTAGTTTTTGGGGAAAAAAAATATGCCTGTTCGAAGGAATTGAAAATTTTAAGAACGAAAGATTTAATTTGACGACATCATTCTATGATCTACGCTTTGAATTTCTGTGATGTTGTTCAGTGATTTTATAATCGTCGTCCGTTGTATATGATATTGATATAATAATTTTAAAAGCTTGTTTTGAATTTCCAAACGGTTTTCTAAATTTTGACAATGCTAACAATTCTAAGATTTTAACGACTTATTAAGAAATACACCCGAGTTAGCAAAAGGCGGTCGGTGAAGTGCGTTGGTGGTTCTGTGGTAGAGCTCTCGCCTGCCACCTGGGAGACCGGGGTTCGATTCCCCGCCAACGCAAGCGTAAACAATTTGGAATATTCTTATGCCCTGAATGGCTTCAAATGTTAGATATTTATGAGAATATTTCATTATATCCTTCATAACACATCCTTTGAAACAATGAGATCGGACTGAACAGCTGAAACCTCTATTTCTGATAAATTCTAGAGAATCCTTTGATACCTGCTCGGAAAATAAAGGGAAAATGGAAAATGCCTGAGAAGCTCCCATGTGGTCTAGTGGTTAGGATCTTTCGTTTTCACCGCCATGGCCCGGATTCGATTCCAGGCCTGAGAAATTCACGGCTATGTCTATTTTTCTTCATCATAAAGTGACCAAAAAACCCGTCTTTCCAATGCTATTTTACATCATCATTTTTTACAACATTCGAGTTTAACATTTTGGCCAGTCCGCCGATTGCATAACTTCAACAATGATTATAATCTAGTTCTGTTATCGACATCAAATGTTCGGCTGACTGTCCCATGTGGTTTCGTGGTTAGGATCTGACGCTCTCACCGTAATGGCCCGGGTTCGATTCCTGGCATGGGAAATTTTCCACTATGTGCTGCATTTTTCTTCTTCATCATACAATAAAAGAAAAACGATATCCTTAGGTTATATGTCGTCAAACTTTGTAAAATTTAGAGCTGAGATTTGTGTGTGGTCTACCGCAGGAAATATTTTAACAATATTTCAAATCTAGTTTGTTTTTTTTTGGGGAAAAAAATATGCCGGTTCGAAAGAAATGAAAATTTTAGGAACGAAAGACTTAATTTGACGACATCATTCTATTAACTACGCTTTGAATTTCTGTGATGTTGTTCAGTGATGTTATAATCGTCGTCCGTTGTCTATGATATTGATATAATAATTTTGAAAGCTTCACTTCAATTTCCGAACGGTTTTCTAAATTTTGACAATACTAACAATTCTAAGATTGTACCGACTTATTAAGAAGTACACGCGAGTTAGATAAAGGCGGTCGTTGAGGTGCGTTAATACTTCAGTGGTAGAATTGTCGCCTTCGACACGGGAGACCGTGGTTCGATACCCCCCCCCCCCCCAACGCAAGCGTAAAGAATTTAGAATATTTTTATGCCCTGAATGACTTCAAATGTTAGATATTTATAAGAATATTTCAATATATCCTTCATAACCACATTCTTTGAAACAATCAGATCGGACTGAAAAGCTGAAACTTCTTTTTTTGATAAATTTTAGAGAATCCTTTGATATCTGCTGCAAAAATAAAGGGAAAATGGAAAATGCCTGAGAGACTCCCATGTGGTCTAGTGGTTAGGATCTGGCGTTTTCACCGCCATGGCCCGGGTTCGATTCCCGGCATGGGAAATTCACGGCTATGTCCATTTTTCTTCATCATAAAGTAACCAAAAAACCCCTCTTTCCAATGCTATTGTACATCATCATTTTTTATAACATTCGAGTTTAAAATTTCGTCCACTCCGCCGATTGCATAACTTCAACAATGATTGTAATCTAGTTCTGTTATCGACATCAAATGTTCGGCTGACTCTCACATGTGGTCTAGTGGTTAGGATCTGGCGCTCTCACCGCCATGGCCCCGGTTCGATTCCCGGGATGGGAAATTTTCCACTATGTGCTGCATTTTTCTTCTGCATCAAACAATAAAAGAAAAACGATATCCTTAGTTTATATGTCGTCAAACTTTGTAAAATATAGAGCTAAAATTTTTGTGTCGTCTAGCGCTGAAAATATTTTAACAATATTTCTAATCTAGTTGCTTTTTTTGGGGGAAAAAATATTCCTGTTCGAAAGAAATGAAAATTTTAAAAACGAAAGATTTAATTTGACGACATCATTCTGTGATCTACGCTTTGAATTTCTGTGATGTTGTTCAGTGATTTTATAATCGTCGTCCGTTGTATATGATATTGATATAATAACTTTGAAAGCTTCACTTCAATTTCCAAACGGTTTTCTAAATTTTGACAATGCTAACAAGTCTAATATTGTACCGACTTATTAAGAAGTACACGCCAGTTAAAAAAGGCTGTCAATGAAGTGCGTTGGTGGTTCAGTGGTAGAATTCTCGCCTGCCACGCTGAGACCGGGCTTCGATTCCCCGCCAACGGAAGTGTAAAGAATTTGGAATTTTTTTATGCCCAGAATGACTTCAAATGTTAGATATTTATGAGAATATATCAATATATCCTTCATAACCACATCCTTTGAAACAATGAGATCGGACTGAACAGCTGAAACCTCTTTTTCTGATAAATTCTAGAGAATCCTTTGATACCTGCTTGGAAAATAAAGGGAAAAGGGAAAATGGAAAATGCCGGAGAAGCTCCCATGTGGTCTAGTGTTTAGGATCTGGCGTTTTTACTGCCATGGCCCGGGTTCGATTCCCGGCATGGGAAATTCACGGCTATGTCCATTTTTCTTCATCATAAAGTGACCAAAAAACCCCTCTTTCCAATGCTATTGTACATCATCATTTTTTACAACATTCGAGTTTAACATTTTGTCCAGTCCACCGATTGCATAACTTCAACAATGATTGTAATCTAGTTCTGTTATCGACATCAAATGTTCGGCTGACTGCCCCATATGGTCTGGTGGTTAGAATCTGGCGCTCTCATCGCCATGGCCCGAGCTCGATTCCTGGCATGGGAAATTTTCCACTATGTGTCGCATTTTTCTTCTTCATCAATTAATAAAAGAAAAACGATATCCTTAGTTTATATGTCGTCAAACTTTGTAAAATATAGAGCTAAGATTTTTGTATCGTCTAGCGCTGGAAATATTTTAACAATATTTCTAATCTAGTTGCTTAGTTTTTGGTGAAAAAAATATGCCTGTTCGAAAGAAATAAAAATTTTAGGAACGAAAGATTTAATTTGACGACATCATGCTATGATCTACGCTTTGAATTTCTGTGATGTTGTTCAGTGATGTTATAATCGTCGTCCGTTGTATATGATATTGATATAATAATTTTGAAAGCTTCACTTCAATTTCCAAACGGTTTTCTAAATTTTGACAATGCTAACAATTCTAAGATTGTACCGAATTATTAAGAAGTACACGCGAGTTAGCAAAAGGCGGTCGTTGAAGTGCGTTGGTGGTTTAGTGGCAGAATTATTGCCTTCCACGCGGGAGACCGGGTTTCGATTCCCCGCTAACGCAAGCGTAAAGAATTTGGAATACTTTTATGCCCTGAATAGCTTCAAGTGTTAGATATTTATGAGCATATTTCAATATATTCTTCATAACCACATTCTTTGAAGCATTGAAATCGGACTGAACAGCTGAATTCTATTTTTTTGATAAATTCTAGAGAATCCTTTGATATCTGCTCCTAAAATAAAGGGAAAATGGAAAATGCCCGAGAAGCTCCCATGTGGTCTAGTGGTTAGGATCTGGCGTTTTCACCGCCATAGCCCGGTTTCGATTCCCGGCATAGGAAATTCACGGCTATGTCCATTTTTCTTCATCATAAAGTAACCAAAAAACCCTTCTTTCCAATGCTATTGTACATCATCATTTTTTACAACATTCGAGTTTAACATTTTGTCCAGTCCGCCGATTCCATAACTTCAACAATGACTGTAATCTAGTTCTGTTATCGACATCAAATGTTCGGCTCACTGTCCGATGTGGTCTAGCGGTTAGGATCTGGCGCTCTCTCCGCCATGGCCCGGGTTCGATTCCCGGCATGGGAAATTTTTCACTATGTGCTGCATTTTTCTTCTTCATCAAACAATAAAAGAAAAACGATTCCCTTAGTTTAAATATCATCATTATTTCTAAAATTTAGGGCTAAGATTTTTTTGTCGTCTAGCGCTGGAAATATTTTAACAATAATTCTAATCTAGTTGCTTTGTTTTTGGGGAAAAAATACGCCTATTCGAAAGAAATGAAAATTTTAGGAACGAAAGATTTAATTTGACGACATCATTCCATTATCTACGCTTTTAATTTCTGTGATGTTGTTCAGTGATGTTATAATCGTCGTCCGTTGTATATGATATTGATATAATAATTTTGAAAGCTTCACTTCAATTTCCAAACGGTTTTCTAAATTTTGACAATGCTAACAATTCTAAGATTGTACCGAATTATTAAGAAGTACACGCGAGTTAGCAAAAGGCGGTCGTTGAAGTGCGTTTATGGTTCAGTGGTAGAACTCTCGCCTGCCACCCGGGAGACCGGGGTTCGACTCCCCGCCAACGCAAGCGTAAACAATTTGGAATAATCTTATGCCCTGAATGGCTTCAAATGTTAGATATTTATGAGAATATTTCAATATATCCTTCATAATTACATTCTTTGAAACAATCAGATGGGACTGAACAGTTGAAACCTCTTTTTTTATAAATTCCAGAGAACCCTTTGATATCTGCTCCAAAAATAAAAGGAAAATAGAAAATGCCTGAGAGACTCCCATGTGGTCTAGTGGTGAGGATCTGGTGTTTTCACCGCCATGGCCCGGGTTCGATTCCCGGCATGGGAAATTCACGGCTATGTCCATTTTTCTTCACCATAAAGTAACCAAAAAACCCCTCTTTCCAATGCTATTGTACATCATCAATTTTTACAACATTCGAGTTTAAAATTTTGTCCAGTCCGCCGATATCATAACTTCAACAATGATTGTAATCTAGTTCTGTTATCGACATCAAATGTTCGGCTCACTGTCCGATGTGGTCTAGCGGTTAGGATCTGGCGGTCTCACCACCATGGCCCGGGTTGGATTCCCGGCATGGGAAATTTTCCACTATGTGCTGCATTTTTCTTCTTCATCAAACAATAAAAGAAAAACGATTCCCTTAGTTTAAATGTCATCAATATTTCTAAAATTTAGGGCTAAGATTTTTTTGTCGTCTAGCGCTGGAAATATTTTAACAATAATTCTAATCTAGTTGCTTTGTTTTTGGGGAAAAAATACGCCTATTCGAAAGAAATGAAAATTTTAGGAACGAAAGATTTAATTTGACGACATCATTCCATTATCTACGCTTTGAGTTTCTGTGATGTTGCTCAGTGATGTTATAATCGTGGTCCGTTGTATATGATATTGATATAATAACTTTAAAAGCTTCACTTCAATTTCCAAACGGTTTTCTAAATTTAGACAATGCTAACAATTCTAAGATTGTACCGAATTATTAAGAAGTACACGCGAGTTAGCAAAAAGCGGTCGTTGAAGTGCGTTGGTGGTTCTGTGGTAGAATTCTCGCCTGCAACGCGGGAGACCGGGGTTTGATTCCCCGCCAACGCAAGCGTGAAGAATTTGAAATATTTTTATGCCCTGAATGGCTTCAAGTGTTAGATATTTATGAGAATATTTCAATATATTCTTCATAACCACATTCTTTGAAATAATGAGATCGGACTAAACAGCTGAATTCTATTTTTTTGATAAATTCTAAAGAATCCTATGATATCTGCTCCTAAAATAATGGGAAAATGGAAAATGCCTGAGAAGCTCCCATGTGGTCTAGTGGTTAGGATCTGGCGTTTTCACCGCCATGGCCCGGGTTCGATTCCCGAAATGGGAAATTCACGGCTATTGTCCATTTTTCTTCATCATAAAGTAACCAAAACACCCTTCTTTCCAATGCTATTGTACATCATCATTTTTTACAACATTAGAGTTTAATATTTTGTCCAGTCCGCCGATTGCATAAATTCAACAATGACTGTAATCTAGTTCTGTTATCGACAGTAAATGTTCGGCTAATGGTCCCATGTGGTCTAGCGGTTAGGATCTGGCGCTCTCACCGCCATGGCCCGGGTTCGATTCGCGGCATGGGAAATTTTTCACTATGTGCTGCATTTTTCTTCTTCATCAAACAATAAAAGGAAAACGATATCCTTAGTTTGTATTACGTCAAACTTTGTAAAATTTAGAGCTAAGATTTTTTTGTCGTCTAGCGCTGGAAATATTTTAACAATAATTCTAATCTAGTTGCTTTGTTTTTGGGGAAAAAATATGCCTATTCGAAAGAAATGAAAATTTTAGGAACGAAAGATGTAATTTGACGACATCATTCTTATACCTACGCTTTGAGTTTCTGTGATGTTGTTCAGTGATGTTATAATCGTGGTCCGTTGTATATGATATTGATATAATAACTTTGAAAGCTTCACTTCATTTTCCAAACGGTTTTCTAAATTTTGACAATGCTAACAATTCTAAGATTGTACCGAATTATTAAGAAGTACACGCGAGTTAGCAAAAGGCAGTCGTTGAAGTGCGTTGGTGGTTCAGTGGTAGAATTCTCGCCTGCCACGCGGGAGACCAGGGTTCGATTCCCCGCCAACGCAAGCGTGAAGAATTTGAAATATTTTTATGCCCTTAATGGCTTCAAGTGTTAGATATTTATGAGAATATTTCAATATATTCTTCATAACCACATTCTTTGAAACAATGAGATCGGACTGAACAGCTGAATTCTATTTTTTGATAAATTCTAGAGAATCCTTTGATATCTGCTCCTAAAATAAAGGGAAAATGGAAAATGCCTGAGAAGCTCCTATGTGGTCTAGTGGTTAGGATCTGGCGTTTTCACCGCCATCGCCCGGGTCGTTCGATTCCCGGCATGGGAAAGTCACGGCTATGTCCATTTTTCTTCATCATAAAGTAACCAAAAAACCCTTCTTTCCAATGCTATTGTACATCATCATTTTTTACAACATTAAAATTCAACATTTTGTCCAGTCTGCCGATTGCATAACTTCAACAATGATTGTAATCTAGTTCATCAACAAAATCCACTGTTCCGCTGACTGTCCCATGTGGTCTAGTGGTTAGGATCTGGCGCTCTCACCGCCATGGCCCGGGTTCGATTCCCGGCATACGAAATTTTCCACTATGTCCTGCATTTTTCATCTTCATGAAACAATAAAAGAAAAACGATATCCTTATTTTATATGTCGTCAAACTTTGTAAAATATAGAGCAAAGATTTTTGTGTCGTCTAGCCCTGGAAATATTTTAACAATATTTCTAATCTAGTTGCTTAGTTTTTTGGGAAAAAAATATGCCTATTCGAAAGAAATGAAAATTTTAAAAACGAAAGATTTAATTTGACGACATCATTCTATGATCGACGCTTTGAATTTCTGTGATGTTGTTCAGTGATTTTATAATCGTCGTCCGTTGTATATGATATTGATATAATAATTTTAAAAGCTTGTTTTGAATTTCCAAACGGTTTTCTAAATTTTGACAATGCTAACAATTCTAAGATTTTACCGACTTATTAAGAAATACACGCGAGTTAGCAAAAGGCGGTCGTTGAAGTGCGTTGGTGGTTCAGTGGTAGAATTCTCGCCTGCCACGCGGGAGACCGGGGTTCGATTCCCCGCCAACGCAAGCGTGAAGAATTTGAATTATTTTTATGCCCTTAATGGCTTCAAGTGTTAGATATTTATGAGAATATTTCAATATATTCTTCATAACCACATTCTTTGAAACAATGAGATCGGACTGAACAGCTGAATTCTATTTTTTGATAAATTCTACAGAATCCTTTGATATCTGCTCCTAAAATAAAGGGAAAATGGAAAATGCCTGAGAAGCTCCTATGTGGTCTAGTGGTTAGGATCTGGCGTTTTCACCGCCATCGCCCGGGTCGTTCGATTCCCGGCATGGGAAAGTCACGGCTATGTCCATTTTTCTTCATCATAAAGTAACCAAAAAACCCTTCTTTCCAATGCTATTGTACATCATCATTTTTTACAACATTAAAATTCAACATTTTGTCCAGTCTGCCGATTGCATAACTTCAACAATGATTGTAATCTAGTTCATCAACAAAATCCACTGTTCCGCTGACTGTCCCATGTGGTCTAGTGGTTAGGATCTGGCGCTCTCACCGCCATGGCCCGGGTTCGATTCCCGGCATACGAAATTTTCCACTATGTCCTGCATTTTTCATCTTCATGAAACAATAAAAGAAAAACGATATCCTTATTTTATATGTCGTCAAACTTTGTAAAATATAGAGCAAAGATTTTTGTGTCGTCTAGCGCTGGAAATATTTTAACAATATTTCTAATCTAGTTGCTTAGTTTTTTGGGAAAAAAATATGCCTATTCGAAAGAAATGAAAATTTTAAAAACGAAAGATTTAATTTGACGACATCATTCTATGATCGACGCTTTGAATTTCTGTGATGTTGTTCAGTGATTTTATAATCGTCGTCCGTTGTATATGATATTGATATAATAATTTTAAAAGCTTGTTTTGAATTTCCAAACGGTTTTCTAAATTTTGACAATGCTAACAATTCTAAGATTTTACCGACTTATTAAGAAATACACGCGAGTTAGCAAAAGGCGGTCGTTGAAGTGCGTTGGTGGTTCAGTGGTAGAATTCTCGCCTGCCACGCGGGAGACCGGGGTTCGATTCCCCGCCAACGCAAGCGTGAAGAATTTGAAATATTTTTATGCCCTTAATGGCTTCAAGTGTTAGATATTTATGAGAATATTTCAATATATTCTTCATAACCACATTCTTTGAAACAATGAGATCGGACTGAACAGCTGAATTCTATTTTTTTGATAAATTCTAGAGAATCCTTTGATATCTGCTCCTAAAATAAAGGGAAAATGGAAAATGCCTGAGAAGCTCCCATGTGGTCTAGTGGTTAGGATCTGGCGTTTTCACCGCCATCGCCCGGGTCGTTCGATTCCCGGCATGGGAAAGTCACGGCTATGTCCATTTTTCTTCATCATAAAGTAACCAAAAAACCCTTCTTTCCAATGCTATTGTACATCATCATTTTTTACAACATTAGAATTCAACATTTAGTCCAGTCTGCTGATTGCATAACTTCAACAATGATTGTAATCTAGTTCATCAACAACATCAACTGTTCCGCTGACTGTCCCATGTGGTCTAGTGGTTAGGATCTGGCGCTCTCACCGCCATGGCCCGGGTTCGATTCCCGGCATACGAAATTTTCCACTATGTCCTGCATTTTTCATCTTCATGAAACAATAAAAGAAAAACGATATCCTTATTTTATATGTCGTCAAACTTTGTAAAATATAGAGCAAAGATTTTTGTGTCGTCTAGCGCTGGAAATATTTTAACAATATTTCTAATCTAGTTGCTTAGTTTTTGGGGAAAAAAATATGCCTATTCGAAAGAAATGAAAATTTTAAAAACGAAAGATTTAATTTGACGACATCATTCTATGATCGACGCTTTGAATTTCTGTGATGTTGTTCAGTGATTTTGTAATCGTCGTCCGTTGTATATAATATTCATATAATAATTTTAAAAGCTTGTTTTGAATTTCCAAACGGTTTTCTAAATTTTGACAATGCTAACAATTCTAAGATTTTACCGACTTATTAAGAAATACACGGGAGTTAGCAAAAGGCGGTCGTTGAAGTGCGTTGGTGGTTCAGTGGTAGAACTCTCGCCTGCCACCTGGGAGACCGGGGTTCGATTCCCCGCCAACGAAAGCGTAAACAATTTGGAATATTCTTATGCCCTGAATGGCTTCAAATGTTAGATATTTATGAGAATATTTCAATATATCCTTCATAACCACATTCTTTGAAACAATCAGATCGGACTGAACAGGTTAAACCTCTTTTTTTCGAGGATTCTAGAGAATCCTTTGATATCTGCTCCAAAAATAAAAGGAAAATAGAAAACGCCTGAGAGACTCCCATGTAGTCTAGTGGTTAGGATCTGGCGTTTTCACCGCCATGGCCCGGGTTCGATTCCCGGCATGGGAAATTCTCGGCTATGTCCATTTTTCTTCATCATAAAGTAACCAAAAAACCCCTCTTTCCAATGCTATTGTACATCATCATCATTTTCTTTCGTCTAGCGCTGGAAATATTTTAACAATATTTCTAATCTAGTTGCTTTGTTTTTGGGGAAAAAATATGCCTATTCGAAAGAAATGAAAATTTTAGGAACGAAAGATGTAATTTGACGACATCATTCTATTACCTACGCTTTGAGTTTCTGTGATGTTGTTCAGTGATCTTATAATCGTCGTCCGTTGTATATGATATTGATATAATAACTTTGAAAGCTTCACTTCAATTTCCAAACGGTTTTCTAAATTATGACAATGCTAACAATTCTAAGATTGTACCGAATTATTAAGAAGTACACGCGAGTTAGCAAAAGGCAGTCGTTGAAGTGCGTTGGTGGTTCAGTGGTAGAACTCTCGCCTGCCACGCGGGAGACCTGGGTTCGACTCCCCGCCAACGCAAGCGTAAACAATTTGGAATAATCATATGCCCTGAATGGCTTCAAGTGTTAGATATTTATGAGAATATTTCAATATATCCTTCATAATTACATTCTTTGAAACAATCAGATGGGACTGAACAGTTGAAACCTCTTTTTTTATAAATTCTAGAGAACCCTTTGATATCTGCTCCAAAAATAAAAGGAAAATAGAAAATGCCTGAGAGACTCCCATGTGGTCTAGTGGTGAGGATCTGGTCTTTTCACGGCCATGGCCCGGGTTCGATTCCCGGCATGGGAAATTCACGGCTATGTCCATTTTTCTTCACCATAAAGTAACCAAAAAACCCCTCTTTCCAATGCTATTGTACATCATCATTTTTTACAACATTCGAGTTTAAAATTTTGTCCAGTCCGCCGATATCATAACTTCAACAATGATTGTAATCTAGTTCTGTTATCGACATCAAATGTTCGGCTCACTGTCCGATGTGGTCTAGCATTTAGGATCTGGCGCTCTCACCACCATGGCCCGGGTTGGATTCCCGGCATGGGAAATTTTCCACTATGTGCTGCATTTTTCTTCTTCATCAAACAATAAAAGAAAAACGATTCCCTTAGTTTAAATGTCATCAATATTTCTAAAATTTAGGGCTAAGATTTTTTTGTTGTCTAGCGCTGGAAATATTTTAACAATAATTCTAATCTAGTTGCTTTGTTTTTAGGGAAAAAATACGAATATTCGAAAGAAATGAAAATTTTAGGAACGAAAGATGTAATTTGACGACATCATTCCATTATCTACGCTTTCAATTTCTGTGATGTTGTTCAGTGATGTTATAATCGTCGTCCGTTGTATATGATATTGATATAATAATTTTGAAAGCTTCACTTCAATTTCCAAACGGTTTTCTAAATTTTGACAATGCTAACAATTCTAAGATTGTACCGAATTATTAAGAAGTACACGCGAGTTAGCAAAAGGCAGTCGTTGAAGTGCGTTGGTGGTTCAGTGGTAGAACTCTCGCCTGCCACGCGGGAGACCGGGGTTCGACTCCCCGCCAACGCAAGCGTAAACAATTTGGAATAATCATATGCCCTGAATGGCTTCAAATGTTAGATATTTATGAGAATATTTCAATATATCCTTCATAATTACATTCTTTGAAACAATCAGATGGGACTGAACAGTTGAAACCTCTTTTTTTATAAATTCTAGAGAACCCTTTGATATCTGCTCCAAAAATAAAAGGAAAATAGAAAATGCCTGAGAGACTCCCATGTGGTCTAGTGGTGAAGATCTGGTGTTTTCACCGCCATGGCCCGGGTTCGATTCCCGGCATGGGAAATTCACGGCTATGTCCATTTTTCTTCACCATAAAGTAACCAAAAAACCCCTCTTTCCAATGCTATTGTACATCATCATTTTTTACAACATTCGAGTTTAAAATTTTGTCCAGTCCGCCGATATAATAACTTCAACAATGATTGTAATCTAGTTCTGTTATCGACATCAAATGTTCGGCTCACTGTCCGATGTGATCTAGCATTTAGGATCTGGCGCTCTCACCACCATGGCCCGGGTTGGATTCCCGGCATGGGAAATTTTCCACTATGTGCTGCATTTTTCTTCTTCATCAAACAATAAAAGAAAAACGATTCCCTTAGTTTAAATGTCATCAATATTTCTAAAATTTAGGGCTAAGATTTTTTTGTTGTCTAGCGCTGGAAATATTTTAACAATAATTCTAATCTAGTTGCTTTGTTTTTGGGGAAAAAATACGAATATTCGAAAGAAATGAAAATTTTAGGAACGAAAGATGTAATTTGACGACATCATTCCATTATCTACGCTTTCAATTTCTGTGATGTTGTTCAGTGATGTTATAATCGTCGTCCGTTGTATATGATATTGATATAATAATTTTGAAAGCTTCACTTCAATTTCCAAACGGTTTTCTAAATTTTGACAATGCTAACAATTCTAAGATTGTACCGAATTATTAAAAAGTACACGCGAGTTAGCAAAAGGCGGTCGTTGAAGTGCGTTGGTGGTTTAGTGGTAGAATTCTCGCCTTCCACGCGGGAGACCGGGGTTCGATTCCCCGCCAACGCAAGCGTAAACAATTATGAATATTCTTATGCCCTGAATGGCTTCTAATGTTAGATATTTATGAGAATATTTCAATATGTCCTTCATAACCACATTCTTTGAAACAATCAGATCGGACTGAACAGCTGAAACCTCTTTTTTTCGAGGATTCTAGAGAATCCTTTGATATCTGCTCCAAAAATAAAAGGAAATCAGAAAACGCCTGAGAGATTCCCATGTGGTCTAGTGGTTAGGATCTGGCGTTTTCACCGCCATGGCCCGGGTTCGATTCCCGGCATGGGAAATTCACGGCTATGTCAATTTTTCTTCATCATAAAGTAACCAAAAAACCCCTCTTTCCAATGCTATTGTACATCATCATTTTTTACAACATTCGAGTTTAACATTTTGTCCACTCCGCCGATTGCATAACTTCAACAATGATTGTAATCTAGTTCTGTTATGGACATCAAATGTTCGACTCACTGTCCCATGTGGTCTAGCGGTTAGGATCTGGCGCTCTCACCGCCATGGCCCGGGAAATTTTCCACTATGTGCTGCATTTTTCTTCTTCATCAAACAATAAAAGGAAAACGATATCCTTAGTTTGTATTACGTCAAACTTTGTAAAATTTAGAGCTAAGATTTTTTTGTCGTCTAGCGCTGGAAATATTTTAACAATATTTCTAATCTAGTTGCTTTGTTTTTGGGGAAAAAATATGCCTATTCGAAAGAAATGAAAATTTTAGGAACGAAAGATGTAATTTGACGACATCATTCTATTACCTACGCTTTGAGTTTCTGTGATGTTGTTCAGTGATGTTATAATCGTGGTCCGTTGTATATGATATTGATATAATAACTTTGAAAGCTTCACTTCATTTTCCAAACGGTTTTCTAAATTTTGACAATGCTAACAATTCTAAGATTGTACCGAATTATTAAGAAGTACACGCGAGTTAGCAAAAGGCAGTCGTTGAAGTGCGTTGGTGGTTCAGTGGTAGAATTCTCGCCTGCCACGCGGGAGACCGGGGTTCGATTCCCCGCCAACGCAAGCGTGAAGAATTTGAAATATTTTTATGCCCTTAATGGCTTCAAGTGTTAGATATTTATGAGAATATTTCAATATATTCTTCATAACCACATTCTTTGAAACAATGAGATCGGACTGAACAGCTGAATTCTATTTTTTTGATAAATTCCAGAGAATCCTTTGATATCTGCTCCTAAAATAAAGGGAAAATGGAAAACGCCTGAGAAGCTCCCATGTGGTCTAGTGGTTAGCATCTGGCGTTTTCACCGCCATCGCCCGGGTCGTTCGATTCCCGGCATGGGAAAGTCACGGCTATGTCCATTTTTCTTCATCATAAAGTAACCAAAAAACCCTTCTTTCCAATGCTATTGTACATCATCATTTTTTACAACATTAGAATTCAACATTTGGTCCAGTCTGCCGATTGCATAACTTCAACAATGATTGTAATCTAGTTCATCAACAACATCAACTGTTCCGCTGACTGTCCCATGTGGTCTAGTGGTTAGGATCTGGCGCTCTCACCGCCATGGCCCGGGTTCGATTCCCGGCATACGAAATTTTCCACTATGTCCTGCATTTTTCATCTTCATGAAACAATAAAAGAAAAACGATATCCTTATTTTATATGTCGTCAAACTTTGTAAAATATAGAGCAAAGATTTTTGTGTCGTCTAGCGCTGGAAATATTTTAACAATATTTCTAATCTAGTTGCTTAGTTTTTGGGGAAAAAAATATGCCTATTCGAAAGAAATGAAAATTTTAAAAACGAAAGATTTAATTTGACGACATCATTCTATGATCGACGCTTTGAATTTCTGTGATGTTGTTCAGTGATTTTATAATCGTCGTCCGTTGTATATGATATTGATATAATAATTTTAAAAGCTTGTTTTGAATTTCCAAACGGTTTTCTAAATTTTGACAATGCTAACAATTCTAAGATTGTACCGAATTATTAAGAAGTACACGCGAGTTAGGAAAAGGCGGTCGTTGAAGTGCGTTGGTGGTTTAGTGGTAGAATTCTCGCCTTCCACGCGGGAGACCGGGGTTCGATTCCCCGCCAACGCAAGCGTAAACAATTATGAATATTCTTATGCCCTGAATGGCTTCAAATGTTAGATATTTATGAGAATATTTCAATATATCCTTCATAACCACATTCTTTGAAACAATCAGATCGGACTGAACAGCTGAAACCTCTTTTTTTCGAGGATTCTAGAGAATCCTTTGATATCTGCTCCAAAAATAAAAGGAAAATAGAAAACGCCTGAGAGATTCCCATGTGGTCTAGTGGTTAGGATCTGGCGTTTTCACCGCCATGGCCCGGGTTCGATTCCCGGCATGGGAAATTCACGGCTATGTCCATTTTTCTTCATCATAAAGTAACCAAAAAACCCCTCTTTCCAATGCTATTGTACATCATCATTTTTTACAACATTCGAGTTTAACATTTTGTCCACTCCGCCGATTGCATAACTTCAACAATGATTGTAATCTAGTTCTGTTATGGACATCAAATGTTCGACTCACTGTCCCATGTGGTCTAGCGGTTAGGATCTGGCGCTCTCACCGCCATGGCCCGGGAAATTTTCCACTATGTGCTGCATTTTTCTTCTTCATCAAACAATAAAAGGAAAACGATATCCTTAGTTTATATGTCGTCCAACTTTGTAAAATTTAGAGCTAAGATTTTTCTTTCGTCTAGCGCTGGAAATATTTTAACAATATTTCTAATCTAGTTGCTTAGTTTTTAGGGAAAAAATATGCCTATTAGAAAGAAATGAAAATTTTAGGAACGAAAGATGTAATTTGACGACATCATTCTATTACCTACGCTTTGAGTTTCTGTGATGTTGTTCAGTGATCTTATAATCGTCGTCCGTTGTATATGATATTGATATAATAACTTTGAAAGCTTCACTTCAATTTCCAAACGGTTTTCTAAATTTTGACAATGCTAACAATTCTAAGATTGTACCGAATTATTAAGAAGTACACGCGAGTTACCAAAAAGCGGTCGTTGAAGTGCGTTGGTGGTTCAGTGGTAGAATTCTCGCATGCCACGCGGGAGACCGGGGTTCGATTCCCCGCCAACGCAAGCGTGAAGAATTTGAAATATTTTTATGCCCTGAATGGCTTCAAGTGTTAGATATTTATGAGAATATTTCAATATATTCTTCATAACCACATTCTTTGAAACAATGAGATGGGACTGAACAGCTGAATTCTATTTTTTTGATAAATTCTAGAGAATCCTTTGATATCTGCTCCTAAAATAAAGGGAAAATGGAAAATGCCTGAGAAGCTCCCATGTGGTCTAGTGGTTAGGATCTGGCGTTTTCACCGCCATAGCCCGAGTTCGATTCCCGGCATAGGAAATTCACGGTTATGTCCATTTTTCTTCATCATAAAGTAACCAAAAAACCCTTCTTTCCAATGCTATTGTACATCATCATTTTTTACAACATTAGAGTTTAATATTTTTTCCAGTCCGCCGATTCCATAACTTCAACAATGACTGTAATCTAGTTCTGTTATCGACATCAAATGTTCGGCTCACTGTCCGATGTGGTCTAGCGGTTAGGATCTGGCGCTCTCACCGCCATGGCCCGGGTTCGATTCCCGGCATGGGAAATTTTCCACTATGTGCAGCATTTTTCTTCTTCATCAAACAATAAAAGAAAAACGATTCCCTTAGTTTAAATGTCATCAATATTTCTAAAATTTAGGGCTAAGATTTTTTTGTCGTCTAGCGCTGGAAATATTTTAACAATAATTCTAATCTAGTTGCTTTGTTTTTTGGGAAAAAATACGCCTATTCGAAAGAAATGAAAATTTTAGGAACAAAAGATTTAATTTGACGACATCATTCAATTATCTACGCTTTTAATTTCTGTGATGTTGTTCAGTGATGTTATAATCGTCGTCCGTTGTATAAGATATTGATATAATATTTTTGAAAGCTTCACTTCAATTTCCAAACGGTTTTCTAAATTTTGACAATGCTAACAATTCTAAGATTGTACCGAATTATTAAGAAGTTTAGCGAGTTAGCAAAAGGCGGTCGTTGAAGTACGTTGGTGGTGCAGTGGTAGAATTCTCGCCTGCCACTCGGGAGACCGGGGTTCGATTCCCCGCTAACGCAAGCGTAAAGAATTTGGAATATTTTTATGCCCTGAATGGCTTCAAGTGTTAGATATTTATGAGCATATTTCAATATATTCTTCATAACCACATTCTTTGAAACAATGAAATCGGACTGAACAGCTGAAATCTCTTTTTCTGATAAATTCTAGAGAATCCTTTGATATCTGCTCCTAAAATAAAGGGAAAATGGAAAACGCCTGAGAAGCTCCCATGTGGTCTAGTGGTTAGGATCTGGCGTTTTCACCGCCATGGCCCGGGTTCGATTCCTGGCATGGGAAAATTACGGCTATGTCCATTTTTCTCCATAATAAAGTAACCAAAAAACCCTTCTTTCCAATGCTATTGTTTATCATCATTTTTTACAACATTAGAGTTTAATATTTTGTCCAGTCCGCCGATTGCATAACTTCAACAATGACTGTAATCTAGTTCTGTTATCGACATCAAATGTTCGGCTCACTGTCCGATGTGGTCTAGCGGTTAGGATCTGGCGCTCTCACCGCCATGGCCCGGGAAATTTTCCACTATGTGCTGCATTTTTCTTCTTCATCAAACAATAAAAGAAAAACGATTCCCTTAGTTTAAATGTCATCAATATTTGTAAAATTTAGGGCTAAGATTTTTTTGTCGTCTCGCGCTGGAAATATTTTAACAATAATTGTAATCTAGTTGCTTTGTTTTTGGGGAAAAAATACGCCTATTCGAAAGAAATGAAAATTTTAGGAACGAAAGATGTAATTTGACGACATCATTCCATTATCTACGCTTTCAATTTCTGTGATGTTGTTCAGTGATGTTATAATCGTCGTCCGTTGTATATGATATTGATATAATAATTTTGAAAGCTTCACTTCAATTTCCAAACGGTTTTCTAAACTTTGACAATGCTAACAATTCTAAGATTGTACCGAATTATTAAGAAGTACACGCGAGTTAGCAAAAGGCGGTCGTTGAAGTGCGTTGGTGGTTTAGTGGTAGAATTCTCGCCTTCCACGCGGGAGACCGGGGTTCGATTCCCCGCCAACGCAAGCGTAAACAATTTGGAATATTCTTAAGCCCTGAATTGCTTCAAATGTTAGATATTTATGAGAATATTTCAATATATCCTTCATAACCACATTCTTTGAAACAATCAGATCGGACTGAACAGCTGAAACCTCTTTTTTTAGAGGTTCTAGAGAATCCTTTAAAATCTGCTCCAAAAATAAAAGGAAAATAGAAAACGCCTGAGAGACTCCCATGTTGTCTAGTGGTTAGGATCTGGCGTTTTCACCGCCATGTCCCGGGTTCGATTCCCGGCCTGGGAAATTCACGGCTATGTCCCTTTTTCTTCATCATAAAGTAACCAAAAAAACCCTTCTTTCCAATGCTATTGTACATCATCATTTTTTACAACATTAGAATTCAACATTTTGTCCAGTCTGCCGATTGCATAACTTCAACAATGATATTAATCTAGTTCTGTTATGGACATCAAATGTTGTGCTAACTGTTCCATGTGGTCTAGCGGTTAGGATCTGGGGCTCTCACCGCCATGGCCCGGGTTCGAAACCCGGCATGGGAAATTTTCTACTATGTGCTGCTATTTTCTTCTTCATCAAACAATAAAAGAAAAACGATTGCCTTAGTTTAAATGTCATCAATATTTGTAAAATTTAGGGCTAAGATTTTTTTGTCGTCTAGCGCTGGAAATATTTTAACAATATTTCTAATCTAGTTGCTTTGTTTTTGAGGAAAAAAACATGCCTAGTCGAAAAAAATGAAAATTTTAGGAACGAAAGATTTAATTTGACAACATCATTCTATGATCTACGCTTTGAATTTCTGTGATGTTGTTCAGTGATGTTATAATCGTCGTCCATTGTATATGATATTGATATAATAACTTTGAAAGCTTCACTTCAATTTCCAAACGGTTTTCTAAATTTTGACAATGCTAACAATTCTAAGATTGTACCGACTTATTAAGAAGTACACGCCAGTTAGAAAAGGCAATCGTTGAAGTGCGTTGGTGGTTCAGTGGTAGAATTCTCGCCTGCCACGCTGAGACCGGGCTTCGATTCCCCGCCAACGCAAGTGTAAAGAATTTGGAATTTTTTTATGCCCTGAATGACTTCAAATGTTAGATATTTATGAGAATATTTCAATATATCCTTCATAACCACATGCTTTGAAACAATGAGATCGGACTGAACAGCTGAAACCTCTTTTTCTGATAAATTCTAGAGAATCCTTTGATACCTGCTCGGAAAATAAAGGGAAAAGGGAAAATGGAAAATACCGGAGAAGTTCCCATGTGGTCTAGTGGTTTTGATCTGGCGTTTTTACCGCCATGGCCCGGCTTCGATTCCCGGCATGGGAAATTCACGGCTATGTCCATTTTTCTTCATCATAAAGTAACCAAAAAACCCCTCTTTCCAATGCTATTGTACATCATCATTTTTTACAACATTCGAGTTTAATATTCTGTCCAGTCCGCCGATTGCATAACTTCAACAATGATTGTAATCTAGTTCTGTTATCGACATCAAATGTTCGGCTGACTATCCCTTGTGGTCTAGTGGTTAGGATCTGACGCTCTCACCGTCATGGCCCGGGTTCGATTCCTGGCATGGGTAATATTCCACTATGTGCTGCATTTTTCTTCTTCATCAAACAATAAAAGAAAAACGATATCCTTAGTTTATATGTCGTAAAATTTTGTAAAATTTAGAGCTGAGATTTTTGTGTCGTCTAGCGCTGGAAATAATTTAACAATATTTCTAATCTAGTGGCTTTGTTTTTGGGGAAAAAAATATGCCTGTTCATAAGAAATGAAAATTCTAGGAACGAAAGATTTAATTTCACGACATCATTCTATTAACTACGCTTTGAATTTCTGTGATGTTGTTCAGTGATTTTATAATCGTCGTCCATTGTATATGATATTGATATAATAATTTCTAAAGCTTCTCTTCAATTTCCAAACGATTTCCTAAAATTTGACAATGCTAATCATTCTAAGATTGTACCGACTTATTAAGAAGTACACGCCAGTTACCAAATGGCAGTCGTTAAAGTGCGTTGGTGGTTTAGTGGTAGAATTCTCGCCTGCCACGCGGGAGACCGGGGTTCGATTCCCCGCCAGCACAAGCGGGAAAAATTTGAAATATTTTTATGCCCTGAATGGCTTCCAATGTTAGATATTTATGAGAATATTTCAATATATTCTTCATAACCACATTCTTTGAAACAATGAGATCGGACTGAACAGCTGAATTCTCTTTTTTTGATGAATTCAAGAGAATCCTTTGATATCTGCTCCTAAAATAAAGGGAAAATGGAAAATGCCTGAGAGACTCCCATGTGGTCTAGTGGTTAGGATCTGGCGTTTTCACCGCCATTGCTCGGGTTCGATTCCCGGCATATGAAATTCACGGCTATGTCCATTTTTCTTCATCATAAAGTAACCAAAAAACCCCTCTTTCCAATGCTATTGTACATCATCATTTTTTACAACATTCGAGTTTAAAATTTCGTCCTGTCCGCCGATTGCATAACTTCAACAATGATTGTAATCTGGTTTATCAACAACATCAATTGTTCCGCTGACTGTCCCATGTGGTCTAGTGGTTAGGATCTTTCGTTTTCACCGCCATGGCCCGGATTCGATTCCAGGCCTGAGAAATTCACGGCTATGTCTATTTTTCTTCATCATAAAGTGACCAAAAAACCCGTCTTTCCAATGCTATTTTACATCATCATTTTTTACAACATTCGAGTTTAACATTTTGTCCAGTCCGCCGATTGCATAACTTCAACAATGATTATAATCTAGTTCTGTTATCAACATCAAATGTTCGGCTGACTGTCCCATGTGGTTTCGTGGTTAGGATCTGACGCTCTCACCGTAATGGCCCGGGTTCGATTCCTGGCATGGGAAATTTTCCACTATGTGCTGCATTTTTCTTCTTCATCATACAATAAAAGAAAAACGATATCCTTAGGTTATATGTCGTCAATATTTGTAAAATTTAGAGCTGAGATTTGTGTGTCGTCTACCGCAGGAAATATTTTAACAATATTTCAAATCTAGTTTGTTTTTTTTTGGGGAAAAAAATATGCGGGTTCGAAAGAAATCAAAATTTTAGGAACGAAAGACTTAATTTGACGACATCATTCTATTAACTACGCTTTGAATTTCTGTGATGTTGTTCAGTGATGTTATAATCGTCGTCCGTTGTCTATGATATTGATATAATAATTTTAAAAGCTTCACTTCAATTTCCCAACAGTTTTCTAAATTTTGACAATACTAACAATTCTAAGATTGTACCGACTTATTAAGAAGTACACGCGAGTCGTTGAGGTGCGTTAATAGTTCAGTGGTAGAATTGTCGCTTTCGACACGGGAGACCGTGGTTCGATACCCCCCCCCCCCCCCAACGCAAGCGTAAAGAATTTAGAATATTTTTATGCCCTGAATGACTTCAAATGTTAGATATTTATAAGAATATTTCAATATATCCTTCATAACCACATTCTTTGAAACAATCAGATCGGACTGAAAAGCTGAAACTTTTTTTTTGATAAATTTTAGAGAATCCTTTGATATCTGCTGCAAAAATAAAGGGAAAATGGAAAATGCCTGAGAGACTCCCATGTGGTCTAGTGGTTAGGATCTGGCGTTTTCACCGCCATTGCTCGGGTTCGATTCCCGGCATGGGAAATTCATGGCTATGTCCATTTTTCTTCATCATAAAGTAACCAAAAAACCCCTCTTTCCAATGCTATTGTACATCATCATTTTTTACAACATTCGAGTTTAAAATTTCGTCCTGTCCGCCGATTGCATAACTTCAACAATGATTGTAATCTAGTTCTGTTATCGACATCAAATGTTCGGCTGACTCTCACATGTGGTCTAGTGGTTAGGATCTGGCGCTCTCACCGCCATGGCCCCGGTTCGATTCCCGGGATGTGAAATTTTCCACTATGTGCTGCATTTTTCTTCTGCATCAAACAATAAAAGAAAAACGATATCCTTAGTTTATATGTCGTCAAACTTTGTAAAATATAGAGCTAAAATTTTTGTGTCGTCTAGCGCTGAAAATATTTTAACAATATTTCTAATCTAGTTGCTTTTTTTGGGGGAAAAAATATTCCTGTTCGAAAGAAATGAAAATTTTAAAAACGAAAGATTTAATTTGACGACATCATTCTGTGATCTACGCTTTGAATTTCTGTGATGTTGTTCAGTGATTTTATAATCGTCGTCCGTTGTATATGATATTGATATAATAACTTTGAAAGCTTCAGTTCAATTTCCAAACGGTTTTCTAAATTTTGACAATGCTAACAAGTCTAATATTGTACCGACTTATTAAGAAGTACACGCCAGTTAGAAAAGGCTGTCGTTGAAGTGCGTTGGTGGTTCAGTGGTAGAATTCTCGCCTGCCACGCTGAGACCGGGCTTCGATTCCCCGCCAACGCAAGTGTAAAGAATTTGGAATTTTTTTATGCCCTGAATGACTTCAAATGTTAGATATTTATAAGAATATATCAATATATCCTTCATAACCACATCCTTTGAAACAATGAGATCGGACTGAACAGCTGAAACCTCTTTTTCTGATAAATTCTAGAGAATCCTTTGATACCTGCTTGGAAAATAAAGGGAAAAGGGAAAATGGAAAATGCCGGAGAAGCTCCCATGTGGTCTAGTGTTTAGGATCTGGCGTTTTTACCGCAATGGCCCGGGTTCGATTCCCGGCATGGGAAATTCACGGCTATGTCCATTTTTCTTCATCATAAAGTGACCAAAAAACCCATCTTTCCAATGCTATTGTACATCATCATTTTTTACAACATTCGAGTTTAACATTTTGTCCAGTCCACCGATTGCATAACTTCAACAATGATTGTAATCTAGTTCTGTTATCGACATCAAATATTCGGCTGACTGCCCCATATGGTCTGGTGGTTAGAATCAGTCGCTCTCATCGCCATGGCCCGAGCTCGATTCCCGGCATGGGAAATTTTCCACTATGTGTCGCATTTTTCTTCTTCATCAAACAATAAAAGAAAAACGATATCCTTAGTTTATATGTCGTCAAACTTTGTAAAATATAGAGCTAAGATTTTTGTATCGTCTAGCGCTGGAAATATTTTAACAATATTTCTAATCTAGTTGCTTAGTTTTTGGTGAAAAAAATACGCCTGTTCGAAACAAATAAAAATTTTAGGAACGAAAGATTTAATTTGACGACATCATGCTATGATCTACGCTTTGAATTTCTGTGATGTTGTTTAGTGATGTTATAATCGTCGTCCGTTGTATATGATATTGATATAATAATTTTGAAAGCTTCACTTCAATTTCCAAACGGTTTTCTAAATTTTGACAATGCTAACAATTCTAAGATTGTACCGAATTATTAAGAAGTACACGCGAGTTAGCAAAAGGCGGTCGTTGAAGTGCGTTGGTGGTTTAGTGGCAGAATTATTGCCTTCCACGCGGGAGACCGGGTTTCGATTCCCCGCTAACGCAAGCGTAAAGAATTTGGAATACTTTTATGCCCTGAATGGCTTCAAATGTTAGATATTTATGAGAATATTTCAATATATCCTTCATAATTACATTCTTTGAAAATTTCAGATGGGACTGAACAGTTGAAACCTCTTTTTTTATAAATTCTAGAGAACCCTTTGATATCTGCTCCAAAAATAAAAGGAAAATAGAAAATGCCTGAGAGACTCCCATGTGGTCTAGTGGTGAGGATCTGGTGTTTTCACCGCCATGGCCCGGGTACGATTCCCGGCATGGGAAATTCACGGCTATGTCCATTTTTCTTCATCATAAAGTAACCAAAAAACCCTTCTTTCCAATGCTATTGTACATCATCATTTTTTACAACATTAGAGTTTAATATTTTGTCCAGTCCGCCGATTGTATAAATTCAACAATGACTGTAATCTAGTTCTGTTATCGACAATAAATGTTCGGCTCACGGTCCCATGTGGTCTAGCGGTTAGGATCTGGCGCTCTCACCGCCATGGCCCGGGTTCGATTGGCGGCATGGGAAATTTTTCACTATGTGCTGCATTTTTCTTCTTCATCAAACAATAAAAGGAAAACGATATCCTTAGTTTGTATTACGTCAAACTTTGTAAAATTTAGAGCTAAGATTTTTTTGTCGTCTAGCGCTTGAAATATTTTAACAATATTTCTAATCTAGTTGCTTTGTTTTTGGGGAAAAAATATGCCTATTCGAAAGAAATGAAAATTTTTGGAACGAAAGATGTAATTTGACGACATCATTCTATTACCTACGCTTTGAGTTTCTGTGATGTTGTTCAGTGATGTTATAATCGTGGTCCGTTGTATATGATATTGATATAATAACTTTGAAAGCTTCACTTCATTTTCCAAACGGTTTTCTAAATTTTGACAATGCTAACAATTCTAAGATTGTACCGAATTATTAAGAAGTACACGCGAGTTAGCAAAAGGCAGTCGTTGAAGTGCGTTGGTGGTTCAGTGGTAGAATTCTCGCCTGCCACGCGGGAGACCGGGGTTCGATTCCCCGCCAACGCAAGCGTGAAGAATTTGAAATATTTTTATGCCCTTAATGGCTTCAAGTGTTAGATATTTATGAGAATATTTCAATATATTCTTCATAACCACATTCTTTGAAACAATGAGATCGGACTGAACAGCTGAATTCTATTTTTTTGATAAATTCTAGAGAATCCTTTGATATCTGCTCCTAAAATAAAGGGAAAATGGAAAATGCCTGAGAAGCTCCCATGTGGTCTAGTGGTTAGGATCTGGCGTTCTCACCGCCATCGCCCGGGTCGTTCGATTCCCGGCATGGGAAAGTCACGGTTATGTCCATTTTTCTTCATCATAAAGTAACCAAAAAACCCTTCTTTCCAATGCTATTGTACATCATCATTTTTTACAACATTAAAATTCAACATTTTGTCCAGTCTGCCGATTGCATAACTTCAACAATGATTGTAATCTAGTTCATCAACAACATCAACTGTTCCGCTGACTGTCCCATGTGGTCTAGTGGTTAGGATCTGGCGCTCTCACCGCCGTGGCCCGGGTTCGATTCCCGGCATACGAAATTTTCCACTATGTCCTGCATTTTTCATCTTCATGAAACAATAAAAGGAAAACGATATCCTTATTTTATATGTCGTCAAACTTTGTAAAATATAGAGCAATGATTTTTGTGTCGTCTAGCGCTGGAAATATTTTAACAATATTTCTAATCTAGTTGCTTAGTTTTTGGGGAAAAAAATATGCCTATTGGAAAGAAATGAAAATTTTAAAAACGAAAGATTTAATTTGACGACATCATTCTATGATCGACGCTTTGAATTTCTGTGATGTTGTTCAGTGATTTTATAATCGTCGTCCGTTGTATATGATATTGATATAATAATTTTAAAAGCTTGTTTTGAATTTTCAAACGGTTTTCTAAATTTTGACAATGCTAACAATTCTAAGATTTTACCGACTTATTAAGAAATACACGCGAGTTAGCAAAAGGCGGTCGTTGAAGTGCGTTGGTGGTTCAGTGGTAGAACTCTCGCCTGCCACCTGGGAGACCGGGGTTCGATTCCCCGCCAACGCAAGCGTAAAAAATTTGGAATATTCTTATGCCCTGAATGGCTTCAAATGTTAGATATTTATGAGAATATTTCAATATATCCTTCATAACCACATTCTTTGAAACAATCAGATCGGACTGAACAGGTTAAACCTCTTTTTTTCGAGGATTCTAGAGAATCCTTTGATATCTGCTCCAAAAATAAAAGGAAAATAGAAAACGCCTGAGAGACTCCCATGTGGTCTAGTGGTTAGGATCTGGCGTTTTCACCGCCATGGCCCGGGTTCGATTCCCGGCATGGGAAATTCTCGGCTATGTCCATTTTTCTTCATCATAAAGTAACCAAAAAACCCCTCTTTCCAATGCTATTGTACATCATCATCATTTTCTTTCGTCTAGCGCTGGAAATATTTTAACAATATTTCTAATCTAGTTGCTTTGTTTTTGGGGAAAAAATATGCCTATTCGAAAGAAATGAAAATTTTAGGAACGAAAGATGTAATTTGACGACATCATTCTATTACCTACGCTTTGAGTTTCTGTGATGTTGTTCAGTGATGTTATAATCGTGGTCCGTTGTATATGATATTGATATAATAACTTTGAAAGCTTCACTTCATTTTCCAAACGGTTTTCTAAATTTTGACAATGCTAACAATTCTAAGATTGTACCGAATTATTAAGAAGTACACGCGAGTTAGCAAAAGGCAGTCGTTGAAGTGCGTTGGTGGTTCAGTGGTAGAATTCTCGCCTGCCACGCGGGAGACCGGGGTTCGATTCCCCGCCAACGCAAGCGTGAAGAATTTGAAATATTTTTATGCCCTTAATGGCTTCAAGTGTTAGATATTTATGAGAATATTTCAATATATTCTTCATAACCACATTCTTTGAAACAATGAGATCGGACTGAACAGCTGAATTCTATTTTTTTGATAAATTCTAGAGAATCCTTTGATATCTGCTCCTAAAATAAAGGGAAAATGGAAAATGCCTGAGAAGCTCCCATGTGGTCTAGTGGTTAGGATCTGGCGTTCTCACCGCCATCGCCCGGGTCGTTCGATTCCCGGCATGGGAAAGTCACGGTTATGTCCATTTTTCTTCATCATAAAGTAACCAAAAAACCCTTCTTTCCAATGCTATTGTACATCATCATTTTTTACAACATTAAAATTCAACATTTTGTCCAGTCTGCCGATTGCATAACTTCAACAATGATTGTAATCTAGTTCATCAACAACATCAACTGTTCCGCTGACTGTCCCATGTGGTCTAGTGGTTAGGATCTGGCGCTCTCACCGCCGTGGCCCGGGTTCGATTCCCGGCATACGAAATTTTCCACTATGTCCTGCATTTTTCATCTTCATGAAACAATAAAAGGAAAACGATATCCTTATTTTATATGTCGTCAAACTTTGTAAAATATAGAGCAATGATTTTTGTGTCGTCTAGCGCTGGAAATATTTTAACAATATTTCTAATCTAGTTGCTTAGTTTTTGGGGAAAAAAATATGCCTATTGGAAAGAAATGAAAATTTTAAAAACGAAAGATTTAATTTGACGACATCATTCTATGATCGACGCTTTGAATTTCTGTGATGTTGTTCAGTGATTTTATAATCGTCGTCCGTTGTATATGATATTGATATAATAATTTTAAAAGCTTGTTTTGAATTTTCAAACGGTTTTCTAAATTTTGACAATGCTAACAATTCTAAGATTTTACCGACTTATTAAGAAATACACGCGAGTTAGCAAAAGGCGGTCGTTGAAGTGCGTTGGTGGTTCAGTGGTAGAACTCTCGCCTGCCACCTGGGAGACCGGGGTTCGATTCCCCGCCAACGCAAGCGTAAAAAATTTGGAATATTCTTATGCCCTGAATGGCTTCAAATGTTAGATATTTATGAGAATATTTCAATATATCCTTCATAACCACATTCTTTGAAACAATCAGATCGGACTGAAATGGTTAAACCTCTTTTTTTCGAGGATTCTAGAGAATCCTTTGATATCTGCTCCAAAAATAAAAGGAAAATAGAAAACGCCTGAGAGACTCCCATGTGGTCTAGTGGTTAGGATCTGGCGTTTTCACCGCCATGGCCCGGGTTCGATTCCCGGCATGGGAAATTCTCGGCTATGTCCATTTTTCTTCATCATAAAGTAACCAAAAAACCCCTCTTTCCAATGCTATTGTACATCATCATCATTTTCTTTCGTCTAGCGCTGGAAATATTTTAACAATATTTCTAATCTAGTTGCTTTGTTTTTGGGGAAAAAATATGCCTATTCGAAAGAAATGAAAATTTTAGGAACGAAAGATGTAATTTGACGACATCATTCTATTACCTACGCTTTGAGTTTCTGTGATGTTGTTCAGTGATGTTATAATCGTGGTCCGTTGTATATGATATTGATATAATAACTTTGAAAGCTTCACTTCATTTTCCAAACGGTTTTCTAAATTTTGACAATGCTAACAATTCTAAGATTGTACCGAATTATTAAGAAGTACACGCGAGTTAGCAAAAGGCAGTCGTTGAAGTGCGTTGGTGGTTCAGTGGTAGAATTCTCGCCTGCCACGCGGGAGACCGGGGTTCGATTCCCCGCCAACGCAAGCGTGAAGAATTTGAAATATTTTTATGCCCTTAATGGCTTCAAGTGTTAGATATTTATGAGAATATTTCAATATATTCTTCATAACCACATTCTTTGAAACAATGAGATCGGACTGAACAGCTGAATTCTATTTTTTTGATAAATTCTAGAGAATCCTTTGATATCTGCTCCTAAAATAAAGGGAAAATGGAAAATGCCTGAGAAGCTCCCATGTGGTCTAGTGGTTAGGATCTGGCGTTCTCACCGCCATCGCCCGGGTCGTTCGATTCCCGGCATGGGAAAGTCACGGTTATGTCCATTTTTCTTCATCATAAAGTAACCAAAAAACCCTTCTTTCCAATGCTATTGTACATCATCATTTTTTACAACATTAAAATTCAACATTTTGTCCAGTCTGCCGATTGCATAACTTCAACAATGATTGTAATCTAGTTCATCAACAACATCAACTGTTCCGCTGACTGTCCCATGTGGTCTAGTGGTTAGGATCTGGCGCTCTCACCGCCGTGGCCCGGGTTCGATTCCCGGCATACGAAATTTTCCACTATGTCCTGCATTTTTCATCTTCATGAAACAATAAAAGGAAAACGATATCCTTATTTTATATGTCGTCAAACTTTGTAAAATATAGAGCAATGATTTTTGTGTCGTCTAGCGCTGGAAATATTTTAACAATATTTCTAATCTAGTTGCTTAGTTTTTGGGGAAAAAAATATGCCTATTGGAAAGAAATGAAAATTTTAAAAACGAAAGATTTAATTTGACGACATCATTCTATGATCGACGCTTTGAATTTCTGTGATGTTGTTCAGTGATTTTATAATCGTCGTCCGTTGTATATGATATTGATATAATAATTTTAAAAGCTTGTTTTGAATTTTCAAACGGTTTTCTAAATTTTGACAATGCTAACAATTCTAAGATTTTACCGACTTATTAAGAAATACACGCGAGTTAGCAAAAGGCGGTCGTTGAAGTGCGTTGGTGGTTCAGTGGTAGAACTCTCGCCTGCCACCTGGGAGACCGGGGTTCGATTCCCCGCCAACGCAAGCGTAAAAAATTTGGAATATTCTTATGCCCTGAATGGCTTCAAATGTTAGATATTTATGAGAATATTTCAATATATCCTTCATAACCACATTCTTTGAAACAATCAGATCGGACTGAACAGGTTAAACCTCTTTTTTTCGAGGATTCTAGAGAATCCTTTGATATCTGCTCCAAAAATAAAAGGAAAATAGAAAACGCCTGAGAGACTCCCATGTGGTCTAGTGGTTAGGATCTGGCGTTTTCACCGCCATGGCCCGGGTTCGATTCCCGGCATGGGAAATTCTCGGCTATGTCCATTTTTCTTCATCATAAAGTAACCAAAAAACCCCTCTTTCCAATGCTATTGTACATCATCATCATTTTCTTTCGTCTAGCGCTGGAAATATTTTAACAATATTTCTAATCTAGTTGCTTTGTTTTTGGGGAAAAAATATGCCTATTCGAAAGAAATGAAAATTTTAGGAACGAAAGATGTAATTTGACGACATCATTCTATTACCTACGCTTTGAGTTTCTTTGATGTTGTTCAGTGATCTTATAATCGTCGTCCGTTGTATATGAAATTGATATAATAACTTTGAAAGCTTCACTTCAATTTCCAAACGGTTTTCTGAATTTTGACAATGCTAACAATTCTAAGATTGTACCGAATTATTAAGAAGTACACGCGAGTTACCAAAAAGCGGTCGTTGAAGTGCGTTGGTGGTTCAGTGGAAGAATTCTCGCCTGCCACGCGGGAGACCGGGGTTCGATTCCCCGCCAACGCAAGCGTGAAGAATTTGAAATATTTTTATGCCCTGAATGGCTTCAAGTGTTAGATATTTACGAGAATATTTCAATATATTCTTCATAACCACATTCTTTGAAACAATGAGATGGGACTGAAAAGCTGAATTCTATTTTTTTGATAAATTCTAGAGAATCCTTTGATATCTGCTCCTAAAATAAAGGGAAAATGGAAAAGGCCTGAGGAACTCCCATGTGGTCTAGTGGTTAGGATCTGGCGTTTTCACCGCCATAGCCCGGGTTTGATTCCCGGCGTAGGAAATTCACGGCTATGTCCATTTTTCTTCATCATAAAGTAACAAAAAAACCCTTCTTTCCAATGCTATTGTACATCATCATTTTTTACAACATTAGAGTTTAATATTTTTTCCAGTCCGCCGATTCCATAACTTCAACAATGACTGTAATCTAGTTCTGTTATCGACGTCAAATGTTCGGCTCACTGTCCGATGTGGTCTAGCGGTTAGGATCTGGCGCTCTCACCGCCATGGCCAGGGTTCGATTCCCGGCATGGGAAATTTTTCACTATGTGCTGCATTTTCCTTCTTCATCAAACAATAAAAGGAAAACGATATCCTTAGTTTATATTACGTCAAACTTTGTAAAATTTAGAGCTAAGATTTTTTTGTCGTCTAGCGCTGGAAATATTTTAACAATATTTCTAATCTAGTTTCTTTGTTTTTGGGGAAAAAATATGCCTATTCGAAAGAAATGAAAATTTTAGGAACGAAAGATGTAATTTGACGACATCATTCTATTACCTACGCTTTGAGTTTCTGTGATGTTGTTCAGTGATGTTATAATCGTGGTCCGTTGTATATGATATTGATATAATAACTTTGAAAGCTTCACTTCATTTTCCAAACGGTTTTCTAAATTTTGACAATGCTAACAATTCTAAGATTGTACCGAATTATTAAAAAGTACACGCGAGTTAGCAAAAGGCAGTCGTTGAAGTGCGTTGGTGGTTCAGTGGTAGAATTCTCGCCTGCCACGCGGGAGACCGGGGTTCGATTCCCCGCCAACGCAAGCGTGAAGAATTTGAAATATTTTTATGCCCTTAATGGCTTCAAGTGTTAGATATTTATGAGAATATTTCAATATATTCTTCATAACCACATTCTTTGAAACAATGAGATCGGAGTGAACAGCTGAATTCTATTTTTTTGATAAATTCTAGTGAATCCTTTGATATCTGCTCCTAAAATAAAGGGAAAATGGAAAACGCCTGAGAAGCTCCCATGTGGTCTAGTGGTTAGCATCTGGCGTTTTCACCGCCATCGCCCGGGTCGTTCGATTCCCGGCATGGGAAAGTCACGGCTATGTCCATTTTTCTTCATCATAAAGTAACCAAAAAACCCTTCTTTCCAATGCTATTGTACATCATCATTTTTTACAACATTAGAATTCAACATTTGGTCCAGTCTGCCGATTGCATAACTTCAACAATGATTGTAATCTAGTTCATCAACAACATCAACTGTTCCGCTGACTGTCCCATGTGGTCTAGTGGTTAGGATCTGGCGCTCTCACCGCCATGGCCCGGGTTCGATTCCCGGCATACGAAATTTTCCACTATGTCCTGCATTTTTCATCTTCATGAAACAATAAAAGAAAAACGATATCCTTATTTTATATGTCGTCAAACTTTGTAAAATATAGAGCAAAGATTTTTGTGTCGTCTAGCGCTGGAAATATTTTAACAATATTTCTAATCTAGTTGCTTAGTTTTTGGGGAAAAAAATATGCCTATTCGAAAGAAATGAAAATTTTAAAAACGAAAGATTTAATTTGACGACATCATTCTATGATCGACGCTTTGAATTTCTGTGATGTTGTTCAGTGATTTTATAATCGTCGTCCGTTGTATATTATATTGATATAATAATTTTAAAAGCTTGTTTTGAATTTCCAAACGGTTTTCTAAATTTTGACAATGCTAACAATTCTAAGATTTTACCGACTTATTAAGAAATACACGCGAGTTAGCAAAAGGCGGTCGTTGAAGTGCGTTGGTGGTTCAGTGGTAGAATTCTCGCCTGCCACCTGGGAGACCGGGGTTCGATTCCCCGCCAACGCAAGCGTAAACAATTTGGAATATTCTTATGCCCTGAATGGCTTCAAATGTTAGATATTTATGAGAATATTTCAATATATCCTTCATAACCACATTCTTTGAAACAATCAGATCGGACTGAACAGGTTAAACCTCTTTTTTTCGAGGATTCTAGAGAATCCTTTGATATCTGCTCCAAAAATAAAAGGAAAATAGAAAACGCCTGAGAGACTCCCATGTGGTCTAGTGGTTAGGATCTGGCGTTTTCACCGCCATAGCCCGGGTTCGATTCCCGGCATAGGAAATTCACGGCTATGTCCATTTTTCTTCATCATCAAGTAACCAAAAAACCCTTCTTTCCAATGCTATTGTACATCATAATTTTTTACAACATTCGAGTTTAACATTTTGTCCACTCCGCCGATTCCATAACTTCAACAATGACTGTAATCTAGTTCTGTTATCGACATCAAATGTCCGACTCACTGTCCCATGTGGTCTAGCGGTTAGGATCTGGCGCTCTCACCGCCATGGCCCGGGTTCGATTCCCGGCATGGGAAATTTTTCATTATGTGCTGCATTTTTCTTCTTCATCAAACAATAAAAGAAAAACGATTCCCTTAGTTTAAATGTCTTCAATATTTGTAAAATTTAGGGCTAAGATTTTTTTGTCGTCTCGCGCTGGAAATATTTTAACAATAATTGTAATCTAGTTGCTTTGTTTTTGGGGAAAAAATACGCCTATTCGAAAGAAATGAAAATTTTAGGAACGAAAGATGTAATTTGACGACATCATTCCATTATCTACGCTTTCAATTTCTGTGATGTTGTTCAGTGATGTTATAATCGTCGTCCGTTGTATATGATATTGATATAATAATTTTGAAAGCTTCACTTCAATTTCCAAACGGTTTTCTAAATTTTGACAATGCTAACAATTCTAAGATTGTACCGAATTATTAAGAAGTACACGCGAGTTAGCAAAAGGCGGTCGTTGAAGTGCGTTGGGGGTTCTGTGGTAGAGCTCTCGCCTGCCACCTGAAAGACTGGGGTTCGATTCCCAGACAACGCAAGCGTAAACAATTTGGAATATTCTTATGCCCTTAATGGCTTTAAATGTTAGATATTTATGAGAATATTTCATTGTATCCTTCATAACACATCCTTTGAAACAATGAGATCGGACTGAACAGCTGAAACCTCTTTTTCTGATAAATTCTAGAGAATCCTTTGATACCTGCTCGGAAAATAAAGGGAAAATGGAAAGCGCCTGAGAAGCTCCCATGTGGTCTAGTGGTTAGGATCTTTCGTTTTCACCGCCATGGCCCGGATTCGATTCCAGGCATGAGAAATTCACGGCTGTGTCTATTTTTCTTCATCATAAAGTGACCAAAAAACCCGTCTTTCCAATGCTATTGTACATCATCATTTTTTACAACATTCGAGTTTAACATTTTGTCCAGTCCGCCGATTGCATAACTTCAAGAATGATTATAATCTAGTTCTGTTATCGACATCAAATGTTCGGCTGACTGTCCCATGTGGTTTAGTGGTTAGGATCTGACGCTCTCACCGCCATGGCCCGGGTTCGATTCCCGGCATGGGAAATTTTCCACTATGTGCTGCATTTTTCTTCTTCATCATACAATAAAAGAAAAACGATATCCTTAGGTTATATGTCGTCAAACTTTGTAAAATTTAGAGCTGAGATTTGTGTGTCGTCTACCGCAGGAAATATTTTAACAATATTTCAAATCTAGTTTGTTTGTTTTTGGGGAAAAAAATATGCCTGTTCGAAAGAAATGAAAATTTTAGGAACGAAAGATGTAATTTGACGACATCATTCTATTACCTACGCTTTGAGTTTCTGTGATGTTGTTCAGTGATGTTATAATCGTGGTCCGTTGTATATGATATTGATATAATAACTTTGAAAGCTTCACTTCATTTTCCAAACGGTTTTCTAAATTTTGACAATGCTAACAATTCTAAGATTGTACCGAATTATTAAGAAGTACACGCGAGTTAGCAAAAGGCAGTCGTTGAAGTGCGTTGGTGGTTCAGTGGTAGAATTCTCGCCTGCCACGCGGGAGACCGGGGTTCGATTCCCCGCCAACGCAAGCGTGAAGAATTTGAAATATTTTTATGCCCTTAATGGCTTCAAGTGTTAGATATTTATGAGAATATTTCAATATATTCTTCATTACCACATTCTTTGAAACAATGAGATCGGACTGAACAGCTGAATTCTATTTTTTTGATAAATTCTAGAGAATCCTTTGATATCTGCTCCTAAAATAAAGGGAAAATGGAAAACGCCTGAGAAGCTCCCATGTGGTCTAGTGGTTAGCATCTGGCGTTTTCACCGCCATCGCCCGGGTCGTTCGATTCCCGGCATGGGAAAGTCACGGCTATGTCCATTTTTCTTCATCATAAAGTAACCAAAAAACCCTTCTTTCCAATGCTATTGTACATCATCATTTTTTACAACATTAGAATTCAACATTTGGTCCAGTCTGCCGATTGCATAACTTCAACAATGATTGTAATCTAGTTCATCAACAACATCAACTGTTCCGCTGACTGTCCCATGTGGTCTAGTGGTTAGGATCTGGCGCTCTCACCGCCATGGCCCGGGTTCGATTCCCGGCATACGAAATTTTCCACTATGTCCTGCATTTTTCATCTTCATGAAACAATAAAAGAAAAACGATATCCTTATTTTATATGTCGTCAAACTTTGTAAAATATAGAGCAAAGATTTTTGTGTCGTCTAGCGCTGGAAATATTTTAACAATATTTCTAATCTAGTTGCTTAGTTTTTGGGGAAAAAAATATGCCTATTCGAAAGAAATGAAAATTTTAAAAACGAAAGATTTAATTTGACGACATCATTCTATGATCGACGCTTTGAATTTCTGTGATGTTGTTCAGTGATTTTATAATCGTCGTCCGTTGTATATTATATTGATATAATAATTTTAAAAGCTTGTTTTGAATTTCCAAACGGTTTTCTAAATTTTGACAATGCTAACAATTCTAAGATTTTACCGACTTATTAAGAAATACACGCGAGTTAGCAAAAGGCGGTCGTTGAAGTGCGTTGGTGGTTCAGTGGTAGAACTCTCGCCTGCCACCTGGGAGACCGGGGTTCGATTCCCCGCCAACGCAAGCGTAAACAATTTGGAATATTCTTATGCCCTGAATGGCTTCAAATGTTAGATATTTATGAGAATATTTCAATATATCCTTCATAACCACATTCTTTGAAACAATCAGATCGGACTGAACAGGTTAAACCTCTTTTTTTCGAGGATTCTAGAGAATCCTTTGATATCTGCTCCAAAAATAAAAGGAAAATAGAAAACGCCTGAGAGACTCCCATGTGGTCTAGTGGTTAGGATCTGGCGTTTTCACCGCCATAGCCCGGGTTCGATTCCCGGCATAGGAAATTCACGGCTATGTCCATTTTTCTTCATCATCAAGTAACCAAAAAACCCTTCTTTCCAATGCTATTGTACATCATAATTTTTTACAACATTCGAGTTTAACATTTTGTCCACTCCGCCGATTCCATAACTTCAACAATGACTGTAATCTAGTTCTGTTATCGACATCAAATGTCCGACTCACTGTCCCATGTGGTCTAGCGGTTAGGATCTGGCGCTCTCACCGCCATGGCCCGGGTTCGATTCCCGGCATGGGAAATTTTTCATTATGTGCTGCATTTTTCTTCTTCATCAAACAATAAAAGAAAAACGATTCCCTTAGTTTAAATGTCTTCAATATTTGTAAAATTTAGGGCTAAGATTTTTTTGTCGTCTCGCGCTGGAAATATTTTAACAATAATTGTAATCTAGTTGCTTTGTTTTTGGGGAAAAAATACGCCTATTCGAAAGAAATGAAAATTTTAGGAACGAAAGATGTAATTTGACGACATCATTCCATTATCTACGCTTTCAATTTCTGTGATGTTGTTCAGTGATGTTATAATCGTCGTCCGTTGTATATGATATTGATATAATAATTTTGAAAGCTTCACTTCAATTTCCAAACGGTTTTCTAAATTTTGACAATGCTAACAATTCTAAGATTGTACCGAATTATTAAGAAGTACACGCGAGTTAGCAAAAGGCGGTCGTTGAAGTGCGTTGGGGGTTCTGTGGTAGAGCTCTCGCCTGCCACCTGAAAGACTGGGGTTCGATTCCCAGACAACGCAAGCGTAAACAATTTGGAATATTCTTATGCCCTTAATGGCTTTAAATGTTAGATATTTATGAGAATATTTCATTGTATCCTTCATAACACATCCTTTGAAACAATGAGATCGGACTGAACAGCTGAAACCTCTTTTTCTGATAAATTCTAGAGAATCCTTTGATACCTGCTCGGAAAATAAAGGGAAAATGGAAAGCGCCTGAGAAGCTCCCATGTGGTCTAGTGGTTAGGATCTTTCGTTTTCACCGCCATGGCCCGGATTCGATTCCAGGCATGAGAAATTCACGGCTGTGTCTATTTTTCTTCATCATAAAGTGACCAAAAAACCCGTCTTTCCAATGCTATTGTACATCATCATTTTTTACAACATTCGAGTTTAACATTTTGTCCAGTCCGCCGATTGCATAACTTCAAGAATGATTATAATCTAGTTCTGTTATCGACATCAAATGTTCGGCTGACTGTCCCATGTGGTTTAGTGGTTAGGATCTGACGCTCTCACCGCCATGGCCCGGGTTCGATTCCCGGCATGGGAAATTTTCCACTATGTGCTGCATTTTTCTTCTTCATCATACAATAAAAGAAAAACGATATCCTTAGGTTATATGTCGTCAAACTTTGTAAAATTTAGAGCTGAGATTTGTGTGTCGTCTACCGCAGGAAATATTTTAACAATATTTCAAATCTAGTTTGTTTGTTTTTGGGGAAAAAAATATGCCTGTTCGAAAGAAATGAAAATTTTAGGAACGAAAGATGTAATTTGACGACATCATTCTATTACCTACGCTTTGAGTTTCTGTGATGTTGTTCAGTGATGTTATAATCGTGGTCCGTTGTATATGATATTGATATAATAACTTTGAAAGCTTCACTTCATTTTCCAAACGGTTTTCTAAATTTTGACAATGCTAACAATTCTAAGATTGTACCGAATTATTAAGAAGTACACGCGAGTTAGCAAAAGGCAGTCGTTGAAGTGCGTTGGTGGTTCAGTGGTAGAATTCTCGCCTGCCACGCGGGAGACCGGGGTTCGATTCCCCGCCAACGCAAGCGTGAAGAATTTGAAATATTTTTATGCCCTTAATGGCTTCAAGTGTTAGATATTTATGAGAATATTTCAATATATTCTTCATTACCACATTCTTTGAAACAATGAGATCGGACTGAACAGCTGAATTCTATTTTTTTGATAAATTCTAGAGAATCCTTTGATATCTGCTCCTAAAATAAAGGGAAAATGGAAAACGCCTGAGAAGCTCCCATGTGGTCTAGTGGTTAGCATCTGGCGTTTTCACCGCCATCGCCCGGGTCGTTCGATTCCCGGCATGGGAAAGTCACGGCTATGTCCATTTTTCTTCATCATAAAGTAACCAAAAAACCCTTCTTTCCAATGCTATTGTACATCATCATTTTTTACAACATTAGAATTCAACATTTGGTCCAGTCTGCCGATTGCATAACTTCAACAATGATTGTAATCTAGTTCATCAACAACATCAACTGTTCCGCTGACTGTCCCATGTGGTCTAGTGGTTAGGATCTGGCGCTCTCACCGCCATGGCCCGGGTTCGATTCCCGGCATACGAAATTTTCCACTATGTCCTGCATTTTTCATCTTCATGAAACAATAAAAGAAAAACGATATCCTTATTTTATATGTCGTCAAACTTTGTAAAATATAGAGCAAAGATTTTTGTGTCGTCTAGCGCTGGAAATATTTTAACAATATTTCTAATCTAGTTGCTTAGTTTTTGGGGAAAAAAATATGCCTATTCGAAAGAAATGAAAATTTTAAAAACGAAAGATTTAATTTGACGACATCATTCTATGATCGACGCTTTGAATTTCTGTGATGTTGTTCAGTGATTTTATAATCGTCGTCCGTTGTATATTATATTGATATAATAATTTTAAAAGCTTGTTTTGAATTTCCAAACGGTTTTCTAAATTTTGACAATGCTAACAATTCTAAGATTTTACCGACTTATTAAGAAATACACGCGAGTTAGCAAAAGGCGGTCGTTGAAGTGCGTTGGTGGTTCAGTGGTAGAACTCTCGCCTGCCACCTGGGAGACCGGGGTTCGATTCCCCGCCAACGCAAGCGTAAACAATTTGGAATATTCTTATGCCCTGAATGGCTTCAAATGTTAGATATTTATGAGAATATTTCAATATATCCTTCATAACCACATTCTTTGAAACAATCAGATCGGACTGAACAGGTTAAACCTCTTTTTTTCGAGGATTCTAGAGAATCCTTTGATATCTGCTCCAAAAATAAAAGGAAAATAGAAAACGCCTGAGAGACTCCCATGTGGTCTAGTGGTTAGGATCTGGCGTTTTCACCGCCATAGCCCGGGTTCGATTCCCGGCATAGGAAATTCACGGCTATGTCCATTTTTCTTCATCATCAAGTAACCAAAAAACCCTTCTTTCCAATGCTATTGTACATCATAATTTTTTACAACATTCGAGTTTAACATTTTGTCCACTCCGCCGATTCCATAACTTCAACAATGACTGTAATCTAGTTCTGTTATCGACATCAAATGTCCGACTCACTGTCCCATGTGGTCTAGCGGTTAGGATCTGGCGCTCTCACCGCCATGGCCCGGGTTCGATTCCCGGCATGGGAAATTTTTCATTATGTGCTGCATTTTTCTTCTTCATCAAACAATAAAAGAAAAACGATTCCCTTAGTTTAAATGTCTTCAATATTTGTAAAATTTAGGGCTAAGATTTTTTTGTCGTCTCGCGCTGGAAATATTTTAACAATAATTGTAATCTAGTTGCTTTGTTTTTGGGGAAAAAATACGCCTATTCGAAAGAAATGAAAATTTTAGGAACGAAAGATGTAATTTGACGACATCATTCCATTATCTACGCTTTCAATTTCTGTGATGTTGTTCAGTGATGTTATAATCGTCGTCCGTTGTATATGATATTGATATAATAATTTTGAAAGCTTCACTTCAATTTCCAAACGGTTTTCTAAATTTTGACAATGCTAACAATTCTAAGATTGTACCGAATTATTAAGAAGTACACGCGAGTTAGCAAAAGGCGGTCGTTGAAGTGCGTTGGGGGTTCTGTGGTAGAGCTCTCGCCTGCCACCTGAAAGACTGGGGTTCGATTCCCAGACAACGCAAGCGTAAACAATTTGGAATATTCTTATGCCCTTAATGGCTTTAAATGTTAGATATTTATGAGAATATTTCATTGTATCCTTCATAACACATCCTTTGAAACAATGAGATCGGACTGAACAGCTGAAACCTCTTTTTCTGATAAATTCTAGAGAATCCTTTGATACCTGCTCGGAAAATAAAGGGAAAATGGAAAGCGCCTGAGAAGCTCCCATGTGGTCTAGTGGTTAGGATCTTTCGTTTTCACCGCCATGGCCCGGATTCGATTCCAGGCATGAGAAATTCACGGCTGTGTCTATTTTTCTTCATCATAAAGTGACCAAAAAACCCGTCTTTCCAATGCTATTGTACATCATCATTTTTTACAACATTCGAGTTTAACATTTTGTCCAGTCCGCCGATTGCATAACTTCAAGAATGATTATAATCTAGTTCTGTTATCGACATCAAATGTTCGGCTGACTGTCCCATGTGGTTTAGTGGTTAGGATCTGACGCTCTCACCGCCATGGCCCGGGTTCGATTCCCGGCATGGGAAATTTTCCACTATGTGCTGCATTTTTCTTCTTCATCATACAATAAAAGAAAAACGATATCCTTAGGTTATATGTCGTCAAACTTTGTAAAATTTAGAGCTGAGATTTGTGTGTCGTCTACCGCAGGAAATATTTTAACAATATTTCAAATCTAGTTTGTTTGTTTTTGGGGAAAAAAATATGCCTGTTCGAAAGAAATGAAAATTTTAGGAACGAAAGATGTAATTTGACGACATCATTCTATTACCTACGCTTTGAGTTTCTGTGATGTTGTTCAGTGATGTTATAATCGTGGTCCGTTGTATATGATATTGATATAATAACTTTGAAAGCTTCACTTCATTTTCCAAACGGTTTTCTAAATTTTGACAATGCTAACAATTCTAAGATTGTACCGAATTATTAAGAAGTACACGCGAGTTAGCAAAAGGCAGTCGTTGAAGTGCGTTGGTGGTTCAGTGGTAGAATTCTCGCCTGCCACTCGGGAGACCTGGGTTCGACTCCCCGCCAACGCAAGCGTAAACAATTTGGAATAATCATATGCCCTGAATGGCTTCAAATGTTAGATATTTATGAGAATATTTCAATATATCCTTCATAATTACATTCTTTGAAACAATCAGATGGGACTGAACAGTTGAAACCTCTTTTTTTATAAATTCTAGAGAACCCTTTGATATCTGCTCCAAAAATAAAAGGAAAATAGAAAATGCCTGAGAGACTCCCATGTGGTCTAGTGGTGAGGATCTGGTCTTTTCACGGCCATGGCCCGGGTTCGATTCCCGGCATGGGAAATTCACGGCTATGTCCATTTTTCTTCACCATAAAGTAACCAAAAAACCCCTCTTTCCAATGCTATTGTACATCATTATTTTTTACAACATTCGAGTTTAACATTTTGTCCAGTCCACCGATTGCATAACTTCAAGAATGATTATAATCTAGTTCTGTTATCGACATCAAATGTTCGGCTGACTGTCCCATGTGGTTTAGTGGTTAGGATCTGACGCTCTCACCGCCATGGCCCGGGTTCGATTCCTGGCATGGGAAATTTTCCACTATGTGCTGCATTTTTCTTCTTCATCATATAATAAAAGAAAAACGATATCCTTAGGTTATATGTCGTTAAACTTTGTAAAATTTAGAGCTGAGATTTGTGTGTCGTCTACCGCAGGAAATATTTTAACAATATTTCAAATCTAGTTTGTTTGTTTTTGGGGAAAAAAATATGCCTGTTCGAAAGAAATGAAAATTTTAGGAACGAAAGACTTAATTTGACGACATCATTCTATTAACTACGCTTTGAATTTCGGTGATGTTGTTCAGTGATCTTATAATCGTCGTCCGTTGTATATGATATTGATATAATAACTTTGAAAGCTTCACTTCAATTTCCAAACGGTTTTCTAAATTTAGACAATGCTAACAATTCTAAGATTGTACCGAATTATTAAGAAGTACACGCGAGTTAGCAAAAAGCGGTCGTTGAAGTGCGTTGGTGGTTCTGTGGTAGAATTCTCGCCTGCCACGCGGGAGACCGGGGTTCGATTCCCCGCCAACGCAAGCGTGAAGAATTTGAAATATTTTTATGCCCTGAATGGCTTCAAGTGTTAGATATTTATGAGAATATTTCAATATATTCTTCATAACCACATTCTTTGAAACAATGAGATGGGACTGAACAGCTGAATTCTATTTTTTTGATAAATTCTAGAGAATCCTTTGATATCTGCTCCTAAAATAAAGGGAAAATGGAAAATGCCTGAGAAGCTCGCATGTGGTCTAGTGGTTAGGATCTGGCGTTTTCACCGCCATAGCCCGAGTTCGATTCCCGGCATAGGAAATTCACGGCTATGTCCATTTTTCTTCATCATAAAGTAACCAAAAAACCCTTCTTTCCAATGCTATTGTACATCATCATTTTTTACAACATTAGAGTTTAATATTTTTTCCAGTCCGCCGATTCCATAACTTCAACAATGACTGTAATCTAGTTCTGTTATCGACATCAAATGTTCGGCTCACTGTCCGATGTGGTCTAGCGGTTAGGATCTGGCGCTCTCACCGCCATGGCCCGGGTTCGATTCCCGGCATGGGAAATTTTCCACTATGTGCTGCATTTTTCTTCTTCATCAAACAATAAAAGAAAAACGATTCCCTTAGTTTAAATGTCATCAATATTTCTAAAATTTAGGGCTAAGATTTTTTTGTCGTCTAGCGCTGGAAATATTTTAACAATAATTCTAATCTAGTTGCTTTGTTTTTTGGGAAAAAATACGCCTATTCGAAAGAAATGAAAATTTTAGGAACGAAAGATTTAATTTGACGACATCATTCAATTATCTACGCTTTTAATTTCTGTGATGTTGTTCAGTGATGTTATAATCGTCGTCCGTTGTATAAGATATTGATATAATATTTTTGAAAGCTTCACTTCAATTTCCAAACGGTTTTCTAAATTTTGACAATGCTAACAATTCTAAGATTGTACCGAATTATTAAGAAAATTAGCGAGTTAGCAAAAGGCGGTCGTTGAACTACGTTGGTGGTGCAGTGGTAGAATTCTCGCCTGCCACTCGGGAGACCGGGGTTCGATTCCCCGCTAACGCAAGCGTAAAGAATTTGGAATATTTTTATGCCCTTAATGGCTTCAAGTGTTAGATATTTATGAGAATATTTCAATATATTCTTCATAACCACATTCTTTGAAACAATGAGATCGGACTGAACAGCTGAATTCTATTTTTTTGATAAATTCTAGAGAATCCTTTGATATCTGCTCCTAAAATAAAGGGAAAATGGAAAACGCCTGAGAAGCTCCCATGTGGTCTAGTGGTTAGCATCTGGCGTTTTCACCGCCATCGCCCGGGTCGTTCGATTCCCGGCATGGGAAAGTCACGGCTATGTCCATTTTTCTTCATCATAAAGTAACCAAAAAACCCTTCTTTCCAATGCTATTGTACATCATCATTTTTTACAACATTAGAATTCAACATTTTGTCCAGTCTGCCGATTGCATAACTTCAACAATGATTGTAATCTAGTTCATCAACAACATCAACTGTTCCGCTGACTGTCCCATGTGGTCTAGTGGTTAGGATCTGGCGCTCTCACCGCCATGGCCCGGGTTCGATTCCCGGCATACGAAATTTTCCACTATGTCCTGCATTTTTCATCTTCATGAAACAATAAAAGAAAAACGATATCCTTATTTTATATGTCGTCAAACTTTGTAAAATATAGAGCAAAGATTTTTGTGTCGTCTAGCGCTGGAAATATTTTAACAATATTTCTAATCTAGTTGCTTAGTTTTTGGGGAAAAAAATATGCCTATTCGAAAGAAATGAAAATTTTAAAAACGAAAGATTTAATTTGACGACATCATTCTATGATCGACGCTTTGAATTTCTGTGATGTTGTTCAGTGATTTTATAATCGTCGTCCGTTGTATATGATATTGATATAATAATTTTAAAAGCTTGTTTTGAATTTCCAAACGGTTTTCTAAATTTTGACAATGCTAACAATTCTAAGATTTTACCGACTTATTAAGAAATACACGCGAGTTAGCAAAAGGCGGTCGTTGAAGTGCGTTGGTGGTTCAGTGGTAGAACTCTCGCCTGCCACCTGGGAGACCGGGGTTCGATTCCCCGCCAACGCAAGCGTAATCAATTTGGAATATTCTTATGCCCTGAATGGCTTCAAATGTTAGATATTTATGAGAATATTTCAATATATCCTTCATAACCACATTCTTTGAAACAATCAGATAGGACTGAAAAGGTTAAACCTCTTTTTTTCGAGGATTCTAGAGAATCCTTTGATATCTGCTCCAAAAATAAAAGGAAAATAGAAAACGCCTGAGAGACTCCCATGTGGTCTAGTGGTTAGGATCTGGCGTTTTCACCGCCATGGCCCGGGTTCGATTCCCTGCATGGGAAATTCTCGGCTATGTCCATTTTTCTTCATCATAAAGTAACCAAAAAACCCCTCTTTCCAATGCTATTGTACATCATCATCATTTTCTTTCGTCTAGCGCTGGAAATATTTTAACAATATTTCTAATCTAGTTGCTTTGTTTTTGGGGAAAAAATATGCCTATTCGAAAGAAATGAAAATTTTAGGAACGAAAGATGTAATTTGACGACATCATTCTATTACCTACGCTTTGAGTTTCTGTCATGTTGTTCAGTGATCTTATAATCGTCGTCCGTTAAATATGATATTGATATAATAACTTTGAAAGCTTCACTTCAATTTCCAAACGGTTTTCTGAATTTTGACAATGCTAACAATTCTAAGATTGTACCGAATTATTAAGAAGTACACGCGAGTTACCAAAAAGCGGTCGTTGAAGTGCGTTGGTGGTTCAGTGGAAGAATTCTCGCCTGCCACGCGGGAGACCGGGGTTCGATTCCCCGCCAACGCAAGCGTGAAGAATTTGAAATATTTTTATGCCCTGAATGGCTTCAAGTGTTAGATATTTACGAGAATATTTCAATATATTCTTCATAACCACATTCTTTGAAACAATGAGATGGGACTGAAAAGCTGAATTCTATTTTTTTGATAAATTCTAGAGAATCCTTTGATATCTGCTCCTAAAATAAAGGGAAAATGGAAAAGGCCTGAGGAGCTCCCATGTGGTCTAGTGGTTAGGATCTGGCGTTTTCACCGCCATAGCCCGGGTTCGATTCCCGGCATAGGAAATTCACGGCTATGTCCATTTTTCTTCATCATAAAGTAACAAAAAAACCCTTCTTTCCAATGCTATTGTACATCATCATTTTTTACAACATTAGAGTTTAATATTTTGTCCAGTCCGCCGATTCCATAACTTCAACAATGACTTTAATCTAGTTCTGTTATCGACATCAAATGTTCGGCTCACTGTCCGATGTGGTCTAGCGGTTAGGATCTGGCGCTCTCACCGCCATGGCCCGGGTTCGATTCCCGGCATGGGAAATTTTTCACTATGTGCTGCATTTTCCTTCTTCATCAAACAATAAAAGGAAAACGATATCCTTAGTTTATATTACGTCAAACTTTGTAAAATTTAGAGCTAAGATTTTTTTGTCGTCTAGCGCTGGAAATATTTTAACAATATTTCTAATCTAATTGCTTTGTTTTTGGGGAAAAATTATGCCTATTCGAAAGAAATGAAAATTTTAGGAACGAAAGATGTAATTTGACGACATCATTCTATTACCTACGCTTTGAGTTTCTGTGATGTTGTTCAGTGATGTTATAATCGTGGTCCGTTGTATATGATATTGATATAATAACTTTGAAAGCTTCATTTCATTTTCCAAACGGTTTTCTAAATTTTGACAATGCTAACAATTCTAAGATTGTACCGAATTATTAAGAAGTACACGCGAGTTAGCAAAAGGCAGTCGTTGAAGTGCGTTGGTGGTTCAGTGGTAGAACTCTCGCCTGCCACGCGGGAGACCTGGGTTCGACTCCCCGCCAACGCAAGCGTAAACAATTTGGAATAATCATATGCCCTGAATGGCTTCAAATGTTAGATATTTATGAGAATATTTCAATATATCCTTCATAATTACATTCTTTGAAACAATCAGATGGGACTGAACAGTTGAAACCTCTTTTTTTATAAATTCTAGAGAACCCTTTGATATCTGCTCCAAAAATAAAAGGAAAATAGAAAATGCCTGAGAGACTCCCATGTGGTCTAGTGGTGAGGATCTGGTCTTTTCACGGCCATGGCCCGGGTTCGATTCCCGGCATGGGAAATTCACGGCTATGTCCATTTTTCTTCACCATAAAGTAACCAAAAAACCCCTCTTTCCAATGCTATTGTACATCATCATTTTTTACAACATTCGAGTTTAAAATTTTGTCCAGTCCGCCGATATCATAACTTCAACAATGATTGTAATCTAGTTCTGTTATCGACATCAAATGTTCGGCTCACTGTCCGATGTGGTCTAGCATTTAGGATCTGGCGCTCTCACCACCATGGCCCGGGTTGGATTCCCGGCATGGGAAATTTTCCACTATGTGCTGCATTTTTCTTCTTCATCAAACAATAAAAGAAAAACGATTCCCTTAGTTTAAATGTCATCAATATTTCTAAAATTTAGGGCTAAGATTTTTTTGTTGTCTAGCGCTGGAAATATTTTAACAATAATTCTAATCTAGTTGCTTTGTTTTTAGGGAAAAAATACGAATATTCGAAAGAAATGAAAATTTTAGGAACGAAAGAAATAATTTGACGACATCATTCCATTATCTACGCATTCAATTTCTGTGATGTTGTTCAGTGATGTTATAATCGTCGTCCGTTGTATATGATATTGATATAATAATTTTGAAAGCTTCACTTCATTTTCCAAACGGTTTTCTAAATTTTGACAATGCTAACAATTCTAAGATTGTACCGAATTATTAAGAAGTACACGCGAGTTAGCAAAAGGCAGTCGTTGAAGTGCGTTGGTGGTTCAGTGGTAGAACTCTCGCCTGCCACGCGGGAGACCGGGGTTCGACTCCCCGCCAACGCAAGCGTAAACAATTTGGAATAATCATATGCCCTGAATGGCTTCAAATGTTAGATATTTATGAGAATATTTCAATATATCCTTCATAATTACATTCTTTGAAACAATCAGATGGGACTGAACAGTTGAAACCTCTTTTTTTATAAATTCTAGAGAACCCTTTGATATCTGCTCCAAAAATAAAAGGAAAATAGAAAATGCCTGAGAGACTCCCATGTGGTCTAGTGGTGAGGATCTGGTGTTTTCACCGCCATGGCCCGGGTTCGATTCCCGGCATGGGAAATTCACGGCTATGTCCATTTTTCTTCACCATAAAGTAACCAAAAAACCCCTCTTTCCAATGCTATTGTACATCATCATTTTTTACAACATTCGAGTTTAAAATTTTGTCCAGTCCGCCGATATAATAACTTCAACAATGATTGTAATCTAGTTCTGTTATCGACATCAAATGTTCGGCTCACTGTCCGATCTGATCTAGCATTTAGGATCTGGCGCTCTCACCACCATGGCCCGGGTTGGATTCCCGGCATGGGAAATTTTCCACTATGTGCTGCATTTTTCTTCTTCATCAAACAATAAAAGAAAAACGATTCCCTTAGTTTAAATGTCATCAATATTTCTAAAATTTAGGGCTAAGATTTTTTTGTTGTCTAGCGCTGGAAATATTTTAACAATAATTCTAATCTAGTTGCTTTGTTTTTGGGGAAAAAATACGAATATTCGAAAGAAATGAAAATTTTAGGAACGAAAGATGTAATTTGACGACATCATTCCATTATCTACGCTTTCAATTTCTGTGATGTTGTTCAGTGATGTTATAATCGTCGTCCGTTGTATATGATATTGATATAATAATTTTGAAAGCTTCACTTCAATTTCCAAACGGTTTTCTAAATTTTGACAATGCTAACAATTCTAAGATTGTACCGAATTATTAAGAAGTACACGCGAGTTAGCAAAAGGCGGTCGTTGAAGTGCGTTGGTGGTTTAGTGGTAGAATTCTCGCCTTCCACGCGGGAGACCGGGGTTCGATTCCCCGCCAACGCAAGCGTAAACAATTATGAATATTCTTATGCCCTGAATGGCTTCTAATGTTAGATATTTATGAGAATATTTCAATATATCCTTCATAACCACATTCTTTGAAACAATCAGATCGGACTGAACAGCTGAAACCTCTTTTTTTCGAGGATTCTAGAGAATCCTTTGATATCTGCTCCAAAAATAAAAGGAAAATAGAAAACGCCTGAGAGATTCCCATGTGGTCTAGTGGTTAGGATCTGGCGTTTTCACCGCCATGGCCCGGGTTCGATTCCCGGCATGGGAAATTCACGGCTATGTCAATTTTTCTTCATCATAAAGTAACCAAAAAACCCCTCTTTCCAATGCTATTGTACATCATCATTTTTTACAACATTCGAGTTTAACATTTTGTCCACTCCGCCGATTGCATAACTTCAACAATGATTGTAATCTAGTTCTGTTATGGACATCAAATGTTCGACTCACTGTCCCATGTGGTCTAGCGGTTAGGATCTGGCGCTCTCACCGCCATGGCCCGGGAAATTTTCCACTATGTGCTGCATTTTTCTTGTTCATCAAACAATAAAAGGAAAACGATATCCTTAGTTTGTATTACGTCAAACTTTGTAAAATTTAGAGCTAAGATTTTTTTGTCGTCTAGCGCTGGAAATATTTTAACAATATTTCTAATCTAGTTGCTTTGTTTTTGGGGAAAAAATATGCCTATTCGAAAGAAATGAAAATTTTAGGAACGAAAGATGTAATTTGACGACATCATTCTATTACCTACGCTTTGAGTTTCTGTGATGTTGTTCAGTGATGTTATAATCGTGGTCCGTTGTATATGATATTGATATAATAACTTTGAAAGCTTCACTTCATTTTCCAAACGGTTTTCTAAATTTTGACCGTGCTAACAATTCTAAGATTGTACCGAATTATAAAGAAGTACACGCGAGTTAGCAAAAGGCAGTCGTTGAAGTGCGTTGGTGGTTCAGTGGTAGAATTCTCGCCTGCCACGCGGGAGACCGGGGTTCGATTCCCCGCCAACGCAAGCGTGAAGAATTTGAAATATTTTTATGCCCTTAATGGCTTCAAGTGTTAGATATTTATGAGAATATTTCAATATATTCTTCATAACCACATTCTTTGAAACAATGAGATCGGACTGAACAGCTGAATTCTATTTTTTTGATAAATTCCAGAGAATCCTTTGATATCTGCTCCTAAAATAAAGGGAAAATGGAAAACGCCTGAGAAGCTCCCATGTGGTCTAGTGGTTAGCATCTGGCGTTTTCACCGCCATCGCCCGGGTCGTTCGATTCCCGGCATGGGAAAGTCACGGCTATGTCCATTTTTCTTCATCATAAAGTAACCAAAAAACCCTTCTTTCCAATGCTATTGTACATCATCATTTTTTACAACATTAGAATTCAACATTTTGTCCAGTCTGCCGATTGCATAACTTCAACAATGATTGTAATCTAGTTCATCAACAACATCAACTGTTCCGCTGACTGTCCCATGTGGTCTAGTGGTTAGGATCTGGCGCTCTCACCGCCATGGCCCGGGTTCGATTCCCGGCATACGAAATTTTCCACTATGTCCTGCATTTTTCATCTTCATGAAACAATAAAAGAAAAACGATATCCTTATTTTATATGTCGTCAAACTTTGTAAAATATAGAGCAAAGATTTTTGTGTCGTCTAGCGCTGGAAATATTTTAACAATATTTCTAATCTAGTTGCTTAGTTTTTGGGGAAAAAAATATGCCTATTCGAAAGAAATGAAAATTTTAAAAACGAAAGATTTAATTTGACGACATCATTCTATGATCGACGCTTTGAATTTCTGTGATGTTGTTCAGTGATTTTATAATCGTCGTCCGTTGTATATGATATTGATATAATAATTTTAAAAGCTTGTTTTGAATTTCCAAACGGTTTTCTAAATTTTGACAATGCTAACAATTCTAAGATTGTACCGAATTATTAAGAAGTACACGCGAGTTAGGAAAAGGCGGTCGTTGAAGTGCGTTGGTGGTTTAGTGGTAGAATTCTCGCCTTCCACGCGGGAGACTGGGGTTCGATTCCCCGCCAACGCAAGCGTAAACAATTATGAATATTCTTATGCCCTGAATGGCTTCAAATGTTAGATATTTATGAGAATATTTCAATATATCCTTCATAACCACATTCTTTAAAACAATCAGATCGGACTGAACAGCTGAAACCTCTTTTTTTTGAGGATTCTAGAGAATCCTTTGATATCTGCTCCAAAAATAAAAGGAAAATAGAAAACGCCTGAGAGATTCCCATGTGGTCTAGTGGTTAGGATCTGGCGTTTTCACCGCCATGGCCCGGGTTCGATTCCCGGCATGGGAAATTCACGGCTATGTCCATTTTTCTTCATCATAAAGTAACCAAAAAACCCCTCTTTCCAATGCTATTGTACATCATCATTTTTTACAACATTCGAGTTTAACATTTTGTCCACTCCGCCGATTGCATAACTTCAACAATGATTGTAATCTAGTTCTGTTATGGACATCAAATGTTCGACTCACTGTCCCATGTGGTCTAGCGGTTAGGATCTGGCGCTCTCACCGCCATGGCCCGGGAAATTTTCCACTATGTGCTGCATTTTTCTTCTTCATCAAACAATAAAAGGAAAACGATATCCTTAGTTTATATGTCGTCCAACTTTGTAAAATTTAGAGCTAAGATTTTTCTTTCGTCTAGCGCTGGAAATATTTTAACAATATTTCTAATCTAGTTGCTTAGTTTTTAGGGAAAAAATATGCCTATTAGAAAGAAATGAAAATTTTAAAAACGAAAGATGTAATTTGACGACATCATTCTATTACCTACGCATTGAGTTTCTGTGATGTTGTTCAGTGATCTTATAATCGTCGTCCGTTGTATATGATATTGATATAATAACTTTGAAAGCTTCACTTCAATTTCCAAACGGTTTTCTAAATTTTGACCGTGCTAACAATTCTAAGATTGTACCGAATTATTAAGAAGTACACGCGAGTTACCAAAAAGCGGTCGTTGAAGTGCGTTGGTGGTTCAGTGGTAGAATTCTCGCATGCCACGCGGGAGACCGGGGTTCGATTCCCCGCCAACGCAAGCGTGAAGAATTTGAAATATTTTTATGCCCTGAATGGCTTCAAGTGTTAGATATTTATGAGAATATTTCAATATATTCTTCATAACCACATTCTTTGAAACAATGAGATGGGACTGAAAAGCTGAATTCTATTTTTTTGATAAATTCTAGAGAATCCTTTGATATCTGCTCCTAAAATAAAGGGAAAATGGAAAATGCCTGAGAAGCTCCCATGTGGTCTAGTGGTTAGGATCTGGCGTTTTCACCGCCATAGCCCGAGTTCGATTCCCGGCATAGGAAATTCACGGCTATGTCCATTTTTCTTCATCATAAAGTAACCAAAAAACCCTTCTTTCCAATGCTATTGTACATCATCATTTTTTACAACATTAGAGTTTAATACTTTTTCCAGTCCGCCGATTCCATAACTTCAACAATGACTGTAATCTAGTTCTGTTATCGACATCAAATGTTCGGCTCACTGTCCGATGTGGTCTAGCGGTTAGGATCTGGCGCTCTCACCGCCATGGCCCGGGTTCGATTCCCGGCATGGGAAATTTTCCACTATGTGCTGCATTTTTCTTCTTCATCAAACAATAAAAGAAAAACGATTCCCTTAGTTTAAATGTCATCAATATTTCTAAAATTTAGGGCTAAGATTTTTTTGTCGTCTAGCGCTGGAAATATTTTAACAATAATTCTAATCTAGTTGCTTTGTTTTTTGGGAAAAAATACGCCTATTCGAAAGAAATGAAAATTTTAGGAACGAAAGATTTAATTTGACGACATCATTCAATTATCTACGCTTTTAATTTCTGTGATGTTGTTCAGTGATGTTATAATCGTCGTCCGTTGTATAAGATATTGATATAATATTTTTGAAAGCTTCACTTCAATTTCCAAACGGTTTTCTAAATTTTGACAATGCTAACAATTCTAAGATTGTACCGAATTATTAAGAAGTTTAGCGAGTTAGCAAAAGGCGGTCGTTGAAGTACGTTGGTGGTGCAGTGGTAGAATTCTCGCCTGCCACTCGGGAGACCGGGGTTCGATTCCCAGCTAACGCAAGCGTAAAGAATTTGGAATATTTTTATGCCCTGAATGGCTTCAAGTGTTAGATATTTATGAGCATATTTCAATATATTCTTCATAACCACATGCTTTGAAACAATGAAATCGGACTGAACAGCTGAAATCTCTTTTTCTGATAAATTCTAGAGAATCCTTTGATATCTGCTCCTAAAATAAAGGGAAAATGGAAAACGCCTGAGAAGCTCCCATGTGGTCTAGTGGTTAGGATCTGGCGTTTTCACCGCCATGGCCCGGGTTCGATTCCTGGCATGGGAAAATTACGGCTATGTCCATTTTTCTCCATAATAAAGTAACCAAAAAACCCTTCTTTCCAATGCTATTGTTTATCATCATTTTTTACAACATTAGAGTTTAATATTTTGTCCAGTCCGCCGATTGCATAACTTCAACATTGACTGTAATCTAGTTCTGTTATCGACATCAAATGTTCGGCTCACTGTCCGATGTGGTCTAGCGGTTAGGATCTGGCGCTCTCACCGCCATGGCCCGGGAAATTTTCCACTATGTGCTGCATTTTTTTTCTTCATCAAACAATAAAAGAAAAACGATTCCCTTAGTTTAAATGTCATCAATATTTGTAAAATTTAGGGCTAAGATTTTTTTGTCGTCTCGCGCTGGAAATATTTTAACAATAATTGTAATCTAGTTGCTTTGTTTTTGGGGAAAAAATACGCCTATTCGAAAGAAATGAAAATTTTAGGAACGAAAGATGTAATTTGACGACATCATTCCATTATCTACGCTTTCAATTTCTGTGATGTTGTTCAGTGATGTTATAATCGTCGTCCGTTGTATATGATATTGATATAATAATTTTGAAAGCTTCACTTCAATTTCCAAACGGTTTTCTAAACTTTGACAATGCTAACAATTCTAAGATTGTACCGAATTATTAAGAAGTACACGCGAGTTAGCAAAAGGCGGTCGTTGAAGTGCGTTAGTGGTTTAGTGGTAGAATTCTCGCCTTCCACGCGGGAGACCGGGGTTCGATTCCCCGCCAACGCAAGCGTAAACAATTTGGAATATTCTTAAGCCCTGAATTGCTTCAAATGTTAGATATTTATGAGAATATTTCAATATATCCTTCATAACCACATTCTTTGAAACAATCAGATCGGACTGAACAGCTGAAACCTCTTTTTTTAGAGGTTCTAGAGAATCCTTTAAAATCTGCTCCAAAAATAAAAGGAAAATAGAAAACGCCTGAGAGACTCCCATGTTGTCTAGTGGTTAGGATCTAACGTTTTCACCGCCATGTCCCGGGTTCGATTCCCGGCCTGGGAAATTCACGGCTATGTCCCTTTTTCTTCATCATAAAGTAACCAAAAAACCCTTCTTTCCAATGCTATTGTACATCATCATTTTTTACAACATTAGAATTCAACATTTTGTCCAGTCTGCCGATTGCATAACTTCAACAATGATAATAATCTAGTTCTGTTATGGACATCAAATGTTGTGCTAACTGTCCCATGTGGTCTAGCGGTTAGGATCTGGGGCTCTCACCGCCATGGCCCGGGTTCGAAACCCGGCATGGGAAATTTTCTACTATGTGCTGCTATTTTCTTCTTCATCAAACAATAAAAGAAAAACGATTGCCTTAGTTTAAATGTCATCAATATTTGTAAAATTTAGGGCTAAGATTTTTTTGTCGTCTAGCGCTGGAAATATTTTAACAATATTTCTAATCTAGTTGCTTTGTTTTTGAGGAAAAAAACATGCCTAGTCGAAAAAAATGAAAATTTTAGGAACGAAAGATTTAATTTGACAACATCATTCTATGATCTACGCTTTGAATTTCTGTGATGTTGTTCAGTGATGTTATAATCGTCGTCCATTGTATATGATATTGATATAATAACTTTGAAAGCTTCACTTCAATTTCCAAACGGTTTTCTAAATTTTGACAATGCTAACAATTCTAAGATTGTACCGACTTATTAAGAAGTACACGCCAGTTAGAAAAGGCTGTCGTTGAAGTGCGTTGGTGGTTCAGTGGTAGAATTCTCGCCTGCCACGCTGAGACCGGGCTTCGATTCCCCGCCAACGCAAGTGTAAAGAATTTGGAATTTTTTTATGCCCTGAATGACTTCAAATGTTAGATATTTATGAGAATATTTCAATATATCCTTCATAACCACATGCTTTGAAACAATGAGATCGGACTGAACAGCTGAAACCTCTTTTTCTGATAAATTCTAGAGAATCCTTTGATACCTGCTCGGAAAATAAAGGGAAAAGGGAAAATGGAAAATACCGGAGAAGTTCCCATGTGGTCTAGTGGTTTTGATCTGGCGTTTTTACCGCCATGGCCCGGCTTCGATTCCCGGCATGGGAAATTCACGGCTATGTCCATTTTTCTTCATCATAAAGTAACCAAAAAACCCCTCTTTCCAATGCTATTGTACATCATCATTTTTTACAACATTCGAGTTTAATATTCTGTCCAGTCCGCCGATTGCATAACTTCAACAATGATTGTAATCTAGTTCTGTTATCGACATCAAATGTTCGGCTGACTATCCCTTGTGGTCTAGTGGTTAGGATCTGACGCTCTCACCGTCATGGCCCGGGTTCGATTCCTGGCATGGGTAATATTCCACTATGTGCTGCATTTTTCTTCTTCATCAAACAATAAAAGAAAAACGATATCCTTAGTTTATATGTCGTAAAATTTTGTAAAATTTAGAGCTGAGATTTTTGTGTCGTCTAGCGCTGGAAATAATTTAACAATATTTCTAATCTAGTGGCTTTGTTTTTGGGGAAAAAAATATGCCTGTTCATAAGAAATGAAAATTCTAGGAACGAAAGATTTAATTTCACGACATCATTCTATTAACTACGCTTTGAATTTCTGTGATGTTGTTCAGTGATTTTATAATCGTCGTCCATTGTATATGATATTGATATAATAATTTCTAAAGCTTCTCTTCAATTTCCAAACGATTTCCTAAAATTTGACAATGCTAATCATTCTAAGATTGTACCGACTTATTAAGAAGTACACGCCAGTTACCAAATGGCAGTCGTTAAAATGCGTTGGTGGTTTAGTGGTAGAATTCTCGCCTGCCACGCGGGAGACCGGGGTTCGATTCCCCGCCAGCACAAGCGGGAAAAATTTGAAATATTTTTATGCCCTGAATGGCTTCCAATGTTAGATATTTATGAGAATATTTCAATATATTCTTCATAACCACATTCTTTGAAACAATGTGATCGGACTGAACAGCTGAATTCTCTTTTTTTGATGAATTCAAGAGAATCCTTTGATATCTGCTCCTAAAATAAAGGGAAAATGGAAAATGCCTGAGAAGCTCCCATGTGGTCTAGTGGTTAGGATCTGGCGTTTTCACCGCCATGGCGCGGATTTGATTCCCGGCATGGGAAATTCACGGCTATGTCCATTTTTCTTCATCATAAAGTAACCAATAAACCCTTCTTTCCAATGCTATTGTACATCATCATTTTTTACAACATTAGAATTCAACATTTTGTCCAGTCTGCCGATTGCATAACTTCAACAATGATTGTAATCTGGTTTATCAACAACATCAATTGTTCCGCTGATTGTCCCATGTGGTCTAGTGGTTAGGATCTGGCGCTCTCACCGCCATGGCCCGGGTTCGATTCCCGGCATGGGAAATTTTCCACTATGTGCTGCATTTTTCTTCTTCATCAAACAATAAAAGAAAAACGATATCCTTAGTTTATATGTCGTCAAACTTTGTGAAATATAGAGCTAAGATTTTTGTGTCGTCTCGCGCTGGAAATATCTTAACAATATTTCTAATCTAGTTTCTTAGTTTTTGGGGAAAAAAAATATGCCTGTTCGAAGGAAATGAAAATTTTAAGAACGAAAGATTTAATTTGACGACATCATTCTATGATCTACGCTTTGAATTTCTGTGATGTTGTTCAGTGATTTTATAATCGTCGTCCGTTGTATATGATATTGATATAATAATTTTAAAAGCTTGTTTTGAATTTCCAAACGGTTTTCTAAGTTTTGACAATGCTAACAATTCTAAGATTTTAACGACTTATTAAGAAATACACCCGAGTTAGCAAAAGGCGGTCGGTGAAGTGCGTTGGTGGTTCTGTGGTAGAGCTCTCGCCTGCCACTTGGGAGACCAGGGTTCGATTCCCCGCCAACGCAAGCGTAAACAATTTGGAATATTCTTATGCCCTGAATGGCTTCAAATGTTAGATATTTATGAGAATATTTCATTATATCCTTCATAACACATCCTTTGAAACAATGAGATCGGACTGAACAGCTGAAACCTCTATTTCTGATCAATTCTAGAGAATCCTTTGATACCTGCTCGGAAAATAAAGGGAAAATGGAAAATGCCTGAGAAGCTCCCATGTGGTCTAGTGGTTAGGATCTTTCGTTTTCACCGCCATGGCCCGGATTCGATTCCAGGCCTGAGAAATTCACGGCTATGTCTATTTTTCTTCATCATAAAGTGACCAAAAAACCCGTCTTTCCAATGCTATTTTACATCATCATTTTTTACAACATTCGAGTTTAACATTTTGTCCAGTCCGCCGATTGCATAACTTCAACAATGATTATAATCTAGTTCTGTTATCGACATCAAATGTTCGGCTGACTGTCCCATGTGGTTTCGTGGTTAGGATCTGACGCTCTCACCGTAATGGCCCGGGTTCGATTCCTGGCATGGGAAATTTTCCACTATGTGCTGCATTTTTCTTCTTCATCATACAATAAAAGAAAAACGATATCCTTAGGTTATATGTCGTCAATATTTGTAAAATTTAGAGCTGAGATTTGTGTGTCGTCTACCGCAGGAAATATTTTAACAATATTTCAAATCTAGTTTGTTTTTTTTTGGGGAAAAAAATATGCGGGTTCGAAAGAAATCAAAATTTTAGGAACGAAAGACTTAATTTGACGACATCATTCTATTAACTACGCTTTGAATTTCTGTGATGTTGTTCAGTGATGTTATAATCGTCGTCCGTTGTCTATGATATTGATATAATAATTTTAAAAGCTTCACTTCAATTTCCCAACAGTTTTCTAAATTTTGACAATACTAACAATTCTAAGATTGTACCGACTTATTAAGAAGTACACGCGAGTCGTTGAGGTGCGTTAATAGTTCAGTGGTAGAATTGTCGCTTTCGACACGGGAGACCGTGGTTCGATACCCCCCCCCCCCCCAACGCAAGCGTAAAGAATTTAGAATATTTTTATGCCCTGAATGACTTCAAATGTTAGATATTTATAAGAATATTTCAATATATCCTTCATAACCACATTCTTTGAAACAATCAGATCGGACTGAAAAGCTGAAACTTTTTTTTTGATAAATTTTAGAGAATCCTTTGATATCTGCTGCAAAAATAAAGGGAAAATGGAAAATGCCTGAGAGACTCCCATGTGGTCTAGTGGTTAGGATCTGGCGTTTTCACCGCCATTGCTCGGGTTCGATTCCCGGCATGGGAAATTCACGGCTATGTCCATTTTTCTTCATCATAAAGTAACCAAAAAACCCCTCTTTCCAATGCTATTGTACATCATCATTTTTTACAACATTCGAGTTTAAAATTTCGTCCAGTCCGCCGATTGCATAACTTCAACAATGATTGTAATCTAGTTCTGTTATCGACATCAAATGTTCGGCTGACTCTCACATGTGGTCTAGTGGTTAGGATCTGGCGCTCTCACCGCCATGGCCCCGGTTCGATTCCCGGGATGTGAAATTTTCCACTATGTGCTGCATTTTTCTTCTGCATCAAACAATAAAAGAAAAACGATATCCTTAGTTTATATGTCGTCAAACTTTGTAAAATATAGAGCTAAAATTTTTGTGTCGTCTAGCGCTGAAAATATTTTAACAATATTTCTAATCTAGTTGCTTTTTTTGGGGGAAAAAATATTCCTGTTCGAAAGAAATGAAAATTTTAAAAACGAAAGATTTAATTTGACGACATCATTCTGTGATCTACGCTTTGAATTTCTGTGATGTTGTTCAGTGATTTTATAATCGTCGTCCGTTGTATATGATATTGATATAATAACTTTGAAAGCTTCAGTTCAATTTCCAAACGGTTTTCTAAATTTTGACAATGCTAACAAGTCTAATATTGTACCGACTTATTAAGAAGTACACGCCAGTTAGAAAAGGCTGTCGTTGAAGTGCGTTGGTGGTTCAGTGGTAGAATTCTCGCCTGCCACGCTGAGACCGGGCTTCGATTCCCCGCCAACGCAAGTGTAAAGAATTTGGAATTTTTTTATGCCCTGAATGACTTCAAATGTTAGATATTTATAAGAATATATCAATATATCCTTCATAACCACATCCTTTGAAACAATGAGATCGGACTGAACAGCTGAAACCTCTTTTTCTGATAAATTCTAGAGAATCCTTTGATACCTGCTTGGAAAATAAAGGGAAAAGGGAAAATGGAAAATGCCGGAGAAGCTCCCATGTGGTCTAGTGTTTAGGATCTGGCGTTTTTACCGCAATGGCCCGGGTTCGATTCCCGGCATGGGAAATTCACGGCTATGTCCATTTTTCTTCATCATAAAGTGACCAAAAAACCCATCTTTCCAATGCTATTGTACATCATCATTTTTTACAACATTCGAGTTTAACATTTTGTCCAGTCCACCGATTGCATAACTTCAACAATGATTGTAATCTAGTTCTGTTATCGACATCAAATATTCGGCTGACTGCCCCATATGGTCTGGTGGTTAGAATCAGTCGCTCTCATCGCCATGGCCCGAGCTCGATTCCCGGCATGGGAAATTTTCCACTATGTGTCGCATTTTTCTTCTTCATCAAACAATAAAAGAAAAACGATATCCTTAGTTTATATGTCGTCAAACTTTGTAAAATATAGAGCTAAGATTTTTGTATCGTCTAGCGCTGGAAATATTTTAACAATATTTCTAATCTAGTTGCTTAGTTTTTGGTGAAAAAAATACGCCTGTTCGAAACAAATAAAAATTTTAGGAACGAAAGATTTAATTTGACGACATCATGCTATGATCTACGCTTTGAATTTCTGTGATGTTGTTTAGTGATGTTATAATCGTCGTCCGTTGTATATGATATTGATATAATAATTTTGAAAGCTTCACTTCAATTTCCAAACGGTTTTCCAAATTTTGACAATGCTAACAATTCTAAGATTGTACCGAATTATTAAGAAGTACACGCGAGTTAGCAAAAGGCGGTCGTTGAAGTGCGTTGGTGGTTTAGTGGCAGAATTATTGCCTTCCACGCGGGAGACCGGGTTTCGATTCCCCGCTAACGCAAGCGTAAAGAATTTGGAATACTTTTATGCCCTGAATGGCTTCAAATGTTAGATATTTATGAGAATATTTCAATATATCCTTCATAATTACATTCTTTGAAAATTTCAGATGGGACTGAACAGTTGAAACCTCTTTTTTTATAAATTCTAGAGAACCCTTTGATATCTGCTCCAAAAATAAAAGGAAAATAGAAAATGCCTGAGAGACTCCCATGTGGTCTAGTGGTGAGGATCTGGTGTTTTCACCGCCATGGCCCGGGTTCGATTCCCGGCATGGGAAAATCACGGCTATGTCCATTTTTCTTCATCATAAAGTAACCAAAAAACCCTTCTTTCCAATGCTATTGTACATCATCATTTTTTACAACATTAGAGTTTAATATTTTGTCCAGTCCGCCGATTGTATAAATTCAACAATGACTGTAATCTAGTTCTGTTATCGACAATAAATGTTCGGCTCACGGTCCCATGTGGTCTAGCGGTTAGGATCTGGCGCTCTCACCGCCATGGCCCGGGTTCGATTCGCGGCATGGGAAATTTTTCACTATGTGCTGCATTTTTCTTCTTCATCAAACAATAAAAGGAAAACGATATCCTTAGTTTGTATTACGTCAAACTTTGTAAAATTTAGAGCTAAGATTTTTTTGTCGTCTAGCGCTGGAAATATTTTAACAATATTTCTAATCTAGTTGCTTTGTTTTTGGGGAAAAAATATGCCTATTCGAAAGAAATGAAAATTTTAGGAACGAAAGATGTAATTTGACGACATCATTCTATTACCTACGCTTTGAGTTTCTTTGATGTTGTTCAGTGATGTTATAATCGTGGTCCGTTGTATATGATATTGATATAATAACTTTGAAAGCTTCACTTCATTTTCCAAACGGTTTTCTAAATTTTGACAATGCTAACAATTCTAAGATTGTACCGAATTATTAAGAAGTACACGCGAGTTAGCAAAAGGCAGTCGTTGAAGTGCGTTGGTGGTTCAGTGGTAGAATTCTCGCCTGCCACGCGGGAGACCGGGGTTCGATTCCCCGCCAACGCAAGCGTGAAGAATTTGAAATATTTTTATGCCCTTAATGGCTTCAAGTGTTAGATATTTATGAGAATATTTCAATATATTCTTCATAACCACATTCTTTGAAACAATGAGATCGGACTGAAAAGCTGAATTCTATTTTTTTGATAAATTCTAGAGAATCCTTTGATATCTGCTCCTAAAATAAAGGGAAAATGAAAATGCCTGAGAAGCTCCCATGTGGTCTAGTGGTTAGGATCTGGCGTTCTCACCGCCATCGCCCGGGTCGTTCGATTCCCGGCATGGGAAAGTCACGGCTATGTCCATTTTTCTTCATCATAAAGTAACCAAAAAACCCTTCTTTCCAATGCTATTGTACATCATCATTTTTTACAACATTAGAGTTTAATATTTTTTCCAGTCCGCCGATTCCATAACTTCAACAATGACTGTAATCTAGTTCTGTTATCGACATCAAATGTTCGGCTCACTGTCCGATGTGGTCTAGCGGTTAGGATCTGGCGCTCTCACCGCCATGGCCAGGGTTCGATTCCCGGCATGGGAAATTTTTCACTATGTGCTGCATTTTCCTTCTTCATCAAACAATAAAAGGAAAACGATATCCTTAGTTTATATTACGTCAAACTTTGTAAAATTTAGAGCTAAGATTTTTTTGTCGTCTAGCGCTGGAAATATTTTAACAATATTTCTAATCTAGTTTCTTTGTTTTTGGGGAAAAAATATGCCTATTCGAAAGAAATGAAAATTTTAGGAACGAAAGATGTAATTTGACGACATCATTCTATTACCTACGCTTTGAGTTTCTGTGATGTTGTTCAGTGATGTTATAATCGTGGTCCGTTGTATATGATATTGATATAATAACTTTGAAAGCTTCATTTCATTTTCCAAACGGTTTTCTAAATTTTGACAATGCTAACAATTCTAAGATTGTACCGAATTATTAAAAAGTACACGCGAGTTAGCAAAAGGCAGTCGTTGAAGTGCGTTGGTGGTTCAGTGGTAGAATTCTCGCCTGCCACGCGGGAGACCGGGGTTCGATTCCCCGCCAACGCAAGCGTGAAGAATTTGAAATATTTTTATGCCCTTAATGGCTTCCAATGTTAGATATTTATGAGAATATTTCAATATATTCTTCATAACCACATTCTTTGAAACAATGAGATCGGACTGAACAGCTGAATTCTATTTTTTTGATAAATTCTAGTGAATCCTTTGATATCTGCTCCTAAAATAAAGGGAAAATGGAAAATGCCTGAGAAGCTCCCATGTGGTCTAGTGGTTAGGATCTGGCGTTTTCACCGCCATCGCCCGGGTTCGATTCCCGGCATGGGAAAGTCACGGCTATGTCCATTTTTCTTCATCATAAAGTAACCAAAAAACCCTTCTTTCCAATGCTATTGTACATCATCATTTTTTACAACATTAGAATTCAACATTTTGTCCAGTCTGCCGATTGCATAACTTCAACAATGATTGTAATCTAGTTCATCAACAACATCAACTGTTCCGCTGACTGTCCCATGTGGTCTAGTGGTTAGGATCTGGCGCTCTCACCGCCATGGCCCGGGTTCGATTCCCGGCATACGAAATTTTCCACTATGTCCTGCATTTTTCATCTTCATGAAACAATAAAAGAAAAACGATATCCTTATTTTATATGTCGTCAAACTTTGTAAAATATAGAGCAAAGATTTTTGTGTCGTCTAGCGCTGGAAATATTTTAACAATATTTCTAATCTAGTTGCTTAGTTTTTGGGGAAAAAAATATGCCTATTCGAAAGAAATGAAAATTTTAAAAACGAAAGATTTAATTTGACGACATCATTCTATGATCGACGCTTTGAATTTCTGTGATGTTGTTCAGTGATTTTATAATCGTCGTCCGTTGTATATGATATTGATATAATAATTTTAAAAGCTTGTTTTGAATTTCCAAACGGTTTTCTAAATTTTGACAATGCTAACAATTCTAAGATTTTACCGACTTATTAAGAAATACACGCGAGTTAGCAAAAGGCGGTCGTCGAAGTACGTTGGTGGTTCAGTGGTAGAACTCTCGCCTGTCACCTGGGAGACCGGGGTTCGATTCCCCGCCAACGCAAGCGTAAACAATTTGGAATATTCTTATGCCCTGAATGGCTTCAAATGTTAGATATTTATGAGAATATTTCAATATATCCTTCATAACCACATTCTTTGAAACAATCAGATCGGACTGAACAGGTTAAACCTCTTTTTTTCGAGGATTCTAGAGAATCCTTTGATATCTGCTCCAAAAATAAAAGGAAAATAGAAAACGCCTGAGAGACTCCCATGTGGTCTAGTGGTTAGGATCTGGCGTTTTCACCGCCATGGCCCGGGTTCGATTCCCGGCATGGGAAATTCTCGGCTATTTCCATTTTTCTTCATCATAAAGTAACCAAAAAATCCCTTTTTCCAATGCTATTGTACATCATCATTTTCTACAACATTCGAGTTTAACATTTTGTCAACTCCGCCGATTGCATAACTTCAACAATGATTGTAATCTAGTTCTTTTATGGACATCAAATGTTCGACTCACTGTCCCATGTGGTCTAGCGGTTAGGATCTGGCGCTCTCACCGCCATGGCCCGGGTTCGATTCCCGGCATGGGAAATTTTTCACTATGTGCTGCATTTTCCTTCTTCATCAAACAATAAAAGGAAAACGATATCCTTAGTTTATATTACGTCAAACTTTGTAAAATTTAGAGCTAAGATTTTTTTGTCGTGTAGCGCTGGAAATATTTTAACAATATTTCTAAACTAGTTGCTTTGTTTTTGGGGAAAAAATATGCCTATTCGAAAGAAATGAAAATTTTAGGAACGAAAGATGTAATATGACGACATCATTCTATTACCTACGGTTTGAGTTTCTGTGATGTTGTTCAGTGATGTTATAATCGTCGTCCGTTGTATATGATATTGATATAATAACTTTGAAAGCTTCACTTCAATTTCCAAACGGTTTTCTAAATTTGGACAATGCTAACAATTCTAAGATTGTACCGAATTATTAAGAAGTACACGCGAGTTAGCAAAAGGCAGTCGTTGAAGTGCGTTTGTGGTTCAGTGGTAGAATTCTCGCCTGCCACGCGGGAGACCGGGGTTCGATTCCCCGCCAACGCAAGCGTGAAGAATTTGAAATATTTTTATGCCCTGAATGGCTTCAAGTGTTAGATATTTATGAGAATATTTCAATATATTCTGCATAACCACATTCTTTGAAACAATGAGATCGGACTGAACAGCTGAATTCTATTTTTTTGATAAATTCTAGAGAATCCTTTAAAATCTGCTCCAAAAATAAAAGGAAAATAGAAAACGCCTGAGAGACTCCCATGTGGTCTAGTGGTTAGGATCTGGCGTTTTCACCGCCATAGCCCGGGTTCGATTCCCGGCATAGGAAATTCACGGCTATGTCCATTTTTCTTCATCATCAAGTAACCAAAAAACCCTTCTTTCCAATGCTATTGTACATCATAATTTTTTACAACATTCGAGTTTAACATTTTGTCTAGTCTGCCGATTCCATAACTTCAACAATGACTGTAATCTAGTTCTGTTATCGACATCAAATGTTCGACTCACTGTCCCATGTGGTCTAGCGGTTAGGATCTGGCGCTCTCACCGCCATGGCCCGGGTTCGATTCCCGGCATGGGAAATTTTTCATTATGTGCTGCATTTTTCTTCTTCATCAAAGAATAAAAGAAAAACGATATCCTTAGTTTATATGTCGTCAAACTTTGTAAAATTTAGAGCTAAGATTTTTTTGTCGTCTAGCGCTGGAAATATTTTAACAATATTTCTAATCTAGTTGCTTTGTTTTTGGGGAAAAAATATGCCTATTCGAAAGAAATGAAAATTTTAGGAACGAAAGATGTAATTTTACGACATCATTCTATTACCTACGCTTTGAGTTTCTGTGATGTTGTTCAGTGATGTTATAATCGTCGTCCGTTGTATATGATATTGATATAATAACTTTGAAAGCTTCACTTCAATTTCCAAACGGATTTCTAAATTTTGACAAAAAGCGGACGTTGAAGTGCGTTGGTCGTTCAGTGGTAGAATTCTCGCCTGCCACGCGGGAGACCGGTGTTCGATTCCCCGGCAACGCCAGCGGGAAAAATTTTAAATATTTTTATGCCCTGAATGGCTTCAAGTGTTAGATATTTATGAGAATATTTCAATATATTCTTCATAACCACATTCTTTGAAACAATGAGATCGGACTGAACAGCTGAATTCTATTTTTTTGATAAATTCTAGAAAATCCTTTGATATCTGCTCCTAAAATAAAGGGAAAATGGAAAATGCCTGAGAAGCTCCCATGTGGTCTAGTGGTTAGGATCTGGCGTTTTCACCGCCATGGTTCGGGTTCGATTCCCGGCATGGGAAATTTACGGCTATGTCCATTTTTCTTCATCATAAAGTAACCAAAAAACCCTTCTTTCCAATGCTACTGTTTATCATCATTTTTTACAACATTAGAGTTTAATATTTTGTCCAGTCCGCCGATTGAATAACTTCAACAATGACTGTAATCTAGTTCTGTTATCGACATCAAATGTTCGGCTCACTGTCCGATGTGGTCTAGCGGTTAGGATCTGGCGCTCTCACCGCCATGGCCCGGGAAATTTTCCACTATGTGCTGCATTTTTCTTCTTCATCAAACAATAAAAGAAAAACGATTCCCTTAGTTTAAATGTCATCAATATTTGTAAAATTTAGGGCTAAGATTTTTTTGTCGTCTCGCGCTGGAAATATTTTAACAATAATTGTAATCTAGTTGCTTTGTTTTTGGGGAAAAAATACGCCTATTCGAAAGAAATGAAAATTTTAGGAACGAAAGATGTAATTTGACGACATCATTCCATTATCTACGCTTTCAATTTCTGTGATGTTGTTCAGTGATGTTATAATCGTCGTCCGTTGTATATGATATTGATATAATAATTTTGAAAGCTTCACTTCAATTTCCAAACGGTTTTCTAAATTTTTACAATGCTAACAATTCTAAGATTGTACCGAATTATTAAGAAGTACACGCGAATTAGCAAAAGGCGGTCGTTGAAGTGCGTTGGTGGTTCTGTGGTAGAGCTCTCGCCTGCCACCTGAAAGACTGGGGTTCGATTCCCAGACAACGCAAGCGTAAACAATTTGGGATATTCTTATGCCCTGAATGGCTTCAAATGTTAGATATTTATGAGAATATTTCATTATATCCTTCATAACACATCCTTTGAAACAATGAGATCGGACTGAACAGCTGAAACCTCTTTTTCTGATAAATTCTAGAGAATCCTTTGATACCAGCTCGGAAAATAAAGGGAAAATGGAAAGCGCCTGAGAAGCTCCCATGTGGTCTAGTGGTTAGGATCTTTCGTTTTCACCGCCATGGCCCGGATTCGATTCCAGGCATGAGAAATTCACGGCTATGTCTATTTTTCTTCATCATAAAGTGACCAAAAAACCCGTCTTTCCAATGCTATTGTACATCATCATTTTTTACAACATTCGAGTTTAACATTTTGTCCAGTCCGCCGATTGCATAACTTCAAGAATGATTATAATCTAGTTCTGTTATCGACATCAAATGTTCTGCTGACTGTCCCATGTGGTTTAGTGGTTAGGATCTGACGCTCTCACCGCCATGGCCCGGGTTCGATTCCTGGCATGGGAAATTTTCCACTATGTGCTGCATTTTTCTTCTTCATCATACAATAAAAGAAAAACGATATCCTTAGGTTATATGTCGTCAAACTTTGTAAAATTTAGAGCTGAGATTTGTGTGTCGTCTACCGCAGGAAATATTTTAACAATATTTCAAATCTAGTTTGTTTGTTTTTGGGGAAAAAAATATGCCTGTTCGAAAGAAATGAAAATTTTAGGAACGAAAGACTTAATTTGACGACATCATTCTATTAACTACGCTTTGAATTTCGGTGATGTTGTTCAGTGATCTTATAATCGTCGTCCGTTGTATATGATATTGATATAATAACTTTGAAAGCTTCACTTCAATTTCCAAACGGTTTTCTAAATTTAGACAATGCTAACAATTCTAAGATTGTACCGAATTATTAAGAAGTACACGCGAGTTAGCAAAAAGCGGTCGTTGAAGTGCGTTGGTGGTTCTGTGGAAGAATTCTCGCCTGCCACGCGGGAGACCGGGGTTCGATTCCCCGCCAACGCAAGCGTGAAGAATTTGAAATATTTTTATGCCCTGAATGGCTTCAAGTGTTAGATATTTATGAGAATATTTCAATATATTCTTCATAACCACATTCTTTGAAACAATGAGATGGGACTGAACAGCTGAATTCTATTTTTTTGATAAATTCTAGAGAATCCTTTGATATCTGCTCCTAAAATAAAGGGAAAATGGAAAATGCCTGAGAAGCTCCCATGTGGTCTAGTGGTTAGGATCTGGCGTTTTCACCGCCATAGCCCGAGTTCGATTCCCGGCATAGGAAATTCACGGCTATGTCCATTTTTCTTCATCATAAAGTAACCAAAAAACCCTTCTTTCCAATGCTATTGTACATCATCATTTTTTACAACATTAGAGTTTAATATTTTTTCCAGTCCGCCGATTCCATAACTTCAACAATGACTGTAATCTAGTTCTGTTATCGACATCAAATGTTCGGCTCACTGTCCGATGTGGTCTAGCGGTTAGGATCTGGCGCTCTCACCGCCATGGCCCGGGTTCGATTCCCGGCATGGGAAATTTTCCACTATGTGCTGCATTTTTCTTCTTCATCAAACAATAAAAGAAAAACGATTCCCTTAGTTTAAATGTCATCAATATTTCTAAAATTTAGGGCTAAGATTTTTTTGTCGTCTAGCGCTGGAAATATTTTAACAATAATTCTAATCTAGTTGCTTTGTTTTTTGGGAAAAAATACGCCTATTCGAAAGAAATGAAAATTTTAGGAACGAAAGATTTAATTTGACGACATCATTCAATTATCTACGCTTTTAATTTCTGTGATGTTGTTCAGTGATGTTATAATCGTCGTCCGTTGTATAAGATATTGATATAATATTTTTGAAAGCTTCACTTCAATTTCCAAACGGTTTTCTAAATTTTGACAATGCTAACAATTCTAAGATTGTACCGAATTATTAAGAAAATTAGCGAGTTAGCAAAAGGCGGTCGTTGAACTACGTTGGTGGTGCAGTGGTAGAATTCTCGCCTGCCACTCGGGAGACCGGGGTTCGATTCCCCGCTAACGCAAGCGTAAAGAATTTGGAATATTTTTATGCCCTTAATGGCTTCAAGTGTTAGATATTTATGAGAATATTTCAATATATTCTTCATAACCACATTCTTTGAAACAATGAGATCGGACTGAACAGCTGAATTCTATTTTTTTGATAAATTCTAGAGAATCCTTTGATATCTGCTCCTAAAATAAAGGGAAAATGGAAAACGCCTGAGAAGCTCCCATGTGGTCTAGTGGTTAGCATCTGGCGTTTTCACCGCCATCGCCCGGGTCGTTCGATTCCCGGCATGGGAAAGTCACGGCTATGTCCATTTTTCTTCATCATAAAGTAACCAAAAAACCCTTCTTTCCAATGCTATTGTACATCATCATTTTTTACAACATTAGAATTCAACATTTTGTCCAGTCTGCCGATTGCATAACTTCAACAATGATTGTAATCTAGTTCATCAACAACATCAACTGTTCCGCTGACTGTCCCATGTGGTCTAGTGGTTAGGATCTGGCGCTCTCACCGCCATGGCCCGGGTTCGATTCCCGGCATACGAAATTTTCCACTATGTCCTGCATTTTTCATCTTCATGAAACAATAAAAGAAAAACGATATCCTTATTTTATATGTCGTCAAACTTTGTAAAATATAGAGCAAAGATTTTTGTGTCGTCTAGCGCTGGAAATATTTTAACAATATTTCTAATCTAGTTGCTTAGTTTTTGGGGAAAAAAATATGCCTATTCGAAAGAAATGAAAATTTTAAAAACGAAAGATTTAATTTGACGACATCATTCTATGATCGACGCTTTGAATTTCTGTGATGTTGTTCAGTGATTTTATAATCGTCGTCCGTTGTATATGATATTGATATAATAATTTTAAAAGCTTGTTTTGAATTTCCAAACGGTTTTCTAAATTTTGACAATGCTAACAATTCTAAGATTTTACCGACTTATTAAGAAATACACGCGAGTTAGCAAAAGGCGGTCGTTGAAGTGCGTTGGTGGTTCAGTGGTAGAACTCTCGCCTGCCACCTGGGAGACCGGGGTTCGATTCCCCGCCAACGCAAGCGTAATCAATTTGGAATATTCTTATGCCCTGAATGGCTTCAAATGTTAGATATTTATGAGAATATTTCAATATATCCTTCATAACCACATTCTTTGAAACAATCAGATAGGACTGAACAGGTTAAACCTCTTTTTTTCGAGGATTCTAGAGAATCCTTTGATATCTGCTCCAAAAATAAAAGGAAAATAGAAAACGCCTGAGAGACTCCCATGTGGTCTAGTGGTTAGGATCTGGCGTTTTCACCGCCATGGCCCGGGTTCGATTCCCTGCATGGGAAATTCTCGGCTATGTCCATTTTTCTTCATCATAAAGTAACCAAAAAACCCCTCTTTCCAATGCTATTGTACATCATCATCATTTTCTTTCGTCTAGCGCTGGAAATATTTTAACAATATTTCTAATCTAGTTGCTTTGTTTTTGGGGAAAAAATATGCCTATTCGAAAGAAATGAAAATTTTAGGAACGAAAGATGTAATTTGACGACATCATTCTATTACCTACGCTTTGAGTTTTTGTCATGTTGTTCAGTGATCTTATAATCGTCGTCCGTTAAATATGATATTGATATAATAACTTTGAAAGCTTCACTTCAATTTCCAAACGGTTTTCTGAATTTTGACAATGCTAACAATTCTAAGATTGTACCGAATTATTAAGAAGTACACGCGAGTTACCAAAAAGCGGTCGTTGAAGTGCGTTGGTGGTTCAGTGGAAGAATTCTCGCCTGCCACGCGTGAGACCGGGGTTCGATTCCCCGCCAACGCAAGCGTGAAGAATTTGAAATATTTTTATGCCCTGAATGGCTTCAAGTGTTAGATATTTACGAGAATATTTCAATATATTCTTCATAACCACATTCTTTGAAACAATGAGATGGGACTGAAAAGCTGAATTCTATTTTTTTGATAAATTCTAGAGAATCCTTTGATATCTGCTCCTAAAATAAAGGGAAAATGGAAAAGGCCTGAGGAGCTCCCATGTGGTCTAGTGGTTAGGATCTGGCGTTTTCACCGCCATAGCCCGGGTTCGATTCCCGGCATAGGAAATTCACGGCTATGTCCATTTTTCTTCATCATAAAGTAACAAAAAAACCCTTCTTTCCAATGCTATTGTACATCATCATTTTTTACAACATTAGAGTTTAATATTTTGTCCAGTCCGCCGATTCCATAACTTCAACAATGACTTTAATCTAGTTCTGTTATCGACATCAAATGTTCGGCTCACTGTCCGATGTGGTCTAGCGGTTAGGATCTGGCGCTTGCACTGCCATGGCCCGGGTTCGATTCCCGGCATGGGAAATTTTCCACTATGTGCTGCATTTTTCTTCTTCATTAAACAATAAAAGAAAAACGATTCCCTTAGTTTAAATGTCATCAATATTTCTAAAATTTAGGGCTAAGATTTTTTTGTCGTCTAGCGCTGGAAATATTTTAACAATAATTCTAATCTAGTTGCTTTGTTTTTTGGGAAAAAATACGCCTATTCGAAAGAAATGAAAATTTTAGGAACGAAAGATTTAATTTGACGACATCATTCAATTATCTACGCTTTTAACTTCTGTGATGTTGTTCAGTGATGTTATAATCGTCGTCCGTTGTATAAGATATTGATATAATATTTTTGAAAGCTTCACTTCAATTTCCAAACGGTTTTCTAAATTTTGACAATGCTAACAATTCTAAGATTGTACCGAATTATTAAGAAGTTTAGCGAGTTAGCAAAAGGCGGTCGTTGAAGTACGTTGGTGGTGCAGTGGTAGAATTCTCGCCTGCCACTCGGGAGACCGGGGTTCGATTCCCCGCTAACGCAAGCGTAAAGAATTTGGAATATTTTTATGCCCTGAATGGCTTCAAGTGTTAGATATTTATGAGCATATTTCAATATATTCTTCATAACCACATTCTTTGAAACAATGAAATCGGACTGAACAGCTGAAATCTCTTTTTCTGATAAATTCTAGAGAATCCTTTGATATCTGCTCCTAAAATAAAGGGAAAATGGAAAACGCCTGAGAAGCTCCCATGTGGTCTAGTGGTTAGGATCTGGCGTTTTCACCGCCATGGCCCGGGTTCGATTCCCGGCATGGGAAAATTACGGCTATGTCCATTTTTCTCCATAATAAAGTAACCAAAAAACCCTTCTTTCCAATGCTATTGTTTATCATCATTTTTTACAACATTAGAGTTTAATATTTTGTCCAGTCCGCCGATTGCATAACTTCAACAATGACTGTAATCTAGTTCTGTTATCGACATCAAATGTTCGGCTCACTGTCCGATGTGGTCTAGCGGTTAGGATCTGGCGCTCTCACCGCCATGGCCCGGGAAATTTTCCACTATGTGCTGCATTTTTCTTCTTCATCAAACAATAAAAGAAAAACGATTCCCTTAGTTTAAATGTCATCAATATTTGTAAAATTTAGGGCTAAGATTTTTTTGTCGTCTCGCGCTGGAAATATTTTAACAATAATTGTAATCTAGTTGCTTTGTTTTTGGGGAAAAAATACGCCTATTCGAAAGAAACGAAAATTTTAGGAACGAAAGATGTAATTTGACGACATCATTCCATTATCTACGCTTTCAATTTCTGTGATGTTGTTCAGTGATGTTATAATCGTCGTCCGTTGTATATGATATTGATATAATAATTTTGAAAGCTTCACTTCAATTTCCAAACGGTTTTCTAAATTTAGACAATGCTAACAATTCTAAGATTGTACCGAATTATTAAGAAGTACACGCGAGTTAGCAAAAGGCGGTCGTTGAAGTGCGTTGGTGGTTTAGTGGTAGAATTCTCGCCTTCCACGCGGGAGACCGGGGTTCGATTCCCCGCCAACGCAAGCGTAAACAATTTGGAATATTCTTAAGCCCTGAATGGCTTCAAATGTTAGATATTTATGAGAATATTTCAATATATCCTTCATAACCACATTCTTTGAAACAATCAGATCGGACTGAACAGCTGAAACCTCTTTTTTTAGAGGTTCTAGAGAATCCTTTAAAATCTGCTCCAAAAATAAAAGGAAAATAGAAAACGCCTGAGAGACTCCCATGTTGTCTAGTGGTTAGGATCTGGCGTTTTCACCGCCATATCCAGGGTTCGATTCCCGGCCTGGGAAATTCACGGCTATGTCCCTTTTTCTTCATCATAAAGTAACCAAAAAACCCCTCTTTCCAATGCTATTGTACATCATAATTTTTTACAACATTAGAGTTTAATATTTTGTCCAGTCCGCCGATTGCATAACTTCAACAATGACTGTAATCTAGTTCTGTTATCGACATCAAATGTTCGGCTCACTGTCCGATGTGGTCTAGCGGTTAGGATCTGGCGCTCTCACCGCCATGGCCCGGGTTCGATTCCCGGCATGGGAAAATTTCCACTTTGTGCTGCATTTTTCTTCTTCATCATAACCACATTCTTTGAAACAATCAGATCGGACTGAACAGCTGAAACTTCTTTTTTTGATAAATTTTAGAGCATCCTTTGATATCTGCTGCAAAAATAAAGGGAAAATGGAAAATGCCTGAGAGACTCCCATGTTGTCTAGTGGTTAGGATCTGGCGTTTTCACCGCCATGGCCCGGGTTCGATTCCCGGCATGGGAAATTAACGGCCATGTCCATTTTTCTTCATCATAAAGTAACCAAAAAACCCCTCTTTCCAATGCTATTGTACATCATCATTTTTTACAACATTCGAGTTTAACATTTTGTCAAGTCCGCCGATTGCATAACTTCAACAATGATTGTAATCTAGTTCTGTTATCGACATCAAATGTTCGGCTGACTGTCCCATGTGGTCTAGTGGTTAGGATCAGACATTCTCACCGCCATGACCGGGGTTCGATTCCTGGCATGGGAAATTTTCCACTATTTGCTGCATTTTTCTTCTTCATCAAACAATAAAAGAAAAACGATATCCTAAGATTATATGTCGTCAAACTTTGTAAAATATAGAGCTAAGATTTTTGTGTCGTCTAGCGCTGGAAATATTTTAACAATATTTCTAATCTAGTTGCTTTGTTTTTGAGGAAAAAAACATGCCTGGTCGAAAAAAATGAAAATTTTAGGAACGAAAGATTTAATTTGACGACATCATTCTATGATCTACGCTTTGAATTTCTGTGATGTTGTTCAGTGATGTTATAATCGTCGTCCATTGTATATCATATTGATATAATAACTTTGAAAGCTTCACTTCAATTTCCAAACGGTTTTCTAAATTTTGACAATGCTAACAAGTCTAAGATTGTACCGACTTATTAAGAAGTACACGCCAGTTAGAAAAGGCTGTCATTGAAGTGCGTTGCTGGTTCAGTGGTAGAATTCTCGCCTGCCACGCTGAGACCGGGCTTCGATTCCCCGCCAACGCAAGTGTAAAGAATTTGGAATTTTTTTATTTTTTGAATGACTTCAAATGTTAGATATTTATGAGAATATTTCAATATATCCTTCATAACCACATCCTTTGAAACAATGAGATCGGACTGAACAGCTGAAACCTCTTTTTCTGATAAATTCTAGAGAATCCTTTGATACCTGCTCGGAAAATAAAGGGAAAAGGGAAAATGGAAAATGCCAGAGAAGCTCCCATGTGGTCTAGTGTTTAGGATCTGGCGTTTTTACCGCCATGGCCCGGGTTCGATTCCCGGCATGGGAAATTTACGGCTATGTCCATTTTTCTTCATCATAAAGTAACCAAAAAACCCTTCTTTCCAATGCTATTGTACATCATCATTTTTTACAACATTAGAGTTTAATATTTTGTCCAGTCCGCCGATTGCATAACTTCAACAATGACTGTAATCTAGTTCTGTTATCGACATCAAATGTTCGGCTCACTGTCCGATGTGGTCTAGCGGTTAGGATCTGGCGCTCTCACCGCCATGGCCCGGGTTCGATTCCCGGCATGGGAAATTTTCCACTTTGTGCTGCATTTTTCTTCTTCATCAAAGAATAAAAGAAAAACGATATCCTTAGTTTATATGTCGTCAAACTTTGTAAAATATAGAGCTAAGATTTTTGTGTCGTCTAGCGCTGAAAATATTTTAACAATATTTCTAATCTAGTTGCTTTTTTTGGGGGAAAAAATATTCCTGTTCGAAAGAAAGGAAAATTTTAAAAACGAAAGATTTAATTTGACGACATCATTCTGTGATCTACGCTTTGAATTTCTGTGATGTTGTTCAGTGATTTTATAATCGTCGTCCGTTGTATATGATATTGATATAATAATTTTAAAAGCTTGTTTTGAATTTCCAAACGGGTTTCTAAATTTTGACAATGCTAACAATTCTAAGATTTTACCGACTTATTAAGAAATACACCCGAGTTAGCAAAAAGCGGTCGTTGAAGTGCGTTGGTGGTTCTGTGGTAGAGCTCTCGCCTGCCACCTGAAAGACTGGGGTTCGATTCCCTGCCAACGCAAGCGTAAACAATTTGGAATATTCTTATGCCCTGAATGGCTTCAAATGTTAGATATATATGAGAATATTTCATTATATCCTTCATAACACATCCTTTGAAACAATGAGATCGGACTGAAAAGCCGAAACCTCTTTTTCTGATAAATTCTAGAGAATCCTTTGATACCTGCTCGGAAAATAAAGGGAAAATGGAAAGCGCCTGAGAAGCTCCCATGTGGTCTAGTGGTTAGGATCTTTCGTTTTCACCGCCATGGCCCGGATTCGATTCCAGGCATGAGAAATTCACGGCTATGTCTATTTTTCTTCATCATAAAGTGACCAAAAAACCCGTCTTTCCAATGCTATTGTACATCATCATTTTTTACAACATTCGAGTTTAACATTTTGTCCAGTCCGCCGATTGCATAACTTCAACAATGATTATAATCTAGTTCAGTTATCGACATCAAATGTTCGGCTGACTGTCCCATGTGGTTTAGTGGTTAGGATCTGACGCTCTCACCGTTATGGCCCGGGTTCGATTCCTAGCATGGGAAATTTTCCACTATGTGCTGCATTATTTTCTTCATCATACAATAAAAGAAAAACGATATCCTTAGGTTATATGTCGTCAAACTTTGTAAAATTTAGAGCTGAGATTTGTGTGTCGTCTACCGCAGGAAATATTTTAACAATATTTCAAATCTAGTTTGTTTGTTTTTGGGGAAAAAAATATGCCTGTTCGAAAGAAATGAAAATTTTAGGAACGAAAGACTTAATTTGACGACATCATTCTATTAACTACGCTTTGAATTTCTGTGATGTTGTTCAGTGATGTTATAATCGTCGTCCGTGGTATATGATATTGATATAATAATTTTGAAAGCTTCACTTCAATTTCCGAACGGTTTTCTAAATTTTGACAATACTAACAATTCTAAGATTGTACCGACTTATTAAGAAGTACACGCGAGTTAGATAAAGGCGGTCGTTGAGGTGCGTTAATAGTTCAGTGGTAGAATTGTCGCCTTCGACGCGGGAGACCGTGGTTCGATACCCCCCCCCCCCCCAACGCAAGCGTAAAGAATTTGGAATATTCTTATGCCTTGAATGGCTTCAAATGTTAGATATTTATAAGAATATTTCAATATATCCTTCATAACCACATTCTTTGAAACAATCAGATCGGACTGAACAGCTGAAACTTCTTTTTTTGATAAATTTTAGAGAATCCTTTGATATCTGCTGCAAAAATAAAGGGAAAATGGAAAATGCCTGAGAGACTCCCATGTGGTCTAGTGGTTAGGATCTGGCGTTTTCACCGCCATGGCCCGGGTTCGATTCCCGGCATGGGAAATTAACGGCCATGTCCATTTTTCTTCATCATAAAGTAACCAAAAAGCCCCTCTTTCCAATGCTATTGTACATCATCATTTTTTACAACATTCGAGTTTAACATTTTGTCAAATCCGCCGATTGCATAACTTCAACAATGATTGTAATCTAGTTCTGTTATCGACATCAAATGTTCGGCTGACTGTCCCATGTGGTCTAGTGGTTAGGTCAGACATTCTCACCGCCATGACCCGGGTTCGATTCCTGGCATGGGAAATTTTCCACTATTTGCTGCATTTTTCTTCTTCATCAAACAATAAAAGAAAAACGATATCCTAAGATTATATGTCGTCAAACTTTGTAAAATATAGAGCTAAGATTTTTGTGTCGTCTAGCGCTGGAAATATTTTAACAATATTTCTAATCTAGTTGCTTTGTTTTTGAGGAAAAAAACATGCCTAGTCGAAAAAAATTAAAATTTTAGGAACGAAAGATTTAATTTGACGACATCATTCTATGATCTACGCTTTGAATTTCTGTGATGTTGTTCAGTGATGTTATAATCGTCGTCCATTGTATATCATATTGATATAATAACTTTGAAAGCTTCACTTCAATTTCCAAACGGTTTTCTAAATTTTGACAATGCTAACAAGTCTAAGATTGTACCGACTTATTAAGAAGTACACGCCAGTTAGAAAAGGCTGTCGTTGAAGTGCGTTGGTGGTTCAGTGGTAGAATTCTCGCCTGCCACGCTGAGACCGGGCTTCGATTCCCCGCCAACGCAAGTGTAAAGAATTTGGAATTTTTTTATTTTTTGAATGACTTCAAATGTTAGATATTTATGAGAATATTTCAATATATCCTTCATAACCACATCCTTTGAAACAATGAGATCGGACTGAACAGCTGAAACCTCTTTTTCTGATAAATTCTAGAGAATCCTTTGATACCTGCTCGGAAAATAAAGGGAAAAGGGAAAATGGAAAATGCCGGAGAAGCTCCCATGTGGTCTAGTGTTTAGGATCTGGCGTTTTTACCGCCATGGCCCGGGTTCGATTCCCGGCATGGGAAATTCACGGCTATGTCCATTTTTCTTCATCATAAAGTGACCAAAAAACCCCTCTTTCCAATGCTATTGTACATCATCATTTTTTACAACATTCGAGTTTAACATTTTGTCCAGTCCGCCGATTGCATAACTTCAGCAATGATTGTAATCTAGTTCTGTTATCGACATCAAATGTTCGGCTGACTGTCCCATGTGGTCTGGTGGTTAGAATTTGGCGCTCTCATCGCCATGGCCCGAGCTCGATTCCCGGAATGCGAAATTTTCCACTATGTGTCGCATTTTTCTTCTTTATCAAACAATAAAAGAAAAACGATTCCCTTAGTATATATGTCGTCAAACTTTATAAAATTTAGAGCTAAGATTTTTATGTCGTCTAGCGCTGGAAATATTTTAACAATAATTCTAATCTAGTTGCTTTGTTTTTTTTGGAAAAAATATGCCTATTCGAAAGAAAGGAAAATTTTAGGAACGAATGATTTAATTTGACGACATCATTCTATTATCTACGCTTTGAATTTCTGTGATGTTTTTCAGTGATGTTATAATCGTCGCCCGTTGTATATGATATTGATACAATAATTTTGAAAGCTTCACTTCAATTTCGAAACGGTTTTCTAAATTTTGACAATGTTAACAATTTTAAGATTGTACCGACTGATTAAGAAGTACACGCGAGTTAGCAAAAGGCGGTCGTTGAAGTGCGTTGGTGTTCAGTGGTAGAATTCTCGCCTGCCTCGCGGGAGACTGGAGTACGACTCCCCGCCAACGTAAGCGTAAAGAATTTGGAATAGTTTTATGCTCTGAATGACTTAAAATGTTAGATATTTATGAGAATATTTCAATATATCCGTCATAAGCACATTCTTTGAAACAATCAGATCGGACTGAAAAGCTGAAACCTCTTTTTTTATAAATTCTAGAGAATCCTTTTATATCTGCTCCAAAAATAAAGGGAAAATAGAAAATGACTGAGAAGCTTCCATGTGGTCTAGTGGTTAGGATCTGGCGTTTTCACCGCCATGGCCAGGGTTCGATGGCCGGCATGGGAAATTCACGGCTGTATCCATTTTTTTTTGTAATAAAGTAAGAAAAAATCTCCTTAAAAATGCTATTGTAAATCATCATTTTTTACAACATCAGAGTTTAACATTTTGTCCAGTTCGCCGATGGCATAAATTCAACAATGATTGTAATCTAGTTCTGTTATCGACATCAAATGTGCGGAAGACTGTCCCATGTGGTCTAGTGGTTAGGACCTGGCGCTCTCACCGCAATGGCCTGGATTCGATTCCCGGCATGGGAAATTTTCCACTATGTGCTGCATTTTTCTTCTTCATCAAACAATAAAAGAAAAACGATATTCTTAGTTTATATGTCGTCAAACTTTGTAAAATATAAAGCTAAGATTTTTGTGTCGTCTAGCGCTGGAAATATTTTAACAATATTTCTAATCTAGTTGCTTTGTTTTGGGGGAAAAAAAATGCCTATTCGAAAGAAATGAAAATTTTAGGAACGAAAGATTTAATTTGACGACATCATTCTATTATCTACGCTTTGAATTTCTGTGATGTTGTTCAGTGATGTTATAATCGTCGTCCGTTGTATATGATATTGATACAATAATTTTGAAAGCTTCACTTCAATTTCGAAACGGTTTTCTAAATTTTTACAATGCTAAAATTTCTAAGATTGTACCGACTTATTAAGAAGTACCAGCGAGTTAACAAAAGGCCGTCGTTGAAATGCGTTGGTGGTGTTGTGCTAGAATTCTCGCCTGCCACCCGGGAGACCGGGGTTCGATTCCCCGCCAACGCAAGCGTAAACAATTTGGAATATTCTTATGCCTTGAATGACTTCACATGTTAGATATTTATGAGAATATTTCAATATATCCTTCATAACCACATTCTTTGAAACAATCAGATCGGACTGAACAGCTGAAACCTCTTTTTTTAGGGGATTCTAAAGAATCCTTTGATATCTGCTCCTAAAATAAAGGGAAAATTGAAAATGCCTGAGAAGCTCCCATGTGGTCTAGTGGTTAGGATCTGGCGTTTTCACCGTCATAGCCCGGGTTCGATTCACGGCATAGGAAATTCACAGCTATGTCCATTTTTCTTCATCATAAAGTAACCAAAAAACCCTTCTTTCCAATGCTATTGTACATCATCATTTTTTACAACATTAGAGTTTAATATTTTGTCCAGTCCGCCGATCGCATAACTTCAACAATGACTGTAATCTAGTTCTGTTATCGACAATAAATGTTCGGCTCACTGTCCCATGTGGTCTAGCAGTTAGGATCTGGCGCTCTCACCGCCATGGCCCGGGTTCGATTCGCGGCATGGGAGATTTTTCACTATGTGCTGCATTTTTCTTCTTCATCAAACAATAAAAGGAAAACGATATCCTTAGTTTATATGTCGTAAAACTTTGTAAAATTTAGAGCTAAGATTTTTCTTTCGTCTAGCGCTGGAAATATTTTAACAATATTTCTAATCTAGTTGCTTTGTTTTTGGGGAAAAAATATGCCTATTCGAAAGAAATGAAAATTTTAGGGACGAAAGATGTAATTTGACGACATCATTCTATGATCTACGCTTTGAATTTCTGTGATGTTGTTCAGTGATGTTATAATCGTCGTCCGTTTTATATGATATTGATATAATAATTTTGAAAGCTTCACTTCAATTTCCAAACGGTTTTCTAAATTTTGACAATGCTAACAATTCTAAGATTGTACCGAATTATTAAGAAGTACACGCGAGTTACCAAAAAGCGGTCGTTGAAGTGCGTTTGTGGTTCAGTGGTAGAATTCTCGCCTGCCACGCGGGAGACCGGGGTTCGATTCCCCGCCAACGCAAGCGTGAAGAATTTGAAATATTTTTATGCCTTTAATGGCTTCAAGTGTTAGATATTTATGAGAATATTTCAATATATTCTTCATAACCACATTCTTTGAAACAATGAGATCGGACTGAACAGCTGAATTCTATTTTTTTGATAAATTTTAGTGAATCCTTTGATATCTGCTCCTAAAATAAAGGGAAAATGGAAAATGCCTGAGAAGCTCCCATGTGGTCTAGTGGTTAGGATCTGGCGTTTTCACCGCCATCGCCCGGGTTCGATTCCCGGCATGGGAAAGTCACGGCTATGTCCATTTTTCTTCATCATAAAGTAACCAAAAAACCCTTCTTTCCAATGCTATTGTACATCATCATTTTTTACAACATTAGAATTCAACATTTTGTCCAGTCTGCCGATTGCATAACTTCAACAATGATTGTAATCTAGTTCATCAACAACATCAACTGTTCCGCTGACTGTCCCATGTGGTCTAGTGGTTAGGATCTGGCGCTCTCACCGCCATGGCCCGGGTTCGATTCCCGGCATACGAAATTTTCCACTATGTCCTGCATTTTTCATCTTCATGAAACAATAAAAGAAAAACGATATCCTTATTTTATATGTCGTCAAACTTTGTAAAATATAGAGCAAAGATTTTTGTGTCGTCTAGCGCTGGAAATATTTTAACAATATTTCTAATCTAGTTGCTTAGTTTTTGGGGAAAAAAATATGCCTATTCGAAAGAAATGAAAATTTTAAAAACGAAAGATTTAATTTGACGACATCATTCTATGATCGACGCTTTGAATTTCTGTGATGTTGTTCAGTGATTTTATAATCGTCGTCCGTTGTATATGATATTGATATAATAATTTTAAAAGCTTGTTTTGAATTTCCAAACGGTTTTCTAAATTTTGACAATGCTAACAATTCTAAGATTTTACCGACTTATTAAGAAATACACGCGAGTTAGCAAAAGGCGGTCGTCGAAGTACGTTGGTGGTTCAGTGGTAGAACTCTCGCCTGTCACCTGGGAGACCGGGGTTCGATTCCCCGCCAACGCAAGCGTAAACAATTTGGAATATTCTTATGCCCTGAATGGCTTCAAATGTTAGATATTTTTGAGAATATTTCAATATATCCTTCATAACCACATTCTTTGAAACAATCAGATCGGACTGAACAGGTTAAACCTCTTTTTTTCGAGGATTCTAGAGAATCCTTTGATATCTGCACCAAAAATAAAAGGAAAATAGAAAACGCCTGAGAGACTCCCATGTGGTCTAGTGGTTAGGATCTGGCGTTTTCACCGCCATGGCGCGGGTTCGATTCCCGGCATGGGAAATTCTCGGCTATTTCCATTTTTCTTCATCATAAAGTAACCAAAAAACCCCTTTTTCCAATGCTATTGTACATCATCATTTTCTACAACATTCGAGTTTAACATTTTGTCAACTCCGCCGATTGCATAACTTCAACAATGATTGTAATCTAGTTCTTTTATGGACATCAAATGTTCGACTCACTGTCCCATGTGGTCTAGCGGTTAGGATCTGGCGCTCTCACCGCCATGGCCCGGGTTCGATTCCCGGCATGGGAAATTTTTCACTATGTGCTGCATTTTCCTTCTTCATCAAACAATAAAAGGAAAACGATATCCTTAGTTTATATTACGTCAAACTTTGTAAAATTTAGAGCTAAGATTTTTTTGTCGTGTAGCGCTGGAAATATTTTAACAATATTTCTAAACTAGTTGCTTTGTTTTTGGGGAAAAAATATGCCTATTCGAAAGAAATGAAAATTTTAGGAACGAAAGATGTAATATGACGACATCATTCTATTACCTACGGTTTGAGTTTCTGTGATGTTGTTCAGTGATGTTATAATCGTCGTCCGTTGTATATGATATTGATATAATAACTTTGAAAGCTTCACTTCAATTTCCAAACGGTTTTCTAAATTTGGACAATGCTAACAATTCTAAGATTGTACCGAATTATTAAGAAGTACACGCGAGTTAGCAAAAGGCAGTCGTTGAAGTGCGTTTGTGGTTCAGTGGTAGAATTCTCGCCTGCCACGCGGGAGACCGGGGTTCGATTCCCCGCCAACGCAAGCGTGAAGAATTTGAAATATTTTTATGCCCTGAATGGCTTCAAGTGTTAGATATTTATGAGAATATTTCAATATATTCTGCATAACCACATTCTTTGAAACAATGAGATCGGACTGAACAGCTGAATTCTATTTTTTTGATAAATTCTAGAGAATCCTTTAAAATCTGCTCCAAAAATAAAAGGAAAATAGAAAACGCCTGAGAGACTCCCATGTGGTCTAGTGGTTAGGATCTGGCGTTTTCACCGCCATAGCCCGGGTTCGATTCCCGGCATAGGAAATTCACGGCTATGTCCATTTTTCTTCATCATCAAGTAACCAAAAAACCCTTCTTTCCAATGCTATTGTACATCATAATTTTTTACAACATTCGAGTTTAACATTTTGTCCACTCCGCCGATTCCATAACTTCAACAATGACTGTAATCTAGTTCTGTTATCGACATCAAATGTTCGACTCACTGTCCCATGTGGTCTAGCGGTTAGGATCTGTCGCTCTCACCGCCATGGCCCGGGTTCGATTCCCGGCATGGGAAATTTTTCATTATGTGCTGCATTTTTCTTCTTCATCAAAGAATAAAAGAAAAACGATATCCTTAGTTTATATGTCGTCAAACTTTGTAAAATTTAGAGCTAAGATTTTTTTGTCGTCTAGCGCTGGAAATATTTTAACAATATTTCTAATCTAGTTGCTTTGTTTTTGGGGAAAAAATATGCCTATTCGAAAGAAATGAAAATTTTAGGAACGAAAGATGTAATTTTACGACATCATTCTATTACCTACGCTTTGAGTTTCTGTGATGTTGTTCAGTGATGTTATAATCGTCGTCCGTTGTATATGATATTGATATAATAACTTTGAAAGCTTCACTTCAATTTCCAAACGGATTTCTAAATTTTGACAAAAAGCGGACGTTGAAGTGCGTTGGTCGTTCAGTGGTAGAATTCTCGCCTGCCACGCGGGAGACCGGTGTTCGATTCCCCGCCAACGCAAGCGTGAAGAATTTGAAATATTTTTATGCCCTGAAAGGCTTCAAGTGTTAGATATTTATGAGAATATTTCAATATATTCTTCATAACCACATTCTTTGAAACAATGAGATCGGACTGAACAGCTGAATTCTATTTTTTTGATAAATTCTAGAAAATCCTTTGATATCTGCTCCTAAAATAAAGGGAAAATGGAAAATGCCTGAGAAGCTCCCATGTGGTCTAGTGGTTAGGATCTGGCGTTTTCACCGCCATGGCTCGGGTTCGATTCCCGGCATGGGAAATTTACGGCTATGTCCATTTTTCTTCATCATAAAGTAACCAAAAAACCCTTCTTTCCAATGCTACTGTTTATCATCATTTTTTACAACATTAGAGTTTAATATTTTGTCCAGTCCGCCGATTGAATAACTTCAACAATGACTGTAATCTAGTTCTGTTATCGACATCAAATGTTCGGCTCACTGTCCGATGTGGTCTAGCGGTTAGGATCTGGCGCTCTCACCGCCATGGCCCGGGAAATTTTCCACTATGTGCTGCATTTTTCTTCTTCATCAAACAATAAAAGAAAAACGATTCCCTTAGTTTAAATGTCATCAATATTTGTAAAATTTAGGGCTAAGATTTTTTTGTCGTCTCGCGCTGGAAATATTTTAACAATAATTGTAATCTAGTTGCTTTGTTTTTGGGGAAAAAATACGCCTATTCGAAAGAAATGAAAATTTTAGGAACGAAAGATGTAATTTGACGACATCATTCCATTATCTACGCTTTCAATTTCTGTGATGTTGTTCAGTGATGTTATAATCGTCGTCCGTTGTATATGATATTGATATAATAATTTTGAAAGCTTCACTTCAATTTCCAAACGGTTTTCTAAATTTTGACAATGCTAACAATTCTAAGATTGTACCGAATTATTAAGAAGTACACGCGAATTAGCAAAAGGCGGTCGTTGAAGTGCGTTGGTGGTTCTGTGGTAGAGCTCTCGCCTGCCACCTGAAAGACTGGGGTTCGATTCCCAGACAACGCAAGCGTAAACAATTTGGGATATTCTTATGCCCTGAATGGCTTCAAATGTTAGATATTTATGAGAATATTTCATTATATCCTTCATAACACATCCTTTGAAACAATGAGATCGGACTGAACAGCTGAAACCTCTTTTTCTGATAAATTCTTGAGAATCCTTTGATACCAGCTCGGAAAATAAAGGGAAAATGGAAAGCGCCTGAGAAGCTCCCATGTGGTCTAGTGGTTAGGATCTTTCGTTTTCACCGCCATGGCCCGGATTCGATTCCAGGCATGAGAAATTCACGGCTATGTCTATTTTTCTTCATCATAAAGTGACCAAAAAACCCGTCTTTCCAATGCTATTGTACATCATCATTTTTTACAACATTCGAGTTTAACATTTTGTCCAGTCCGCCGATTGCATAACTTCAAGAATGATTATAATCTAGTTCTGTTATCGACATCAAATGTTCTGCTGACTGTCCCATGTGGTTTAGTGGTTAGGATCTGACGCTCTCACCGCCATGGCCCGGGTTCGATTCCTGGCATGGGAAATTTTCCACTATGTGCTGCATTTTTCTTCTTCATCATACAATAAAAGAAAAACGATATCCTTAGGTTATATGTCGTCAAACTTTGTAAAATTTAGAGCTGAGATTTGTGTGTCGTCTACCGCAGGAAATATTTTAACAATATTTCAAATCTAGTTTGTTTGTTTTTGGGGAAAAAAATATGCCTGTTCGAAAGAAATGAAAATTTTAGGAACGAAAGACTTAATTTGACGACATCATTCTATTAACTACGCTTTGAATTTCTGTGATGTTGTTCAGTGATGTTATAATCGTCGTCCATTGTATATGATAATGATATAATAACTTTGAAAGCTTCACTTCAATTTCCAAACGGTTTTCTAAATTTAGACAATGCTAACAAGTCTAAGATTGTACCGACTTATTAAGAAGTACACGCCAGTTAGAAAAGGCTGTCGTTGAAGTGCGTTGGTGGTTCAGTGGTAGAATTCTCGCCTGCCACGCTGAGACCGGGCTTCGATTCCCCGCCAACGCAAGTGTAAAGAATTTGGAATTTTTTTATGCCCTGAATGACTTCAAATGTTAGATATTTATGAGAATATATCAATATATCCTTCATAACCACATCCTTTGAAACATTGAGATCGGACTGAACAGCTGAAACCTCTTTTTCTGATAAATTCTAGAGAATCCTTTGATACCTGCTGGGAAAATAAAGGGAAAAGGGAAAATGGAAAATGCCGGAGAAGCTCCCATGTGGTCTAGTGTTTAGGATCTGGCGTTTTTACCGCCATGGCCCGGGTTCGATTCCCGGCATGGGAAATTCACGGCTATGTCCATTTTTCTTCATCATAAAGTGACCAAAAAACCCCTCTTTCCAATGCTATTGTACATCATCATTTTTTACAACATTCGAGTTTAACATTTTGTCCAGTCCACCGATTGCATAACTTCAAGAATGATTATAATCTAGTTCTGTTATCGACATCAAATGTTCGGCTGACTGTCCCATGTGGTTTAGTGGTTAGGATCTGACGCTCTCACCGCCATGGCCCGGGTTCGATTCCTGGCATGGGAAATTTTCCACTATGTGCTGCATTTTTCTTCTTCATCATATAATAAAAGAAAAACGATATCCTTAGGTTATATGTCGTTAAACTTTGTAAAATTTAGAGCTGAGATTTGTGTGTCGTCTACCGCAGGAAATATTTTAACAATATTTCAAATCTAGTTTGTTTGTTTTTGGGGAAAAAAATATGCCTGTTCGAAAGAAATGAAAATTTTAGGAACGAAAGACTTAATTTGACGACATCATTCTATTAACTACGCTTTGAATTTCGGTGATGTTGTTCAGTGATCTTATAATCGTCGTCCGTTGTATATGATATTGATATAATAACTTTGAAAGCTTCACTTCAATTTCCAAACGGTTTTCTAAATTTAGACAATGCTAACAATTCTAAGATTGTACCGAATTATTAAGAAGTACACGCGAGTTAGCAAAAAGCGGTCGTTGAAGTGCGTTGGTGGTTCTGTGGTAGAATTCTCGCCTGCCACGCGGGAGACCGGGGTTCGATTCCCCGCCAACGCAAGCGTGAAGAATTTGAAATATTTTTATGCCCTGAATGGCTTCAAGTGTTAGATATTTATGAGAATATTTCAATATATTCTTCATAACCACATTCTTTGAAACAATGAGATGGGACTGAACAGCTGAATTCTATTTTTTTGATAAATTCTAGAGAATCCTTTGATATCTGCTCCTAAAATAAAGGGAAAATGGAAAATGCCTGAGAAGCTCCCATGTGGTCTAGTGGTTAGGATCTGGCGTTTTCACCGCCATAGCCCGAGTTCGATTCCCGGCATAGGAAATTCACGGCTATGTCCATTTTTCTTCATCATAAAGTAACCAAAAAACCCTTCTTTCCAATGCTATTGTACATCATCATTTTTTACAACATTAGAGTTTAATATTTTTTCCAGTCCGCCGATTCCATAACTTCAACAATGACTGTAATCTAGTTCTGTTATCGACATCAAATGTTCGGCTCACTGTCCGATGTGGTCTAGCGGTTAGGATCTGGCGCTCTCACCGCCATGGCCCGGGTTCGATTCCCGGCATGGGAAATTTTCCACTATGTGCTGCATTTTTCTTCTTCATCAAACAATAAAAGAAAAACGATTCCCTTAGTTTAAATGTCATCAATATTTCTAAAATTTAGGGCTAAGATTTTTTTGTCGTCTAGCGCTGGAAATATTTTAACAATAATTCTAATCTAGTTGTTTTGTTTTTTGGGAAAAAATACGCCTATTCGAAAGAAATGAAAATTTTAGGAACGAAAGATTTAATTTGACGACATCATTCAATTATCTACGCTTTTAATTTCTGTGATGTTGTTCAGTGATGTTATAATCGTCGTCCGTTGTATAAGATATTGATATAATATTTTTGAAAGCTTCACTTCAATTTCCAAACGGTTTTCTAAATTTTGACAATGCTAACAATTCTAAGATTGTACCGAATTATTAAGAAGTTTAGCGAGTTAGCAAAAGGCGGTCGTTGAACTACGTTGGTGGTGCAGTGGTAGAATTCTCGCCTGCCACTCGGGAGACCGGGGATCGATTCCCCGCTAACGCAAGCGTAAAGAATTTGGAATATTTTTATGCCCTTAATGGCTTCAAGTGTTAGATATTTATGAGAATATTTCAATATATTCTTCATAACCACATTCTTTGAAACAATGAGATCGGACTGAACAGCTGAATTCTATTTTTTTGATAAATTCTAGAGAATCCTTTGATATCTGCTCCTAAAATAAAGGGAAAATGGAAAACGCCTGAGAAGCTCCCATGTGGTCTAGTGGTTAGCATCTGGCGTTTTCACCGCCATCGCCCGGGTCGTTCGATTCCCGGCATGGGAAAGTCACGGCTATGTCCATTTTTCTTCATCATAAAGTAACCAAAAAACCCTTCTTTCCAATGCTATTGTACATCATCATTTTTTACAACATTAGAATTCAACATTTTGTCCAGTCTGCCGATTGCATAACTTCAACAATGATTGTAATCTAGTTCATCAACAACATCAACTGTTCCGCTGACTGTCCCATGTGGTCTAGTGGTTAGGATCTGGCGCTCTCACCGCCATGGCCCGGGTTCGATTCCCGGCATACGAAATTTTCCACTATGTCCTGCATTTTTCATCTTCATGAAACAATAAAAGAAAAACGATATCCTTATTTTATATGTCGTCAAACTTTGTAAAATATAGAGCAAAGATTTTTGTGTCGTCTAGCGCTGGAAATATTTTAACAATATTTCTAATCTAGTTGCTTAGTTTTTGGGGAAAAAAATATGCCTATTCGAAAGAAATGAAAATTTTAAAAACGAAAGATTTAATTTGACGACATCATTCTATGATCGACGCTTTGAATTTCTGTGATGTTGTTCAGTGATTTTATAATCGTCGTCCGTTGTATATGATATTGATATAATAATTTTAAAAGCTTGTTTTGAATTTCCAAACGGTTTTCTAAATTTTGACAATGCTAACAATTCTAAGATTTTACCGACTTATTAAGAAATACACGCGAGTTAGCAAAAGGCGGTCGTTGAAGTGCGTTGGTGGTTCAGTGGTAGAACTCTCGCCTGCCACCTGGGAGACCGGGGTTCGATTCCCCGCCAACGCAAGCGTAATCAATTTGGAATATTCTTATGCCCTGAATGGCTTCAAATGTTAGATATTTATGAGAATATTTCAATATATCCTTCATAACCACATTCTTTGAAACAATCAGATAGGACTGAACAGGTTAAACCTCTTTTTTTCGAGGATTCTAGAGAATCCTTTGATATCTGCTCCAAAAATAAAAGGAAAATAGAAAACGCCTGAGAGACTCCCATGTGGTCTAGTGGTTAGGATCTGGCGTTTTCACCGCCATGGCCCGGGTTCGATTCCCTGCATGGGAAATTCTCGGCTATGTCCATTTTTCTTCATCATAAAGTAACCAAAAAACCCCTCTTTCCAATGCTATTGTACATCATCATCATTTTCTTTCGTCTAGCGCTGGAAATATTTTAACAATATTTCTAATCTAGTTGCTTTGTTTTTGGGGAAAAAATATGCCTATTCGAAAGAAATGAAAATTTTAGGAACGAAAGATGTAATTTGACGACATCATTCTATTACCTACGCTTTGAGTTTTTGTCATGTTGTTCAGTGATCTTATAATCGTCGTCCGTTAAATATGATATTGATATAATAACTTTGAAAGCTTCACTTCAATTTCCAAACGGTTTTCTGAATTTTGACAATGCTAACAATTCTAAGATTGTACCGAATTATTAAGAAGTACACGCGAGTTACCAAAAAGCGGTCGTTGAAGTGCGTTGGTGGTTCAGTGGAAGAATTCTCGCCTGCCACGCGGGAGACCGGGGTTCGATTCCCCGCCAACGCAAGCGTGAAGAATTTGAAATATTTTTATGCCCTGAATGGCTTCAAGTGTTAGATATTTACGAGAATATTTCAATATATTCTTCATAACCACATTCTTTGAAACAATGAGATGGGACTGAAAAGCTGAATTCTATTTTTTTGATAAATTCTAGAGAATCCTTTGATATCTGCTCCTAAAATAAAGGGAAAATGGAAAAGGCCTGAGGAGCTCCCATGTGGTCTAGTGGTTAGGATCTGGCGTTTTCACCGCCATAGCCCGGGTTCGATTCCCGGCATAGGAAATTCACGGCTATGTCCATTTTTCTTCATCATAAAGTAACAAAAAAACCCTTCTTTCCAATGCTATTGTACATCATCATTTTTTACAACATTAGAGTTTAATATTTTGTCCAGTCCGCCGATTCCATAACTTCAACAATGACTTTAATCTAGTTCTGTTATCGACATCAAATGTTCGGCTCACTGTCCGATGTGGTCTAGCGGTTAGGATCTGGCGCTTGCACTGCCATGGCCCGGGTTCGATTCCCGGCATGGGAAATTTTCCACTATGTGCTGCATTTTTCTTCTTCATTAAACAATAAAAGAAAAACGATTCCCTTAGTTTAAATGTCATCAATATTTCTAAAATTTAGGGCTAAGATTTTTTTGTCGTCTAGCGCTGGAAATATTTTAACAATAATTCTAATCTAGTTGCTTTGTTTTTTGGGAAAAAATACGCCTATTCGAAAGAAATGAAAATTTTAGGAACGAAAGATTTAATTTGACGACATCATTCAATTATCTACGCTTTTAACTTCTGTGATGTTGTTCAGTGATGTTATAATCGTCGTCCGTTGTATAAGATATTGATATAATATTTTTGAAAGCTTCACTTCAATTTCCAAACGGTTTTCTAAATTTTGACAATGCTAACAATTCTAAGATTGTACCGAATTATTAAGAAGTTTAGCGAGTTAGCAAAAGGCGGTCGTTGAAGTACGTTGGTGGTGCAGTGGTAGAATTCTCGCCTGCCACTCGGGAGACCGGGGTTCGATTCCCCGCTAACGCAAGCGTAAAGAATTTGGAATATTTTTATGCCCTGAATGGCTTCAAGTGTTAGATATTTATGAGCATATTTCAATATATTCTTCATAACCACATTCTTTGAAACAATGAAATCGGACTGAACAGCTGAAATCTCTTTTTCTGATAAATTCTAGAGAATCCTTTGATATCTGCTCCTAAAATAAAGGGAAAATGGAAAACGCCTGAGAAGCTCCCATGTGGTCTAGTGGTTAGGATCTGGCGTTTTCACCGCCATGGCCCGGGTTCGATTCCCGGCATGGGAAAATTACGGCTATGTCCATTTTTCTCCATAATAAAGTAACCAAAAAACCCTTCTTTCCAATGCTATTGTTTATCATCATTTTTTACAACATTAGAGTTTAATATTTTGTCCAGTCCGCCGATTGCATAACTTCAACAATGACTGTAATCTAGTTCTGTTATCGACATCAAATGTTCGGCTCACTGTCCGATGTGGTCTAGCGGTTAGGATCTGGCGCTCTCACCGCCATGGCCCGGGAAATTTTCCACTATGTGCTGCATTTTTCTTCTTCATCAAACAATAAAAGAAAAACGATTCCCTTAGTTTAAATGTCATCAATATTTGTAAAATTTAGGGCTAAGATTTTTTTGTCGTCTCGCGCTGGAAATATTTTAACAATAATTGTAATCTAGTTGCTTTGTTTTTGGGGAAAAAATACGCCTATTCGAAAGAAACGAAAATTTTAGGAACGAAAGATGTAATTTGACGACATCATTCCATTATCTACGCTTTCAATTTCTGTGATGTTGTTCAGTGATGTTATAATCGTCGTCCGTTGTATATGATATTGATATAATAATTTTAAAAGCTTGTTTTGAATTTCCAAACGGTTTTCTAAATTTTGACAATGCTAACAATTCTAAGATTTTACCGACTTATTAAGAAATACACGCGAGTTAGCAAAAGACGGTCGTTGAAGTGCGTTGGTGGTTCAGTGGTAGAACTCTCGCCTGCCACCTGGGAGACCGGGGTTCGATTCCCCGCCAACGCAAGCGTAATCAATTTGGAATATTCTTATGCCCTGAATGGCTTCAAATGTTAGATATTTATGAGAATATTTCAATATATCCTTCATAACCACATTCTTTGAAACAATCAGATAGGACTGAACAGGTTAAACCTCTTTTTTTCGAGGATTCTAGAGAATCCTTTGATATCTGCTCCAAAAATAAAAGGAAAATAGAAAACGCCTGAGAGACTCCCATGTGGTCTAGTGGTTAGGATCTGGCGTTTTCACCGCCATGGCCCGGGTTCGATTCCCTGCATGGGAAATTCTCGGCTATGTCCATTTTTCTTCATCATAAAGTAACCAAAAAACCCCTCTTTCCAATGCTATTGTACATCATCATCATTTTCTTTCGTCTAGCGCTGGAAATATTTTAACAATATTTCTAATCTAGTTGCTTTGTTTTTGGGGAAAAAATATGCCTATTCGAAAGAAATGAAAATTTTAGGAACGAAAGATGTAATTTGACGACATCATTCTATTACCTACGCTTTGAGTTTCTGTCATGTTGTTCAGTGATCTTATAATCGTCGTCCGTTAAATATGATATTGATATAATAACTTTGAAAGCTTCACTTCAATTTCCAAACGGTTTTCTGAATTTTGACAATGCTAACAATTCTAAGATTGTACCGAATTATTAAGAAGTACACGCGAGTTACCAAAAAGCGGTCGTTGAAGTGCGTTGGTGGTTCAGTGGAAGAATTCTCGCCTGCCACGCGGGAGACCGGGGTTCGATTCCCCGCCAACGCAAGCGTGAAGAATTTGAAATATTTTTATGCCCTGAATGGCTTCAAGTGTTAGATATTTACGAGAATATTTCAATATATTCTTCATAACCACATTCTTTGAAACAATGAGATGGGACTGAAAAGCTGAATTCTATTTTTTTGATAAATTCTAGAGAATCCTTTGATATCTGCTCCTAAAATAAAGGGAAAATGGAAAAGGCCTGAGGAGCTCCCATGTGGTCTAGTGGTTAGGATCTGGCGTTTTCACCGCCATAGCCCGGGTTCGATTCCCGGCATAGGAAATTCACGGCTATGTCCATTTTTCTTCATCATAAAGTAACAAAAAAACCCTTCTTTCCAATGCTATTGTACATCATCATTTTTTACAACATTAGAGTTTAATATTTTGTCCAGTCCGCCGATTCCATAACTTCAACAATGACTTTAATCTAGTTCTGTTATCGACATCAAATGTTCGGCTCACTGTCCGATGTGGTCTAGCGGTTAGGATCTGGCGCTTGCACTGCCATGGCCCGGGTTCGATTCCCGGCATGGGAAATTTTCCACTATGTGCTGCATTTTTCTTCTTCATTAAACAATAAAAGAAAAACGATTCCCTTAGTTTAAATGTCATCAATATTTCTAAAATTTAGGGCTAAGATTTTTTTGTCGTCTAGCGCTGGAAATATTTTAACAATAATTCTAATCTAGTTGCTTTGTTTTTTGGGAAAAAATACGCCTATTCGAAAGAAATGAAAATTTTAGGAACGAAAGATTTAATTTGACGACATCATTCAATTATCTACGCTTTTAACTTCTGTGATGTTGTTCAGTGATGTTATAATCGTCGTCCGTTGTATAAGATATTGATATAATATTTTTGAAAGCTTCACTTCGATTTCCAAACGGTTTTCTAAATTTTGACAATGCTAACAATTCTAAGATTGTACCGAATTATTAAGAAGTTTAGCGAGTTAGCAAAAGGCGGTCGTTGAAGTACGTTGGTGGTGCAGTGGTAGAATTCTCGCCTGCCACTCGGGAGACCGGGGTTCGATTCCCCGCTAACGCAAGCGTAAAGAATTTGGAATATTTTTATGCCCTGAATGGCTTCAAGTGTTAGATATTTATGAGCATATTTCAATATATTCTTCATAACCACATTCTTTGAAACAATGAAATCGGACTGAACAGCTGAAATCTCTTTTTCTGATAAATTCTAGAGAATCCTTTGATATCTGCTCCTAAAATAAAGGGAAAATGGAAAACGCCTGAGAAGCTCCCATGTGGTCTAGTGGTTAGGATCTGGCGTTTTCACCGCCATGGCCCGGGTTCGATTCCCGGCATGGGAAAATTACGGCTATGTCCATTTTTCTCCATAATAAAGTAACCAAAAAACCCTTCTTTCCAATGCTATTGTTTATCATCATTTCTGCTGTTGTTTATCATCATTTCTGCATTTCTGCCGCTGTCCGATGTGGTCTAGCGGTTAGGATCTGGCGCTCTCACCGCCATGGCCCGTGAAATTTTCCACTATGTGCTGCATTTTTCTTCTTCATCAAACAATAAAAGAAAAACGATTCCCTTAGTTTAAATGTCATCAATATTTGTAAAATTTAGGGCTAAGATTTTTTTGTCGTCTCGCGCTGGAAATATTTTAACAATAATTGTAATCTAGTTGCTTTGTTTTTGGGGAAAAAATACGCCTATTCGAAAGAAACGAAAATTTTAGGAACGAAAGATGTAATTTGACGACATCATTCCATTATCTACGCTTTCAATTTCTGTGATGTTGTTCAGTGATGTTATAATCGTCGTCCGTTGTATATGATATTGATATAATAATTTTGAAAGCTTCACTTCAATTTCCAAACGGTTTTCTAAACTTTGACAATGCTAACAATTCTAAGATTGTACCGAATTATTAAGAAGTACACGCGAGTTAGCAAAAGGCGGTCGTTGAAGTGCGTTGGTGGTTTAGTGGTAGAATTCTCGCCTTCCACGCGGGAGACCGGGGTTCGATTCCCCGCCAACGCAAGCGTAAACAATTTGGAATAAGCCCTGAATGGCTTCAAATGTTAGATATTTATGAGAATATTTCAATATATCCTTCATAACCACATTCTTTGAAACAATCAGATCGGACTGAACAGCTGAAACCTCTTTTTTTAGAGGTTCTAGAGAATCCTTTAAAATCTGCTCCAAAAATAAAAGCAAAATAGAAAACGCCTGAGAGACTCCCATGTGGTCTAGTGGTTAGGATCTGGCGTTTTCACCGCCATATCCCGGGTTCGATTCCCGGCCTGGGAAATTCACGGCTATGTCCCTTTTTCTTCATCATAAAGTAACCAAAAAACCCCTCTTTCCAATGCTATTGTACATCATAATTTTTTACAACATTAGAGTTTAATATTTTGTCCAGTCCGCCGATTGCATAACTTCAACAATGACTGTAATCTAGTTCTGTTATCGACATCAAATGTTCGGCTCACTGTCCGATGTGGTCTAGCGGTTAGGATCTGGCGCTCTCACCGCCATGGCCCGGGTTCGATTCCCGGCATGGGAAAATTTCCACTTTGTGCTGCATTTTTCTTCTTCATCATAACCACATTCTTTGAAACAATCAGATCGGACTGAACAGCTGAAACTTCTTTTTTTGATAAATTTTAGAGCATCCTTTGATATCTGCTGCAAAAATAAAGGGAAAATGGAAAATGCCTGAGAGACTCCCATGTGTTCTAGTGGTTAGGATCTGGCGTTTTCACCGCCATGGCCCGGGTTCGATTCCCGGCATGGGAAATTAACGGCCATGTCCATTTTTCTTCATCATAAAGTAACCAAAAAACCCCTCTTTCCAATGCTATTGTACATCATCATTTTTTACAACATTCGAGTTTAACATTTTGTCAAGTCCGCCGATTGCATAACTTCAACAATGATTGTAATCTAGTTCTGTTATCGACATCAAATGTTCGGCTGACTGTCCCATGTGGTCTAGTGGTTAGGATCAGACATTCTCACCGCCATGACCGGGGTTCGATTCCTGGCATGGGAAATTTTCCACTATTTGCTGCATTTTTCTTCTTCATCAAACAATAAAAGAAAAACGATATCCTAAGATTATATGTCGTCAAACTTTGTAAAATATAGAGCTAAGATTTTTGTGTCGTCTAGCGCTGGAAATATTTTAACAATATTTCTAATCTAGTTGCTTTGTTTTTGAGGAAAAAAACATGCCTGGTCGAAAAAAATGAAAATTTTAGGAACGAAAGATTTAATTTGACGACATCATTCTATGATCTACGCTTTGAATTTCTGTGATGTTGTTCAGTGATGTTATAATCGTCGTCCATTGTATATCATATTGATATAATAACTTTGAAAGCTTCACTTCAATTTCCAAACGGTTTTCTAAATTTTGACAATGCTAACAAGTCTAAGATTGTACCGACTTATTAAGAAGTACACGCCAGTTAGAAAAGGCTGTCGTTGAAGTGCGTTGCTGGTTCAGTGGTAGAATTCTCGCCTGCCACGCTGAGACCGGGCTTCGATTCCCCGCCAACGCAAGTGTAAAGAATTTGGAATTTTTTTATTTTTTGAATGACTTCAAATGTTAGATATTTATGAGAATATTTCAATATATCCTTCATAACCACATCCTTTGAAACAATGAGATCGGACTGAACAGCTGAAACCTCTTTTTCTGATAAATTCTAGAGAATCCTTTGATACCTGCTCGGAAAATAAAGGGAAAAGGGAAAATGGAAAATGCCAGAGAAGCTCCCATGTGGTCTAGTGTTTAGGATCTGGCGTTTTTACCGCCATGGCCCGGGTTCGATTCCCGGCATGGGAAATTTACGGCTATGTCCATTTTTCTTCATCATAAAGTAACCAAAAAACCCTTCTTTCCAATGCTATTGTACATCATCATTTTTTACAACATTAGAGTTTAATATTTTGTCCAGTCCGCCGATTGCATAACTTCAACAATGACTGTAATCTAGTTCTGTTATCGACATCAAATGTTCGGCTCACTGTCCGATGTGGTCTAGCGGTTAGGATCTGGCGCTCTCACCGCCATGGCCCGGGTTCGATTCCCGGCATGGGAAATTTTCCACTTTGTGCTGCATTTTTCTTCTTCATCATAACCACATTCTTTGAAACAATCAGATCGGACTGAACAGCTGAAACTTCTTTTTTTGATAAATTTTAGAGCATCCTTTGATATCTGCTGCAAAAATAAAGGGAAAATGGAAAATGCCTGAGAGACTCCCATGTTGTCTAGTGGTTAGGATCTGGCGTTTTCACCGCCATGGCCCGGGTTCGATTCCCGGCATGGGAAATTAACGGCCATGTCCATTTTTCTTCATCATAAAGTAACCAAAAAACCCCTCTTTCCAATGCTATTGTACATCATCATTTTTTACAACATTCGAGTTTAACATTTTGTCAAGTCCGCCGATTGCATAACTTCAACAATGATTGTAATCTAGTTCTGTTATCGACATCAAATGTTCGGCTGACTGTCCCATGTGGTCTAGTGGTTAGGATCAGACATTCTCACCGCCATGACCGGGGTTCGATTCCTGGCATGGGAAATTTTCCACTATTTGCTGCATTTTTCTTCTTCATCAAACAATAAAAGAAAAACGATATCCTAAGATTATATGTCGTCAAACTTTGTAAAATATAGAGCTAAGATTTTTGTGTCGTCTAGCGCTGGAAATATTTTAACAATATTTCTAATCTAGTTGCTTTGTTTTTGAGGAAAAAAACATGCCTGGTCGAAAAAAATGAAAATTTTAGGAACGAAAGATTTAATTTGACGACATCATTCTATGATCTACGCTTTGAATTTCTGTGATGTTGTTCAGTGATGTTATAATCGTCGTCCATTGTATATCATATTGATATAATAACTTTGAAAGCTTCACTTCAATTTCCAAACGGTTTTCTAAATTTTGACAATGCTAACAAGTCTAAGATTGTACCGACTTATTAAGAAGTACACGCCAGTTAGAAAAGGCTGTCATTGAAGTGCGTTGCTGGTTCAGTGGTAGAATTCTCGCCTGCCACGCTGAGACCGGGCTTCGATTCCCCGCCAACGCAAGTGTAAAGAATTTGGAATTTTTTTATTTTTTGAATGACTTCAAATGTTAGATATTTATGAGAATATTTCAATATATCCTTCATAACCACATCCTTTGAAACAATGAGATCGGACTGAACAGCTGAAACCTCTTTTTCTGATAAATTCTAGAGAATCCTTTGATACCTGCTCGGAAAATAAAGGGAAAAGGGAAAATGGAAAATGCCAGAGAAGCTCCCATGTGGTCTAGTGTTTAGGATCTGGCGTTTTTACCGCCATGGCCCGGGTTCGATTCCCGGCATGGGAAATTTACGGCTATGTCCATTTTTCTTCATCATAAAGTAACCAAAAAACCCTTCTTTCCAATGCTATTGTACATCATCATTTTTTACAACATTAGAGTTTAATATTTTGTCCAGTCCGCCGATTGCATAACTTCAACAATGACTGTAATCTAGTTCTGTTATCGACATCAAATGTTCGGCTCACTGTCCGATGTGGTCTAGCGGTTAGGATCTGGCGCTCTCACCGCCATGGCCCGGGTTCGATTCCCGGCATGGGAAATTTTCCACTTTGTGCTGCATTTTTCTTCTTCATCAAAGAATAAAAGAAAAACGATATCCTTAGTTTATATGTCGTCAAACTTTGTAAAATATAGAGCTAAGATTTTTGTGTCGTCTAGCGCTGAAAATATTTTAACAATATTTCTAATCTAGTTGCTTTTTTTGGGGGAAAAAATATTCCTGTTCGAAAGAAAGGAAAATTTTAAAAACGAAAGATTTAATTTGACGACATCATTCTGTGATCTACGCTTTGAATTTCTGTGATGTTGTTCAGTGATTTTATAATCGTCGTCCGTTGTATATGATATTGATATAATAATTTTAAAAGCTTGTTTTGAATTTCCAAACGGGTTTCTAAATTTTGACAATGCTAACAATTCTAAGATTTTACCGACTTATTAAGAAATACACCCGAGTTAGCAAAAAGCGGTCGTTGAAGTGCGTTGGTGGTTCTGTGGTAGAGCTCTCGCCTGCCACCTGAAAGACTGGGGTTCGATTCCCTGCCAACGCAAGCGTAAACAATTTGGAATATTCTTATGCCCTGAATGGCTTCAAATGTTAGATATATATGAGAATATTTCATTATATCCTTCATAACACATCCTTTGAAACAATGAGATCGGACTGAAAAGCCGAAACCTCTTTTTCTGATAAATTCTAGAGAATCCTTTGATACCTGCTCGGAAAATAAAGGGAAAATGGAAAGCGCCTGAGAAGCTCCCATGTGGTCTAGTGGTTAGGATCTTTCGTTTTCACCGCCATGGCCCGGATTCGATTCCAGGCATGAGAAATTCACGGCTATGTCTATTTTTCTTCATCATAAAGTGACCAAAAAACCCGTCTTTCCAATGCTATTGTACATCATCATTTTTTACAACATTCGAGTTTAACATTTTGTCCAGTCCGCCGATTGCATAACTTCAACAATGATTATAATCTAGTTCAGTTATCGACATCAAATGTTCGGCTGACTGTCCCATGTGGTTTAGTGGTTAGGATCTGACGCTCTCACCGTTATGGCCCGGGTTCGATTCCTAGCATGGGAAATTTTCCACTATGTGCTGCATTATTTTCTTCATCATACAATAAAAGAAAAACGATATCCTTAGGTTATATGTCGTCAAACTTTGTAAAATTTAGAGCTGAGATTTGTGTGTCGTCTACCGCAGGAAATATTTTAACAATATTTCAAATCTAGTTTGTTTGTTTTTGGGGAAAAAAATATGCCTGTTCGAAAGAAATGAAAATTTTAGGAACGAAAGACTTAATTTGACGACATCATTCTATTAACTACGCTTTGAATTTCTGTGATGTTGTTCAGTGATGTTATAATCGTCGTCCGTGGTATATGATATTGATATAATAATTTTGAAAGCTTCACTTCAATTTCCGAACGGTTTTCTAAATTTTGACAATACTAACAATTCTAAGATTGTACCGACTTATTAAGAAGTACACGCGAGTTAGATAAAGGCGGTCGTTGAGGTGCGTTAATAGTTCAGTGGTAGAATTGTCGCCTTCGACGCGGGAGACCGTGGTTCGATACCCCCCCCCCCCAACGCAAGCGTAAAGAATTTGGAATATTCTTATGCCTTGAATGGCTTCAAATGTTAGATATTTATAAGAATATTTCAATATATCCTCCATAACCACATTCTTTGAAACAATCAGATCGGACTGAACAGCTGAAACTTCTTTTTTTGATAAATTTTAGAGAATCCTTTGATATCTGCTGCAAAAATAAAGGGAAAATGGAAAATGCCTGAGAGACTCCCATGTGGTCTAGTGGTTAGGATCTGGCGTTTTCACCGCCATGGCCCGGGTTCGATTCCCGGCATGGGAAATTAACGGCCATGTCCATTTTTCTTCATCATAAAGTAACCAAAAAGCCCCTCTTTCCAATGCTATTGTACATCATCATTTTTTACAACATTCGAGTTTAACATTTTGTCAAATCCGCCGATTGCATAACTTCAACAATGATTGTAATCTAGTTCTGTTATCGACATCAAATGTTCGGCTGACTGTCCCATGTGGTCTAGTGGTTAGGTCAGACATTCTCACCGCCATGACCCGGGTTCGATTCCTGGCATGGGAAATTTTCCACTATTTGCTGCATTTTTCTTCTTCATCAAACAATAAAAGAAAAACGATATCCTAAGATTATATCTCGTCAAACTTTGTAAAATATAGAGCTAAGATTTTTGTGTCGTCTAGCGCTGGAAATATTTTAACAATATTTCTAATCTAGTTGCTTTGTTTTTGAGGAAAAAAACATGCCTAGTCGAAAAAAATTAAAATTTTAGGAACGAAAGATTTAATTTGACGACATCATTCTATGATCTACGCTTTGAATTTCTGTGATGTTGTTCAGTGATGTTATAATCGTCGTCCATTGTATATCATATTGATATAATAACTTTGAAAGCTTCACTTCAATTTCCAAACGGTTTTCTAAATTTTGACAATGCTAACAAGTCTAAGATTGTACCGACTTATTAAGAAGTACACGCCAGTTAGAAAAGGCTGTCGTTGAAGTGCGTTGGTGGTTCAGTGGTAGAATTCTCGCCTGCCACGCTGAGACCGGGCTTCGATTCCCCGCCAACGCAAGTGTAAAGAATTTGGAATTTTTTTATTTTTTGAATGACTTCAAATGTTAGATATTTATGAGAATATTTCAATATATCCTTCATAACCACATCCTTTGAAACAATGAGATCGGACTGAACAGCTGAAACCTCTTTTTCTGATAAATTCTAGAGAATCCTTTGATACCTGCTCGGAAAATAAAGGGAAAAGGGAAAATGGAAAATGCCGGAGAAGCTCCCATGTGGTCTAGTGTTTAGGATCTGGCGTTTTTACCGCCATGGCCCGGGTTCGATTCCCGGCATGGGAAATTCACGGCTATGTCCATTTTTCTTCATCATAAAGTGACCAAAAAACCCCTCTTTCCAATGCTATTGTACATCATCATTTTTTACAACATTCGAGTTTAACATTTTGTCCAGTCCGCCGATTGCATAACTTCAGCAATGATTGTAATCTAGTTCTGTTATCGACATCAAATGTTCGGCTGACTGTCCCATGTGGTCTGGTGGTTAGAATTTGGCGCTCTCATCGCCATGGCCCGAGCTCGATTCCCGGAATGCGAAATTTTCCACTATGTGTCGCATTTTTCTTCTTTATCAAACAATAAAAGAAAAACGATTCCCTTAGTATATATGTCGTCAAACTTTATAAAATTTAGAGCTAAGATTTTTATGTCGTCTAGCGCTGGAAATATTTTAACAATAATTCTAATCTAGTTGCTTTGTTTTTTTTGGAAAAAATATGCCTATTCGAAAGAAAGGAAAATTTTAGGAACGAATGATTTAATTTGACGACATCATTCTATTATCTACGCTTTGAATTTCTGTGATGTTTTTCAGTGATGTTATAATCGTCGCCCGTTGTATATGATATTGATACAATAATTTTGAAAGCTTCACTTCAATTTCGAAACGGTTTTCTAAATTTTGACAATGCTAACAATTTTAAGATTGTACCGACTGATTAAGAAGTACACGCGAGTTAGCAAAAGGCGGTCGTTGAAGTGCGTTGGTGTTCAGTGGTAGAATTCTCGCCTGCCTCGCGGGAGACTGGAGTACGACTCCCCGCCAACGTAAGCGTAAAGAATTTGGAATAGTTTTATGCTCTGAATGACTTAAAATGTTAGATATTTATGAGAATATTTCAATATATCCGTCATAAGCACATTCTTTGAAACAATCAGATCGGACTGAAAAGCTGAAACCTCTTTTTTTATAAATTCTAGAGAATCCTTTTATATCTGCTCCAAAAATAAAGGGAAAATAGAAAATGACTGAGAAGCTTCCATGTGGTCTAGTGGTTAGGATCTGGCGTTTTCACCGCCATGGCCAGGGTTCGATGGCCGGCATGGGAAATTCACGGCTGTATCCATTTTTTTTTGTAATAAAGTAAGAAAAAATCTCCTTAAAAATGCTATTGTAAATCATCATTTTTTACAACATCAGAGTTTAACATTTTGTCCAGTTCGCCGATGGCATAAATTCAACAATGATTGTAATCTAGTTCTGTTATCGACATCAAATGTGCGGAAGACTGTCCCATGTGGTCTAGTGGTTAGGACCTGGCGCTCTCACCGCAATGGCCTGGATTCGATTCCCGGCATGGGAAATTTTCCACTATGTGCTGCATTTTTCTTCTTCATCAAACAATAAAAGAAAAACGATATTCTTAGTTTATATGTCGTCAAACTTTGTAAAATATAAAGCTAAGATTTTTGTGTCGTCTAGCGCTGGAAATATTTTAACAATATTTCTAATCTAGTTGCTTTGTTTTGGGGGAAAAAAAATGCCTATTCGAAAGAAATGAAAATTTTAGGAACGAAAGATTTAATTTGACGACATCATTCTATTATCTACGCTTTGAATTTCTGTGATGTTGTTCAGTGATGTTATAATCGTCGTCCGTTGTATATGATATTGATACAATAATTTTGAAAGCTTCACTTCAATTTCGAAACGGTTTTCTAAATTTTTACAATGCTAAAATTTCTAAGATTGTACCGACTTATTAAGAAGTACCAGCGAGTTAACAAAAGGCCGTCGTTGAAATGCGTTGGTGGTGTTGTGCTAGAATTCTCGCCTGCCACCCGGGAGACCGGGGTTCGATTCCCCGCCAACGCAAGCGTAAACAATTTGGAATATTCTTATGCCTTGAATGACTTCACATGTTAGATATTTATGAGAATATTTCAATATATCCTTCATAACCACATTCTTTGAAACAATGAGATCGGACTGAACAGCTGAATTCTATTTTTTTGATAAATTCTAGTGAATCCTTTGATATCTGCTCCTAAAATAAAGGGAAAATGGAAAATGCCTGAGAAGCTCCCATGTGGTCTAGTGGTTAGGATCTGGCGTTTTCACCGCCATCGCCCGGGTTCGATTCCCGGCATGGGAAAGTCACGGCTATGTCCATTTTTCTTCATCATAAAGTAACCAAAAAACCCTTCTTTCCAATGCTATTGTACATCATCATTTTTTACAACATTAGAATTCAACATTTTGTCCAGTCTGCCGATTGCATAACTTCAACAATGATTGTAATCTAGTTCATCAACAACATCAACTGTTCCGCTGACTGTCCCATGTGGTCTAGTGGTTAGGATCTGGCGCTCTCACCGCCATGGCCCGGGTTCGATTCCCGGCATACGAAATTTTCCACTATGTCCTGCATTTTTCATCTTCATGAAACAATAAAAGAAAAACGATATCCTTATTTTATATGTCGTCAAACTTTGTAAAATATAGAGCAAAGATTTTTGTGTCGTCTAGCGCTGGAAATATTTTAACAATATTTCTAATCTAGTTGCTTAGTTTTTGGGGAAAAAAATATGCCTATTCGAAAGAAATGAAAATTTTAAAAACGAAAGATTTAATTTGACGACATCATTCTATGATCGACGCTTTGAATTTCTGTGATGTTGTTCAGTGATTTTATAATCGTCGTCCGTTGTATATGATATTGATATAATAATTTTAAAAGCTTGTTTTGAATTTCCAAACGGTTTTCTAAATTTTGACAATGCTAACAATTCTAAGATTTTACCGACTTATTAAGAAATACACGCGAGTTAGCAAAAGGCGGTCGTCGAAGTACGTTGGTGGTTCAGTGGTAGAACTCTCGCCTGTCACCTGGGAGACCGGGGTTCGATTCCCCGCCAACGCAAGCGTAAACAATTTGGAATATTCTTATGCCCTGAATGGCTTCAAATGTTAGATATTTATGAGAATATTTCAATATATCCTTCATAACCACATTCTTTGAAACAATCAGATCGGACTGAACAGGTTAAACCTCTTTTTTTCGAGGATTCTAGAGAATCCTTTGATATCTGCACCAAAAATAAAAGGAAAATAGAAAACGCCTGAGAGACTCCCATGTGGTCTAGTGGTTAGGATCTGGCGTTTTCACCGCCATGGCGCGGGTTCGATTCCCGGCATGGGAAATTCTCGGCTATTTCCATTTTTCTTCATCATAAAGTAACCAAAAAACCCCTTTTTCCAATGCTATTGTACATCATCATTTTCTACAACATTCGAGTTTAACATTTTGTCAACTCCGCCGATTGCATAACTTCAACAATGATTGTAATCTAGTTCTTTTATGGACATCAAATGTTCGACTCACTGTCCCATGTGGTCTAGCGGTTAGGATCTGGCGCTCTCACCGCCATGGCCCGGGTTCGATTCCCGGCATGGGAAATTTTTCACTATGTGCTGCATTTTCCTTCTTCATCAAACAATAAAAGGAAAACGATATCCTTAGTTTATATTACGTCAAACTTTGTAAAATTTAGAGCTAAGATTTTTTTGTCGTGTAGCGCTGGAAATATTTTAACAATATTTCTAAACTAGTTGCTTTGTTTTTGGGGAAAAAATATGCCTATTCGAAAGAAATGAAAATTTTAGGAACGAAAGATGTAATATGACGACATCATTCTATTACCTACGGTTTGAGTTTCTGTGATGTTGTTCAGTGATGTTATAATCGTCGTCCGTTGTATATGATATTGATATAATAACTTTGAAAGCTTCACTTCAATTTCCAAACGGTTTTCTAAATTTGGACAATGCTAACAATTCTAAGATTGTACCGAATTATTAAGAAGTACACGCGAGTTAGCAAAAGGCAGTCGTTGAAGTGCGTTTGTGGTTCAGTGGTAGAATTCTCGCCTGCCACGCGGGAGACCGGGGTTCGATTCCCCGCCAACGCAAGCGTGAAGAATTTGAAATATTTTTATGCCCTGAATGGCTTCAAGTGTTAGATATTTATGAGAATATTTCAATATATTCTGCATAACCACATTCTTTGAAACAATGAGATCGGACTGAACAGCTGAATTCTATTTTTTTGATAAATTCTAGAGAATCCTTTAAAATCTGCTCCAAAAATAAAAGGAAAATAGAAAACGCCTGAGAGACTCCCATGTGGTCTAGTGGTTAGGATCTGGCGTTTTCACCGCCATAGCCCGGGTTCGATTCCCGGCATAGGAAATTCACGGCTATGTCCATTTTTCTTCATCATCAAGTAACCAAAAAACCCTTCTTTCCAATGCTATTGTACATCATAATTTTTTACAACATTCGAGTTTAACATTTTGTCCACTCCGCCGATTCCATAACTTCAACAATGACTGTAATCTAGTTCTGTTATCGACATCAAATGTTCGACTCACTGTCCCATGTGGTCTAGCGGTTAGGATCTGGCGCTCTCACCGCCATGGCCCGGGTTCGATTCCCGGCATGGGAAATTTTTCATTATGTGCTGCATTTTTCTTCTTCATCAAAGAATAAAAGAAAAACGATATCCTTAGTTTATATGTCGTCAAACTTTGTAAAATTTAGAGCTAAGATTTTTTTGTCGTCTAGCGCTGGAAATATTTTAACAATATTTCTAATCTAGTTGCTTTGTTTTTGGGGAAAAAATATGCCTATTCGAAAGAAATGAAAATTTTAGGAACGAAAGATGTAATTTTACGACATCATTCTATTACCTACGCTTTGAGTTTCTGTGATGTTGTTCAGTGATGTTATAATCGTCGTCCGTTGTATATGATATTGATATAATAACTTTGAAAGCTTCACTTCAATTTCCAAACGGATTTCTAAATTTTGACAAAAAGCGGACGTTGAAGTGCGTTGGTCGTTCAGTGGTAGAATTCTCGCCTGCCACGCGGGAGACCGGTGTTCGATTCCCCGCCAACGCAAGCGTGAAGAATTTGAAATATTTTTATGCCCTGAAAGGCTTCAAGTGTTAGATATTTATGAGAATATTTCAATATATTCTTCATAACCACATTCTTTGAAACAATGAGATCGGACTGAACAGCTGAATTCTATTTTTTTGATAAATTCTAGAAAATCCTTTGATATCTGCTCCTAAAATAAAGGGAAAATGGAAAATGCCTGAGAAGCTCCCATGTGGTCTAGTGGTTAGGATCTGGCGTTTTCACCGCCATGGCTCGGGTTCGATTCCCGGCATGGGAAATTTACGGCTATGTCCATTTTTCTTCATCATAAAGTAACCAAAAAACCCTTCTTTCCAATGCTACTGTTTATCATCATTTTTTACAACATTAGAGTTTAATATTTTGTCCAGTCCGCCGATTGAATAACTTCAACAATGACTGTAATCTAGTTCTGTTATCGACATCAAATGTTCGGCTCACTGTCCGATGTGGTCTAGCGGTTAGGATCTGGCGCTCTCACCGCCATGGCCCGGGAAATTTTCCTCTATGTGCTGCATTTTTCTTCTTCATCAAACAATAAAAGAAAAACGATTCCCTTAGTTTAAATGTCATCAATATTTGTAAAATTTAGGGCTAAGATTTTTTTGTCGTCTCGCGCTGGAAATATTTTAACAATAATTGTAATCTAGTTGCTTTGTTTTTGGGGAAAAAATACGCCTATTCGAAAGAAATGAAAATTTTAGGAACGAAAGATGTAATTTGACGACATCATTCCATTATCTACGCTTTCAATTTCTGTGATGTTGTTCAGTGATGTTATAATCGTCGTCCGTTGTATATGATATTGATATAATAATTTTGAAAGCTTCACTTCAATTTCCAAACGGTTTTCTAAATTTTGACAATGCTAACAATTCTAAGATTGTACCGAATTATTAAGAAGTACACGCGAATTAGCAAAAGGCGGTCGTTGAAGTGCGTTGGTGGTTCTGTGGTAGAGCTCTCGCCTGCCACCTGAAAGACTGGGGTTCGATTCCCAGACAACGCAAGCGTAAACAATTTGGGATATTCTTATGCCCTGAATGGCTTCAAATGTTAGATATTTATGAGAATATTTCATTATATCCTTCATAACACATCCTTTGAAACAATGAGATCGGACTGAACAGCTGAAACCTCTTTTTCTGATAAATTCTAGAGAATCCTTTGATACCAGCTCGGAAAATAAAGGGAAAATGGAAAGCGCCTGAGAAGCTCCCATGTGGTCTAGTGGTTAGGATCTTTCGTTTTCACCGCTATGGCCCGGATTCGATTCCAGGCATGAGAAATTCACGGCTATGTCTATTTTTCTTCATCATAAAGTGACCAAAAAACCCGTCTTTCCAATGCTATTGTACATCATCATTTTTTACAACATTCGAGTTTAACATTTTGTCCAGTCCGCCGATTGCATAACTTCAAGAATGATTATAATCTAGTTCTGTTATCGACATCAAATGTTCTGCTGACTGTCCCATGTGGTTTAGTGGTTAGGATCTGACGCTCTCACCGCCATGGCCCGGGTTCGATTCCTGGCATGGGAAATTTTCCACTATGTGCTGCATTTTTCTTCTTCATCATACAATAAAAGAAAAACGATATCCTTAGGTTATATGTCGTCAAACTTTGTAAAATTTAGAGCTGAGATTTGTGTGTCGTCTACCGCAGGAAATATTTTAACAATATTTCAAATCTAGTTTGTTTGTTTTTGGGGAAAAAAATATGCCTGTTCGAAAGAAATGAAAATTTTAGGAACGAAAGACTTAATTTGACGACATCATTCTATTAACTACGCTTTGAATTTCTGTGATGTTGTTCAGTGATGTTATAATCGTCGTCCATTGTATATGATAATGATATAATAACTTTGAAAGCTTCACTTCAATTTCCAAACGGTTTTCTAAATTTAGACAATGCTAACAAGTCTAAGATTGTACCGACTTATTAAGAAGTACACGCCAGTTAGAAAAGGCTGTCGTTGAAGTGCGTTGGTGGTTCAGTGGTAGAATTCTCGCCTGCCACGCTGAGACCGGGCTTCGATTCCCCGCCAACGCAAGTGTAAAGAATTTGGAATTTTTTTATGCCCTGAATGACTTCAAATGTTAGATATTTATGAGAATATATCAATATATCCTTCATAACCACATCCTTTGAAACATTGAGATCGGACTGAACAGCTGAAACCTCTTTTTCTGATAAATTCTAGAGAATCCTTTGATACCTGCTGGGAAAATAAAGGGAAAAGGGAAAATGGAAAATGCCGGAGAAGCTCCCATGTGGTCTAGTGTTTAGGATCTGGCGTTTTTACCGCCATGGCCCGGGTTCGATTCCCGGCATGGGAAATTCACGGCTATGTCCATTTTTCTTCATCATAAAGTGACCAAAAAACCCCTCTTTCCAATGCTATTGTACATCATCATTTTTTACAACATTCGAGTTTAACATTTTGTCCAGTCCACCGATTGCATAACTTCAAGAATGATTATAATCTAGTTCTGTTATCGACATCAAATGTTCGGCTGACTGTCCCATGTGGTTTAGTGGTTAGGATCTGACGCTCTCACCGCCATGGCCCGGGTTCGATTCCTGGCATGGGAAATTTTCCACTATGTGCTGCATTTTTCTTCTTCATCATATAATAAAAGAAAAACGATATCCTTAGGTTATATGTCGTTAAACTTTGTAAAATTTAGAGCTGAGATTTGTGTGTCGTCTACCGCAGGAAATATTTTAACAATATTTCAAATCTAGTTTGTTTGTTTTTGGGGAAAAAAATATGCCTGTTCGAAAGAAATGAAAATTTTAGGAACGAAAGACTTAATTTGACGACATCATTCTATTAACTACGCTTTGAATTTCGGTGATGTTGTTCAGTGATCTTATAATCGTCGTCCGTTGTATATGATATTGATATAATAACTTTGAAAGCTTCACTTCAATTTCCAAACGGTTTTCTAAATTTAGACAATGCTAACAATTCTAAGATTGTACCGAATTATTAAGAAGTACACGCGAGTTAGCAAAAAGCGGTCGTTGAAGTGCGTTGGTGGTTCTGTGGTAGAATTCTCGCCTGCCACGCGGGAGACCGGGGTTCGATTCCCCGCCAACGCAAGCGTGAAGAATTTGAAATATTTTTATGCCCTGAATGGCTTCAAGTGTTAGATATTTATGAGAATATTTCAATATATTCTTCATAACCACATTCTTTGAAACAATGAGATGGGACTGAACAGCTGAATTCTATTTTTTTGATAAATTCTAGAGAATCCTTTGATATCTGCTCCTAAAATAAAGGGAAAATGGAAAATGCCTGAGAAGCTCCCATGTGGTCTAGTGGTTAGGATCTGGCGTTTTCACCGCCATAGCCCGAGTTCGATTCCCGGCATAGGAAATTCACGGCTATGTCCATTTTTCTTCATCATAAAGTAACCAAAAAACCCTTCTTTCCAATGCTATTGTACATCATCATTTTTTACAACATTAGAGTTTAATATTTTTTCCAGTCCGCCGATTCCATAACTTCAACAATGACTGTAATCTAGTTCTGTTATCGACATCAAATGTTCGGCTCACTGTCCGATGTGGTCTAGCGGTTAGGATCTGGCGCTCTCACCGCCATGGCCCGGGTTCGATTCCCGGCATGGGAAATTTTCCACTATGTGCTGCATTTTTCTTCTTCATCAAACAATAAAAGAAAAACGATTCCCTTAGTTTAAATGTCATCAATATTTCTAAAATTTAGGGCTAAGATTTTTTTGTCGTCTAGCGCTGGAAATATTTTAACAATAATTCTAATCTAGTTGCTTTGTTTTTTGGGAAAAAATACGCCTATTCGAAAGAAATGAAAATTTTAGGAACGAAAGATTTAATTTGACGACATCATTCAATTATCTACGCTTTTAATTTCTGTGATGTTGTTCAGTGATGTTATAATCGTCGTCCGTTGTATAAGATATTGATATAATATTTTTGAAAGCTTCACTTCAATTTCCAAACGGTTTTCTAAATTTTGACAATGCTAACAATTCTAAGATTGTACCGAATTATTAAGAAGTTTAGCGAGTTAGCAAAAGGCGGTCGTTGAACTACGTTGGTGGTGCAGTGGTAGAATTCTCGCCTGCCACTCGGGAGACCGGGGTTCGATTCCCCGCTAACGCAAGCGTAAAGAATTTGGAATATTTTTATGCCCTTAATGGCTTCAAGTGTTAGATATTTATGAGAATATTTCAATATATTCTTCATAACCACATTCTTTGAAACAATGAGATCGGACTGAACAGCTGAATTCTATTTTTTTGATAAATTCTAGAGAATCCTTTGATATCTGCTCCTAAAATAAAGCGAAAATGGAAAACGCCTGAGAAGCTCCCATGTGGTCTAGTGGTTAGCATCTGGCGTTTTCACCGCCATCGCCCGGGTCGTTCGATTCCCGGCATGGGAAAGTCACGGCTATGTCCATTTTTCTTCATCATAAAGTAACCAAAAAACCCTTCTTTCCAATGCTATTGTACATCATCATTTTTTACAACATTAGAATTCAACATTTTGTCCAGTCTGCCGATTGCATAACTTCAACAATGATTGTAATCTAGTTCATCAACAACATCAACTGTTCCGCTGACTGTCCCATGTGGTCTAGTGGTTAGGATCTGGCGCTCTCACCGCCATGGCCCGGGTTCGATTCCCGGCATACGAAATTTTCCACTATGTCCTGCATTTTTCATCTTCATGAAACAATAAAAGAAAAACGATATCCTTATTTTATATGTCGTCAAACTTTGTAAAATATAGAGCAAAGATTTTTGTGTCGTCTAGCGCTGGAAATATTTTAACAATATTTCTAATCTAGTTGCTTAGTTTTTGGGGAAAAAAATATGCCTATTCGAAAGAAATGAAAATTTTAAAAACGAAAGATTTAATTTGACGACATCATTCTATGATCGACGCTTTGAATTTCTGTGATGTTGTTCAGTGATTTTATAATCGTCGTCCGTTGTATATGATATTGATATAATAATTTTAAAAGCTTGTTTTGAATTTCCAAACGGTTTTCTAAATTTTGACAATGCTAACAATTCTAAGATTTTACCGACTTATTAAGAAATACACGCGAGTTAGCAAAAGGCGGTCGTTGAAGTGCGTTGGTGGTTCAGTGGTAGAACTCTCGCCTGCCACCTGGGAGACCGGGGTTCGATTCCCCGCCAACGCAAGCGTAATCAATTTGGAATATTCTTATGCCCTGAATGGCTTCAAATGTTAGATATTTATGAGAATATTTCAATATATCCTTCATAACCACATTCTTTGAAACAATCAGATAGGACTGAACAGGTTAAACCTCTTTTTTTCGAGGATTCTAGAGAATCCTTTGATATCTGCTCCAAAAATAAAAGGAAAATAGAAAACGCCTGAGAGACTCCCATGTGGTCTAGTGGTTAGGATCTGGCGTTTTCACCGCCATGGCCCGGGTTCGATTCCCTGCATGGGAAATTCTCGGCTATGTCCATTTTTCTTCATCATAAAGTAACCAAAAAACCCCTCTTTCCAATGCTATTGTACATCATCATCATTTTCTTTCGTCTAGCGCTGGAAATATTTTAACAATATTTCTAATCTAGTTGCTTTGTTTTTGGGGAAAAAATATGCCTATTCGAAAGAAATGAAAATTTTAGGAACGAAAGATGTAATTTGACGACATCATTCTATTACCTACGCTTTGAGTTTCTGTCATGTTGTTCAGTGATCTTATAATCGTCGTCCGTTAAATATGATATTGATATAATAACTTTGAAAGCTTCACTTCAATTTCCAAACGGTTTTCTGAATTTTGACAATGCTAACAATTCTAAGATTGTACCGAATTATTAAGAAGTACACGCGAGTTACCAAAAAGCGGTCGTTGAAGTGCGTTGGTGGTTCAGTGGAAGAATTCTCGCCTGCCACGCGGGAGACCGGGGTTCGATTCCCCGCCAACGCAAGCGTGAAGAATTTGAAATATTTTTATGCCCTGAATGGCTTCAAGTGTTAGATATTTACGAGAATATTTCAATATATTCTTCATAACCACATTCTTTGAAACAATGAGATGGGACTGAAAAGCTGAATTCTATTTTTTTGATAAATTCTAGAGAATCCTTTGATATCTGCTCCTAAAATAAAGGGAAAATGGAAAAGGCCTGAGGAGCTCCCATGTGGTCTAGTGGTTAGGATCTGGCGTTTTCACCGCCATAGCCCGGGTTCGATTCCCGGCATAGGAAATTCACGGCTATGTCCATTTTTCTTCATCATAAAGTAACAAAAAAACCCTTCTTTCCAATGCTATTGTACATCATCATTTTTTACAACATTAGAGTTTAATATTTTGTCCAGTCCGCCGATTCCATAACTTCAACAATGACTTTAATCTAGTTCTGTTATCGACATCAAATGTTCGGCTCACTGTCCGATGTGGTCTAGCGGTTAGGATCTGGCGCTTGCACTGCCATGGCCCGGGTTCGATTCCCGGCATGGGAAATTTTCCACTATGTGCTGCATTTTTCTTCTTCATTAAACAATAAAAGAAAAACGATTCCCTTAGTTTAAATGTCATCAATATTTCTAAAATTTAGGGCTAAGATTTTTTTGTCGTCTAGCGCTGGAAATATTTTAACAATAATTCTAATCTAGTTGCTTTGTTTTTTGGGAAAAAATACGCCTATTCGAAAGAAATGAAAATTTTAGGAACGAAAGATTTAATTTGACGACATCATTCAATTATCTACGCTTTTAACTTTTGTGATGTTGTTCAGTGATGTTATAATCGTCGTCCGTTGTATAAGATATTGATATAATATTTTTGAAAGCTTCACTTCAATTTCCAAACGGTTTTCTAAATTTTGACAATGCTAACAATTCTAAGATTGTACCGAATTATTAAGAAGTTTAGCGAGTTAGCAAAAGACGGTCGTTGAAGTACGTTGGTGGTGCAGTGGTAGAATTCTCGCCTGCCACTCGGGAGACCGGGGTTCGATTCCCCGCTAACGCAAGCGTAAAGAATTTGGAATATTTTTATGCCCTGAATGGCTTCAAGTGTTAGATATTTATGAGCATATTTCAATATATTCTTCATAACCACATTCTTTGAAACAATGAAATCGGACTGAACAGCTGAAATCTCTTTTTCTGATAAATTCTAGAGAATCCTTTGATATCTGCTCCTAAAATAAAGGGAAAATGGAAAACGCCTGAGAAGCTCCCATGTGGTCTAGTGGTTAGGATCTGGCGTTTTCACCGCCATGGCCCGGGTTCGATTCCCGGCATGGGAAAATTACGGCTATGTCCATTTTTCTCCATAATAAAGTAACCAAAAAACCCTTCTTTCCAATGCTATTGTTTATCATCATTTTTTACAACATTAGAGTTTAATATTTTGTCCAGTCCGCCGATTGCATAACTTCAACAATGACTGTAATCTAGTTCTGTTATCGACATCAAATGTTCGGCTCACTGTCCGATGTGGTCTAGCGGTTAGGATCTGGCGCTCTCACCGCCATGGCCCGTGAAATTTTCCACTATGTGCTGCATTTTTCTTCTTCATCAAACAATAAAAGAAAAACGATTCCCTTAGTTTAAATGTCATCAATATTTGTAAAATTTAGGGCTAAGATTTTTTTGTCGTCTCGCGCTGGAAATATTTTAACAATAATTGTAATCTAGTTGCTTTGTTTTTGGGGAAAAAATACGCCTATTCGAAAGAAACGAAAATTTTAGGAACGAAAGATGTAATTTGACGACATCATTCCATTATCTACGCTTTCAATTTCTGTGATGTTGTTCAGTGATGTTATAATCGTCGTCCGTTGTATATGATGTTGATATAATAATTTTGAAAGCTTCACTTCAATTTCCAAACGGTTTTCTAAACTTTGACAATGCTAACAATTCTAAGATTGTACCGAATTATTAAGAAGTACACGCGAGTTAGCAAAAGGCGGTCGTTGAAGTGCGTTGGTGGTTTAGTGGTAGAATTCTCGCCTTCCACGCGGGAGACCGGGGTTCGATTCCCCGCCAACGCAAGCGTAAACAATTTGGAATATTCTTAAGCCCTGAATGGCTTCAAATGTTAGATATTTATGAGAATATTTCAATATATCCTTCATAACCACATTCTTTGAAACAATCAGATCGGACTGAACAGCTGAAACCTCTTTTTTTAGAGGTTCTAGAGAATCCTTTAAAATCTGCTCCAAAAATAAAAGGAAAATAGAAAACGCCTGAGAGACTCCCATGTGGTCTAGTGGTTAGGATCTGGCGTTTTCACCGC